>OY728166.1:577839262-579089262 GCA_963277665.1 Viscum album
TAATAACAATGATTAAGGTTAAATTAAACATAATAAGGGACAAAACCGTACCATTAAGACAAAAAACGACCTAGACACTTGTCCAAAAACCATTTTCTGGAAATTATTCAACCATTAAACTTCCATTATTGAGTTTTTAAAAAAAATTAGTTTAAAATATGGGTACACATAACTTATTTTCAAAATACCAATTGAGTCCTTTCCCTCCCAAGAAAAGGCCTCCGCCTCTCACTCTTCATCACACCTCTCAAACCACTTAGGCCCAAACAATATCTACTAAGTAAAATTATAAATATTCCTCCATTAATTCTTTAATCCTCAACTTGTATAGAAATTAATCCAATGTGTCCATTTAAAAAAAGGTGTTACTTGATTATGAGGTAACATCACACGCGATCCTTTATTTTATTCATTTTCTCCAACTATCAACTTCCTTTATTATATTATAGTATAAAAAACTTGTATAGTAAATATAATAGTATTTTTATGCTGATTTTTTAACCTAAACATACATACACCTCCATCTAATGGGTAATGAATATATTGGTTTATGTGTACGATGATCTACTGCCTTAGTAAATGATGATTGTTCATTTTTATGTACCACCTCTCATGGTGGAAATTATGATAGAAAATAATTTTATATATGTCATATATTAAATATATTATGAATTTATGATTCTTTATTAATTTTACAACACATATATTTTTACATTACATTTGGTGTAAACATGATAATTTTTCTTGAGGAAGTGTGGACTACCACCCCTAAAAGCGATGTTCTTCATTCGCATACTACATGGAATGTATTAAGGTTGATTTTTGGGTATATATATGACATATATGATATAATAAATTTACAATAATAATTATATATTTACAAATATATTTATTTTACAATCATTCTTTAAGCGTGAAATTTAAACGGAAATAACATTCATGCGTACGTATGGGCTACAGTCTCCTTGAACGGTGTATTCCATTTTATGCTTATATATTATGTTTATTATTATAATAGAAATATTATTAATATTAAAAATATTTATATCAAGATTTAAATTCTTCAAATCATTTTTTAAGTATAAGGACCAAATATATAACAAATTAAGACCCATGCAATTAATAAAGACGAAACTACCTGAAGTGAAACCCTAACATATAATTTTTAAAAAGAGGGTAATATAAAGTCAGAATAAAACCATATATGGTATTAAATATAATAATAATATTATTAGAAATATTTATAAAAAATTTATATTTATTATACTGGTGTTTTGAATGAGTACGATGATTGTCAAGACATAGGGTTGGGGAAATTTCCTCTTACTTTTATTTCTCTGAGATATATGCCTTATTACCCAATAAATTATTTTGTGTGGTATATGTACTTCACATGAATGTATTATATGCATATTATACTAAAAGTTTGGGTTATTTACATATTTATTTTTTGAATATTCTTTCACAGGGTTTATGTTTCAGAAGATACCAAATCTGTAATATAATTTTGTTTCAATTTTCCTTCTTTGAGACTCATGTTTATTTTTTCACCAAAATTATTTTTTGAGATGTATATACTTAAATTTTAATTATTATATCATCAATATACTTATTTTCATGATTTTTAGGCTTCGTTTAAATTTATTGTTTTTACATGGAGATTGTGATCCCAAGTTACCATGTAGTAAGAGTTCATTGAAACGATTTAATCATTTTTCAAGATTGTTATTGATGATGATTCATTTGTTGAAATCTTGTTATACATATCACAAGAATTATCATGAGATTCATTATAATATATTATTTAATGATATATTCTTTTATTTGTTCCATTATCTCACTATTTTTAACATAATATAGTTAAGAAGGTGTTTTTCAAGAAATCCCTACTTTACCCTCACTTCGGTCGAAAGTATTTATTTCATCAAAACCATGTTTTCTAAAGAGGGTTTCAAAGAATATTAAACTATTATTATATAATAATTAATATAATTTTATTCCAGTTTTGAATTTTTATAATGTTTTCAAAGGAATATTGTTTCATCTTTCCAAACAAGGCATTTTATTACCCTTTTTATCTTGTAAAAGGAATGTTATTTTTTCCTTGTACAACTTGTAAATTTTTACCCGCCATCATTTTTGAGAATATTAATTTGTTTGATTAAATGTTTATATTTTGTGAAAGTGTTTTTGAAATTAATTTAAAAGAAATAAATTTCAAAAAAATTTCAAGCTTCTTTCATAATGTTTCAAGTAAAATGGTTTTCAAAAACTTTTCAAAATTTAATTTTATGTTTCGAAACCTATTTTTAAAGAAAAGTAATTAAAACTATAATCAATATTTCTATAAAATTTTTCAATGTTATTTTCAATGAAATGGTTTTCAATTTTTTTAAATATTTACTTATATGTTTTCAAATCTATCCTCAAATAAAAATATTTTTATATGGTTTTATGTTTTGAAATGTATTTTTCATTACAGAAATGGTACTTTCCTCCAGAAATATTTTTAAAATATATTTAATTTTTTTTCTATTTAAGATAATATCCATTGGTGTTACTCATTTCTTTCTTAGTAAATTATTAAATGTTTCTATTCATATTTATTCCTTGATTGGATTATGTTTTTATAGCATGATGTTTATGAAACCCGTTCCTCTTTCATGGGTTATATGCTTTTAAAACCCACTTTTTCATTGGTTATGTATATGATGAAATGATTATGTAACCTGTCCTTTTACACTAGTTATGATGTTATTACATGTTAATAATACACATTTCATTTCATGGGTTATGATATGATTATCTATGATCATTTGTAACATGTATGTATGATTTTACTATGAGATGGTTGGTACATATATCTTCCTCAAATGCATGGGGTAATGATTTATATCTCATGAGATAGAATATGATGGTATTGGGAAAGAACCATTACTACTATGATAGCCTTGTGAGTGAACTATGGCTACCAAGAGGAAATGCAGAGTATACTCATGCTTCTATGATGGCCATGGGAGTGAACTAGAACTACTAGGATAGTCGAGGAATTGATTCCTTGGCTAATATGGATATCATATTATATTCTTATTTGTCTTTTAAAATTCGACGTTTTATTCCTATGTTATGCTTTCATGATTTATATTCTTTATTTCCTCATGAAACATGTCTTATGAACTACCCTGATTTATGAAATGATTCATGTATACTATCTTTGATATATAGGGTATGATATTATATTTTCATGATCATGTTCTCATATGCGTGGGATCAAGATTATGGTTACATATCTCCTTTGTTTACCCTTAGTGATAATTTGAGGTCACCCCGTTTTATATTTCCTTCCCTAGGTTATGAATATATGTATTGTTTATGATGAGTATAAGAAGGGTTATATTAGAGTAGAACCTAGTGAAAGATAATTTAGCTCACTTATGTATCAATGTTTATGTTTCTATGTTTCCAAAGGCACTAGACTAGTATGGTCTTTTGGTGTTTGTTAGTATAACGTTTTAAGTATCCCAGAAAATTTATGTAATCATATTGTATAGAAAGATAGGTTCGCAATAATTATAAATGCTTTTAAGGGATATATATTATATTTACATCATGTTTATCATTACAAAAATCATTAAATCATGTTATAAGTAACCTGACTAAAAATATAACAAATCAAAACATGTGGAAAAAATTTTATTTCCCAAAACATAACATTAATATGATTTCTTAATAAATGGGTTATAGAAGTCCACAGGAAAATCATATAAGGTATGATATAATTGAATATATTTGTTTAATAGAAGTATAATAAACATGTATTTATCATAAAAGATGTTTACAGAAGTACAACAAGAGTTAATACAGAAGTTAGGAGATTCATGTTTTACTTTTATTTCTATGAGAAACATGTCTATTACACTACTTGTTTCTTATATGTGGTGTATATACTTCTGAATAATTTATTTTTGAGTCATAAATAATTTTTTTTAGTATTTTAAAATCTATACAGTTTTATTTATTTCATGGGGAATAATATTATACTAATTATAAAGTGATGAGTAATTATTCCACAACCTCATCTATATTTGGGATTGTTTGGTTTTAAGTCTCTATTGGGGAATAATTATCTTTTAAGTCCATGTTTTCTAATTTTTTTTCAAAAAATGTTTTTACAATTCTCTTATAGATTTTTACTTTTCTGTAATCATTGTATGGTTTTTGGGAATTCTTTGGACTTATGTCGTAGGAACACCCCCTGTGATAAATGTGGGAGGATGGGCCACCCATCAAATCTCTGTCGAAGGAAAAAACAAATGAAACATACTTCTTTGAAAAAGGACACCATTAATGATGGTGACTCATGTAAAGAGTCACCTCCTGCTACTTATGATGTTCTGATTACTGAGAAGTCTGGTTACCAGTCGACTGAGGGTGGTGCTGCTCCCAGAGAGTCATCTCTGGTTGATGCAGAGAAATCTATCCCGCAATTTCCTCTTAAAGACAAAGAAAAGCTAGTGGATGTGTCCCCCACAATAGACCTTAGTGGGCCTTCTTTTGTTAATTTGAACCAAGTATAGTTATGTGAGATTTATTTACCTGTGCTGGTTACAGGGCAACAGGTTGATGATCGACAGGAACCCCTTAAGGGTAAATGGGGGGATGTTTCAGATGTTGAGGGAGAAAAGGCTAGCTTCACTACTCCGAATAGTGGAGTATCTCTCTCCTTCAAGGATACGGTCATAGCTGGGGAGGCAAGGATGACTGATGGTGAGGATTTTACTTCTGTTCCTACAAAGAGAAGACAATGAAAGGATTAATCTCAAATTCCTATGATGGTGTTGACTAGATCAACTTCAAAGGTCTCAAAAAAAGTTGATGAAAATTATTGGAAGGCCTTTAATCAGGATAAGTCTCAATCTGAATGGGATCCTGTTGGAGACACTAATTATGGGAATGACATGTCGTATTATGATTTTTAGTGTTTGAGAATGAGGGCATTACTGATTTTGTGACCCCTTTCTCCTCCTACCTGTTTTTTCTTTTTTTATTGAATAAAGGGTCAGAAGCTTTTGCTTCTGACGTGGCCTTTAAAAAAACAAATGAGGTATTTTGTGAGTTTTTCATTTGAATCATGATTTTTTTTAATTTATACGGAATGAAATTTATTTTCCTCCATCATGAAGCCATAATGATCTGATGTTTTCTTTATAGTATTATAGGGTTGTTTTTAAATAAAATATTTTCTTTGAAAATTGTGCATCATTTTAATCAAAGTAAGTGTTTTTATAGAATAAATGATATTTTTGTGAAGATTTTTTTCATTTGATCTCTAAAAATTAATTTTCTTCTAAGATAAATTTATTTGATGTTACTTATGTTTTACTGTGGATATGATTCAATGATATAATTATTACTCTTTCTATCATTTGTTTATATTAATGATGGAATGATACTTATGAAACCCATATCTTTTTCATGGGTTACAATTTGATTGAATGATATTTATGAAACCCATTTCAATCATTGGGTTCTCATATGATTAATGATTTATATTCTAGTAGAACACTTGTGTAGAGTTTCCATTATGTGATGGGTTGGGCCAATATCTCCCTCCAATGCATTAGGTATATATTTATATCTCCTGAGATAGACATGACTAGAATGGGAAGTGAACTTGGTTCAATAACAGAGGTCTAGAATGTGAGTAAACTCAGTTTAGTAATACATGTTTGGAATGAGGGTAACCACTGTTCGATAATATAAAATTGTAATGGGAATAAACATAGTTAGTAATACATGACTAGAATAGTGAGTGATCCTAGTTTAATAAAGATGTTTTTCCACTACTATGGTATTGAATAATGATCCCTGGATAATATGGACATGATTTTATATTATTTGGTTGTATTCCATATTTCCATGTCTTATTTTAAAATTGAATATGTTATTTGATTTTTTACGAACATCAATGATTTATTACACGACTTTATATTATTTACTTTGATATACAAGATTTTATATCCAAATGTTTTGTTTTCAAACTTTTTATTTATGATTAAGTTATGATTGATCTCTTCCTTGTTTACCCTTATTAAGAATTATAGATCACTATTTTCATATGTTTCTCTTCCTTAGGTTATGAAGAAAGGTTTTATTTAGGAATACTGAAGGGGATGTTATTTTTGGGGAACATTAAAGATCTATCACTAGATTATAATAATGTATTCCATGTTTCCAAAGGAACAAAACTATTCTATTCCTAAGGCTTATGTCTTTATAATGTAATGAATATTATTCTAAATAGAAGTAATGTCCATGTATGTTAAAACTGGGTTGTAATAGTTGATATCATTGGAAAGGTTTAGTTTACATTTAGAAGCTAGGATGAGAAAACATTAGTGAGATCCATAGAGAAATTAAGATGGATGCGTTTATGAAAGTCTCCTAGTAGAATTCTATGAATAGGTTAATATCAAATATTTTTTTAACAATCCAAAAAAACCTAGGACTAAACCTATGGTATCATAGATTAAAATATTAAATGTAATTTCCTTTTGTAATGGGGTTTTACTCCTTGATAGGAATTTCTCATGCTATGATATATGGTTTTAGTCAATGATGGGAAACCAAAGAAATAAGGTTAACATAGAATGTAAAGAAAAGTTTGATGATTAGAAGTCGATGGGGATGAACACTACAGTGAATGATGTTGTGATCAGGCCTAATCAGTTTTCATGTAACATGATTAATAATGTGTACTTTAAAAAAATCATATCTTACCCAGTAAGATAAATAATGGGTTTTTCTAAGAATTATAGTAACAGATACCATGGAGGAAAGAATATTCAATTTCCTTTTTGTATAACATGTGGAAAGAAACACCCAATTGGATTTCTTAGAGTAATAAAAATATGTTTTCACTGTGGATAAGAAAGACACAATCAAAGTAACTACAAATTTAAAATTACAAGTTTAGTTAATGTAATGGATGATAATAGTTTCATCCCTAATGTACTATCCATTGACGAATTATTTAAATGTGGAAGAAATGTGATTTATGTGAATCATTGTCTAAAGTAGAAGAATCCTAAAGATAATCAGAAATGTGATACAATTAAAGGTTTTATTGATAATTATGATTATATTATAGCTGAAATGTGAATGGAAATGGGTAATAATTAATAATATGAGGTATACTTAAGTATGAAGTAAAATAATCAATGTGTTTTGGTATTTAGACTCATGAATTAAGTTATATGAATTTTGTAAAATATATGGATTGTTTAGTTTATGTTTTTCTAAGGATACAAAAGAATATATTGAATGGTTTTGATAGAATATATAGCTGGTTTAATGGAAAGTGTAAATTCACAGGAGACCCATGATTAAGGGATAAATAACCCTAAATATCATCCTGATGATAAGGTAATTCTATTTAGGTAAAGTAAATTTGACATTACTTATTACCTTGGAAATTATTATTAACTTGTTGAAAAAGTATCTTATGATATCATTGATGATGTTTATAGAATTTGTTTTCATGAAACACAGAAAATATTATTTCTTATAAGGAAGCATGCATTTTTTCAATAAGTATTAATGGTAATTTATGTTATTACCTGTTTTTAAGAGAGTACATGATAAATGTGTTCAAATTTTTGTTATGTGACAAACAAGATAAACTTTATGATATATAAGGGCTCAATTTTAAATCATATTTTTAGAAATTTGAGAACATTTTTGTAATGTTTTGGAATTTAAAAAGGTTTATGTTAAAATTAAAATGAGGTTATAGAGGTTAAATTATTATCCCTCAATATGAGTTTTCTTTCATATTGGATAACCTATGATAATTTTTTTGTGATGTTATGAAATATGTAATAACCAAACATTCAATGGATCTTATGATCTTGTAATTATTGAGTAATTAAAAAATCACCTTAAATTTTTTTGGAATAAGAAATGATGTGGAAATTTATCAAATAGAAATGTAAGAATGGGATTTTTCTTATGGAACATAATGAAATCAAATAATTATTTAATCTCATGAAATTTTTTGAACTCTAGGGAGAGGATCTTGAAGCCAAATTTTTTACCCAAGTATATTATTTTATAATGAATCAAATATTACATTAGATCAACAAAGATTTATGTCCCTGACTGATAAATTTCCCTTGAACATGCTCTCTATCTCAATCCATCTAAATGTGGTAGTTATATTTTTGTTCTATGTTCACATTTTCATGTTGTACCTATGTTCTACTATGTGGATACTAATTTTTGAGTTAAATTGGGAAACCATTATGTTTCCATTGATAGAAAATTACATTTTTATTTTTCAAACACATTTAAGGGAAAGTGGGAACCCATGAAGTACATGATACAAGCATCAAGTACCACACGAGATGGTTGATCCATTAGAGTCTAATTTCAAATTATTAGATATATTATCCTTAAATAATTTCTAATTAAGAGTACTTACCTTTGTGTATGGAACATCCTTGATAAGATCTTCGAACCAAAAATCCATCTTATCCTTTGTTTGGATGTACTATTCTAGATTAATATTTCCTATATTAAAAACTCTTACCATAATACAGTCTTGGTTGTTGATCCACTCCTTCTAATCTTTATTGGTTTCAACCAATAGAAGAAAATCCTCCATCGTGTTGGTATCCTATTATAAAGAAATAATCTGAAGCGAATATTCCAAAATAACCTCTTACAAGTGAATAACAAGGTCCTAGGGTTGGGAATTCGTTGGGTCCTCCTTGAGTTCCTCCCTCTACTAAACAGTGGACTCTCCTATATTAGAATCCTCTCAATCATTTTTTTTCATAGTGAAATCATGTTAAACCACCACCAAACCATTCCATGACCTATTTATTCCCCCATCATACCATCCATATTACTTATACTGACTATTAATTGTATTTCATACTCGACATTCTCCCGGTCTATATCACCATTAGATTTAACATCCATATACTTTGGCCTATTGTTTATCACAGATATTGTCTCCATTGGTTTCAGTGGGAAGGAATAATCCTCTCAACCATTTGGTTTATGTTTTTTATAATAATTCAACTTCTAAGATCATTGTTTCCTTTTTGACCCTTCATCCTCATTAGGTTATTTGTTCCTTTTCCATGACTCCCCTCGACACTAGAATATGAACATCGGAGAGAGATCTCATCACTCTCTATTAACCCCGATAATCCATTCCCATCATTAGAAGCCTCATCCTGTAATAGTTTTGGTTGTTCATGAATTGATCCTTCAATGGACTGACCATGAAAATAGTTTCCCATCACGATTCTTAGTATGAACTTCCAAGATACAATATAATTGGTTGTAACCTCAAACCCCCCTATGGACTTCATGCAATTATCGTTATCTTACAAAACACTGTTTTAATGTTTTGAGGAAAGAGACACATCTAGAACAAAGCTAATTCCATGGATCACTACCCCTGACCCCTGTAATACCTCGTTTTTCTTAATCCATTTCCAAAAAACATAGCCTTAGTATATGAAGATGACATGAAAGAAAAAGAATGACCTGAAGCCACCATACCTTCAAGCCCGCTATCCCAATATTTGTCTTCAAATCAAAAACTTCAAAGTCATGTTTTATCTAGTGAAAGAAAACCTGAACTTTTGGATCAGTATTTCTTAGACTGAACTCTTTATGAGTTGGAAATATTGGCTTCATATAGCCTTCAAGATGATATTGCTTATAACCATAATCAAAACCAAGCTCCTGTGCAATGTAATCAGTACCTAGATCATTTAATTTCTTCTTATTCAAACGATTAATGATCCCATGCCTACATGATACCATCAATTGACCAAGATGCTTAGAGGAAGAGCCGTAATTGACACACTTTTCAAAATGGATAGGTTTCTTTTATTATAATTACTTTACTACTAAAAACCAAATAACATATACTAGAATTTGAGGTACATTGACATTGAAAAAAATTATCGAATAATTTTTTTGAGTAAACACACTCATTTTAATATCAGTACATAAATAACAACCCACTAAATTCTCAAGAATACGAATGATTGAAGGGTTTTTGAAATGTTGGGACAGTTTTGGAAAGATTACCCAAATATCCATCATAGGTGGGTAAAAGATATTGTGAAAATAGAGGTACCACCTAAATAGGAAAAATTGTAAACCTTTTTATACCCAGGGTGCACTGGACCAATGAAATATCAGATCCTATTCCAATGAAGATAAAATTATATTGTATCAATTGTCTAGAAGACTGACTATTGCATGATCTTGTAATCCCCGTGATTTAATGAAAAATATGTCGAACAGGTCCACCAACTGACATAAAAGATTAAAATGAGGAACCAACATCATAATATGGAGGGTCGAGGCCTTCGTGAACTCTGTTTTCATGATATGAAGCTGTGTAAGTCCTTCACACCAATAGGTAACTTTAGGGAAAATATATCATTGAGGGAAATATGGAAGAAAGTGTGTGTTAGAAAGGGGGTAGAAGGAACACAGTCGTACCTACATGAAGGACGATGATGGTCCCTCCCCCTCCCATCTGGGAGGGATTGATGAAACAAACATAAATATTTTTATGAAATATTTTTTTAAATAATGTAATATTATTAATAGCTTTCATTTCATGCTACACTATGTTAATCATGTGAGACACACAAAACCATATTAGCTTGCGTTACACAAAAGATCGAGTTTCTATAAAATATTATTTAAATTTTTTAATTATTTAAATCATACATTTATAACCTCTCTATTAGAATGGTGGGTATGAATAGTATAAACTGAATTATGAAAGTATGTTATACAATTTAAAGGATATCTATTTCTGAATATCTATTTAAAAGTGCACACAAGTATTTTATAACAACAAAAAAAATAAATATTGTTGTATTATATTAATGAAATATATATATATAATATATTCAATATGATTTTTAACATTCATCTTATGTGTTCTCTAGATATGATATATTTAAAATCAAATTTTATGCATAAAATAATTTTTTATCTAAAAAATAAATTTTTTCGCCTTTTGATGATGCTCTTGTTAAAAATGTATTTTTTAAAAAATTTATAGATTTTATTTGAAACAATAAACTTTTTAATTGGTATATGGATATCAAAATTTACTCTAGGTGAACTTTTTGTATTTTTCTAGGAATCTTAATGTTTCAAAAAATAGTGAAAACTCATATTTGTATTGAAAATAGAATTTTTAATTTAAATATAGTAAAATGTGAAAATTTGTTTTTGATTAGTTTCCTATTTTTGTGAGTTAATATTAATTTAAAATAACTTAATTATGACGTGTAAAATTGATTTTATACATGATGTTATTATAAAAAACTTATATGTTTTAAAAGGTCATTTTTTTAAAGAACTATTTTAATTTCATTTTATCTGTTTTATTTTAAATTAAATTCTGTAACTTGTTTAGTTTGAATTTTTAAAAATATATTCCAAAGTTAGATTCATATGGTCCAATGTTAGTGAATATAACCCATTTATTTTTTGTCATTATGAATAGTGACCATTATAAATTTTATTAACAGAACAAATGGTAAATTTGGTGATTTAGTTTCCAAATTAAATGTTAAAGACTATAAAATGACTCTAACATAGGAACTTTTTTTATTGGATGATGATATTATGACCCTTATCTTATAAATATCTGAATTAACTGTTTTTATGGAATATTTTCCATGAAAATGAATTATATAATATTTAAATCAAAGAAAGACATGAAATGTCACTTTTTTTGTCTTAAATATATCTTATAAGTCTGCATAAGAAAAACAATTAGGTAATGAATTATAATAATTGATTATATTTAGTATTTTTATTTATTTTTATAATAGTTATTTGTTTTTAATTTTTATATGGAAAATAATCAAATTTAATTATTATGCTACACTAATGTAGTACTTGTTCAAGTAGATGAAAAGTTAAAAAAATTACTTTAACTAAAATTATAAGAACCATTTAAAGGAAAAAACACATGAATTAATATTATTTTTTTGAGTATTTTTAGAACATAAACATCCAATGTTATAACTAATGACCATTTGGATCCACATGAAAATGATTATGACATTTATAATATTTTATTTAATGTAAATTCACAGTGGTCACCTTCATGTTTTAATAAATATAACATTTTTTAATATACGATTTTCCAGAATCTCTATTCATCTATACAAATTATTTGGAAATATAAATGATTTATTATTATAGTAATAATTTATTTATAATTTTTAGTGAATAAATAAATCCATTAAATAATTGCACTATTTTGACACCATAATCATTGAACTAATAGAAAAATCCAATAAATGAAATCGAAAATAATAAAATAAATATAATTTGAATTAATTAAAGTTATCTAAGAATTTTATAGGCGATTATAACATTTTAGGGATGTATTAAATATCTGGTTTGTAGTTAGATTTCTTTGTAGATTTTATTAATTTCAATGTAATTAATAGTGTCAAAATTTATAGTATTGATATTTTATTAAAATAATATTTTATTAAATTATTTAAAAATAATAAAAATGATTAAAAAATTAAAAAATGATTATGATAAGTTATAAAATTTCATAAATTGACTCTTTATGGATGATTAACAGCATACAAGTATTAGTTACAATGTTTTAAGTTCAAATATTTTTCTACCGTAATTAATAGTAAAATGAGTTCATTAAGTGTTAATTAAAATGATAAGGATTGAAATAATACCCAAACATTTCCATACTATACATTTTAAGATATTGTAAATGTTTCTCATCTTATATTAGAATAAATTTCATTTTTTGAGGTTTTTAGATTGAAATTGAATTTATTATAAATTAATTTTTTATAATTTCCAAAACATCCACTATCCTAAACCTAAAAGGTCACCTCCTACCTCAATTCATCACATTACATTTGGATTTATATCTTGAAAAACCTCTATAAATTAAATTATAAAATTATCTATCCAGATTATAGAGGTTATAATATTCTCAGAAGAGAAAGTCTAGAGTTCTTTAGAGGTGTTATAAATTACCTTTTTGGAATAAATGGAAACCCCTCTTAGAAGTCACTCTCTTTTTATAATATTATATATCTTCACTAAATCTAGAAAATATACCTTTATATAATAACTTAAACAAATAAAAATTTCTAAAATGAGAATATCATTATGAACACACCATTATGCATCCCCTTTTTTTATCAAATTAGAAATGAAAGTATCGCTCATGCGTATGAACAACTTATCATATCCACACAACTATACAATTCATTCTCCATAACCATATTTTATGAGTTTTAATTATGATATTTTTGATATATATATATATATATATTATTTTGACATAATTTTACTTTTTTAATGACAATAACATCTCTCCCTTTTTTAACTTATCTTTTAGGAAATGATAATGTCTTTTTTGCATATCTATGGCTAACCATCTCCATGATGTGATGAGATTCAATTTTCATATATATTTCATGTAAATAGTAATATGGATTAATTTTAAAAATATATATGATAAATATAACAATAAAATATTCTATAATGATAATATATCATATAATTTTATTTCTTTTAATAAGTAAAAAAAGTGAAAATAATGTTCATGGGTACGTATGGCCTAACGTCTCCATAAACTATGTATTTAATTTCTATATTTTATATATTATTAAAAATACATATGTAATGAATATATATGATATTTTTATAATTGATATCATTATCGATATAATTAGATCATTATATAAGTTATAGGAACAAAAATATAACAAATCAAAACACATGTGAAAAACAAAGCACTTATAACCTGAAATGTAAATTTAATATGAAATTTTGTTATAAACATGTAATATAAGGACATAATTAAATAATATAAGTTATGATATAAATGAATACAATATTTTAATTTATGTATAATAATATTATATTTATTATACAATAGTTTATTCATGGTATAATGAGGGTCAATACAAAAGGTAATGGATTTATGTCTCTCTTTTACTTATATGGGACATATGTCGTATAAGCTACTTGTTTCTTCTATGTGGTGAATATATTTCCAATGATATTATTTTTTGAGAATTATAATGAATATTATTGTATTTTCATATCCATATTGTTTTCATTATTTCATGGAAAATAAAATCGGAATGATTATAAAGCTATGAGTATTTATTTCACAATCTCATAAATATTTGGGACTGTTATGTTTTAAGACTCCATTAGGGAATATTATCTCCCAAGTCCAGTTTCTCAAAAAATATTTGAAAAAAAATGTTTTTACAATTCTAATATGGATATTTAATAACATTTTACCCATTTTTATTTTTTTAATACATGATTTGAAATAAATATTTTTATTGTTTTACAAATAAGGTACTTTGTAGCCTTTTTTTGTTACCATGTGAAAGGATTGAATTTTTATCTTAGATGGATTTAATGTAATTTTCCTTTATCATGAATCTATTATGATTTGAAATTTAATTTATAATATTCAATGGTAATTTTGAAATATGATTATTCCTTTTAAAATTTTGTGTAATTTTAAGAATAGATTTTTTTTTCAAAATAGGAAGGATATTTTCCTCAGTATTTGTTTTGAAGTGATCTATAAAAATTATAACCCATATAAGATAACATTATTTGATGTTACTTATGTTTTAGTGGATATATGATTCAATTATACCATTCTTATTCTTTCAAATATTTGTTTACGTTAATGATGGAATAATATTTATGAAACCCATTTCTTTTTCATGGGTTATGATATGATTGAATAATGTTCATGAAAAACATTTCAATATGTGGGTTATAATAAAATGAATGATTTATATTATTCAAGAAAAAATATGTTTGTTTTCATTATTTGATGGGGGGGTATTATATCTCCCACCAATGCATTGGGTATAGATTAATAGTTCATGAGATAGACAAGTTTTGATTGGGAAGTGAACTCAGTTCAGTAACAGAGGAGAAGAACATGAGTAAAATTAGTTCAATAACATAGGAATAGAATGAGGGTAAACATGATTTAGTAATACATAACTTTAATGGGAGTAAAATCAGTTCAGTAATAAATTGTTGGAACAAGGAGCGAACCTGGCATAGTAAAGGAATTTTTTCACTATTATGGTCTTTGAAAAAGAGCCTTGACTAATATGAAAATAGTTTTATATTATTTTGTGTATGCCATAAATCCATGTATTATAATCCGATAAAATACTTTATTTGATTATTTATGAACATATATGATTTATTCCATGACACTATATCAGGATCTTTGATTTACATGGTATGATTTCCAATTATTTTTTATGAACTATTTCTTCATGATTATGTTATTATTGATATCTAAATTGTTTTTAATTAAAATACATATGATGTCATCCTTTTCATATATTTATTTTCATAAAGTTATAAATACTGTATTTGGGTAGTAATTCAAAAGGAGAATACATTTTTGGGAAATATTAAAGATCCTTCACCTGATTTGAATAATTTGTTCCATGTTTCCAAATGCACTAAACTATTATAGTCCCTGAGAAGTTGTTTATGTAATTTAATGAATATTAATCTAAAAATATGTATTATCCATGTATGTTAATATAGGGTTGTTTACATGTTTTTGAATCTAATTTTAAATTGTTTTCGTAGTCATGATGAAAAATCGTGTTTCCAAAGAGAAAATTCTCAAAAAACTATAAAAGTTTTTTTTAAAAAAATTTAATGTGAAGTTGATTAAAAAGACATAAATTAAGATAATTGAAATATTATTGAAATATGTTTACCTTAAAACTAATATAAAATATAATTTATTCCCTTAAATTATTTAAACAAAAATGAAGCTTTTAATAAAAATCATTATTTTTCACTATTCCTTGAAATATGAAATTTTTCAAAAAAATTCCAAATATTTAACTGAAGATTTATTTGATATTATGATATAAAAAATAAATTTAATTTTTTTATTTGTTTTTCTAAAAGTGGTAGAAATTAATTTTAAATTATGTGGGAAAAGCGCGACTAAGCAATTTTTTTATAAAAATATATTTTTTTTAAAAAATATTTTTCTTTTAAATGATTATTGTTACGTTGATAATAAATTTCTAAAAATAATTATCATAATTTAGTTAGTAATATTTATTCCTATAATTTTAATTTTTTGTTTATAATTGTATACTATATTACTGTAAATTTTGGCTTGGGGTTCTGTGTTCCACAAACTATCAAAGAGGTAAAATTTGTTGAAATATTTTTTAGGTTGTTTATGCTAAGTGTATCATGTAACATATAAAAGATCCCATATTTTTATAGGTATGTTTATCTCTGAGTATTTTGAGACTTGGTGGTTGAGTCTTGTTCAGATATAAATAGAATTGTTGGAGAAAATGACTTAAATTTTGGAGATGTATGCTTGTTTGAATTGATGGAGTCTAGGAGTAAATGAGACTAAGTATTGAAATGGGTTCTTGAAAATTTGAGAAATTTTAAAGTAGGTTTGGAGAGTTAAATGAAAAATTGACTAAAAACTCAATTAAAACACATTTACATAGTGTGTAAATTGATTACACATCATGTAATGTTTCATGGGTTCTAATTAAATCTGAGGCGATGGGTTTTCTAGTGAATAAAATAAAAAAATTTAAATGATGTGTAACTACTTACAAGATGTGTAAATGCATGAACTGATGTTTTAAACATGATTTGGGGAACAAAAGTTTCTATTGTCTGCAAACACTTCTCTTCTCAACCCCTGAGAATTCTCCAGGCGATTTTGAGGTGCCGATATCCCTTTCAATACATACCATATGTGTGAGAAATCCCAAGTAAAGGTTTATGGTTATGATTCTTCATACTTTTATTTCCTCTCTAACCCGTTGTGGTGAAATAACATTTCCAATAGTATTTTTGGTTTTGTTCATGGTTAGTTTTGATATAGAAACAACTTTGCAATCATCTGATCCTTCTTTCTCATTATTTCTGGCCGTTAGAAGCATTGTTGGATCGTCAATTAAAGGTAGTGTGTCTAAACCATAACCCTGTGGTTTGATAATTTCTATGTTTATAAAATTTAATGATTAAACCCTTATTTCATTCACCTAAATTAATTAAACAATTGAATGACAATATACCATGAATTCATTTGGTTTTAAATATATTCAAATTGGCTAATTGATTAAAGAATGTTTAGAAAGACATGTGACCTAGGATGATTTATTGTTATAAAATCCCAAAATTTTAGCTTATTAGATATTGATACAATTTTAAATCAATTTTGAATTGTTTTTTAATGATAAATATGAATGAATAATGGTAATTCACATAATTAACAATTGATACAAATGATGTGTTATTGTGAAATCCATACTCTATGACCGGATTTGTGTTACATGATGATATGGTTATATAATAGGGTAGGCCTAGACATTTACACTTGTATATGCTATAATTCTAATAGTGAGTGGTCTCAACCTAGCCCAATGTTATAATTAATATAGGGATTTGAGAGAGAAATGTTGTAATGATTATAGGGATTTAACCCGAAAATGCAATAATTGTTATAGGGGTTTGACCCAGATTTATTTTTGTGATTATAAAATGGTCATATGGTGGTTGGTGTGGTTGTAATACATTCTCACAAATATTCTATCATGGAAAAAAATCTTGTTTTCTAACTATGATACATGGTTGTGGATGGTATGGTTCCATGAAATTCTCACATATATTCCGAAAAGGACCTAGAGTAGGTTGTTGTATTTATTTAATTTTTGAATTAATTAATACAAATATTATCTCTTTATTTCATACACTTCTTATCAGACTAGTTTTTTATTCATGTTGATATCTTCTTGATGAGTTATAATCACACACTATTCAAGCCTCCGTTTGTAACACAAGAAGATTTTGTGGATACAGGTTTGGAAAGGGGAAAATGGCTTTGCTGTTGATTACTTTTTTGATATTCGGATGGAGTTTAGTTATGAGATAGGCATGGGGACCATGAAATAAGACTTTGAGTATTATATTAAATCTTCATGTATTTTTGTTTTATTTTTATTGAATGAAATTTAGTTATGTTCCATAAAGTCATTACAATATTCTTTTATTATTAATGTATTATTCAGTTGGACATTATTGTCAATTTCCTCTATTTCATTAATTTCATTTTTATTTCCATTCTTATATGTTTTGTTCCACTGATATGACAATTCAAACCAGGGGGTATAATCTCCCCACTATACACTTTACACCCCTATTTCTAGTCGGAAACCTCTAGCATACGTGCAGGTGGACTTGAGGTATCATAACCAACCCTTTCCAAATGTTTGAGAGAGTGACAAAATGGGGGATGTGACAAAGTATTATTATAGTAAATAGTTCCATTTTTTACATTACTGTTTTGGAAAGGTATAAATAAGACTTAGGATGTGTCAAGACATGGAAATGAGTTTGTGCATGGGAGTAGCTAACCCATGTATGGCAGAAAATCTGAGTACCCAAGTATGGGATTTCTGTATGTTCATTGTGCTTTTTTACTGTTGATGTTTTTTCAGAAAGGGGTGATTATCATGTTGTGTGAGGTTATCATTTTATGATCTCAATTTTTCATTAGAATGGTACTCATATCCTGGTATGGAGTGATTTGGGAATACATGCATTATAATAAGCACATAGGGATATATTGACCTACATTTCAAAAGAAAGGGATATATTTTTTTAATGTAATATATAAATTCCTAAAGAACTATGATATAAGATATCTATTTCAATGGGGAAAGTAAATGCGTTTTTAAGTCATAATAAAATTCTTGTAAGACATGTCTGGAGTGACAAATAGTTGGTAGTTCTCTATTTCAGACTCTTGTTAGGGTTGACCTTGTTGCAAGATAGTTATCTAAGAGTTCATTTTTGTTTTAGAGAAAATTCCTCCTCTTCATCTTCAAAATGAGAATTAAGATAGTGGAAATCACAAGGCTCCTAACACAGATGAAGTAGAACTTCTTATATTTCCCAAGGAGAAGACGAATATTTAGCATCACGATAGCTTCCTGACGGTCATGCAATCAATGGAAATGGTGATTGTTTGTACCCTTCCTTTTATTTATGATATGAAAAGAGAGCCTCAGCTTCAACATCTGCCTATGTTTACTGGGGAAGGAGAACCCCAAGCAGCTAAGTTCTATATGAATTCAGTTTAAATAATCTTCAAGCATTCCTTGACACTCATAGATAAGAGGGAGAATCATGCAATGCATATGTTTCATAGACCTTCCAAATGTTCGTGGAATATTCAATAGGAAGCTAGGAAATATTATGAGCTATCTTGGAAGGAGTTTAGGATACATTTTCTAATATATTTCTATCTCAAAACCTTGAAGAAAAAAAAGCTCATGAGTTCATGTGTATGGAATATGAGGGTTTTTCAGTGTAGACTATAATAGACATTTTACCAAACAAATTTGATTCTTTCCATCGTTGAAAAAAGATGACATCTCTAGGGCGAGACGTTTCTGTGATGATATTAATTATAAGACTAGGTCGTAGGTAAAAGTTTTTTGTTTAAGCATATTTGAGGATGTAAAGAATCATCCACTCATCATGAAAGGTAATTTCATAGAGGCCCCTAGCAGTGGCCATGATATTTCGGTAGGGAGATCTGGATGTTCTTATTATGTGTTTTAAATGCTCCGTTATGATAGTTTCAGCCAAAGTAATAGTGGGTAGATCATTCAGAGAAGGGGACTACCATATCAAGATTGTGTTCTGTTATAGTAATAATTTTTTGTAGAGTTTTGTCACAATAACCAAAATTGTCCTTATCCAGTATTCGAGTTTCACATCTATTGTATACTAGGACATATATAAAGGTTTTATGCAAATTATCCAGAGTAGGCTTGTGGAAGAGGATCATGACTTTCACCGAAGTCGGAAGGGGGATCACCTACCCCTCAGAAAGCTTGAAGAAGGAGTTCCACTGGCCGTTCTTGATGAGGAACGAGACGTGGTATCCCAGAGCATGAGGAATAGTACCACGAAAGGGAAGTGGATCAGGGTAGTAATACTAGAGACTAAGGCATAAGGACAATTCATTTACATATTATGCAGACTACTCCATCAAACATGGATGCATGAATTTCTACCACAAATGGTACGATTCTTGTATCATATACCTTAGCTTGTATTTTTTTGATATAGTAGCATCACATTATATTCTATTTGATATTTTTTAAAATTGGTGGGGTTTGGATGTGTTAATATTATATGGTGTTTTAACCATTGACACACCCTTGGAAGTGTGGATAGAGAATATCAAACGTTGCAAGATGTGTTCTTTAAAGATTGGTGGTTACCATTTCTTTTGGAAGCTGTTTGTTCTTAAAATGAAAATATTCTACTTTATTATTTGTATAGATTAGTTAGTTCTATATTAAGATCATATTGACTATTATAGGAGGAGTGTTACCTTCTTATCTGCAGAATGAAGAAGCTATTTTAAACAGTGTGGGTGAGATCTTCAGACTGGTAATGTAGGACCAATTTAATGCATATTAGATTGTTTCATGAATGAAATTACCTATATTTATCTAAATAATGGTGGAATGTAGAATGATTCTTTTCCTCCAATGGTAGAACTTCTTTGATATATTTTTCATGGTTATTTATATGGCTTACCACCTGAGAAATTGGTAAAGTTCACAACGAGTTGTTATTGATAGTATATCCCATTTATATCCCTCCATATAGAATAGGTTTAGAAGATCTTCAGGAGTTGAAGGTTCAGTTGGAAGATCTAGAATCTAAATGCTTCATACAACCAAGTAAATATCCTTGGGGTTCTCTAGTTATCTTCACTAAAAGGTATGATGGATATTTGTGTTTATGTGTTGATTATTTTAGGTTAAACCAGATGACGGTCAAGAACCAGCATCTTCTTCCATGCATTTATGATCATTTCTATTGGCTCAAGGGTACTAATATCATCTCCATGATTTACTTGAGATTAGGATATTATTAGTTAATAGTGATACTATCAGCCATACCTCAAACTTCTATTTGGAACAAGTATGGATTTCATGAATTTGTAGTGATGTTATTCAGACTGACTAACGTGAATGCAATATTCATAACTGTAATGAATAGAAATGTTCATCCATTTCAAGATCAGTTTTTGGTGGTTATCATCGAAGAAATCTTAGTGTAATCCCAATCATGAAATTATCATTCCAATAATCTTTACATCATCCTGAGTACATCGTGAGAGTATATAAATTACAGACGCTACATAATTGTAGTTACTAGATAAATTAAATAACACCATTTATACATTTTCCATATACCTTATCTTATTCCAGCATATGTATAATAATATATATATTTTTTTCATGATCCTCATAAATGTTATAAAAACCAAAATATCATCAATAAACTCAAACAAAAACATATCCATGTATTGATGGAAAACTCTATTCATAATATCCATGAATATAAATAGAGTATTCATCATCCCAAATGGAATAATTAAAAAAATCATAATTTCCAAGACTAATATGACTTTTTCTTAAATATTTCATCTTATTTCACCGTCATTTAATTTTTCCGAAACATGAGATGAAACATTGAATACTACTGTGCTCTATGGAACTAATAAAAAATGTCATCAATATGAGGGAACTGATACTTATTCTTAAAAATAATTTTATTTAATTCTCTATAACAATTTTAAATCCTCATGGAAAAATATCTCATTTTAAAACATAAAATATGAGCACCCCATGGGGAAGTTATTGGATGAATGAAACCTTTATAAATAAAAATCATGTAACAACATTTTCAATTCGAAAATATCTACTTGATAAATTTGATAATGGGTATTGACATTGGCTTCACATTTGGAACTAAGTTAATAGTAAAATCAAATTCCTGATCATGTATAAATCCTAGTAAATTATTAATGAAAAATATAGATAACCTTTAACTATTGGGGAATCATTAATAAAAATAGTTCTCTTGTTTTCAACAACATGAGAAAGGTAATATTAATTTACATTATTAATAGTTTCTCAGCTTCCTAGTATGATATCAAAAGTATGTATTGATTATTTTATTAAAATGAGGACCTATTTCCTAATATATCATTTTAACTAAACAATCTATCATAGCAAGGTATACTGGAAGAAAATATACATCCAAAATAACATAAAATCCATAATACAAAACACAAATGGTTTAATGGAAAAAATCATCCACATATAAAAATAGGATAAAAATAATAAATTATTGTTTCCTTAATACTACACTGAGGTGTTTTAACCAAAATATAAAAGTTTATTTATTGAGGATAATTTTTTGGTTTCTCATCAAATTTATCCAAAATGAAATAATTTATAGACCCTAAATTAAACAATACATTAGCCAAATATGAATAAACAAGTAATGAGCCTATGTCTTAATTATTTGATGGATGAACGTATAAATATTTAGTTGAAAATTATTTCACGACACCCTTCTTCTTATAGTCTTATAATTTCAAGTCATTCATGTGCTTCTTTAGAAATGCATCTGCATGATGACCCATCTCATTATATTAAAAAGTATATAATTTTTGCTTATAAAAAATTACTCTAAATACTACCAGGATCTTTTCTTTTCAATTATGATCTATAAATGTAAACATTCTATATCCTAAACACCTAACTTATTTTATAATACATTACTCATAGTGATTTTAACATATCCCATCACAATATAACAAATCTGATTTTTTTACCTTTGTATTTCTATAACATCCTCTTCCCATTTTCCTACCACCTATATCTCTTTTTTCCCAAAACATTCATGGAATTCATGGTCATTATAAAATTTCATTTATATCTTATAAACACCAAAAACAATATTCTAATAACTTTTAAAATATTAGAGTCTAAATTTCATCTATGAATTGGATTTAATCCCAAGTAAAAATAATAAATTTTTCATTGAAGATACCAAATCCAATTTCATTTCTACCCTGAAAATTGTTTGAATCTTTCATCATACACGGTCAGTAAATCTTCCAACTTCTTCCCCAATTTGAGTATTTTATTTTCCATCCCAGTTTAAATAACATTAGGAAAATACTTCTGATGGAAAATATTCTTAAATGCATCACAGTCCCTAGAATCAATCTCTAATCTTCCTATAGAATTAATAACCATTCACTTAAATTAATCTTCTTCACCTTCATATCATTAATTAGAGAGATTCACCACATGATGATCCAATCAACATATGAAATCCAATATCATTTCTTGATATTTAATCAATACCAAGGTTATCACTGAGACATAAGATCCAGTGAATACTGAAGGGTGTTTTCTCATAAAATGCTCCCCTACTGACAAGATCCTCTATTGTAGATCTATTTTTACTATATCAAGGATACCAACACCATTCATAGTATATTCCAACTGATCCATTATAATAAATGATTTCTTAGATCTAATTACAACTATTCTAGGTTACTGATTTGTAAGGATTTTATCCTCTTGGTGCCTTCATAATTCATATTTTCTATTTACTCTATGGAAAACCATTGTGAAAAAACATTATTTAGATGAAGAAAGATGATAATATTTATATGATATATCATGATAAACATAAATTTGAATCTATTAAGGGAATTTGGTATACATTATCTTACCCTATAAAATTATCTAAAGCTTTCCTATGATACCTACTTTAAGGAACAAGCCTTAAACATTAAATAAAATTGATTATTCAAAAAATAAGTCATTTCTTTGAATTATTGGAGAGGTTTTGGGTGTTTATTTTAAGAGAAATATGTCAAATCCATTATAAAAAAATATTACATCACAGAATGTTCACTACAACTTAGTATCTATTTTTTTTAAAATACCAAACTTTTAAAATAAAACAATTTTTATTTTTAGGATATATCTTCAAAATTTACATGATGAAAACATACTTTAAAATACTTATCATTAATATCCTTATAATGTTTTTTAAAAAATTGGATAAGCACAATAATATTGGTTTGGGTTATATAAAAAAATAAAGAAACTTGTTACTACGTGAATACTCTTGAAAATTTTCCTTTTACAAAATAAACCATGGGAGAAAAATAAACATTTCTTCCCAAAGTAATCTACATATCTTCTAGAATAATTACATAAAACATTATATAATAAATATTAATGGAAAATAATAATAATAATGGTTTTATTGAATATTGAAAAAACTCTTAGAAAATTATGAATTTCACCCTTAAGAAGTAGTATAAACATCAAATTAAAATTAATCTCATTATCTTACATTTTGAAATAATAGGTTTTCCACGATAGAAAAAACCAAAAATAGATAATCCATATAAGTAACATGGTACATCACACTTATAATCACTAATAAACATTAAATAACCTAGTTGAAAAACTACAATAGCCTCCTAGGGTAAACCTAACTGGTAATCTCAATCCCTTTACCTAATGCATTAGGGAGCTATATCATGATCACCCAACATCCTGAAATATATCGAAATCACTAACCATAATGATATGTATTGGGATCACACATAATCAAATAATTCCGCATAAACAATAAAATAATGAAAATAAATGAAAATGTTCATTTCCATTATCAAAAAAATAAAAAAAGTTACTTATAAGAAAATATTTCTAGATATTGTAATATCAATTCCATTTAAAAAACTTTTTAAAAATACCCAAAATTATGGGAAGAATGGGTTTCCATTTAATTAATCATTGAACCTTTTAACATATTTCCAACATAAAATATTAGTTAAGGATATGATAAGAACCTTTGACATTTTATTCAATAAAATTGAACATTCTATTTTTTATTTATCATACAAATATTCTATATATAATACATAAAAATATCCGTTTTCAAAACATTTTAAAGAATGAAAAAAGTGAAATAAAATGACCATTATAATTAATTTTTCTTCATACAAATACATCCATAATTTTTTTAATTACATGAAACTGGATGAATAATATTTTAAAAATATATCTTTAGAAAATTTAAATCGACATTATAAGGTAATGTTTTACTTTCATCACGTTTGATTAATCTTATAAATTATTTATATTACTTAATAATAAACTCATATATATTATTTAATAACATAAGATCTTTTTTAATGTTTATTTTTTAGACACCTAAAGAATTACATTGAGAGACAGAGTGAATTAGGTTATAGAAGTTAAAACAATCCTCTCTTTATTGAGTATCTTGTTATGTCATATTTTGAAACACTTGAAATTATTTCTACCTTAACTCTTAGTGAGTGATGAAATCAATAAATATCATGAGGTATTTAACTTGATTCCATTATAATAGGATTGTAAAAGAACCATTCATGGAATAACTCTTATAAAAAAAATTCATTAAATCAAAATTATTTATGGGAAATTTTTTGGAACATTATTAGTAATCATCCTATTTAAATACAATAAACAATTAGATAACTAAATGATCTATTACAACAAAAAACTCACTCATCTGTATTTATTTTATTTCCATCATCATAAGAAGATAAAATGTATATTCTCTTAAGAAAATATTTCTCTCCAAAAAGAGTAACATTGACTTAAAAATAGAAATTTTCTCCTAGAATAACTCATTATTTAACCTTCAACATTATGAATGTGATCTACAAAAAACTTTTATAATCCCTCCTTGAATGCTTGCCTCTTTCTGTATCTATATTTTTCTTATATAAAAAGATATTATTCATGTGATGGGGATCTCAGTTTTTTATATCATCATAATCACATCGGATGAAACCTCCATTTTAAGAGATAAAATACTCTTAAAATTCTCTAAGCATCTGGGGTCGAATCTTTATGGATATTTCTCCCTAAAATAACTCCCCAGTAAAATTACTATTTACCAACTATAACTCATATAAAATATGGAATGCTATATATTCATAGTAGTATGATCTCAATTAATAGATTTGAAATTTTATTATGAAATAATATCATAAATCCTTTATCAATTGTGTTTAACCCTCCATTCATGGACGGCCCAAAAAATGCAGAAATATATTAATCATAAGTGACCTCATAATCTCTTACTATAAACCCACATAGTTAATATATCTGTATTAATGTTGGCATGCTCCTATGTAAACATACCCACATACTCGATTATCAATGATGCTAGTTTTGTATGTTGGCCTTATAGATTTTTACTGAAGTAGTCATTCATGTAACTTTTCTAGCCACAAACATTATTTTCTAATATAGTTGTTTCATGTAGTCATTCATTCACATAAACAATTTTCTCATGTATCCATTTTATGTAGCTATTATTTCCATGTATGATATTTTCTTACGTATTCATTCTAGACATATACCTAATTTTATCATGTATCTAATTAACAATGGTAGCCAAAATACTTTATCAAAAACCTTTTAAGAAATTTAGAATTAATTTTTTATAACTAATAATTTCCAAAAAATAAACATCAAACATTATCCTCATTTATCAAAATGACCCATTAGATATAATTGAAAATATAAAATATGTTCCTAACAATAAATCATTGAAACCTTTATATTCACTTCTCCTATTAATTGTCAATGTAATATAAGGAGATACCTAGTTTGAAAAATCATGTCATAAAACATTAGATATAAACTAGTTATCAACGTTTATTGATCCCTTGAAAAGTGTTGGAAATAATAATATTGTCTAAAATCAATAAGATTATCTATATAAGTCATATCTCTCCATAATATTTCATTGGAATACTCTACCCCATTAAAAAAATTCTCCCCAACCAAAGTGATGATAAAAACATACATTTCTCATGAAAGAAACTATGGGTAATGGGGTTAAGTCTTGAAAACAGTTTAGTGAAAGGAAATGGTTGGACTCCAAAATACAACTGATGAGCCTTAAAAGGAATCAGGGAAGTAACATTTTCATGATATAAAAGACATGTTCTTTAGTTGACACATATCCATGAAGAATATGTTTTTCTCTAACTTGTCCTTTATGAATTGATATTTGATCCCAATGTTATTTTTATAATAATTTTTTATAAGAATTTTATTATGATTTATCATCCTTGATTTATCACACATAATTGTAATAGAATACATCACCCCAATACCCACATCAACATTTTTTCATTAACATCATTTGGTTGTACACTTGAGTTGCTGTAATGTTTTCATCCTCCATGGTGCTCAAGGATATATAGTCTTTCATATTATTTTTTTCATGATATGTTGGAACTAAAATTATAAAAAACAACTTTATAATATAATTTTTAGTTTATTACTAAACAAGAAAAATATCTATTAGTAACCCACAAAAAACTTTATTTAGAATCATTATGATAGAAGAACCCATAATTCATTGTGCAGTGGATATATTAAAGTATTATTTTCACATATTTCATATGGATTTAATTAGGATAACTAAAAATATGATCATATTAAAAAGGGAAAAATAGATTATCTATTTATATTGTTGTTAGGTAGGTTAAACTCTCATTTATTTGATGATAAATGGTCACATAATCCACATTTCCCAGTTGATCCGTTGATATTTTTTTTATTACCTCTATCAATGATTCAATTAGAATTGAATAATATATATAATATATTTATACAACGTCTTTGGTATATTTATTTTAAGATATAAATGTCTCATACCCTTTTTTAATAACCCACCATCTATAAAAACATGACATTTCACCAATTAGAGACATCTGAAATTTAAACATCATAAGTTCTAAAAATGGATTTTCATAGTCATCATTCAAACATCTAAAAATTATTTCTTAAATATAGATAAGCACCATTGATATCTTCTCATTGTAGCTATTTATATATAGGTTGTGATCAACCCCCCACCATATAGAATCCAATATTCCTTATACATTGTTTTAATATAGAAATAAATAGTATTGGTAATTTTTAAAGACCACAAAAATCATTATTTAGTCGACATACCTTCCCTACATCCTTGTTAATGAAAAACCCATATAACATATAAATTAAATATTCCTATTCATGGAATCCATTCCAAAATATTTATTTTAAATTCATTTCATTTACCATGAAACCCTTTTGGCGTGCTATGTTTATAATTAAATAGATGGTTTTAATTCATTCTGATGGATCATATATATCTTCAATAAGAATACCATAAATTTAGAAATATCTCTTATACAAAAGGAATTCAGTGTTCCATAATAATTTTACGTCTTCATTAGTTTTATTTTGGGAAACCCATTTGGTTCATAGGCCATTATTTTCTCTAAGTCAAGGAAAAGCTTACGATGTTTTATTTATCTCAATTTAGTCAAGTTATTCATCCATAGAAATGACCAAACACTCACTATTTGTGGATTTTTTAGAATATTTTGGTTCCAACAATGATAGTAAATATACCCAATCACGAGACTTTATACATATAATTTGGAAAAGGCTATCTAGCCTCAAATATATTTTCTTTTCATGATATCATCCCCATCCATTTGTCTTTTGAGAATGATGTAATTTTTTTTATTTCTTAATATTCTGATTCTTCATATAAATTTTCTTTATTCTTTTTAAAACACCATAAATATTGTCCCTCTTCATCCCCGTTCAAATTAAAAAAATTATCAGTTGTCAAAAAGGTTTTTTCTTATACTTCTATTATTATACAACTTTCACCGACCACAGAATAATTTTCCTCAACCTCATTTTTACATATTTAATTGTAACACCTATAATATTTAAACATTAATGTTTATCCAAGAAATATTCCTTCACCTCCCCAATTTTCAGAATTACATTTCTTTTCTCTAAGGATGATAAAATAATTACGTCGAAATTCTATCAAGTACTTGAGTATTAATTTCCTTCTATAGAAAATCTAATATTTATTTCCCCATTCATTTGTACATTGAAAATTTCTACTAGAGATTTATAACATAGAAAAGAAATAATATTTCAAAAATATTTTTAGAAGGTACTTTTCAATCAAGATTTTTTAACTCATGGTGTTGATTATCTGATTTCCCTATTCAACTATCTCATTTTCCTATAGTTTTCTAATTGACAAACCCTGATGTTGAATACTTGAATGTATAAATGTTATTTAAACTATTCATTTGTAAATTTTTTCATGTTGTCAGTTCAGAACTTTTAAATCTTCATAACATGTATCTTTTTAGTTCTAGTTAGATATAGAGTGATAAATCTATCCACCACGACCTTGTGTGTGATAGGACTTATTTGAAGACCCCAACTCCCATATCACATATCAAGTGGAAACATTTTTAAATTATCACTATATAAAATTGAACATATCATGAAAAAAAAAATAGTTTAGTAGTCTTGGTAAACTAGATTAATAATAAAATGTTAAATTTCATTTGAAAACATAAAATATAACATGATTTTTAGGTTAACATCATTATTACCTCTATAATTTCATTGAATATCATTCATTGTATTCTTCCTAGAATCCCAAGGAAAGGAAAATATGTTTGATCATATAATCATGGTAAGGGTATGTACAATGTATGTGATAATATAATAAAGAATACATAATCAATATGGAAATCTATATAACTAAAAAGTCATTGCATTTAATCAATAACATAATTAAAAAGAATAATATTGTAACAATGAAATTATCATATAATTCTATATAACTAAACACGTGAACTCGAATCATTTTTTGGGGATTTATATTCAAATATTCTTGTTGACATAAATAAATAATCTCAATATTATGGAATTCTCAATTCTCGACATCTTAAAAATACCATCAAGGCCTTATGCTAGGACACCTGACCTAAATGAGTATGGCACAAAAAAAGACCCAAACTATGATGTCGTATTAGACCAACCAATGCATCAAGGGGCTATAATGGGCCCCACCTATCACATACAAAGACCAATTCATTTATCACATGAAATAGGTGATACATAATAAACATAAATATTTATAACAAATATCCAGCATATGCGATTAAAATATTTTACCCATTTAATAAACATAAAAAATAATGATATAGAGAAATAAAATGAATTGTAACAAAATAATACATCCCTATTAAACAAATAATATTCACTAATGAATGTTGAAATAAGGGAATTTTTTTAAATGGTTATAATTTGATTTCTTGAGGAAAATACAATAATTATTTTGAAAACACTTACTCAGAATCTAAAAATTTCTAGAACACTATGTAATATTTTTTATTTGAAAATATTATTGAAATAATTTAGAAGAATATTCAAATAACTATTTGTTCATGATGATAGGAAATTTCTTTCATGTCCTCTTTATAAAAATAAAGATTCCTTTCACATTTTTAGAACAAAAGTCAAAAATATCCTCGTTTGGAAAATGAAAAGAAGTGTCAATTGAATTTGTTTTATAAAAATTAAAACATGGGTAAAAACGAAATTAAACTATCATATTTGAATAGTAAAAAAATCTCTAAATATGGTTAATGAAAATATTTAAATGGATGAAAAATATTCCCAAATAAATAGAAAACAAAATTAATTTTCTCTTAAAAAGTCATTATATTAACCCTGTAGTACTTCTAAGTTGAAAATGAATGGAAAAGAAATAAAATTTTAAAATTTAAATAGTGGAGAATAAAATATATTTCATTTATTGTATAAATAACACAGAATTTTCCCAATGTATATTAAAACATAAACAATATAATAAAATGTTGATATTGATAAATAAAACCTTAATGCTTTGGTAACTTTTGAGTTATAATTCCCTTGAAAATGTTAACATAAAATGAATCACTAAATACCCTAAATATAAATAAAATAATAATATATTATATAAAATATTTATTATATTCACAACATTAAAAAAAGTGGTGAATATGACATATGTCTCACCATAATAAAAGTGAGATAAGAAACCATTACATTATCTTTGAATCATCACTTACATTATTTATATCACTGAATAAAAAACTTATGTTAATTATATAATTTATTAATAAATTTATTAATTATTTTAATTATTTTTATTTATTTATTATCATCTGATATTTAATTACCAAATCAATTAATTTTACATAAGATGTTTTGATGATATTTGGTTCATATGAACCAAATGAATTTGATAGGTTGACTATAGAGAAATTTGTTATTATTCCACTATATCTAGGGAAATAATCATGAAATAATTATTAATTTTATACATAAATAATAATTTTAAAACCATCCATGAAATGAGGTTATGAAAAATGAACATGTTACAATATGGGAGATGTTAACTCGTACACATGCACGTGTAAGGTTTCTGTTTTTCAAAAATCACCCTGGAAAGAGCATAATTGTTATTTTATCATTAAATAATGAAATAATATTTAAATTACCATATTATTTAATTAAATAATCTGATATATATCATAAATTTTATATGGCAATGGAAAAAGAAATCACATCTTTTCTTGAAGGTGATAGTCCACCTCTACGCATGAATGACATTACCATTTTTAAATAGAAGAGGATATATGTGTTGGGTATTAAAAAAAATCTCAATATATAGAATATACATTTTTTATTTTTTTCATATTTTTTGAATAATATATAAATGAGGTTGTAGAAGAAATAAAAATATATCATTCGGCTTAATATGATACTTGTTCTTCAAAAAACCCACTTTTCTTTACACTCATATCCCTTTAAGGTTGATATTATTCCTAAAATAAGTACTATATAAGGTTTTAAAGTATTTTATTAAGATATTATTAAAGGTATTTTATGAAGAAAATGGTTCTTTGAGTGTGAATAAAATAATATAGGGATATCCTTTAACAATGGGGGAGGTCCATTCTTTAAATTTCATAAAGTATTAAATTAAAATAAACGTATTTTAAAGTTAAAATAGATCCAAATTGAAAAAATTTGAATCAAATAATAATATGTGTTTAAATTATCTTATAGAATACATATTTATCATGATCAAGTTCTTTTTTCACCCTTATCTTTTCGTTTTAACCATCTATTAACCATATTGTTAACTACCATAATAAAAAATTGTTTTTCATAGTAGGTGTAATGATAGTAACTATAAATGGAAAATTGACCCATAATTGGGCCATGGATGATATTTTATTCAAAAACCCAATAACGTTTCCAATGATAGTATTTTTATGAAATTTAAATCATTTAATAAAATATTATTTAATATAAAATACCATTAATGTCATTTTTAACTATTCATTTAGTTTGGCTTAAAGAACATCATGATAGAAAATGAATTTCAATATAGTCAATTAACATGTCCCTAGAATTGTTTTTATCTAAAAAAATCATGAAACATAAAATTTCATTCAAATTATATTACTTTTAATATTTTTGAATCATTTATTTTATTTATCTTTTAATTTAGTAACTATAATGTTGGCATTTTATAAGAATTGAAGGTAATAATTTCATAACAAAAAATTATAAATAAACCACCAATATAAAAAACATTAATATTTCATTTAACTATTTATAATAAAACATAATTCATATTTATCCTTATCTCAAAATATGATAGCTATTAAAACTGAGAAAGTAATCATTTTTTACTTTATATTTTACTTATATATTATAATGGTCAAAATCCAATAAATATGGTACCATGTTTCAATATTTTAAAAAAATTAATTTCCATGGATGAAAAAAACATAACAATATGATAATTGAGTGTTTTATGGTAATTTTTATGAGTGTATGATATTATGATTATACTTAATTACTCGATTTACCCTTACCACAATGAATTTTTTTTACTATGGTTACTATTGTTTATCGAAAAAATAAAATAAAACTATTTAATAATTTATTTCCAAATTATTCCGAATATAAAATCCATTTTTTATTAATAATACTCTATAAATGGGACAAAAATTGTCTTAGGATAAGAACAAACACAAAAATATTTTTTCAGGAAATTACATTTATGTATAAAAATGTTTAGAAAATAAAATTCAAAAATAAAATCTATTCTAATTAAATAAATTGGGAAATTAATAATAATACAGATATATATTTAAAATAAAAATATTTTAAAATAAAACCAAACCTTTCATAATCTTGAAACAGAAACATAATTTTCAATAAAAATCATTATATTTTATTATTGAAGGGAAAATTTATATTTCCAAACAAATATAAAAAGTTAACTATTATATAATTTTAATGTTTTTATTTATAAAGTAATGTTAATTTTATCATATTCATTTTATAAAATTGTAAAAACCTAAATATAATATATTCTCATAAAAAAAAATGAAATCATTATTTAAGAAAATAAATTTTGAAGAATAAATTGTCTTTACTGAAAATTGAGTTCTTTTTTCCAAGGAATTAACCAATACTGTTATATTTACTAGATATTAAATATATATACTTATTTAATAAATACTATTTTTTTATAACAATTCGAAGTCTTGGTTATAATATTCATATTTAAATAATAATATTTCATTATTCATTTAAGGTCAGTGTTGCATATTGTATACGCTATCGAGCACAGTGTTCAACTTAAATGTTAGGGCATTAAATTATCCCACCTCCCATTTAGTAACATGTTTTCTCAATATTTTAACTTGTTCTAAATAATCACGTGGTTGATATTTGAAAATTACATTGTTTAAAATCTTTTTCGTAAAAATGGTTGACAAAAAATCCACTTGAAAAGTGGGATAAGGAAATACGAATGTCATCTGGAATAACACATAACTAGGTTTCAATATAGTAAAACAATAGTTGGAATTGAAAATATATAAATGTTAGAAAAATTAATGTCTAAATAATTATAGAGAGTGATAGATAATATTTAGCAAAAGAATGCGAGTGATCATTAGAAGATTAGCAACCTGAGAAACATAAATCAAGGAGGTGAGAAAACGATTGCTTATTCATAAAAAATGAATGTAATAGATTTTTTTTTCAAGATACATTTCAAAAATTTAATGATTTAATTTACTAAATATAGTAAAAACATAGAAAAATATACATACTTGACAAGTACAATTTCATCATTCGATCAATTTCCACCACAATATCATCTTCTTCTCTAAATGAGGAGTTTTCAAGGTGAATTTTTCATGCCAGAAGCACAAAAATAAAATTATAATGGATAACATTATCTATAAGTCTATCCTTATGTCTCTAAATATTTACCAAAACCAAAATGTTTATCACATATTATGTAATTTAATACATTAATCTCTATAAACTCTATAATAACAACAAAATATCAACTAAATCCATTACATAAATAATTAACCTAAATACACCACCAAAAATACTTTTGACTAAATAAAAAAACAAAACATCATCAATATATGATCACTTAATTTTTTTTGAGATCAACCAAAATATTATATACAAATAATAGTAATTCCTCAAAAGTATTTATGAAAAAAATGTATATACCGTGATTATATAGTCACTAATATATCCTAATTATTACCATCAATATCATGAATAACCATAAACACATTATAAAAATTGATGTTCTTCCATAAAATAGATCAAACATTGTTACATAAATAATGTTTCTCTTAATAATATAATTTTTCTAATACAATGTACATAATATTAATAACCTATTTATTAAATCACTTTCAATCCTAGGTTTATCTATTCAATATGTTTCAACAAATGTAATATCTCTTTTTTCCCAATCAATCATTATTTACTCACGAGAAATGATCATATTAATCACAATGGTCATCAATAACATTAAAATTATGTCCAAAAAATGTAATAGTATCATTCCTCAAATAACCCTTTCACTAAATGAAATACGAAATATAAGGGATGTATTATTGTAATTTTTTCCAAAATATATTTAATCATATAAAAAAACATTATATAAAACCACAATGGGAACTCTATGTCTTTAAACATATTTTCCACCTTATACTTATCAAACCATGAAACTTTAGGTTTACCCCATATCATTATGGTATAAAGTATATATCCAAAGGTTATATCCTATCGGTCATCATAATATTCATAAATAAAATGTAAATTAACTGAATAATATCCTCTAAGAGTGTAAACCTATGTCTGTTGTGGGGGAACACTCACAATGCACCAAAATGATCGATGAGATGTATTCAACTAACTCTTTTCAGGGTAATTACACCCAGATTCAACTATGTAAAAACCATATCCCCTTGTAGTGTCAAGATATGGATTTATTATTCGGAAATCCACCTAATATATACCTTACCAAAACATTAGGATGCTATCTTTTATTTATACTAATCCTTAAAGTAATTTAAATGGTTATGTTCTCTAATCCGTGATTTTAAAAATCTATTACCAATGTTTTCTACAAAATTTCTTATGCTAAAATCTCAAAAATACCCTTCTCTAGTAGCCAAGAGATAATAGTTACTTTATTATATTGCCTTACGATATAAGATATTACATCTCTAAGTACTGAATAGTTTAGTAGTTTTGGTAAAATAGACTCATACTTAAATCGGACATTAGATTTTAATGAATAAAATAAAATATAATATTTTCTCTTATAACATCTTCATTATCTCTATAATTTCATTTAATATCATTCATAATACACTTTATAAATCATGGGGAAATGAAAATAAAAAATGGGTTAGATCAGATGCTTATTAAGTGTTTTTTATAATGAATTTATCATTAAATAAATAATAGAGACTCTATATGGAAAGGTAAATAAGTTAAAACATGTGACATATAATCAATAACATGGTCATCATGAAACGTTTGGGTGGAATAAATGTTTATAAAAATATTTCTTATAACTAAACACATAAAAATAAAACCTATCTTGGGATATCTATTCAAATTATCACATGGAAATCATTAAACAATCTCTAAATGTCTGAATTCTTAATTTATGATTTCTTAAACAAAACCCTGAGGCCTTATGGCAGGATATTTTACATAAATGGGAAATTAACTCTCCAACTACCCCAACTAGATTATCTCATGAGACCTACTAATTCATCTAGGGTCTATAACAATCCTCTCCTATAACTTTCTAAGTTCAATGCATTTATTATAAAAAAGGGGTGAAACATAATCAATGTAAACATTCATATTGAAAAATATTCTTGCTAAATGTTAATATTTTACCCAATGAATGAACATTATCATAGACCATCCATAACAACACTATGAATGATATAAAAATAGTAAACCCACAATTAAGTATAATATTCATCAAAGGTGATGAAATAGATCAAAATACTTTAAAATATATCACTGGAAGATGTCATGAGGAAAATAAACATATAATATTGAAATAATATATTCAAAATATATAAAATTAGAAAATATTAATTAAAACATTTATTTTTTAAAAAAATCATGAGAAATTGTAAATTAATATAAATTCATTCAGTGGTTATGATAGTATGAAATCATGTTCATTTTGTGTATGTAAAAAAATGATTTCATTGACATTTTTTAGAAAAATCCTAAAAGATTCTCATTCTGAAAATGAGAATATTAATTCATTGAGAATAATCAATATAAACTGAAACATGGGAAGAAATAACATTAAAAATAATTTTATATTTTTAAAAACATTCTATAAAACATTTTAATCAATACCTGAACATGGAAGACATAGATTCTCAATAGAATAGAAAACAAAGTCAATTTTCTGTAAAAACATTCTTTTAGTATCTCTTATACATAATGAAGAAAATGAAATGGAAAGCATTAATATCCATAAATAAAAAAAGGATAATAAAATATATAGGTTTTATGATATATAAATCAAATAAATCCCCTAACATAGATTTAAACATAAAAAATCCTAAATAATGATGGGATTGTGATATAAACTCTTACTTATTTGGTAAAATTTGAATCAAAATCCCTATGAAATAAATTACATAAAATGAATATCTAAATAAAATTAATATAAACGGAATCATGATATTTATTATCAATGGGTTAGTATGTACATCACATAAAATAATCAAGTGGTTAATACCACATATACCTCACAAAAACAAAAGTGAGATGAGAAACCCACATTTTAAGTCACACTCGTCAAAAATATTGATTATCATCAAAAATAATAATAAAAATTTAGTTAATTAATTATATAAATATTTCTTTTAATGTTTATTACTCCTTTCACTTAATTAATTACTATGTTAAATTTAATTACATAATCAATTAATTTCATGTCGGACGTTTTGATGATATTGAGTTCATTAGTCCAAAATTACATCGGTAGGTTGACTATAATAAAAGAGGTCGTTGTTCCATAAAATCCATAATAAAAATCATGAAATTCTTATAATTTTAATACATAAATTATAATTTTAATACCAACTATGAATGGTGGTTATGTAAAATAAATAATGATACAATCTTGTAGATGGTAATCCGTACACCCACCTGAGTAAAACTTACATTTTTAAATAATCACGATGGTACACACACAATTATTAATTTATATATAAATAATTATATATTTATAAAAATTTAAATATTATTTTTTAAAATATTAATATATATGTCATCCATGTGATGTGGTGATGGAAAACTAACCACAATGCTTCATATAGGTGGTGGCCCAAATATATGTATGAATTAATTTATCATTTTTAAATGGATAGAATGGTGAGAAATTATATGATATAATAAATTTTAAAAATGATAATTTTTTGATGAATTTTAAAATAAACATTAAATCCCTAATATAACCACTCTTGAAAAAATAAGATCAAAAATAAATATCAGAAAATTCGTGGGGTGATAATCCAACGTACAAATGAAAAAAAATTTCATTTCACATTTTATTGAAGAGGTTATGGAAATAGGGCATTACAACCAAATATTAGTATATAGAAGTAAATGGTTTTATTATTTAATCATGTTTTAAGAATATTTTAAGGAGGTAGAGGAATAAATAAAATTAAAACATTCATTTAGAATCTATACAATTTCACTGGACAAAATTTTATTTCTATACAACCTAATCCCTTTAAGGATGATATTATGACCAAAAAAAGACATATAAAATGTTGTAATGGATGTTAGGAAGGTATTGTTTGGGTATTGGACCATAAAAATTGTTCATTATGTGTGTTGAAAAGATGAAAGAGTTTTAATTTTATAATGAGTAATGGTATTATTATATTAATTTAAAATAATTGTATGGTAAAAATGGCTCCAAAGTGATATAATTAGAATTTAGGAATAGAATGAGTCCCAATAAACTAAATAAATAATAATTTCACACATTTAGGTGATGTTTTCAACATTTTCTGTTTGTCATAACCTCCATTAACCCTTTTGATGCTTACCATGATAAAAATGTTTTTTACTCTATAGCGGTCGGGATAGTTACTATAAATGTGAAATTTCACCATGACTGGTAATGGTTGATATTATAAACTATATGAAAACAAAATTTTCTAATATATATATTTTTTATAAATTTTAAATCATTTTATAAACTTTTATTTATTATAAAATATCATTAATTTCATTTTTTGGAATTATTCATTTAATTTCACTTTAAAAACAAGAAGAAAAGAAAGGAATTAAAATATAACATTTTACAGTATAATTTCTTAAAATATAATATTTTAAAATATACCTATAAAGATATAATTATCTAAAAAATTATTATAACATAATAATTATTTAATACTATATTAGTTTTTATATTTTTAGTAGCATATATTTTATTTTTCAATTAATTGAATAACTAATGCGTTTTGGTTGCGTATGTATTTGAGGTAATTATTTATTCCAAAAAGAAAGAAATAATTACCCAAGATAATAATATAATTTATATTTTAAATAACCATTAATAACCTAAAACAAGTTGTTCTTATCCCTTTCACAATATATTAATGTTACTAAAAGTAATATTGTGAAATTTTGACTCAATCTTTTACGTAAATATTATACAGTTAAAAATCAAAGGAATATGGAAATAGGTTTCCATAGTTCACAATACATGGTTGGATATAGTAGAACTACACTGTTAAAGTGCTTTAATTCATGTCTTAGTGTCATTTTTTAAAATTATAATTATATATTTTTTCTATACTTACCTGATTTAACCCTATTATGGTGAAAATTATTTATTACGGTCGCTATTCTTAATAAGAAAAAATAATAGGGACCTATTTAAAAAATTTATATCAAATAATTCTAATTGTAAGATTATTTTTAATTTTTAAATTTATATTATAGGAAGAAATAAATTAAAAATTAATGTGAAAATGCCATGAAAAATGGTATTCAAAAAAATGGTTTTTATATAAAAACTTTTTTTATACCTAATTATATAATAAAATTGATTACAATTAGATAAATTTGATTATTCAAAGTAATATGAAACTAATTTTACTTTTAAACCATTTCTAAAAAATAGATCTCTGTACATGCTTGAAAAAAAAACCGAATTTTGAATAAAAACTGAATTGTTCACAATTCACTGGAATATTATCCTTTTTTGGAAAATCCAATAAATTAACCTTAAGATGATTCAAATATTATCATTTTAAAAATTTATTAAATATTAACAAATATTTCTATAATTTAAAAAATTATATGTAATATTTTCCCACAATAATAAATTAAAATAATTTAAAAGAAAACATATTTTGAAGAATAAAATATTTTATCTAAAATTAGTGTGAATATTTTATAATAATAAATCAATTAATTTTTAATTATTAGGCCTTTTATATATATTTATTAATGAGGTTAATCCTATAAATCCCCCCCAATTAATTTGCTGGTTAATATGGTCTTATTTAAATAACAATATTTTGTGGATGTTTAAGCTCGGTGTTGCAAGTTGGATAAGCTATCAAGCATTGTGTTCATTAAAAATATCAAGATGTTATATATAATCCAGTCCATATTGACAAAAAATTAATACCTAACTCTGTCCATCTCATTGGGTGAGATCAAGCAACAAACATCCATATATAGAAGCTCAACCAATCTCAATGCATTCATTTAGTTTGGCATGTAAGATATTCAAATAATTATTTCCCATTTTCATGAATGGAATATATATTTATTTTAATACAAGATATGGTAAATATCACATGATCTATTTTTATATTCCATCCTCTCCAGATATGTTTTTCTCAAATTGGAAAGGCGCAGATTTCATAGCCAGTTCTCCTCTTGTTTATATATCTTGCAAAAAAATTCCTCTCCAACAAGATATAGATTTTCCTTGGTCCTTTTTCCAATATAGGGCAGTTTATTTTTTTTGTATTATAATGTATATATTGTTTCATCTAATTTCTTTCCATGTCCATGGTAACATAATAGTTTGACATTGAGGATATGATGGCTCATCCCATCAACTAAATGAAGGGCAGTCCATCTGTGATCATTTCCTCTAATTTTGGCTTGTTTAGACCCAAAATCTTAATAACCTCATCACTCTTAAATTTAAAGACACCATCTAAATTATGATTGATATTTAAAATGTGTTCTTTATTTTAGGTCTTATACAATATTCATCTTCATTCCACTATCCATGTTCATGACATGGGTATTTCCCTTAAGGAAATATTAACAACATTAGACTTCTATAAACTCTTTTTCATTACCCATGTTGGTGATGAATGTGCATCATCAATAGTTGGATACATGAACTATTCTTCATCTCATTCAAAATAAAATATATTTGAACACATTTTTATTTCGGAATAAGCTTAAAATTTTCAATTTCATCCATATGGAGGGATTTTAGAATACATATATTGTATTCTTGATGTGAAATGGATTGTATTATACATGATGCCTTTTAAAAAAAACTATCCATTTAAAATTAATGGTTATAAGCTCTAGTTATCTATTTGGACAAGTGTTTCTCCTAGAAGGACATCCTCAAATTAAATAAAACCTAGTATGTGTGTACCAATATTCTTTAGTAAAAACATATAACCTTTTATGAATTGTATTTTTTCTTGTCCACATGGTAAATTTCATTTCTAGTTTTTTTAATACCTACTATATTTTAGGGAGTCAAAGCTTGTGTATTTTCAAATAACCATATCTAAAACTCTATATTTGAATTAATGAACTTGAGGTATAGGTAGGTGTGGTCACTTAAAAGTTTCTTGGGATTGGCATGATGATGATTCCTTTAAATTCAGTTTCATAATTTTAGATACCAATAATTTTACATAATCATCACACATCTAATGATAATTTATAACATATTATTCTAGATTCACAATTATCATAATTCTTTCATTGTTAGTTGTATACATCTGATTTGTGATCCATTATTGATAATCAAATTTCAGCCATTCTTTCAATATCCATTCAAAAAAACCATACATTTCATTTTTGACTATTTAAATATTAGAATTCAGTTTTAATATTTCTTCTTTTTTTAATTTCTTGTAGATCTTTGACTCATACACCACCACATTGGACTTTTTAGTATTTTATCTCCTCAAATCAAGTTCATCAAGTGAATCCTTGAGTTATGTCTATAAATATACCCTTCTAAGAATTCCATCATTATCATATTCACTATCACTATCTATTTTATTATTTTTAATATCTATCAATATAATTTTAGTCTTACAATTCCCTAAATTCTATCCTTCACATTTTATAAAACTATCTTTTTATTATGATGGGGTATTTTTTCCTTTTTAAATACCTATACTAATAATTCATTCTCGATTCATTTTTCATTTTATAAATCTATTTTTCCTCCTCATCACTCTTGAGAATGGTTTTGGGACATTTTTATGCAAGATAACCCACTTTTACACATTTAAAGAAAGAATGTTGAAGCTTTCAATTAAATAATCCTCTTTCTCTCTTAATATTATATGAACGAAATGGGATAAAAATATCAACTTGATCAACTTTTGGATTTACTTTTAATACGAGTGTGTTAATTGAATTAAAGGACACTTATTGTGGACTTTCCTCTATTCTTGACTAACTATATTTATTTATAATTTTATATGACATAATATATATATGTAAACATTTGAAATAAATGTTTTTCAAATCATTTATAATCTAGGAAAAAGTTTTTTCATTGAAATAAGGAAGGGGCCTTCTCATGATCGTATTTATGATATTTTTATATTTGAGATCTTTTAAAAGGACTCACATATCGTCAAAGGTACATTTTTATGGATAAAAAATGTATCAGCCATATCATTTTAGTTCATTATAAAATCTTCATATTTTTTATATAAAACTATCATTCATTTATACTAAACCTTAAATATCATTCATAGGTATATAGAATATTTTCCGCCATAATAAGAGAGGGTTAATATGATATCACCTTTGTAAGAATGGTATTTCCAAGAGAATTGCCACATGAATATATAGATTTGGTATCTATATCAAATTCTTGATGATATTTATCCTTCTAGGACCGACATTCAATATTGAAATTGATTACATAGATGTCCATTGAATAAAAATCCTTTCCCAAGGATATGAAATAATGATGATTTAGACGTTTCCACAACTAGAAATTGTTGTCTCTAAAGATGGGTAAACCTTAATGATTTAATTCATTTTACATTATTCCAAAATATAAGATGAATAAATTCCCTTTCATACAACTTATTAGACCCTAAAAGGATTAAATCCTAAAAGTGGTTGTATCTGAGTATAGATGTTAAAATAGTTCTTTCTCTAATGAGAACCTTGTTCTCTATTTTTGAGAAATGCTTAAAATTATATCTAGCTTTCCTCACAACTATAGGGGAATTAATGACACTATGGATTCATAAAAAATTTACTAAATATTACTTCTTTATGTGTAATAGTTTAGAGAAGTATTACTAAACCTCCTATTTCAATACCATTAACAATTATATAACTAGAAACTCTCCTACAATAATGAAATTATTAGTCTATTTGTTGACTCATTCATTATTCACATGAATATAATGTAGATATGCACTATGGAAGGTGTTTCACTTTTTCATGAATAAGGTTGACACCCATATATAATTTTTCTACTAGAAGAACACCTTGTTTTAGTTTTAACGTTCTCTTATACATATGGAAAAAACATCCAAAATTCCACCCATACACCCCCTCTATTTCCCTAACTTTTATTTATTCTTGAGATAATAATTTTTTCATATAATAAGGATATTCTTATTTTTTTACATCATAATCACATCTAATGAAACTACCATTTTATGATACATAAAACAGACTTATATTTTGTTATGTATCTCATGTCACAACTATATATATTTTTCTGAATAAAATAATTTACTGATAAAATAACTATCTTCTAGAAGAAATTCTATAAAATATAGAAAACCATATATTTCTAGAACTATTATCATTTTCAAATGATTTGAATTATTTTATGACCCATGATCATAAACCCCCCCATAAACTTTTGTTATCCCACCTTTCATATATTTCTACACACAATCATGAATCCAATATTCATAAAGGATATCATAATCTCCCCAAAAAATATGCATTGCCTACACATCCAAATTAACATATCTTTGTTTTATCATTGATATATCAAATTACCAAATTTTTGATATATCAAATTGTGAAGGTTGGTCACATATCCACTTTCCCCATGTAGTCATTTACGTAACATTTCTGGCAACGTACCTGATTTTTTCACATATCAATTTAACAAAGTAATTTTTTCCAAATACCCAATATTATTGTGTATCCATTTAACTTTACTGTTATAGATGTGAAAAAAATTTCCTCAGGTATAAAATTCACATTAAAAGATATAAGATTTTTCAATGGGGTGAATGTATTTTGAATACCTATTTAATTCCTTGGTTTTATCCAAATGTGAGTGCCTAATGAGGTCATAGTAGTTTACAGGGTGTATCGGGCTAGATCAGAGCATATAGGGTTGGATTTTGGAAGATGAAGCTGGAACACATGATAACTAGAAAATGTGTAACCTAGGTTGCATGGCCATGTAGAGGCTCAGTGATTTATAGAAGAGGAAAAACACATGGCTTGCACATGGTTTTCCAAAACATGCTGAAGAACTGGGCGAGGTCCATTCTAGGATATTGAAAGATTCATGGTTGGAGCACATTTTTTCCAACTATATGGACAACATATGGGGCCATTTTTTGAAAGGTAAAATGACCATTTTACTCATAGTTAATTTTAAGGTTAGGAACTCTCCTCACAGCTGTTTTTATTCAATGGCTAGCCATCTTTTCTCTTGCTAAAGATCAACTCCTAGACTTGGGTGTTGTTTTATTATCTGATCTATGATCCATGATACCATTATCTAATTGGTTTCCAATAGATATATTCATTGGCCATAAGTCTCTTTTCATCACTCTTCTTCATATCAAATGAACTATCTTGGAGAAATCTATTATGCCCTTTTTCTTGGGAATTCTTAATTTATTTTATATTCTTCAAATCTGGGTCGAGTTAGTAGTGGATGCTGGATGAATATTCTATGACATGAATAAGTTATGTGGTCTAAACCATTTTTATAAATGAATATTTATTTTATATCTAGTTACAATTACATCACACACCCAACCATTCCAGAGTTTCTAATTAATTCATTTAATTCCTTTATTAAACAATTGGAACCTTGAGAGGCTTCCCATGTTACACCAAGATATTGTTGGAGGTCATCAACATTAAAACAGACTATCCTTGAGGTGTTTTTACATATCTACCCCATGAGATACGACCTCATTTGGTGTGATTGTGATCTCTATATTATAGTGGGAGCCTTAATGAATAAAATTTGTTGTTAGAAGTAGGTTTATACAGCATTTTCCATGCAGTTATGTGTATCTAAAATGATTGAATGGATTTAATGTAAAATATGGTATGAGTTGGATAAAATAACAGATTATATATGATTATAAAATGGGCTATAAAATAATTAATTGAATGGTTATGATTACATTGGTTTTAAAAGACATTTCTATCACCTGGTTCATGATTAGTTTGGATCTCAAGGCGATTTTAACTCATTGGATACTGATTACTTTGGATGAAATTGATCTTTCTACTCCATGGATTAGGGTTGTTGGGAATAAATTTGAAATGATACATGGAAATTCTCTTTGGGATCAAATCAACTATTTATAGTGTTTTATATATAGATTCTCCATATACTTGTGGTGGATTTCTTGATTGTTTTATAAATTGGATTCAACCCATTGATTCTCACACTGGAATACTCTATATAAGATGTTTTTTATTATAATTTATAGTTTCCCCATATTTATGGTCACTTGTTTATAGATACCCTTAATTGTATGGACAATATCAATCCTCCTTATTCATTTATATTAATGTGATATATTTCACACTACTCAGCATATATAGACATACTAGATTGTTACAGACACCGTTTTTGGATTCTTAATGAATGTTATGTCACTAATTATTTGGGACATTATTGGGTACATATAAAGACTTCATGGATATAGTTAGGGATTAAAGAAAGCACCTAATTTCAAATACTTGACTTATTATGCTCAGATGTAGTGGAGCATAGGACCAAGTTATGGATCACAATGCTATTTGAAGAATGTCATTTTATTCATTTTGTATGTTTGATACATGAATCGTATTGGATTCCTATTTCCATGACTCTCCATACTTTTTATATAGATTCATGATTGATTCATAATGTTATATTATTATTTCTTTCAGATGTGTTTATAATTATTATCATCTGGATGTTTATCTTTTGTCACTAATTTCTATTATTCTTACCCAAATTTATTCACTTTTGATAACGCTATATTGCTCTGATCATGAGATTATTTCATACCCAAAACACAATTCTAAACCCTCACTACTATTCATCAACATCTTATATATGAGGAGGATTACTTAATATTGTGTGACCGACGAGCATAGGGAAATGTTTAGTTACAATCGGGGCATGATGTTACAAAATGGTCTGTGAGGACATTATTTTCTTATTTCACTACATTTAGATAATATATATGAGATTATAAATGAATTATAACATTGATATAAATCATTATTGGTATTAGGTAACCCATGTTTGGGGTAATTAACAGGTTGAATGGAATAATAAATTGTTGTCCTATATTTTTCTTATTATAGATGATTTGATTTTACAGTTGAATAATGAACATGATATGTGATGTTACTATTACAATGAATGAAGAATTTCATTTTATCATTTTCCCAATATTGAGAGGTAGCATGGATCATGCATCATTTTAGGAACCTTATAGTATTCACATGCCATGCATATTCCTTTCCATACAAGATTGAATTCTTTACAACATTAAATTTATTATTCATTCCTTATGTTATATAATTGTATCGACAAACAATTATGGTAGATGATTGAGAATCATAGTTTGAACTTAAAATGCATTCCTTAAAAAATAGGTTTCTGATGAATAGGCTACAACAGACATCTTTAGTAGATAATTATGACATGTTGAGTTGTGAACCATAAGTCACATGGGATGGAGTGTGTTACGATTTGGATTAAATAGATGACACACATCAATTTATAAGGTGTATGGTCCATTGAAAATTTTAGATGGTAATGTATATAAACAAACAATTTAAATATAATTGTAATACCAATATAAATTTTAATTAGTTTATAATATGAAATGGAAAGGTAACTTATAAATTTAGTTGTCAATTGACACTTAAAGGGGTGTTTCCTCAATGATTTCACTTGAAAATCCATATATCGGGACCCATACTTTGAAACATAGAGATTGAAGAAGACATGAATTTTGTAGTGGGTGGTAGGAAATATTTTTTGCGTTATTTACTACAGTTCCCATTTCTCATTCTTGTATTTAAGAGTAGCTAGAGGGGTGTTTCTTTTTTATATAAATTCTTGTGTCAATCATGTTTCTATACATGTGATCCTATATCTACCAAATTATTTTCTGAGGAATTTTCTTGGTATCTGTAGATATATTCTATCACGATGATTGCTAGTTGAATTTTAAGAGGGTGGTAATGACCATGTTGTAGAGGTAGTGGGACCTAAGCCACAAGTTGAACATCGAGTAGTTCCACTTGCAGCACCATCCATTATTCATTAAAATAGTTTTGATGCCTAGTTTCAGGAGGTTTTCCAATGATTAATGTAGAATATATAGGGAGACCAGTTTCCTACATTGTCTATGGAAGACATGAAATATGTCTTCCAAAAATATCATCCACTAATGTGTTTTTTGCGATGGCGGTCCACATGCTGCTGAGTTTTGGATTGAGACTACCTTCTTAATCGTTGAGCATTTGGAGATTCCGCTTGAGTAGAGAGTAAATATCATGATGTATATGATTTGGGGATCCAATCTGTTTTGGTCGTATGTTTGGAACAAGGATGATGGGATATAAGATATGGTAAATAGGGTTTTTCAATAATAATTTTTACGAGTTCTTTCCTAACACTCTATGAAGAGAACAATTTGGTAAGTTTATACACCTAGAGAATGGTGTGATGACCGCTATGGCGTATTTGAATCTATTTACATAGCATTAGTTATATTTGAATGTGTATCTTTTTGATAATGCATATTAGGTTAGACAAATCAAGAAAGGTCTCAAAAAAGTTGTTTTCTTGTAGGTTAACTTGTTTCAGTTGACAACTATAAATAATTTGGTGAATCCAGAATAGATTGTGCAATGTATTTTGAGAGAAGATGCGTGTCCAGAGATGGGTAATGTACCTTATTGACCCATTGGTTTAGAGTGAGGTAGAAAAAAGAATCATTTTGAGACTTATCACATGGTGAATACCAACCATGGCGTGAGTTCTGTTAGTTCTGTATTCTATCATCAATATGAAAGGTAGGGACACATGAGGAGACGATATGATAGAGACCTAGTCAAGTGATCAGCCTGAAAAAAGATGGGACATATACAACAGTTATCATGGAACTCCCCCGTACATGTTAGAGACAAGTGGTAGACATTGATTATAGTTTTAATAGGGAGTTTCATAGCTCCACATCTGGTTGAGAGCTGGAGTACTACATGTTGTTTAGGTCAAGGATGTGGTCATTGTCATGGGATCCAGACAAAAATTGCAACATTACAACAGATTGGGCCCATTCAGTGTAGTCAGTTTGTTTCTAAGGGCCACGATTTGGGACAAACATATTTAGTACAACATATACATATGAAATAGAGAATCGAGACATCTATAGTTAGGGATCTGATCATAGTGTGTGCTACTTTATTATTTGTCATTTTTGATACCGGTTCTTCACATTCCTTCATATTTTTATATATTTTGGGAATCCTTGCCCTTTATGTGTAGTTTTCTAATGGTGTTATGATACTCAATACTTAATCGGGGGTTCAATTGGTAAATATAGGTGTTTCATGGAATTAACCCTTGAGATAGGTGGGTATTGGAACAATGTACCCTTTATTACATGCATGCAAGGCTTGCATGGAGTGTCTTGGAATAGCGTACCCTGTGGGGGACTACCATGCATGCGTACGTGACATGACTTAGTGTTTTGGGGGAGGGGAATATTTCTTCCGTTTGGTCGATGATAGGTTCTATTGTTTAGATCCTTTGCCCCTTTTCAAGATGGGTGGTGGGGAAGGGAGAGATATCCTTTTGGAATCAAGATTGGGGCGGCACAGGGATGGGTTTCCCTGGATGCCCAGCTACGAATATTTTACTCAAGGAGGCCATCCTCTTTCCTAGCTTCATCGACTCTGTTTTGGATAAGGAATAACAACAGTGTTTTCAACTCATTGAGCTTAATGAATAGGAGGACATGTGTGTGTTCACAGCCTCATCCTCGGGCCTGTTATCATTGAAGGATTTCCACCGGATTGGTAATGGACAAGAGTAGAACGGGTGCTGGGATGAGCTTCTATTGGTGAAAAACATACCCACCAAGATCAACTTCCTCACCTGGAGGATTTTTAATAAAGGTCTCTCGATGGATGACAATATCCGTAGGTGTGGTATTCCCCTTGCATCCAGGTGCGTATGATGTAGTGTTCATAGTGAGGAGAGCACTAACCATCTTTTATTCGATAGTGACTAGAAACGCGTGGTCTACAAAATCCTGGGGGACTTCTCAACGTTCCTTCCCTCAGACGATTCTATCCCTGACATTTCTCGATATGTGGTTCTAAGGTTCTGAGGGAATAGGTCCGGAGAGGGTGGCCCGTGCAGTAGTGCTGCATGTGGGGGTGATGGACCATTTGGTAGGCTCCTAAAAAATCAAAGCACGAGGCAGTGGGGGTTTCAACTTGTGCCCTTATTTTTTGGGAGAAAAAGATGCTACTGAATCTGAAAATAGCTTTGAGGACATGGAAAGAAGCCCCTTTGATTCGTCGGCTCTAAATGGGCTCCAATATGGACATGGAAACTAGAAGCAGGGAAGGAAATTGGGTTCGTTGGAAGACTCCTTTTGCCGGTTTAAAACATAATACAGATGGATCTGGCATCCAAGGGAACCTGGGCGGAGAAGGAGTATTACGTGACCACAATGGTTCAGTTTAAATCGCTTTCCCGGCCAGACTGGGCCATGGGTCTTTTCTACAAGAGGAGGCGAAGGCAATTATCACCGAGCTCTACCTTTGCATGGAAAAGGGTCTAGAAATCTCTGAAATCAAAACAGACTCAATTATTGTGGACAACTCCTAGAAAGGGTACACTGAGTCTCCTTGGTTGATTAACTATGTCATCAGAAAATGAAGAAGTATGATCAATACTGGAGTGAGTATCCTTCACTCCTGGAGATAAGGGAACAATGTCGTGGATCACTTAGCCAGAGTGGACGTCAACAACACAGAGGAGGTGTGTCTTCACACTGCCGGGAGTATCCAACCTAAGGGGATTGACTGTATTAAAGGGGATACACTGGGTCTTCATTATTTCAGACCACCCTAGGACGTCTTGGCTATGGGGGGTTGGGGTGGGGTCTTCCCCCAGGTCCTCTTCTTTTTTTATGGTTTTTTCCTTTGTAATTTTACCCTCTTTGAATAAAAAATTACATGATGGATGGATTGAGATGTTGGGATTTGAATTCATAATCTGATGGATTGGTTGGTTCTTTATCATACTGATGTATATTTTTATCCCCAAAGGGTATCCATCACATCACTAGATAGTGGTAGGTATATCCGTAAGGGGGAATGTGATGTTTATATGTTTAGAGCTGGACCAGAGCATCATGGGCTGTGTCGCAAGACAACCCAAATTTCTTTCCTTTATCTAGTCATTCGGGGAATGCAACAGGTTGAATTAACATCAGTAATATATAATTTCATTGATGTCTTCATAGATTATTTTTTTTGGTTTATCTCATGAGTGATAGGTGGAGTTCTCTATTGATCTAGGCCAAGGAGTTGAACTAGTACAAATTCCTCCATATTGTATAACCACTAATGAGCTGCATAAGATCAATATTCTATGTGGGTTCACTAGTCTTTTTCCCTATGAAGGTGGATGGAACCCTCATTCTAGGGATGCATTATCGAAAACCAAACCAGTTTACAGTTAAGAATTGATATGCATTACCCCATATCGAAGCCCTATTCAACTCGATTTGAGGAGATTAGGTTTTCTAGAAAAATTATATGAGGACTGGTTATCCCCATTTATGTTTCATGCTAGTATATATACCACATACAACATTTTGTATTTGGTATGTCATTTATGAATTTATGTTTATGTTGCTCGATCTCATGAACAAAACATCAGTTTTCATGGCCCTGATGAATCAGTTCTTCCACATATATTTCTACTCATTCATGGTTATTTATATATATATGATCACTTAATGTATTATCATTCTCGACATTATCATTCCAATAACTATTAAATTGTTTTGAATACAATTATAGAGAATTTGTTTTATTACAAGATTAAAAAATGACAGTTCTTAATAGATAAAGCTCACTCCTTTGTTCACATTTACTCAGAGATATGAGTTTTTTTGGATCCAGATAAGGTGAGTGATGTGATTTCATGGGATTATCCCAAGAATATATTTAATATCCCTAGTTTCATATTATTTTTTTGGGTATTAATGGTTTTTTATCAAACACTTTTTATATCTAGCTATAACCCTAACAGGTATGACTAAGATGGAGGTGAAATTTCTATGGCCTGAAGCATGTTAGAAATATTTTTATGAGGTAAATGGATGGTTGGATTAAATATATATATTGATTCATATAGATATATATAGAATCTATATGGTTTTCTTAGATTCATCAGGAATCAGGTTATGAGCTGTCTTGTTATATGAGAAGAGATTCATGGTGTAAAAGTATCTCTAGTTGAGATATCATGAGCAGAATTACATAAGGCAGGATCTCAAGATGGCTTTCATGGTTCATGCATTTAATTGTTGGAGGTACAATTTCCTAGGAGAGAATTTTGTGGTGAACATATAACAAAACATCTTCAAGTAAATATTTATATAGTACGACTTGAACCTTTGGTAGAGAAGGTCGGTTGAGTATCTGTAGTCATTTGATTTTGATCTTTACTACACTCCTAGTATAGTCAATGCAGTAGTGGAAACTCAGAGTCAGAAGACTCATAAATATATATTTAGTTTATTAGGATAGTAGTGAATGGAATTTAATGGCCTTAAACTATATGATACACATGGATTTTAAGGGTAGTCATTGAAAAACTTTTCTCCCATCTATATTAGTGACTTACACTCTTCTAGATAGGGTGATGATGAGACAACTATCATAATCTGAGGGCGTGGTCTGATGGGAGAGCATGGAAGGTGATGATCCACTTCTATATTGGACCACTGGGGAAGATGAAATTCTATGTATGCATGGAATTGTATGGGTTCCGATGACATATGTGAGGATCTGATGGAGGAATATAATTCCTTAGCTAGGGAAGTACATCATGGAATTATCAGATGTATCGGGATTTATTCTTCCAATATTAGTGACTTGTTATAAAACAAGAAATATTAGGTTTTGTCTCTAGGTTCTTCACAGATGAGTAGGTGAGGGTGAAACATTGACAACCAACTTTTGTCATAAAATATTTACCCATTCCTATTTAGAAGTGAGACAATGTTGTGATAGATTTCATGATCGGGTTATTGAGGTCACCTAGAGGTGGTGAAGTTGTAGGGGTCATTGTGGACATGATGAAAAAGGTCACCAAATTACTACCGATTAGAGAGTCCTTCTTAATAGATAATCATGGGAGAAGATATATCTGAAAGACTATGCAGATTTATGCGGTTCCTCATACGGTTGTATCGAATAGGGATTTCTAGTTTATATCTCAATTTTGGAAAGTCTTATAGAGGGATTTTTGTAGATAGGTTATTTTATGAATGACATACCACCCTCTAAAAAATGTCCAGTCATAGCACACTACATAGGTCTTAGAGGACATCATTAGAGCATGTTTCTTTGATTTTAGGGGTTCTCAGGAGTGGAATATACCCCTAGTTTATTTTACCTACAAAATTAGATATTAGGAGACAATACATATAGATCATTATGAGTACATTTTCTGTAGGTCATGATGATCACCATGGTGTGGGAAATGGTAGGGAAGGAAACACTCTTTGGACCACGAGTAGTCCAAGAGACCTCATGGAATTTTTTGCTAATTCAAAAGCAGATGGATACTACACAATCAAGATACAAATCTTACACTTATCACTATTGACTCTATATAGAGTTTTAAGTCCTGGATGACGTATTTTTATGTATCTTAACGAGGATAGGGAATTTATAGATTTAGAGACAGGGTATGATTTCACCATAATATGTCAGGCCTTTAGATGTCTTAATGAGAGTCGATCTGATATAATTTTAGTTTGAGTTACATAAAAGGTACCAATATAAACATTAATTCTTCCATGTATCTAATCTTTGTAGTTTTGAATTAGAACCATATCATACTATTCATCTAGTTGTGTTTGAGTTATAGGTTTATGTGTCCTTCATGAAGCATCCTATATTTATCATTGATTAGAGCACAATAGATCTCTCATATAGGTACGTTTCTCTATTTTAGTTATTATTATAGAATTTCCATGTGAAGGAAAAGACCAAAACGGGATAAAAATATGTGCATTCTCAGTGGATGCAACTCTTCTCAGATGCTTCACCATCCTCGAAAAGGAAACTTGGTGATGAATTATCATAACATGGGGAGACTGTAAGATCCTAGATTTTTCTATGAGGTAGATATCTTTTGAATTTCCTTTTAATTCATTTGTTTTGGATAGATGTGTGTTCATAAAGAGTTTAATGAAGTTTTATGGGTTTTGGGAATTATTCAGTGCTTGTAGGATCAGTATAAGGAAGAAGTTGTTGGGCCCCACAGTTAGTAGAAACTATACAGCCCTGTCCAAATGTTCACAACTAACTGTTTGGTGTATTTTAGAAAGCAGTGGTGGACCAAATGGTTTCATGAAACCATACAACCTACCACACACGACTGTGTGGAGGCTCTATAATTTTTTTCATATTAAAAACACATGTTATTTGAACTATTTCCTAAACCATTTTCATGAACCTTGTGAGGTCCCTTCTTTTATAGTGAAGTGTACATGTTTAGTGAACAATTTTTTTGAAGCTTGAGTCCAAACTGTGTTAACTTGTTTTTAAATTATAAATTACCATTTTTCCCTTATTAAATTTAGGGATAACCATTTCCTTCCATTATATTATTATCTATTGGATGTATTATTTTATCCCCTTGAAGTTACACTCCTAGGATTTGGTTTCGTTTCATCATCTAACATTTGATTTTTCACCTAATCATCTCACAGGTTTTTTCCCGATAAGTTATTAGGTCCTTTGGATCATTTATTCATTCTTCATCATGTTGATAGATATATTTATGTTTAAGAAAATAAGCCCAATTTCCAAATTATTCCCCCATTCTTCCATTATCTTATAATCCAGGTCAAGTTAAGAGGTGATATAGAAAATGTGTTCTACCACAGGCATAAGGTAGGTGGTTTATACCTTTTCCCATAAAATTTGTTTGTTATATATCTATTTATCATTACGCTACATGAAGAACATTCCTTTCCTTGATCCTTTATAAATTCAAATCGTTGTTTAAATTATTGGAACATTGATATTTTTTCCACTCAACACCATGATAATTGTGGAGGTCTTTAATATCAACCAAATCACCCATGAGGTGTGTTTACTTATCTTCCCCATGAGATAGCATCCCATTGTGTGTGTGTGTGTGAGCGATTTCCATTATAGTGTGAGCCTTAATATATTAATTTAGTTTTTAGGAGATGTTTTATTCCATATTTTACTCATGATTACATATAAATAAAATTATTAAATTCATTAAATGAATATCATGAAATGATTGGGATGAACTCATGTATTCCGTATGTTTATGAAATTGATTATATAACGACTAATGAAATGGTAATGAATAAATTTAATTCCATTAGAATTTATATTCCATAGATCTTGATTAATTTGGATACCATGGAGATTTATAATCTATAGATCCTAATTACCTTGGATGCCAACAACATTTCCACTCCTTGGATCCAACTGGCATGACCTACTATGGACATGATTCATGGACATTATATTTGGTCTACAATCAAGTATTTTAATATTTTTTTTGTGAATATGCTCCATGGACTCAAGGAGGATTAATTGATCATTTTATACCATGGATACATCCAATTAGGTCTCACACTAGATTACATGGAATATCCATAGAAATTATTTATCATGTCTTACAGATATCCAATTTTTACAGATACTTATTTACAGTTAGCCTTGTTGGATGGGATGCATAAATTATAAATATTGATTTATATTAATACTACATAGTTTAAAATTTTTGACTTATATACATAGAATTAGAATTATATAGACACCATTACTATTAGAAAAGAGAATCTCATCCCACACATTGTCCATGTCTTCGGTGAGTACCGGTAAATGCTTTATGGCTGTAGGTTGGGTCCAAGGAAAGCTCTATTTTTATAATAAATGATTGATTATAATTAAGAGTGGGTGAGAACATGACCTAGATATGGCTCAAGATGCTATCTTTAGATAGTCATTTATTTCAATTTTTTACTTTTGATAAATGTATGGTATTAGATGTTTGTTTCCTTGAATTTTATACCTTTTTGTATAGATTCATAATGTATTCATAATGTTATATTTACAATTCCTTTAGATAATAATAATAATATAATATGGATATTTATCTTATAAAACTAATTTATATTATTCTTATGATTTTTTATTCACATTTGTTCCACTTTTATAGTTATCATGATGACATAGTTTCTCCACTATACCATTATATACCCTCGCTGTTATTCAACAACCTATTGAATACAGGAAGTCGCGCATGAGGCCACGTGACCCACCAGCTCAAGGAAATGTGTTGTGGATCCCCAGTTAGGGTCTCACATGAATAGCTTTTCTAGACACATAACTGATTTGGTCACAAAACCAATTGGCTCACAAAGCTAAATTCCTTAAGCCAAAACCCCTTAGTCAATTCCAAAATACTGCCAAAGAAAAGGAATATTTTTTAAAAATCCAGTTTTCAACAAATATACTTCAAGCCTCATCTTGTGGTATAATTTATTATTTATTTTATTTTTTACTATATTATATATATTTCATTAATAGATTATGTTCAATTCAAATTCATTGAATATATTTAGCTCATACATCCAAAAAAACACTTGTAAGTTGACTATGGTCAAAGTGTTCATTATTATACTAAATCCATAACAGCAATAATTAAATAATTATTATTTTTATATTAATTATACTTTAAAACCAAACATGAATGATATTTATCTAAAATAAAACATGTTATAATGATGGATATGGTAGGTCATACTTTCGCATGAGTAATGTTTTCATTTTTCATAGTATGTTAGGTAAAGAAGACAAATATACTTTAATATTTATAGAATTATTACAATATAATAAATATATTAGTCTTTCTTTAAATAAAAATATATGTTTTCCATGTAATGTGGTAACAAGAAATGAATAACATTTCTTTTTGGAGCTGGTAATCTAAATGTACACACAAATTACATTGTCATTTTCTAATAGATGCAAAGGTAAAGAAAGAGATGGTATATTATGTTTATATAATGATAATTATGTCCTGAATATCATATATTTATATTAAATCAATAATAATAACCATTCATTATAGGAATTGATATAATATTAATTATATTTGTTCATGAGGGGATAGTCCGTTAGACACACTAATGATAGTTTTGTTTCCCATTTGATTGAAGAGGTGGAAGATATAGGTTATACCATGAACATAAAAATATATATTTGTTAAATATATTGATGTTTGTATTTAATAATGTTTGAAATATATTTATCATATGTAAAATAAAAAATAAAAATGAAAAGGCTTGTTCAATAACTATACTTCTTCTTCAGACATCCTCTATAGATTTATACTAAAAGTATCCATTGGTTGGTTTTATAATCAAACCAAGGACTCTATAAATCGGTTTTGGATGTAAGGAAGGTATTTGGTTTTGTATTATCTATGAAAATAAATTTTAATTTTTGATATGAGGGAGAAATGGTGTAATTTTATAAAATGGATATAAGACACACATATAATTTTTCAAAACAATAAAATATATTAATGTAATACTCATGAAAAATGGTTCAAAAATAGGTCATTTATAATTATTAGATTAAAAATGGTATAAATATGAGCATTAAATATAATTTAGAAATTATTTAGGTCATTTAAACCCTTAACTCTTAATTTTTTCCCATGAAAACCCATTTTTTATCTTATCTATGATAATCAATTTTTACAATTTTTTACAATTCATTATGACCATAAATTATGCTAACATTATATCATAGTAATAATTTATGGTATTCATAATATATAATTAATTTTATCAAACTAAATTCATGATATTAAGATTATTTAATTCAAAATTATACCTAAAAGGCATGATGAAAAATAGATTTTTAGAAAAAATGACTTTTTAGTATAAATTACATTTTATACCAAATTCAAGTCTAAAATTAATTCCAAACATCATAATTGGAATAATAATATAATTGATCAATAATTTCATTAAAACACTGTTAAAACAAAATTTTACAATGTGGGTTCTTCTAATGAAAAAACAATTTTCAATAAAAATCATTGTTTTTCACTATTCATTGATAAATCAATCTTTTCCAAAAAAATATAAAAATTTAATCCTTAATTTTTTTAACAAGATTAATTAAAAAATTAAGTTCATGTTTTCAAATTATAATCATTTAAATTGAAATTAAATTCTTTAAAAAAATTATAATGCCTAAAAACCTAATTCATTTAAAAATATAACTTTATTATTTTGACTAAATAATACATACAATTATTAAAATCAATATAAATATATTAAATAAAATTAATTAATATTAATAATATAATAAATTTATTTATCTTCATATGATATCATTTTCTACTTTCTTCCTCCTTTAAAAAATTTCCTCGTAATTTTATTCATTTTCTAAAAAAGATTGAATATTTTTCCATCATAGAATTTTTTGATTCTAATTTTTATTCTTCAATCATTTAGATCTTATAGAAAAACTATAACCTATTAAATAAATTTATTCCACAAAACATTCAATATCTGAGGAATAATTTATACTTTGTTTCCCATATAAAATGTTTCTTCCAACTAAACTTCTCTGGGGATCAAAGCATGAAAATATTCTGGCATATAGTTTTATAACAAATAAACATGAAATACCTCCTATAACTGAGAAAAACTCAGAATTAAGGCCGCTCAAAATAATACTTCTCTAATCCACCTAAGGAATTCAAATAAAACAATAAACCCATGACATAACATTATATTCAATTTTCACATATTATAACACTTTTTCATGAAGCTACATTATGTAAAACATGATATCAAAAATTTTAACACCCAAATATTCCATGGTACACTTCTTTTTCAATAATAAAATATCTTTCATCGTACACAACCCTGAGTTCTAGCACACTACGACTAATCAAACTAGCCATTTAAAAAGTTGTTAGGAATAGTAATACACACTTTTTGAAATTTATAATTTTTATTTTTCCAAATGGAATTCATTTTTCGATTCGGAATAAAAAAATAAGATTAGGGTAAATTTTTGGTATTTTTCTCAAATCATTTATATTTTAATGAATAGTGAAAATACTAAATTTTAATTCAAAACTACTTTTTTTAATCAAAATAATTTATTGTATTAAATTATCCATGTTATTGGTTTTAATGTATCATTATATTATATTTTTAACTTTTAATATAATTTAGGTGATTTGATGTCATTTTGCATTTAAATTATACATAAACGCATGTCAATCTTTTGATAGTTTTTACTTCTTAAAATCCACTCTTTGGTTTGGACAATGGGAATTAATTTTAAATTAATAACTGCAACTTATGACTTTTGAATATGAAAAAATAAGTTCTATATTTAAATTCTTGGGGTCCAATTTTGTAGGAAAGTAACTTTTATTTTTAGACATTATGAATAATAACTTCAGTAAATATTTTATTTACCATGGTTAAAGGGTAAATTTGGTAAATAATGGTAATCAAATAATATTATAATAATATTAAATTACCCTAACACGTGTCCCAACCCTATTGTATGATACATGTTCAACCATGGTCATTCTTCTGTTTATTTGGGGACCCCATGGAGCCACTTGTATGTGAAAATGACACTATAAAAATGAATTTAAAGATAAGGAAAATGAAACATAAACATATATCTTTTATTTAAAATTTTTTTATAATGGTTTTTAAAACTGATCATTTCAATTATAAATATTAATTATAAAGATAAAAGTATTTCCTACATCATGGTATTTTATTTATAATTTTTAGTCATTAAATAAATATATTTATTTATGACACAATAATGATGAAGTATTTTCCATATTAATGAATGAATCAGATAAATGATATTATAAATATTAAAATAAATATAATTTGAATGTTTTTATGCCATTCCGGAATGAACCACTTGAGGATCACTCGACATATTATACAATGTTTATTAATCATGTAACATAAAAATACAAGAAGACATGGTAAAAGTTATACTATTTAACTAAGAGTTAAATATAAAAGATAAGCTTAATATGGTGACATAAGAATGTCTAAAACATATTGGTTGAGAGGTTTTCGACCCATACCCACCTTATAATGAAAATAAATCCATTTAAAGATATTATATAACGAAAATTATTTTAGAGTAAATTAATATTTTAAGATTTTCCTAAAGTTCCCCCCACCTCTCTTATAAAAGGGTACTTCTCCTTCTCTTAATATCCCTTTTGTTCAAATCAAAACAAACACCTGAAGAAGAGGTAATTTTTTCATCACCTCTTTCAAAGTCCTTTTCTATTTCCACTACACCTTTATTCGTTTTTCCATACCAAAATAATAACTCAAGTACCTTATTAATACTGTGATGTTATTAAAAATATTTTAAAACCATATTCTTTATTTTATAATCCCATTAATGACCAAGTCTCCATACGAGTGTACGTACGACTTACCGTCTCCCCGTTATGCTGTAGTTTGTTATTCAACGCTTCATTATTTGGATGAGTATAATAATTAGTATAATTGATTTCCATAATAAATATAACATGATAATGATTATGTAAATATAATATACCATCCAAATTACATAATATTCCACCATCAATAGAATTATATTATCGCTCACGCGTACGCACGGATTACTGTCTCCATGACGCGATGAGATTTCCTTCCCCATCGTAAACATTAAAGAATAATTTTCATTTTATGATCAAAAGTAATGTTTAAGAACTCAAAATAATTATGGATATGAATCAGATACATCCTATCCATAACAAACATAACTTATGTAACAAAACATATAAAATAAAATGAATCATTTAACACCTGAAACAATGGAACTGTAGAAATATTATTAACAAAGAAATATTATAGGATCATATATGATATCATATTTATGTATGAGGTTCTTGTATAATTCAATGATAATGATTTTACCATTATACTAGAGGTTAATGTACCCTCTACTGCGAAAAATTACAAGGTAATGGTTAAATTTACAATCTCTTTATTATTTGACGTAGTTTATATGTAAGTATATACTAGGACCTCTTTATTATCCACCTTCATGTTTCTTAAAAATTCATTTCATTTTTTTACTATTTCTTATTCTACGGGTTAATGTCCTTTATCCACTTTTTTAAATTTTATAAAACTCTTTGAAAGGAACCTATCATTAGTTTTCCATACATGGTACATTATAAAAAGTTTAGTTGCAAACTCGGAAACTAGATATAGAAAAACTATGATTAGAGAAATTAACATAAGATATACTTTGAAGATTAGTATAGAAGAACATCTAAATTTTTTTGGTAATGCCAATATTATGTCAGTTTTCCAATCAAGACATCCTTGTCTAGATACATAATGTGGATGTGGTTCTTTCACATATGTACCTTGGAGTGAAAACCCCGACAGGGAGTTTCAGGACTGACTCGGGTTATCCCGGTACATGACAATGGGCCTTACTACGCATCTGGTTTGACAATCTTGAGGGATATTCTTAGTATAATTCATATTTTATTTACAAACCATTATGATGAATTTATGAGTAAATACTTCCTAATGGAGCACATTTTTATAATTATGGATTATGTGCATAAACTGTTTAATTTATCTTAAGTGTTAGAATTTTGGAGTTATAGTTTGTGATTAATAAGCTAACCTATTGTATTCTATTGTTTAAGAGTGGTGCCTATTGGAAAGAATGGATATAATTTCAATGAACATAATCTATGTAGGTATTTCCATCCTACTCAATATAATTATAGTGTTGCTGGTGACACAACTTGTGTGGAAGAGTTTATAACCATACTGGGACAACTAACTCAGGTTATGAATAATAACCTTACCCGTATGGAGCACCTTGATCTCCAACACAGATGATAAATGTTAGACTGCTTCTTGAGACAACAACCACAAAAATTCAATGGGACTAAAAATCCATTTTTAGCTGAGCAATTGATAAGTTCTTTATAGAAAATATTTCATGCTTTTGGGAGTAGTGAAAGGGAAACATTTTTCATGGTATTTTATCACCTTACATAAGATGTAGATAAATGGTGTTCATTAGTTCCAAACAAAAAAGAGGATGAAGAAGTTTCAAATATGTAATAGAGGGAGTTTGAAGATATTTTCTTTGAAAAATACTTTCTTCATGAACATTGAGTGGATATGGAAGGACAATTTTTGAGTCTAAGGCAAAAGGAAGATGATAATGTCACAATGTATGGGGATAACTTTTCAATGATAGAAAGGCATGCTTCATATTTTATACATAACGCAAGATGTAAGATTGATAGATTATTTGATGGGTTAAAACCATTTCTCCGTTGAGCATTAGTCTCTCAATCCTTCTCATCGTACGCAGATACTGTCTCACATTATATGATGATAGAAAAAAATTCTTTATATCTTATGACATTAAAGAGAAGTAAAAGAATAAGAGATCAGCTAAACACTCTGAAAAAATGAAAACCATGGGAAGAATGGAAATGTTAAATTTACACCCTATAGTAAATGTGGGAAGAAACACCCTGGTACTAACCTGAAGGGGGTGGATGTTTGTTACAAGTGTGGAGAAAAAGGCCGAAAGCACGTTATTGTAAGGGAAATAAAGAGGTTGTCAATGTTGAATGCTACAATTATGGAGAAATTTGGAATTATGAAAATTAATATTCTATGAACCAAAGAAACTTACCTCCGAAAAGGACAAGGGAGAAAGACCCAACTTATGTGATCACAACAGTAGAGGTTTAAGTTCCAAATGATGTGGTTGCAGGTACAATAATCATTTACTCAAAGTTAGCCACTGCTTTATTTGATTCTAGATCATCACACTCATTCATATCTTCCCAGTTTTCTAAGAGAATTAGATATTTTCAATTTGACTTGACAATGGATTTTTCATTCCAAACTATTAAGGGAAGTATCATTACAAAAATTTATTTTTTAATGAGCTACCATCATGGAATATAAACATTCTTTGTTTACTTATCATATTGTCATACCCTTGATTAAATGTGATATAATCCTTTTTATGCATTGGATTTAGACCTTGGTGCGAAAATTAATTTTAATAAGAAGGAGGTTAATTTTTTTGATAATGATAAGGAATACCTTATCTTTAGAGAAAAAACATCACTATCTGATTCTCATTAAGATCCAACCCCAGTAGCTCTACAAAATTCCATTATTAGGGAGAAAGGGAGTGAAATAACTGTGTATGAAGAAAGGAATGTTCAAATTGAGGATGTACCAATTGCGAAAGAATATGTTGATGTGATTCCAAAGGATTTACCTGGATATTCTCCAGATTGAGAGACTGTGTTTTCCATTGACTTAATTTTTGTTTTAAGGCCCATATCAAAGACCCCTTGTAGAATGGCCACGATAGAATTTTTTGAACTAAAAAAACTAAAAGAGTAATTGAGTACTAAAGAATTTATTCTCTCTATTGTTTTTCCATGGGTAGCACCGATTCTTTTTTAATAAGAAAAATGAATCTATGAGGTTGTGAATTGACTACAGGAAGATCAATGTTACAAAGAGTAAAGAACAAGTATCCCATACCCTGAATTGATGATTTATTCGATCAAATTCATGGAGTTAAATATATTTCCAAGATTGACCTTCAAACTGGATATCGTCAGTTGTGCATGAAGAAGGAAGACATTATAAAGACAACATTTAGAACCAGGTATGGGCATTACTAGTTTTCTATAATGCCTTTTGGATTAACCAATCCACCCTATATTTTCATGGATCTATTGAATAGGGGTTTCAAGGAATATCTTGATGACATTTTGGTGGTATTTATTGATGATATCATGGTATAATACAAAAGATACGAAGATCATGAAAATCACCTGCGCTCTATTCTAAAGACTCTTAGAAGAAATTAATTATATGGGAAGTTTAACAAGTGTAAATTATGGATTCATGATATTTTTTAGGGCCATATTCTCTCTAAGGATGGAATCTCTATTGATACATCAATGACAAGGGAAATATAATAATGGCCAACACCGATGAGTGTAATTGAGGTACACAATTTTATTGGTTTAGTATGCTATTATCGACATTACGTCCAGAATTTCTACCGATTTTCTCACCCATTAGCCAAGCTCACACGTAAAGCGGTTAAATTTGATTGCACAATAGAGTGTGAATACTGTTTAAAAAAATTAAAGATAAGATTAGTCAATTCTCTTATCTTGACTCTACCATCAGGGAATGATGGGTTCATTATTAACTATGTTGTTTCAAAGAATGAAATTAGTGGTGTCCTTAAAGAATAATTATAGGGTTATTTCTTATGGATCACACAAGCTAAAAATTAATGAAAAAAACAATACCACTCAGGATATTGAGTTAGGATCTATAATATTTTATTTGAATATATGGTGACACTATCTCTATGATGAAAAATGTGAGATAGATACAGATCAAAAATGTTTGGAGTATATTTTCTCATATAATGAACTCAACATGAGGGAAAAGAGATGTCTTGAACTACTCAAATATTATTATTTCACAATACATTACCACCTTGGGAAGGAAAATATGGTGGAAGATGCTTTGAGTAGAAATTATCATGGAGTTCTGAACAAGATGAGAGTTTAAAGGGATCCTATGTTCATAGATCTAGTAAATATGAATATGGGAATAATCATGGAAGGTGAAACATTGATAATTTTCTAAATGGATTCCAATCCATATTTACTTGAAAGGATAAAAGTTCTCAGACTAATGATGAAGATATTCAAAAGAAAATTAATGTTGTGAATGAAGAGAGGTTGATCAAATTCATATATGAAGATGAAAATTTTAAATTTAGGAAGAGTCTTTGTGTTCCCAATATACATGGTATTTAAAAGGAATTGTTTGTTGATGATCAGAGATCTAATTTGTCAATACACCATGGTAGCACAAAGATGTATAGAGATTTGAATGAACATTTTTGGTGGGAAAACATGAAGAGGGAGATTGTTGATTATGTGTCATGATGTATGTCCTTTCACTAGGAGAAGGCAAGAAGACAACATCCTAGAAGAGTCATGCAACCTCTTAGGATACCTTAGTGTAAATGGGATGATATTATGATAAAATTTTCTATAGGGCTACCAAAGACTCTAAGAAGGAATGATGCAATATGGGTCATTGTTGATCTTTACTACCAAGTTATTAAATTTTTTTAAAGAAAATATTTTACACTAGAATGTTTGAAAAGACTAAATATTAATGAAGTTGTACTTCTTCATGGTGTACCCCAATCATTTTTTTCTGATCGTGATCCCCGTTTTACATCTAGATTTTGGAAAAGTGTTCAGAATTCCTTGGATACTGAACTTCATTTGAGCACTACCTACCACCCTCAAACTGATAGAAAATCATAATGGACTATTCAATGCTTAGAAGACAGGTTGATATGTTTCTTACTTGGATTTAGAGGTTGTTGGGATCTGTATTTAACTATGGTATAATTTTCCTATAACAATAGCTTCCATTAAAGTATTAATATGGAACCATATAAAGCGTTACATGGAAAGAGATTTCATGCACTAACTTATTAGGATGATGTTGGAGAAATAAAACTCCTAGGCCCAGAACATGTACAGGAAACAATAGAAGAACTGAATATTATCCAAACCCACAAGAAAGCTGCTCAATGTAGGAAAAAGAGTTATACCGATAAATGAAAAATGTATTTGTAATTTCCAGTAAGAGATCATGTTTTTGAAGGTATATCTATGGAAGGGTTTTATACATTTTAGAAATATGGGTAAATTATGTCCCAGGTATATCAGAAATTTCAAAATTATGGAACAAATTGGAGTAGTATATTATCATTTGGAAATGCCACCAAGTCTCTCTAAAGTACATGATGTGTTCTACATATCAATATTGAAAACATACAGGCATGACCTAATGCACATACTCACCTATGAAAAAATAAAATAGGAATCCGATTTGTCTTATTGTGAAAATACTATCATGATTCTTGATACTATAGAATAAGTGTTGAGAAACTGGATGACCCGTCTTGTAAAAGTTCTTTGTAGAAACCATAAAATAGAAGAGGAAACAAGGGAACCAGAGGATTTTATGATGAAGAACCACTGAACCTTTTTATATAGTAATATTCTAGAAATTTTGTAGATGAAATTATTTTATGGAGGAAGAATGTAACATCCAATATTCCACGATACGCTTATCTTTGAATAATACAACAACTTGCGTTGTACACAACCCCTAGTTATAGCAGACCATGACCAATCAAAATAGCCATTTAAAAGGCAGTTATGTTTATTAATTACCACCTTTTGAAATGTATAAATATTATTTTTCAAAATGGACTTCATTTTTGGATTAAGAATTTTTAAATTAGCTTGGGGTTAATTTTTGGTATTTTTCTTTTAAATATTTTATTATGACGATTAGTGAAAAATACAATATTTTAATTAAAAAAAAATTTTATATAGATATAATTTATAGTGTTAAATTATAAATTTTAGTGGTTTTAAAAAATCAATAGATTATAATTTTATAATTTAATATAATTTATGTCATTAGATGTAATTTCACATTTTAATTATACATAAACACATGTGAATCTTATAATGATTTTTACACAATCAAAACCCAGACTTTGTTTGACAATGAGAATTAAATATAAATTAATTTCTGATACTTCTATATTTTAAATTTGGAAAAATAGATTGAATATTTAGAATATAGAGTTTGAAATTGTGTGAGTATGTAACTTTTATTTTTAGACATTATGAATACTAACTTCAGTAAATATTTTATTTACCATGGTTAATGGGTAAATATGATTAATAAGGGTAAAAAATAATATTATAATAATATTCAATTAGCCTAACACGTGTTTTACCCCTATTTGCGGATACAGTTCTGGACATGGGCATCCTAGGGTCAATTTTGGGACCCCATGGAGCAATTTCTAAGTGAAAATGACTCTATAAAATTTAATTTAAAGATAAAGAAAATGTAACAAAAACATATATCTTTTAGTAAAACTATTTTTATATGTGGTTATATAAGTACTTTTATTTTGGAAATAAATATTCATTATAACTTTAAAATTATTACCTACATCATGTAATTTTATTTATAATTTATAGACATAAAATAAATGAATTTATTTATGATGCAATAATGAAGCTGTATTTTCCTTATTAATAAAAGAATAAAATAAATGATATTATAAATATTAAAATAAATATAATTTAAAAGATTTGATGGAATCCACGAATTTTATATGTTAATATTAAATTTAAGGATTGATTATTTGCATTTTTTAAGGTAATAAAGTATTTAGGTATTTAAAAAAATCCAAATACTAAATAGTGTCAAAATTGACATAAATGTTTTAAAAAAAAATACTATTTTATGAAATGATATAATATTCTTAAAAATTTAATATACTACCAAATAAATATATAAGGTTAATTATTTCATTAATGAACCACTTGAGGTTCTCTTGACATTTTATAGTATGTTTACTAACCATGTAATATAAATATACCAGAATACATAGTAAAGTTAAACTATTTAACTAAGAGTTAAATCTAAAAGATAAGGTTAATATGGTGGACTAAACTTGTATAAAACATACTAGTTGATAGGTTTTAGATCCATAACCACCATATAATCGAAATAAATCCATTTTGAGCTATTATAAAGTGAAACTTATTTCAGAATAAATGAATATTTCATACTTTTCCTAAGGATCCCCTCACCTCTCTTATAAAAGTGTACTCCCCCTTCACATAAATTCACACCTTCAAATCCATTTTGATCGGCCAAAACCTACTCCAATATCTTCCAAAATACTATAAATCTATCCTAGAGGCCTTACATTGATCATAAATTCAACCTATGGATCCCTTTTCTTCAAATCAAAAGGAAGCACCCAAAGAAGAGATAATTATTTCATCACCTCTTTCAAAGTTCTTTTCTTATTCTACTTCCTCTCTCTTTGTTTCTTCCATACCAAAATATTAAATACAATACATTATACATACTTTTATTTTATTATAAATATGGTACAACAATATTCCTTATCCTATTCATCCTATGGGTTCCAATATCACCATACGTGCGTATATACGACTTACCGTCTCCACGTTGTGGGGTAGTTTCTTATTCAACACTTCATTATTTGGATCAGTATGATAATGGGTATAACTGATGAAAATAATAAAAATAAAATTTTAATTATTCTTTAAATATAATGTAATATCCAAATTACATACTATTTCACCATTAATAGAATGATATTATTGCACGTGCGTATGTACGACTTACCATCTCCACGATGCGCTAAGATTTCATTCCTCATCGTAACCATTCAAGAAAATTTTTCATTTGATAATAAAAAATAATTTTTAAGAATATAATATCATTCTGGATATGGATCAAATACATCCTATCTTTATCAAGATTGACTTATGTATCAAAATATATAACGAAAATCGAATCAGTTAACACCCGAAACAATGATTCTATTGAAATATTATTAACAAAGCAATATTATATGATCATATATGATATCATATTTATGTATGTGTTTGTTTTATAATTTAATAAGAATTATTTAACCATTATACAAGAGTTTAAGTTACGATTTACAGTGGAAAATTACATGGTAATGCTAAATTTTACAATCTCTTTAATATCCAAGGTTTTTTATACGTAAGTATATACTAAGACCACATTATCATCCACATCTATGTTTATTAAAAATGTATTTCAATTTTTTTTAATATTTCATAGACTATAGGATAAATTCATTTATACCACTTTTTAATGTTTTATAAAATACTTTGAAAGGAATCCTTCCATCATTTTCCAAAAAAGGTACTTTATGACCTTTTCGACAAATTAAGTAAAGAATGGGTTTTGAAAATATACGGCAGGTGCATCTATTTTCCACCATTATAAACCATAAATGATTCCCTTACAACCTTATAAAAATATTTTAAAAAAATAAATTATTTCTTTACTTATAAATTATTTGAAATTAGAAAGTGATATTTCACACAAATAGTTTTTTTTGGATTGATTTCATCTATGTCAACACCCTTTGTTGGATTTTTCACTTGTTTGAAGATGATTTATTAATATATAATATTATGTATTATATTGAAGGTTTTGTGATATGTTTGGATGTGGATGTGATATTTTTATTCCATTCATCTTTTATGGTTAAAGTATAAACATTTCGTTTTCTAGTTTTAATATGAATGTTTATGTTATTTTTCAACCTTTTCATATGAGGAATGCATTGGATGTTGAAAGGGATGGGAGGGGCCTACTATAGCCCCTCGATGAATTGGTATGTCTCATGAGACAAACTAGTGTCTTGGCACAAGGTCATGAAAAAATATTTTATTTATTCTTGGAAGGATGCCTTGACTATGTGGTTATGATATCCAGTATTATGCACTCCATCATTATGAAGTTAGCTATTGATATTACATGTGATTATTCTACTAGTAGAATATCCATGTTAATAGGTAAATGGAAATATTTGATTTATCTGTTCCATATTCTACTGATGCCTTTGTTTAAAAGGCTTGTGTTTTAGTCTTATACATCACCTCAAATGTTTATGCTTATTTATGACAGTTTCCAAAATGTTGTTATCTTTACTAAGCATCTGAGATCACCCCTTTTTTATGTACTAATTTTCCCAAGATTCAATAAAGTATATTATGAATGACCTACAGGGATAGGCTAAGGTATATGAGTGTTCCCAAAGGATACACAATGTTGTTTTTTTCATTTCATAATGTTATTTATAACTTATTTATGTATCGAGTACTTCAAAGGATACTAAACTAATCAGTCTTTTAGGAATTAATCTATTTTGATCCTTTCGAAGATATGTAGTAATTCAACGAATCTAGGTATCTAGGGTTGGGGTGTTTCATACCTCAAAAGAATGATTTTCCTCTGATTATATAGATAAAATTTAAATCATATTTCTGTTTTCCACATGTGTCTCTAAATATTCATCACCATTTCAATCATTTCATATACTAATTTTAGTCTAAAAAATGATCATTCCCCAATGTAATCCAAACAAGATTTAGTGAAAAACTGATTTATATATTTTGCCTCATAATATTATATATGTATACTGGAATGAAAAAATTTATTATAAAAAAACACAATCAAATTTAGTTATTGACCCCAAATTAGCTAATAATCCATTGAGAATGACTGAAACCTATCCTAATATAAATAAATCATTCTCTGTAACTATAAATCTAACTAAGGATGAAAATTTATATAACATTTAAGTCATTACCTAATGAATTATAAATAATTTCCAAAAATTATAGGTAAACCTAGTGTCAAGGTCATATATAATGGGGAGAGTGAATACATATAATACTAATATCTCTCTGAAATAATTTTTAAAATTTCAACTAATTCAATATTTTTATGAATGTAAATAAAATAAAAAAATTAGTTAATAAATAAAAAATAACCCATATAACATAATTAGCACATGATGATGTTGGTAATACAACCATGAAATCCATGGATATATTCGCCCATTTCCATTTTTCACTCACAATGGATGAAACATCCCCATCAGTAATTTTCATTTAATATTAACCCATTAATAATTCAAACATTTCATTGTAAAATTAACTATATCTTTCGTCATTTCATCATAGCTAAGCTATTCTCAATGGTCACTATACATTTTTTGTACTACCATGATAAATAAAAAATCTGGAGTTATGAGGCTCACTCAATGGTTATATTTTCTTATGGAGGTAAAATGAAACACATAAACATTTTTTGAATCTCAAAACACATTCATTTTCAATATTAAATTTTGGAAACATTACATTCTTAATGGATTCTACCTTTTCCTATAAAACACTATCTCCCTTCTAATACTACTTAATTTGGACAAACATATATGATTATACTAACACCAGGAATAAAACCAAAGAAGTTAATATATGCATAGATTCTATTCCAACATTTATCAAATCATTTAATAAAGGATAATGTTCCATACACGGAATAGTTAATATTGAATTATTATTCAGATTCAAATAACTATATAATCTATTTTCCTTAACTATATGGTAATGAGGTGTGAAGTCATAATACGTTAGCAATTTCATGAATATAATCATTCTTCTGTTCAAATATTTCTAAGTGAAAATATACTTCAACATTTTATGATCTGTATATATTTCAAACATAACTCTATATAATTCATGTCATTAAATTTTTAAAGAAAACACTAAAGCTTTTAGTTAATAGTGATGATTATGACACTTTTTAAGAGGTTTTAATTAACAAGTATTATAATAATTTACTTAATCATTTCACATTATTACAAAACCCAGTACCTTTAATGAATCATTGATGTAGTTAACAAAGTCACCATTTTTGGGTAGCACATCCAAAACTAAATAATTCACTAATATTATTTTTTATTCCAGGAAACATTAATCACATAATATTTTCTAGATGAATTTAAATCCTTTTCATGTTAACCTAGTAATTGGTATAAATAACCATGAAAAGTTTAAAATAACCTAATATTAATATTCTATTAATCCAAGAAAGCTATGAATATCTGTAACATTTATAGTTTTTTTCATTCACCAACAAAATTATTATTAGAGGGATAAAGAGTTTTTTAATCTTTATTTAAGATATGTCCTATGAATGAAATATCTTATAATAAAAAATAACATTTATTAAATCCTTTATATAAAATACATTCTTTGAACCTATATAGAAGAATAACTATTTATTTTTAATGATCCCAATAACTTTTTAAAATAATCCAAAATATAATCAATAAACAGAACCAAAATATTATACAAATATTTATGGAAAATCTATTCATAAGATCCATGATTACAAATGGGGAATTTTTTATCCCAAAGAGAATAAACACAATTAAAAATTCCCATAACAAGTATAAAATTTTACCATAGGGTTTTTGTCCTCCTTCACAGTCAACTAATGGTACCCATATATATGAGTTTTACCTTTAAAAAATATTGATCTCCCTAGCGATGATCAAACAGATTTTAAATAGAAGTTAATAATTTCATTCGATTAATAATAATATTATTAAGTGCTCTATAATATATGAAAATCCCAATGGAACTATCTTTCATTTTGAAAAATATAATTGTAGAACCCCATGGTGGAGTGATAGGTTGAATGGAAACATTATCATTTTTCTCCTACAACTTATTTTAAAATTACAAAAGTTTACTTGATCCAGTGAATATGGGGGTTTCAAAATCGGATTGGCATCAAGAACTAATTCAATAATAAACCCAACATCCACATCAAGTATAATTTTTGGTAACTAATAATAAAAAATATATAAATATTCTTTTACAATTGGGACATAATTATTCTGAATAGTTCCCTTATTTTAACATCATGTGTTGGGTAATGTTCATTTCTATATATTAATCATTTTTCATTTTATTGACATGTTATCAAAGGTATGAATTTATTCTTATATAAAAATGGAAAGTCATTTAAAAAAACTTATTTATATCTTCAACCTATAATAAGATGATAAACTGGAAGCCAATCCATACCCAAAATAACAGTAAACACTACAATAGGAAATTAATTACGACTTACTAGGGAAAATATTCCCATGATGAAAACATGATGATTTTTTGTAAATTATTATTATTTTAATACTATCCTTGGTGTTTTTAACAAATGTTCTAACATCATTTCAAGAGGTGAAATTTTTATTTTTTAAAATAAATTCCATAGAAATAAATGAATTTTTTAAACCCTATAAAACCATAAATTCACACAATATGAATAAAAATGTAAAATTATTATTACCACTTAATTTGATAACATCACATTTTCAGGTAATTGAAAAGTCTTTCAAAAAATGAAAATAATAATAGTTTTAATTCGTCCCCTCATTTATTCTCTTCTTTATGTATTCATTTACATAATGATCCATATCATTATATTTAAAAAAATTATTCCCTACTTATTAAAATTGGACTTACTACTAAAAAAATCATTTTCATTGAAATTTTGAGACATATGCCCAAACATATTACATCATAATTTATTTCCAAATTTTATAATTCATTCCCCATGGATATTTTTAAAATACCTTTAACAAAATGAGAACACAATTTTTCTAACTCTTAGATTTCTTCTATATAATTTTAATATCTATATACAATCATGATATCTCTTTCACCTTGTTTTCATGGAATTCTTGGTTTTCATAAAACTAGATATCTTCATTCTAAGTATTTTAAAATTGTTTCTAAAAAATTTAAATATTTTGGAGTATAATTATCTCATGTATCCAAGATTTAATCACGAGTAAAAGAGATTTATTTTAATATAAAAATCCCAAATATATATATTTTCATACCTTTTCAATTTGGTGATGTTTTCTTAATATTATTGTATTTAATATTTCTACTTGTACGTAAATTCAAATATATTTTTTCTCTATCTTAGGTCAAACAAATTTAGGTAAATACATCTCAAAGAAAAATACTAAAATTCATCTCATTCCATGGTGTCAATATCTTCAATTTATACATTATTCTTAACCATTGACCACTATTTATTGGATGAAACCTCAAAATAGTAAACAAAAATAGTTAACCTTTAATGAACAACCCATGACTTAAAATATATTTTCATAGGATTTAATCCATCTCTAATCTATCACTAACTCAGAAGATCCAGTGAATTCTGGAGGCTGTTGTCTCCTAAAATACTCGAATATTTACATGTTTCTCTATTATAGATATAGTTTATCTGAAGAATTGATACCACCAACTTTTATGTAATATTTCACCTAAGACATCATAGGAAAAAACTATTCAGTCTAATTCAAAAAATTTCAGGTTATTGATTTGGAAGCATATTGTACTACTTGTGCCTTCCTACATTAGGTTCCAGGTTTCCTAATTAGAAAACCACTCTAAATAGACATAGTTTTGATAAACCAATATGATGATATTCAAATTATATATCATGGTAATGATAAATTATAATATCTTAAGGGTATTTAATTACATTACCCTAATATATAAAATTATCTAAAACTTCTATCTTGTACCCACTATAAGGACTTAACATTAAATAATTAGTAAAAATTTATTCGTTTGAGAATAATTCATTTTTATGAATTAAAAGATAAGTTTTAGGTTTATAGTTTTAGATAAATTGTACAGAACCCCTATATAAATAAAGATTGCATCACAGAATGGACACCACCACTCAGTATCAATTTTTTCAACAATGGATAAAATTAAAAATAAAACAATTTTATTTTCATGATATATCTCTACAATTCACATATTTTCTTCATCATTTTACCTAGTCACCCATAAAATCCTATTAAAACAACTTGAAAACATGTGATGAGAAAAAAAATCTCAGTAAGCATTATATAAAAAGAATTAATTAAACTCATTTGTCTATGAATAATACTAATTTTTTTGGTTTTCTAAAAAGAAATGTTTGGCTCCAAATGGTCATTTTTACATTATAAATAAACCTCTATTTACATATATTTTCACAACAAATTTCATGAGAAAAAATAGAGAAAAAATATAACGTATAAATATTTATTTTTAATCATGAAAAACTCATAAAAATTATTATATTTCATGCTTATAAGTTTCATAAACTTGACATTAAACTTATACACATTATCTTACATTGTGGAATCATAATTTTTTTTGAAAACCCATAGATTGAATTAATTAAATTACATGAAACATGGTTCATAAATTTTATAATAACTATTGAAAATGGAACAAACTACACAGTAAATTGTAATAAACTCTTAGGATAAATATTACAGATTTACCCCTTCCATTTACCCAATGCATTATTGAGATATTTTGGGCTCTCCTATTATCTGTAGAAATGTCAGTGTCACCTGTAATAATGATCCATATAGGCCTATACTATCATCATAAATAATTAACAAAACCTTATCATAATAATAATACATGAATGCTTTAATTTCCATTATAATACACTTAAAAATACTCTTTTTACCAATTACAAAACATTTCTGGATAATAATATATCCATTTAATTTAAACCCATTATTGAAAATACAATGAAAAAAGGGAAAGATGTTTAGTATTTTAATAAAATAAGAAATATTTTAAAGGAATAAAAAAACAATTATGAAAAAATAAGAACTACAAACACTGTATATGTTAAAATAAAACATTCATTTTTTCCTTTTATTAAAACTGTTATGTATAAAATATGTAAAAATGTTCCTTTTGAAAAAATTTAAATGAAATTGAAAAGAGAAATAAAATTTACAGTATAATTAATTTAACTAAAAAGAAATAAATGCATAAATTTATTTTAATAATATTGTAATGGTAGAAACATATTCTAAAAATAATTTTTTAAATAATATAAAATGAGGTTTTTAAGTTTAAATATCCCTTTCATTGAGACTAACTCATAATATACATTATTTTTTTCATTAATTATATATATGATTATTTATTAATTTTGGAATAATATTTTTAATGTTATTATTACTTTTCTTTTATTTAATACCTTGTTATATACAATTACTTAATCAATTAAGTTCATTTTGCATGTTTAAAAGATATTCATCTCATATATCCAAAATATAATTAGTTAGTTGACTATGGGAAACATCCTTATTATTACATTATATAAATATTAATATTAATGAAATAATTATACTTTTTATTCATTAAATAAACTTCTAAAACTAACCATGAAATATTGTTATAAAAAATGAACTGTGTTTCATTCATCGAAATAGTAGGTCGTAAATATGCGTGAGTAACATTTTCATTATTCAATGATTTTGAGGGGAAAACGATAGATATTATTTTATCACATATAAATTATGATAATATCATAAATATATTTTTTTATTTAAATAAAATTATATTTACCATCAATTTTATTTCCTCATGAAAAAGGAATCACATCACTTTGTGGAGGTAAAAATTCACAGGTACTCATGAACGATGTTTTCATTTTCTATGGATGGAAAGGTAAGAAATAATATGATATAATATCTTTAAAAAATGATAAAAATTTCTTTAATATAATATAAATATTAATATATATTTAATCTATTTTCATAACTCTCTATGAGAGGTGGTGATGGAAAACGAGTTACATCGGTTCACTTGGTGGTAGTCTTTCGTAGACACGAATGCTGGTTCATTTCCCATTTGATATAATAGAGAGAAGGTTATAGGTTATGACACTAACATAAAAACATATAAATAAATTTAATATCGTTTCTAAATTATTCTAACATGTTTAAGGAATATCTTAAGGATGCAAAAGAAAAAATAAAACAAAATTCCTGGTTAAGAAATATACATCTTCTTTGAAAAACCTTTTTAGGTTCATAATGATACCCATCCAAAGTTGGTTTTCTGATCATAAAAAGGGCAATATGATATTTTTAAGTATTTAATTAATATATAAGGATTGTTATTATATGAAAAAAGGATCGTGAAGTATGGATATGAGAGGACTCGAGTGTCCTTTTATAATTGGGGTATATAACACAAATGGAATTTTTATAAATAATAATATTTATTAAAGACTTATTGAAGTAAAGTGGATTAAAAAAACATTTATGAATAATATATTAAATATTGCCCATATATTTCTACAAAAAATAATTTTTACAAGTTTGTAGTTCATTTAAACACTTTTCACTTTTGTTTTACACCAGGTAAACCTACAATAACCTTATTTGCGATAACTGATTTTTTTATTTTACTTTTCCTTTTGACGAAAAATTAACTTAACCTCATTAAAAAATTCTAATTATAACAATTCATAATGTTGAATGATGTTTATCTAATTCAATAGATAATAATTGAATAATTAAATATAAAAATGAACTCATAAAATGCTATGAATAAATTATTTCAAAGAAGCGCCCCTTTTATGTATAAAAATGTTTTTATTCCAAATTAGAGTATAAAATTAATTAAAAATAAAATTATTGTATTCCTAATAATATAGTCGAATTAATTTTTCTTTGAATAAATTTTTACATAACAAAATAACATTTTAAATTATTAAAATGAAAATACAGTTTTTAATAAAAATCAGAATATTTCACTATTCATTGAAAAATCAATCTCTTCAGTGAAATAACAAAAATTAATCCTACGGTAAATTTTACAAGATAAATTGAAAAAAATGTTCATTTTTTAAAAAATAAAATTCAATTATTTGAAAATAAATCTTTGTTGTAAATCCATATAATGTATGAAAACCTAATTTAGTTAGACATAATGATTCTTCATCTTGATTAACATTGTTTCAAATATTATTTTAATGAATATAAATCTGTAAGGAAATTTTTTTAAATATTAATAAGTCAATAAAATTATTTATACTAATATTAACTTTTTTTTACAAATCTAATCTTTTATTTTACATAATATTAATTTTTTATCTCATTATAGTAATAATGAATAATTTTTATAGAAATTGGGGTTCAAAGATATGTGTTTTTCTACTTTTTAGGAATATATTTGTTCTCAAGTGTCAGTGTTAGATTATTATGTATTATATTCAAAAAAATTCTATGGTTCCACTACTATGATATATTTCCATAATTTGGTTTTTTAAAGGGATCAATGTGATATTTACTTAATGGGGGATAAACCTATTGATTTTGTGGATAATAAAAATGTTAGAAAATGTTATTGAATTATATTCATAAATGGTTTAGGATATTGATAATGTTTTAAATATATGGAAAAATTATTATGTGGATTTCAATTTATTCTGTATTTCCCATTGTTGTCCCACATTAGAGTATATTGTATCCTGAAAGCTATAACTATAATATTGGGGGATATTTTCTTTCAAATACATTTGTTTTGGCATAATTATATTTGTTTTTGGTGATTTATGTTAATGGATATGCTTTTTTATATGGATGATAATGATACATTTTGTTTCTTAGTATAGTTTTTTTCTTGGGAACGATATGTTTTACATATTGAGGTGTTCATTATTGTTATTGTAAATTTTATTCAAATGGAATAATTTTTAACATACTATAATGGAATATATGAAATATCCAAGTCATGAATTATGTTCCTATTTCCATAATTAGACTAATATACTCGTAATTGGATAAATATTCTATGTTATATTGATATATTATAGAATGTCAGATTCAAAAAATAATAATGAATTATATAGAATCCTAATTATTTTATTCTTACCATCAAGTTTATCAAGTTTTATTATCGATTTTATCTTGAATAATGTGAAGAGTAAAATATTGGGTATTTTATATATAGTTCACTATGTTGACAAATATAATAGGAAATTTAATTCCATGCTCCTTTTTAAGAATATGAATAAGTTTAATGAAAAAGGAAAAAGGAACTATTTAATACAATAGAAACAAAACAACATAATTCTATTAAGAAAAAGATTTAGAGGGAAGGAAATGAGTTGGAATAAGTCTTCTTGACTTGTAGAAATAAAGGAAAATAGAAGATAAATCGAAACATATTAAGAAATAATTAAGGGAACACTTCAGGTATGATAATCATTGAATGTAATATATTTTCTTCAATTCCGTTTGTTTTAGATACCACATGTATAAAATTATTTTCATTACATATTTAAAATATATAGGTTTTATATTATATTTATAAACATAAATTAATTCTTATAAAGTTGTCATTTTTTTGTTTTTCACATCAAAATAAATTGTTATATATACTATTATTACAAAATTTAGTGTTATAAATAATTAAAAAATCCTAATTACTCATTTTAAACAATATTGTGAAATTATCAATATAATCACAAAAATCATAATCATGAAACAAGGTTACTTAGAAAAGGTTATTTTGACACTTTTGTGTTGATAACCTTGTATATTTGTTTTAATTTTTATAATAAATATTGACTATGGATTATTTAAGTGATTAATGTTAAGGATCCACAAATCCTTTCAACTTATTTTAAAAAGATATACGTGGAACATTTCCCATAGAGTCTAGAGGTGGTATTTTATACTTCATCACATTTATTAATAGAAAAAAATTATATATGTTTTCTTGATATGGTATATTATGAATTCCATTGATAATTCTAAGGAATAGTAAAAATAATTGAAATAAAATTATTAAGAATGTATTGAAACTATAAACATATAGAGGTGGGGAATATATTTACCAAGAGTTAAATGATCATTTAAATGAGTGTAGGATAATGTTTGAAATCACTACTCCATATATTACAAGTGTAATAGTGTTAGTGAAGGTATAATTAAACCATGATTGACATAGTAACATCAATGATGAGTTATCAGAATATTCAATTATAATTTTGGAAATATTCTTTGGGAGTAGTGGCATATACACTTAATAATATAAAAACAAAGGTGGTATAAATAATCTCATATGTATTATGGAATATGGGGAAATCTGCATTATACAATATTTATATATGGATATGAGAAGCATTTATTAAAATAATCTAAGAAACAAACATGTTTCATAAGGCATGAAGTATATATATATTGTATGTAATGTAAATAATTGGATATTACCTATATAATACATTTATTATAAATTTTATAGTAAAATTAATAGCCATAACTATAGAATGAGTGTTTAACTCTAAGGGATAAGATCATATGAATATACACTGCAATGAATTTGGGGCTTAATAAGAATAAATATTTTGTATAAAAATAATTACTATATGATATCATGAAGTAATTCTGCAAACACATGTACCCTATAGTTAAATTAGAGAAGTTAATAAAACTAGGAGATATATTTTTTAGTAGCCATGGATTGTGGCATGATATTTATTAAGAATGAAAACATATGTCTGATAAGGGATATTGAAAGGTAATAGATATTTTCAATTATTATGAATACATTAATTTTTGGATGGATTCAATATACCAAAATAATTTTTTTGTCCATTATAGAATCACTATTTGTAGAAATTAATATTGATTGGAAATGAGAATTTAAGATGAAATTATACTATGATAATTAATTTACGACATATGAAGAACTATTAGTTCTTAGAAAATTTAGTTAAGTTAAAATCATAGAGCATGAAAAAACAATTTCTCTAGATTGTATGGGAAAATTTCATTGAATTATACTTGATATGGAATCATACCATGATAACAAATTTTTAGATATAGATACGAAAATAGTATTCCATAATGGAAAAATCCTACAAGACTAATATATTAGACAACTATAAGGGTTTATAACAAAAATGGAGGCAACATATGAATAAAATAATTTGAGATCCATTTATAGATTCAAAACCCATTTTAATATCATGATACATTCATTTTTAAGAATTTAAATTATAATTTATTCTAAATTAAAATGAACATGTTTTATTAATATAATATAAGATCTATGGTGGTACCATCATTTTCGTTATAATATATGTCGATGAAATATTTTTCAAAGAAAAATATATTTGAATCCAATAATTAGTTAATAAATTACTAAATTATTTATTAAATATAAAGAACATATGTGAAGTATCATTGGTCCTAAGGATATATATATATATATATATCACACATTTTATATAAAATAATACAACTTACATACATTAAAAATTCTTAAAATGGATACACAATGGATAAATCCAAGAGTAAAATGTTTTCCTGTGTAATGTTACAAAAAATCATTCCAAGAAGATTTGTCCTCAAACAATGGATGAGAAAGATATAATTATTAGTATACAAACACACACTTATAGAATCATATTATTCATTCATTTCATGTTGTGTATGAGGACTCAAGTCTCTTAATCCTTGGTCGTATAAGGTGTGTATTAAGAAAATATAAGAGAGTTGTATCACATAGATACCAAAACTATCTGAAAGTATTTAATTGAAATGAATCATTTTATTATTGTTTATTGAGTAGATGAAGAAATAATATTGATAAGATACATATAGACTAAATTCATATTACAATAATCTAAATATCTATCTATAAAATTATGTTACAAAAAATGGATGTATTGTATATTGAAGAAGCTTAAAGAACATGTAGTGACCTATTTTATTACAGATTCGAGGTTTATTATGGATTTTTATGAAGGAAAACAATATTTCGGATATAAAAACTAATCTTATTTTAATATATTTTACCAACAATTTTATATCACGTTATCCAATACTATGATAACATTATAGTATTGGTAATTTTCAATGATTTCATATCACACCAATAGATAAATGTTAAACATGAATAATATTATATTTTAGAGATTTTACTTAATGCGGTAAAACCATAGTTTGTAGAGTTTTCAGTAAGGATCAATTGGAAGAACCATTTAACAAAACCATTTATTAATAGAATGAGTACCATATGTAAATTAATGGGTGAAGGGTTTTCTATTGTAGGATCAAGTGTTAGTGGGAGATGGTTAATGTTAGTATCTAAGAACCATATTCATTTTATCAACATTGTTTTACCACAAAATGAATTAAAATTTATATATGAGGTTTTTATACTTATTAAAAGACTATGAAAGTATGAAATAATGATATTTTATTAGATATCATTTGTGTCACACAACAACAAGCCAAAAAACCCCTGAAGTTTATTTCATTAAATTTAATCTCTTTGACAGCTTGTGGAACATAGAACCCCAAGCTTAAATCAACAGAAATATAGTAAAAAATATTAAAAGAGACACTATATTATATATTATTAAATTTAGTAATGAAATTATAAAAATATGGTTATTTATTTATTAGAAATAAATGTTGAATCAATTTAATGAAAAAGGAATGTTCCTTAAAAACTGCATTTTTCTGTGAAACAATTTTTTCACCCCCAAAAAACATAATGTAAAATTTAATTTTGAACATTTTTTTATTTTTTTTAAAATTAAATTAATTTTAGAAATAATAATTTTAAAATTAGTTTAAGTTGAATTTTTTGGTTTTTTTAAAAAATTTTAATGTCTTTGTTGAATAGTGAAAAATACTGATATTTATCAAAAACTACATTGTCATTTAAATTATCTAGTATGTATAATTAAGTTTTAATTTGACATTAAAGTGAAATTAGTTCAATTATATTAAAATTTAAATAATTTATTTCATTATAATAGTTTCATAATAAATTTTGATATAAAACCCTTCTATATATATGATAATTTTCTCTTAGAAAACCTAGTTTTTTTTCACGTCTGCCGATCTACTTTTAAATTAGATTCTGCCACTTATGTGAATTGAATTTGAAAAAATGGATTAAATATGTTTAATTATAATAATTTAAATTAAATAATAATTTTAATTAAATAATATTTTCTACATAAATATTTACCATTGTGAACAATAAAAGAAGTAAAAAATTAATTACCGTAGTTAAGGTAAAAACTGAATTAAATAAGATTTAAACTAAAATGCTAAGGGTCAAAATGATCTAAAACTTTTAAAAAAAATCACTATATGGAAATATGTATATCTTGTAACTAATAATATTATATAATTATTGATTTTTGAGGATCTTTTGAGCATAACAATCTGTGTGTAATCCAGTCTTTTTTAGAATTCAATGTGTATCCTCTCCCACACTTATAAAATCTCACCCACTCTCCTACCCTATTCTCAAATACAATACATTTGGTTTGTCCAAGACAAATAGAAATATCTCAATTACTCCCTATGTGAATTAGGGAACCATTTTATGATCATAATTTAATCGTAGGAAAGATTTTGGTGTAAACCTAAAGAAGTTGTCCGATGAAGAGTTAACGTCATAAAATAACTGTTTTTATTTTGTTTCTTCTTAAAACCCATTAAAATATCATTAAAAATTATTATATAAAAACTTCTGTTTAGTATATATAATTATATTTAATTATGTTAATTTATTAACTTATATCCATGTCCTCTTCCATAAAATGCGAACCGAAACTATCCACCATGTGTACGGTGAACTACCGCCTCATGAACCGATGTAAATCGTTTTCCATAACAAACATTCAAGTATGAATATAATGATAGATTTAAATAATTTATTTATAATTTATGATATTATTATAATTATATATTTATAATTTCACAAATACCCTTTTTCTATCCCTTCAATTTAAATTATTATGACATCGCTTGTCTATATGATGGATTACAACCTCGTGAAGTGATGTTATTCGTTTTTCACTTATGATTTAAATGGAATGTAATAAAAGGAAAATTTAATTAATATATGCAAGATATTTGAAATAATATTTATTATTAAAAATCAATATCTCACCTAATTACTTACCCTTTCACCCATTAAGGGATTGATAACGTCGCTCGTGCATACGTACGACCTACCATCTTCCTGATGTGATGTGATCCATTATCCATGTTAAAAATTCAATAAAATTTATAAAAAATAATGTAATGAAAAAAATTATATTTTTAAAATTTATATAATTCTTGAGATGACGTATGTATATATTACACAAAAGAACTGTATATTTTCTGACAATTCTTGCCCGAGAAACAAGGAAAATAACACTTGAAACATGATAAATAATGAAATATCATTAATAAATGAGTGATAATATTTTCTAAGAGTATCATATATTATATCATAAATATGAATACAGTGAATATATAAATTAATAACTTGATCAAAACCAATATATAGGTGGTTAAACTTCTTCAACTAATGTAAAACCTAAAGTAAGGGACTTCGTATCACTTTCTCTTCATTGAAGAATATTATATTCCTCTTAACCAAATTTCATTTAAATAGTATATATATATACACTTTTACAATTAATATCATTAACACTTCATACATCATGTTATTTTATGTTTTAATTTTAATTGGTTCATGTAGTGGTATTTTAAATCAAAGTTACGAAGTGGTTAAGAATTTCATAACTAAATATCTTTTCATTGGGTTATAATACTTCCTCATTTTCGTTGGATATTTTAAGATTATGGGTATAATAAAATTTACATTTTTTTATTTTTTAATTCCACTGTTTATATATTGATATAATTTATTTATACATAATCTATTCATTAATGAATTCTCACTTCATCATTATGTTCATTGTAAGGTATTTTGTCTAAATTTCAATTTAATTGATAAATATTTTTTAATATTCACCTATCCACTTCTATGTGGTGTTTAAATACCCCTAGATATATTTAACATTAACACATATTAATTCATGATTATTAATATTTTAATCAATGATTATCCATGTTTTTATAACATTCACTCGAATATTTTAGAAACAGTTATACCATTCTAACATTCAGTTTTTATGATGTGTTTTATTTTATTTAATGGAGAAATTTTAATTAATATATGTTCTTTACTCAATTTGGATATTTCATATTAAGTAATATTATTTATGAATTAAATTTATCGTTAAATATATAGTGAATTATATGGATAATAGTGATAGGTGGGGCTTGTAATTATATAACAGCATGATGCATGAATAGGTCTCATGAGACAAATCAGTTGGATAAATTAAATGGGCCTGTGCCTCTAGTTTTAAACCATCATGTGAAAGGTCTTGAATGTAGATATATCATTATTTCTATGTTCATGAAATCAAATAAATAATAATTTCCTTCATTGAGAATTTTGTTTTAATTATTATCCATGATATTTTCATAGTGATATTATATAGGGATGTATTTCATTATTATTATATTAAATAAATAGCTCGTGTCTTCAATTATCTACCTTACCATATTGACTAGGCATTATCTATTCATGATAATCATTTTATTTATTAAATGTTATTTTTTCAATTTTTTAACATGATATAGTCTTTATGCCCTGTCTAATCATGAAAGGCAAATTATTTAAATGCGATTTGGGTTCATTTATTTGTATTTATATTTTGATTAGGATTAATAATTTTGGATAACACAACTGTAAATGCCCCTTACTAATAAATTTAGGTCACCCTTTTTTTCTATCCTAGTAATCTAAGAAGTGTACTATGAATGATATTAATTGATATTCTATAGTGAATAATGTTATTCTTGAAACAATTGTTATATTCTGGGTATTTATATGTAATATCAGAATCATGTATATATCTAATTTATCAAGAGAACTAAACTTTATGGTCTTTCAAGATATGATTACTTCTATCTTATTCAAATTTAATAAATTAGATCACAGCTCCATTCTATTGGGGTTGGGGTCTTTAGAGTTGTTATCATAGTAATGTTAGTAGAATATTTAAAAACATGATTATGAAAAATAAAGATTATTGAACATTTTCCTGTGATATACTTTGATGATAAGTATAGAATAACATCATAAAATTATTTTAAGGTAGTTGACATATGATTTTTCTTAGATATATAGATTTGACTTGATACTGCAAGAGGTCTTGGTTCTCAAGAAGATTTAACTATGGGTAATAACTCCATAATGAGAATGTCCGTATTAACTCAAGAATTACCTGGTACATGATAGAGTACCATACCATTCACCTTGTTTTACAATATTAGGGGATATGATTTGATAATTCACATTTTATTTAAACATCATTATGAAGGATTTTACCATATGATTAAAATTAACGAAATAGGTTAAACCTAATGTTTTATATATTGAAAATATGGTGTCATGATTTAGATATCCTATAAAGGATTATTTAGTTTTCCCAATTTTCTTATTATTTTTTATAATATACATTCAATATTTATTCAATAGATAGAACATGAATGAATTATGTTAAAATTTAATTTGAAGAAAATGTTCAAACTATGAGTTATATAGTTGGATGATAATCTGAGTGAATGAAATTGTGATTATACATAATCAGTTATCCAAAATATGATTAAAAAATTATATCTTAACCAACTCTCGGACTCACCAAGGAAGATAATGATGGGTTTCAATAAGAACATGAATGGTGGATACCATGGAAGAATGAAGGATCAATTTACATAATTTTAGAAATGTGGATGGAGGTTACAAGATATTAGCCTCAAAATGAACTATAAAATGATTTTGTGTTGAAAATAATGGATAAAATTGATGAATAGACAATGAAAAATGAAATGTACGATGGATGGAAGTAAATATCATTATAGGGATCAGTTTATAGCTTTGTCATTGTTCTGGGGAACCAGATTATTATTTAAGACAGTTACCTCTCCAAATGGTTAACCCCAATAACAAGTAAAAACCAATGTTTAAATAAAATGGTTAAAGTACTTATGTATTGGGATTCAATAATTAAAATTTTGACGTATTTTTACCAATGGTATTTTGTTTATAATACTCAAAAAACATCTAATTATTATGTTGAATTTTAGAAACATATATGAATTTATTAAATTAATACATATATAAACCATCATGTGTCTATGAGTTTTAGATTTATCATAAGATCAATGTTTTAAAACCCCCTTTTTTTTATGTGATAGGATTATACTAATAATAAGGATTTTTTGGGCGATAATTATGGAAGTAGAACACATTAGTTTAGGATATGTTTTAGTGGAATATTTATTTAAGGTAGAATGCCCTTAACATTTTGGGAATATCGTTAAAGGTATTGGTAACCATTAGGGTTTATATTATCTTTAATGTTGAGTTAATTATTTGATATTAAAATTTTGTAATTTTATAGGGTTTTTATTAATATGTATTTAGAAAAAGGATACCCCAAATGCCAGATGAAAAATTATTGCATCTGACAAGTCCATACATATCAAACCCAGACTAAAGTATGATAAGATTTTAACACATACCATTTTCATATGTGATGTTCGAGATAATATTTCATTATTTATATTTACAAAACATTATGAATAATTATTAATGAATATCCAATGGTTTTACTCTTTAGGTTTATAGATTCATTTATTATATTTGATAAATTTTCCATACCGTATTTTTTTTTAAAAAATAGTTTGAGTTAAAAAGAAAGACTTGCCACACTTTTATGGATCTTATGGTCCATTTAAAGATAATTTTACTACTGTTGGTAAAAAAATATTTTCTAGATATTAATTTCTTAGAGTAAGTGATGAACTTGAAATTGATTAAGGCTCCACAAAAGGATAAAATTATGCCTATGAAATAGAAATTTATCATGTTTGTATATTTTCATATATTCTTATATAGTAAAAAATTTCCTCAAGTTTTGGGGAATCATGTTGAAACAAAATTTTTATCATGTTATATTTATATTTTTTGAAACAAAAGAACATTTAAATCGTTAAATATTTATGGGTTTAGGTCTTTAACTTTCCATTGATCATTAAGATTCCTGTTATCAATGATCTCTAACACTCTATATAATTACATAAACTTTTATTACATGTCCATAACATTAATTTCCACTAATGTTTCCCTATATAGAAACCTAGTTATGTGTTATTCCACATGACATTTTTTACTTCCCTTTCTCTCTTATAAAAAATAGGGGTTATAACTCTTTCAATGAAGTGGGTTTTCAACAAAGGAATATTCAAATATTTAAATTTTGATTTTTGAGTGCATATTCAAAATGTGAGGACATAATTAATTTAATGTGTGGAGAATTTAAAACCCAAAAATTATAAAATCATCACATTATATTCGATAGTGTAATTTGTAACATCCCTAAATTCATGTCTCTATCACATAGCTAGAAAGGGTTGGTTATTAGACCTCAAGCATGCCTCCTCGTACACCATTGGATGTTGATTAGGAGTGCAGGTGTAAAATGTATTGCAGGGAGACTATACCCTTGTTATGAAGTGTTATAGTAGTAGAACAATACATAATAAAATAAAGATAATAATCAATATAAAGACATAGATAAAGCTAATAATAAATCCCGACTGAATAATTTAATAATTATAAAGGAATAATGTGATAACCTGGTGGAATGTAACAAAATTTCATGATATTAGAATATGAGAAAAATACTACTTTACTCAATAAAGAACTAAAAGTCCCAAGTCCCAATCCCCACAGTGGTCTCATCTCTAAACTCCATCCCAATAGCTATGTTGTAATCGACCACTAGGTCCTCTACCATTGTCCAAACCTATATTGGTGAAATCTTCATGGGTGCCAAATGGAGGCCTAAATAGGTTGTGAGTATAAAATAGTAAGTAGGAACCATTGTATATAAACCAAACCAGTCTGATAAAAATTTTATCAAATAATTTATTAACAAGTTTAATAATTAATTAAAAAAATAAATAAATACAAAAAGCTACATCAGTGCCATGCCATAATATCTATGATAATGTCTTGCGACCATGCCAACCAATACCATATATCCAAGTTAAGAAACATGCTTCAGTTCCATTAAAATTTATCTTCTGTCATGTCTTAAAACCATGAAAACCTCTATATAACCAATGTATAATCACACCAATAAATCTGGGGAAAATACCTATAATAATTACATAATTTATGAGTCAAAACTCTATAAATAGTACAACATTTTCTAGTCAAATCCCTATAATCATTACAACAAAGGAAAGGGACAATACCTCTCACAATCAACATTATAACATATATGTGTGAAAGTGACTCAGTCTAGATCGTTATATAATAATCCTAGAATGGAACACAAATCTCATCAAACTATATGGATATCATAATATCACATCATTTATCTCAACGGTTAATAATGAGAATTACCATTATTAATTCATATGACACATTTCATTTCATTTAAAAATTGATTTAAAAATTATATCAACAGGAAATAAGCTATAATTTTGGGATTATATAATAATTAATTACCCTAGGTCACATGTCATTCTAAATATACTTTAATCCATTAGACAATTAAAATCCATTTGAAACCAAAGGAATTCAAGTGACAATCTCATTTAATTATTTAATTAATTTGGGCACATGATACAATGGTGAAATTATGATATTTCATAAACATAGCAATTATCAATCCATAGGGTTATTTTTTAGACCCCATACTTGTAATCTGTGACACATTAACATTTAAAAAAACAAATACCGATGAGGAAAAAGGTGAATATTATTTCAAAGAGGTTCCGAGATAAAAACGATCAAGTTCAAAAACAACAATGCAAATTGCCAAGGTATTTAAATGTAATACGTTGGAGAAGGAAGAGTTATAGGAATAACCCTATCTAAAACAAGTTACCAGTGATTTTACACACAAAAATGACTTTTGGAAGTGATGTTGGTAGCAAAAATAAGTTTGATAATTCCTTTGGGTTAGGAGGAGAGGATCTAAAGCAAATTAGAACAAATTTCAACTGCACATTTGGTTGAAAGAAACAAGTTAAGAATTAACATGGTGTGTAATGTAATTAAATGTTGGGTAAATGTATTTAATGGTATTATCTAAAAAACCCGTCACTTAGGATTTATTTTATTAAAACCCACAATACATTAAATTATGTGTAATCTCTTTACACAATGTGTAAAATCCATAGATTTCTGTTTTTATGCCCCTTTCCCTTTAACTCTCCAAATCTCCTCTAATACATCCCAAATTATCGAGAATCCATTTAAACAATTATTCCCATTTATACCTAGAATACATTAACTAAAACGAGCATAAATACCCAAACATTAGTTCATTTCCCCTAGAGGGCTCTCTATCTATGAAAAATAATCAACCACCATGCCTGAAATTAGAAACTCAAGGATAAACATACCTAAAAAAATTTGGCATCTTACAACCTCCCAACCTTATGAAAGATCCTCCCTGAGCTTCTCTAAGTGTCACCATGAGATCACAACAAACAAGTATTTCTATTATGTCTATATATTATACTCCCTCTCCTAGGTTTCATCCTGAACTCGCCCATGCTACCAATGCACTCAAACCAACAATATAATGTGACACTAAATATATATTTTTACAATGATCTAAAGCTCGTATCAAATGTTCCTCGAAGGATTCAAAAACAAAAAGATCAATATCTATTACATTTATCTCATGGGAAGGTTCTAGTTGATATCTTTTTATTTTTGGCACATAGAATATGTCATGCATGGAATTGTAGCATTGTTGAAGGGATAGATGATATTTCTAATAGACTGAACCTTTCCACTATTTCAAATAGCCTGAAAAAACTGGGTTCCAGCTTTACCTATTTTCTGAGACATTGTTTCCCTAACCTAGGAGAATCTCGAAAGAAAACATGATGACCAACCTCAAATTCTATAGGTCATATATGATGTTTAGCATATGATTTCTTCCTACTCTACATGGTCATCATCAACTATCTGATCAAATAAACACTTTTAGATGTCTTCTCCATAATACTAGGTCGAAGAAGTGATGACTCACCTACCACCTAACAATAAACATGAAACATAAATGTCCTACCATATAAATCATAAAAAAGGATCCATTTGGATCGATGATTGTAAGCTATTATTATTTGAAAACTCTAATAGTGCCACATGTTACTCCCCTGAACCACCAAAATAAAAAAAAATTCTCATAACATATCTTCTAGAGACTAAATAGTCTACACAGATATACCATTAACTTGTGGATGATAGGCTATTTTTAAAAGAACGTAGTATCTGAGAGCTTTCGAAAGACCCTTCTAGAAACACAAAGTGAAAGAAGGATGTCATTTCGAAACAATAATCCTTAGAAAACCATGAAGCCAATCCAACCGAGAAACATAAATATTTAGAATGTCTTAAACTAAATAGGTTTTGTGAATATGCATGATGTGGGATCCCATATTTAAATAATCCACAAAAACCCATAAAGAATCATTCTTAAGGGTCTCCCTTGGTAATAGAGTCAAAAAATACAATGTTACATCATCCCATTTCCACTTAGAAAAGGGTAATGACTATAAAATCCCAAATAGAATCCTATGATCTACTCTCACCTACTAATAAGTGAAGCATCTCGATAGAAATATTTCCACATCCTTCCTCATTTAAAGACACTAGTAATACCTACAGATATCACGATACATTTTAGTCAAACTAGGATGCACTGACCATCTAGAAGCATGAAAGTTCCTCATCATCTCCTTACACAAGCCTATGAGAACCGATTCTTGGCCCTGAAAAATATGATAATTTCTACCCCAAAGACAACCCGAATGATGTATCCCGACCATATAATTTCACTCTAAAAATTGAGCCATTAGAAATAAAAAACTGCGCAATCTTAATTGTTTACAGCGGCATGGGTATAATAGATATTGAAGTTAGAACTACCCAATCATGAGATTCATAAACATTTAGTTAAATATCAACAAAAGGGCCATTATCTTTCACTCATCAGAAGACTCTCATAGTACCCCTTTCTATGTATTTCAAATTAATGTGTCAACAATGATGTTTCCCTTTCCTGGTGTATAATCCAATTCAATGTCAAAAGAATGAAGATACAAGACACACCTCATTGGTCAAAAGTTCGTGTCTCGATGAGAAAAGATTTACCATAGGATTTTGTGATTAATTTATACCCAAAACCTCCCACCCAAGAGATAGTGTCTCCTGAATATCATGGCATGTACCACTACTGCTATCTTTAGATCATGAGTTGGGAAATTATTCTCATACAATCTCAACTGCTTGGAACCATAAGAAACCACACAATCCTTATTACATTGGAATTACTCCATGACTAACTTTGGATGTATCATAATACACAATATACACTTTACAAAGTATAGGTAGAGTTAAGATAGGTTCTGAGCTCATCCATTCTTTCATTTTCATGAATATCTTTCACAAGCATTATAATAAACAAATGACAGAACGTTTATGGTCAGCTCGGAAATTAGTACTTACAAATGGGAGAAATATTAGATCAAACTTTGGTAATTACCTACTATACCCAGAAAGAGCTGTATTTTGAAGACATTCTTTGGGTGCTACCAACATATCACAAATGTGACATCCTCTATATCCACTAACACTCCTTCTAAGATGACATTTCTCAAAAAGTGTAGTTTATTTATTAGTTTTTTTAGTGATGTCTATGGCTCATTTATAGGTAATAATTTACCTTGTTTTGTGTATATATTATTTGATCTTTCATTTGGTAACCTTTAGGTTGAAATTATATATTTTTTGGGGTATTTTTTTAGGTCAAGGTTGGCGCATGATTTTCCCAAGCTATGCGCCTTGCCTCAGGAAACAACGAAACCCTCAGATGAGGGGGATTTGTTTGTTAAAAATAGGTTTTCAAACTATGAAACCTCTTAATAATAAAATTTCAACCCCTAAAGAAAGGTTCATGGTATTCAAAATCCATGTTCCCTATATAGGAAACCATACATGCAAGAAATTAAACCCCCAAAAAATTGTAAAACATTTCATAAACCAGTTGGTTATATAACTCGAATCTTATCATGACCCTACATTGTGTCCATAGAATTTATAGGATATTAAATGGATTCCAAGGGCCTATGAACTTCGTTCTTGATGAGTCAAACATCCTATTGATGGAAATTCCCTTCTCCCTGTAATAAATTTGTACATGTGGGGGTTTCTCTCTCTCTCTCTCTCATCTCTCTTCCCAGATGAAGATGAATATTTTTTTGAATAGGAAAAAGTTTAGTTCATGGTTATGATAGATCATAATCCATTTGATATTAGATCTATGTTTTGGTTCTAGATATCAAATTATTATTATGCAAGTGATCTTTATTCTACAATTTAGTTAATTTCAATTTGACAGACACTCATGAATGATTTAGAGATAGGATTTCAAAATTAAAAATCACATAGTCTTGATTATAATTTTGTGTATTGAATTGTGAACTAGAAATTTCCATGTCATTAAATCACATCTTGAATTGGATAAATAAAATTAATAATTAATTTATGGAATAATGTGATTAATAAATTGGTTGGATATTTTTATTATGAATTTTTTCAATTAAATAAATTTTCAAAATTTGTTAATTATTGAGATAATTAGTTTATTGACAATGAAAATAAAGGGATATCTGACTTAACCTTGATGGTTTAATGGGTTATGTGAATATATTTTCATAGATGGTTTAATTATGTATTTTTCATATTATTATTTATGATTAAATTAAATATTTATGATTCTTTGGAAAAATTGAAATGGAATACAATGATGTGATGTGTTAGTAAGAGGTTTAATGATTACTAGCCTTGTTAAAAATTTGATGTTTTGATATATGGGATTTATTGAGAAATGGGGTATGGGACAAGGTTTGATGCTCCAAATACCCATAAGGTTCTATCCCTATCATTCTGGACCTAATTTTTTTTATGTGAATATTATTGTATTGGACAGGGACTGGTTCTCCTAATATACACGAGGAGTGAGATATGGATTGATGGTCAAAATAATCATTTTGTTCTGGAAAGACATTCTATTCTCATGATATTGGTCATGTTTTATGGATCCAGCTGGATGTGTTATGAAATAGATTTAAAATGATATGAAAATCCCATTTTTTATATTGAATAGTTTTTTACAATTTGTTTTGCTTAAGACCCTGGAACGGGCTAAAGTGGGTATTGATAGTTTGGGTTTAATCATGAACTCAAGAAACAAAGTGTTGTTAAATAGAGAATAAATGAATTTGTAAACAATTTATTTTTTTTGATTTTCCATTATTATTTATACAAATAAATTCCATTTTGTTGATTGGATATTTATTATAGGCCATTGGTGGTCAACTATAGAGTTTTAATCAAAACCTACTTGGTCTGTCGAATTACTAAAAGAATGGACTTTATGTTTACAGGATATTATAATGGAATGAGTAGTATGTTGGATTGATGAGTTTGGATGGATAATTGATGATGAAACCAGACATGTTGTTGGGACCTAATTGGAAGTGTCCCTATCATTATTTTGTGTTTTCATTAGAAATTTGACACTTATTATGTAATGACATATCTTCTATTCAGTTTTGGATATTAATTCCAATTTTGGTTTATAAAGGGATACTGGTTTATTATAGTTGTTATGTTATTCTAGTTTTTTATTATCATATTTTGGTTATTATTAATTTATTTCCATAGCAAAAATAATTATTCAATGATGGTATAATATCCCCATGATGATATATTTGACCCTTGATAGTAGTTTACAGCCTCTGGAATACATGGAGGAATTCCTAATGTCACATAACCAACTAGATCAGGGCATTCATATATAGTACATGGTTTAAGACACTACAAAGTGGGATCATAGAAAGGTTTTTCTTTTCTTTTCTTTAATCTTAATATTTGGGAAATCTAGTCAAGATATTAAGATGAGTGAGGCCTTGTTTAAGAGATCATTCATGGGTGTAACTAACCCATGTGCGTGGTAAAATCCAAGTACCCAAGTTGAGATTGTTGTTATTGATATGTGTTGATACAATTGGGTGTTATTTGACTTAGTGAGGTGAAATGTTTTATGATCTGATTTTTGATTCTGATATTTTCTATGACTTGACATATGTCCTAGTATGGAATAAGAGTTTACTATGCATACATCTTTATAGACAGTCCTGAATTATTTTAACATCTATTGTTTTTTGGCATGTATGAAAATTAAGGTTCTAGGAATGACGTTGAAATTGAATTTTGTTTCGTTTCATATTTAATTATACTAAAAATATCCTTAATATGAATTTAAAATTGTAATATTTTAAATAATGTGGAAAATAGAAATTGAATTAGGAACCATGTTAATGTGAAAGCGTATATCCTTTTTTAATCGTGACTTAGATATATTATGGTCAAGGGTAGTGATAGAGCCATAGAATGGATTGTGTTGTGGAAAATGTGGGTTTCATTAATGTGGCCTTAGGGTAAAAACTCTCATTTTGAACTTATTAATGTTTTGTTATTTTTCCTAAGGTGTGTGTTTGGATATGTAGAGATATTCCTCCATGATTAATTTTATTAGTAGGATAGAAGGAGGACATTGTAGGAAATGTACCTCTAGTAGTGGAACTAGAGGCTCTGATAGTTTAGAGTGAGGAAGTTCGAGAGAAGTTCAGTGAGGAATTTTATCAGTTTATATATTTTATGAAAAGAGACCAAGGGTGGCTTGTGAAAAGTAATTTAGACTTGAAAAGGAAATTTCATTCGTAGAAACCTCCAAATATCACTATATAAGGTGGACCTGAGGCAGTTAAATTTTTGATTGGGTATATAAAGATGATCTCTAACTATATAGAAACTTCTAAGGATAAAAGTGTCAAACTGGTGGCTCATATGTTGTGAGGATTAGTGAAGTGATGAGGTGGATATTCAGGCTCAGAGTGAGAAGTTGGAAAACATGGTATGGATGAAATTTGAGATATTTTCTTGGATCATTGTTTTCCAAAAACATTGATACATTTGTGGGAAGTAGAGGTTATGAAGTTGAACTAGTGGATTATGTCTTTCATGGACTATGATGATTAATTTACAGACTTGAAATGATTTTCTCTAAACCTGGAAGGGGATGAGATAGTTATGACAAGGAATTTTAAGGAAGAGATAAAATCTATGATTATGTATTAGGTGAACACATTTTAGTTAAAGATGTTTTCTGAGGTAGTGAATTATACTCTCATATATGAGGGGATCCTGGAGGAAGTTTCCATTGGAAAATATGTGGTTTCAATATGGAGAACACGAGGTACTACTTCCAAGAGTAGGAAGTATCAACATTTGAATGTAGAGTATAGTAGTGGAAACATGAGTGTCTATGTGGGAGGATCAGTTACTCGAGATCTTAATTGAGTCCTCTTCCACTAGTGCAGTAGGCCAAGTCACTCTCATAGGAACTTTTCCTGACCACCAGTATAGTTCCGATCTTATAGCATGATGAGACATCTAAATGGGTTCCATTAGAACCCAAGATAGAAGGGTAGTGGTGGAGAAGCTTGGTAGAGAAATAGTACAAGAAGGGGATATTCTACACCATATCATTATGGAATTTATAGTTATACTATCCATGGTGGTCAAGGATGTGGATAAGGTACTTCTGGGAATCAATTATTGTATCAGATGAGTGGTGCTGCTTATGGGATTTAGACTGCATCATCAAGAAGGAGTGTTGTATATATGAATTAAAATCAGCCTATACTAGTTGATGGTGTGGAAATACCATTGAAATATAAAGGTAATATTCTTATAAATTCTATGCTTGCTGATGCCTAACTTGACCTAGTTCCACTCATTCATTAATATCTTCACACCTTGTGAATGGTTTGATCCTTACAGTTGAGTTTGTGAGAGGATTTTTGACGATTGATACACCATTGGGAGAGCGATCAATAGATATCTTTTATGCAAGAGGTTCTCTCTTAGGTATGGTGTGTATCATTTTTATGGGATATTTGAATCCTATATAAGATTACTTTTGACATCATTATAGGTATGAACTGGTTATTAGTATACCAAACACACATATATTGATACTACAAAAGAGTGACTTTTATGTCCAATTAGGGTAATATATATATACATCATAGAGAGTGGGATATGCAGATGGGATGTACATGACTACTTCATCAAAAACTTGGGGAGATCACCACCTTATTTTGTTTCCCATTTCTGGATGACTGGGGTGTAAAACATGATGTCGTTCCACTCATAGTGTACCAATTCCAAGATGTGTTTTGATAGAATTCTCAAGGATTCCACCTTATACAGATGTGGAATTTATAATTGATCTCATGTTGAGGAATATATAGTTTCTATTCCACAATAGAGAATGACACCAATTGAGATTCAAGATCTTATGAATCAACTGGAAGAGTTTATGGGAAATGGGTTTATCTATCTGATCATGTCACCTTGGAGTTGTTCTGTTTTGTAAAAAATAGGGACGATGGGACTAGGATATTATGTTTTGACTAATTTAATTTGAACTGGATGGCAATAAAGTACTAATATAATTATTCGTGTATGGATTATCTCTTTTAAAAAATGAGGGGATATTGTTTATTCTCAAATATCTAATTGATGTCATTAGTTTAGAGTTTGACCTTTAGAAATAAAATGAATACATTTCAGGTATAGTTTTGGACTATACGAGTTCTACGTGATGCTGTTCGGGCTGAAGAACACTCCAAAATGCTTATGTCCTTTATGAACTGAGTATTCCACCCATACCTAGATCAATTTTTGGTAGTTTTTATAGAAGATATTTGTGTGCTCTCAATGGCTCATGACTATCATTCCCAACATATTTACATCATCCTAAGTACACTGAGAGAGAAGAAACTATACAAGAAGCTATCTAAGAGTCCATTATTGATGGATCACGCACATTTCTAGGTCAAATCATCTTGGAGGAAGGTGTGTTAGTGGACCCAAAGATAGTTTTAACATTGGTTTATTGGGATAATCCAAAGAATATCTCTCACATTTGTAATTTTTTTGGATTTTTTTGTTATTATTAGATGTTCATCTAGGGTTTTCCCTACTAGAAGAATCTTTTTTGGGATTTACCAAGATGAGAGTTTATTTTAACAAGTATAGAGCATGTGAGGATTCATTACAAGAGTTCAAGAAGTGGTTGAACATCACAAAAATCTGGATTCTATACAAATTCGAGGAGTATATAATGTTTTGGGATGTTTCGAGTATTTTACATAGAGTAGTGTTGATATAGGTAGATCGAGTTATGGACTATGGGTCCTGAATGTTGAGGCCAAATGAGAAGAACTATTTTACGCACGACCTCAAGTAAGACACAATTGTTTATGCCTTGAAGTGTTAGATGTGTTACCTATTAGATAAAAATATTGTTATGTATTTCTATCATAATCATTTAAAGAATATATTTTTAAGAAAAAAAATTTGAATCTATAAAGGAGGATTTGAGTTGAGAATATGATATAATTTAATTTTTTACTTAATTGTTGATTAGGAAGGGAATTAATATTACTGATTTGTTGAGTTGGAAAATAAAGACTCAAATAGTCTAGGAATGTAGTTATGAGTTGAGCATAATGAATTTACTATAAAAATGCATGTTGTGGTTTAGGAGGGATAAGAGAAGATTGATCATTTATTGGTTTTAGTTAATTAAATAAATCTTAATATGGTTCAAGTATTAATAGTATGATAATATAGAGTTACTAGTCTTAAGTGAAATTCATATAGGTGATGATTCACATTGGGAATGGACTATCGACGAAGAGGATACCATCTATGTCTGGGTTCGTGTAGTTGTGTGTATGAGAATGAGATTGAAGTTGATGCTGGAATTTTATGCCACAATGTGGTGGGTGCATCCAAGTTTTAGAAAAATATTTCATGACCTATGTCTATAGTATTGTTGACTAGGCATGAAAATTGAATTCTTAAGGTTCGTGACATGATGCTACACCTGACAACTAGTGAAGGTTGAGCATCAATGACACGGTGGTTTATTATAGCTATTTCCCATTATAGAATATAATTGAGATTATTTTAACATAGACTATGTGGTTGTTAAACTGAGGAAACAGTAAAAGAATGAAATTTCTTGGGTTTTTTGACCAATTAACCAAATTAGTTCCTTTCCTTCCTCTTATAAGACTTTCATAATGGACCAGTTGGGTGACTTGAATGTTTGAGAGATAATCCACTACATGGGGTTCTGTAGATTCTATTTTTGAACCGAGACTCAAATTTTTTTCATGAATTTGGAATGTGTAGTAGAAGGAACATTGTACATAGGTATGTTTAATTATGATTTTCCACCAATAGATAGATGGGATGTCATAACATACTATACGGGTTTTGAAGGATATTCTATAAGCGTATATTCTTGACTTCCATGGGTCTTGAGAGAAAAACCTTGCACTTGAAGAGTTTTATTATAACAACATTTATTAGGATAATATTAAAATGGAAACATATGAAGTTATTTATGGCAGGCCATCCATATCACCTATATATTGGATGAAAGAAGGTGGGATGAATTTGTTTTGGAATCGAGTCTCATGTAGAAAACCATTGAGCTGGTTCAGTTGATTTGGAAACTTATGGATACATCCCAAAGTAGGTATAAGTTGTTTGGATATAAACAATGATGACCCCATTGAGTTTATAGAGGGTGATCATGTGTTACTTTGGGTTTCTTATAGGTTGGGTCACTATAGTATTTCGAGATAGGTAATTTTTGTGCATAGGTTATTGGACCTTTTGAAGTTTTGGAGAGAATAGTGTTCGTCTCTTACTGACTGGATCTTCCAGAGAGGTGTTGTAACACCCCAAGTATATATTAAATAATATTTAAAATAAGTCAAAATTCAATTATATCATTCATTTAATACTAAACAAATTTAAACTTTCATTATAAACTACAATAATATAAGCTCGTGCCACACACAACATTGGTCTAGCTTGTGTCAATGAAACACTACGTTTCTACGAAAGTGAATTTTATTATTTTAAAAAAGAAGGATAAAACATACCTTTTAAACATAGTAATATGAATAGTGATAACATGTTTTCAAATATTATTATAAATGTTTTAATATAGATAAAGAATATTGATGATGAAACATATTATTTTCAGTAAAGTAAATATGTTTTGAAAAAAATACCATTTTCTCAAACTAATCATCTTTTTATGTCCTTATATAAATAATAATTAAATTATTTTTATAAAATTTTAGAAATTTAATAATATAAAATATTATTTTTCATAATGTCAAAATTATACTAGTGTGAATTTTTATATTTTGATGAAAAATTTCATTTCAGGATGAATAGTGAAAAATACTAAATTATAATTGAAATATTATTTTTGCCTAATTTATTTTTATATATAAATCTTATATTAATTTTATTTTATACTTTAATAATATCTATTTCATATCAATTAATCAAATTTAGGTCATTGGAACCAATTTTACATTGAAATTGAAAAAAATATTTTAATATTTTTAACTTTTCTCATTTGAAACTCGTTATCTCGCATCGTGTGAGTGGTTAATATTAAATTAATTCAAGAAAGTTATGTGAATTTAATTTTGAAAAATTATTATACATATTTTGAATAAGCATTAAATTTTTGGTCTAATAATATCAAATCAAATTTTTGTCTAAAATGATTATTGGAGACAATTAAAATTAATTACTTTGATTATAGTAAGAACAGACTTACTTAATAGTTAAAATTAGAATATAAGGTGTATAAATTAATAAAGACATTTACAACACCAGTTTCATGGACATATTTAAACCCTAACCACCTTATTCTTTATTTTTATGAGTTATTGGGTTATTATTACCTTAACATTACCTATATTATAAGTCACGTAATGTAAAAAGTTTAAAGAAAAATTTATTACCTTTTACATTTATAATTTCTTGAGATACGGACAAAAAACAACATTAGTTAAGTTATAAAGATTATTTATGTTATTAAATGAGTTTTTTTCATCATATAAATTTATATTTATTTTACATAGATGACTTATTTATATTAACTGCATAAGGAATTCCAAATACAACAATTTTTTAATGAATAATAATGAAAAATAAATGGTACAAATATATTTAAAGTGGTGTAAATTTGTTAAATATAAGCTTATTCTTTTTTATTAATATATAATATTAAAAAGTTATAAAATTAATTGATTCAAAATTAGATTCTTTTCTTGTTACTTTTAAATTTAATGTAAGTAAATAATGCCCAAATTGGCATTAATGATACCTCTAAAAAATGATATATTATTAAAAGATTTAAAATTTACCAAAAATATTTGATTTTTAAAACTTATTTATAATTTTAATAAATATAAAATAATATCTATTAATGTACCAATTTATTATTTATAATGATCATAATTACATTTAAATAGTAAAATCACTGTTACCGTGGTTCGGGTTAAAGAATTGTCCTTTGCGTGTTACATGATCTCATTTTAAAATTAATTTACAACAGACATGGGGTTTATTTTTTTAGTTTGATATAAAATTTATAATTTATTGGTTCTATAATTACTAAGACATTTTAGTTTAATTTATTATCAATTGTTAAATTAAGTAGTCTAGAAAACTAGTTACTTTAGTGAAAACCAAATTGATAAATGTGGTGAAACATAGATGTTGTTGAAAAAATTTAAGAAAAATGATTTTTTTAGTGGTGGATAATTTTATAGATCATAAAAATATTTTAGTCCATTAATTTTTCATTTTTTAATTACATTAAATAAGTGAGACCTTTCAAAAGTGTTTATTTTTTGGTATTTACTAGAATGCCTCTCCTCCTCCACTATACAAAGGTGTTCACTATTCCCCTTACTCAAACCTCTCATGCCACATTGGATAATTAATCCTCTACCTAAATAAGTTCCAAAAATACCTCCTATAATTCTATGAGCCTCGATTTTCGAAAAAATCCAACCATGGAAGTCCTTTAGTGGAAATGAAAATGACTTACCCAAAAAATACGCATCCTTCTTTTGCGTGCAATTTAGTTTTATTTATTCTCCTCCCATTCACTTTTTTTATTCCATGATTATATAATAAAATTATTATCCTAACTATACCATGATTTTTTTTAATTCTATGTGTTATACATAAACCATCAGACACTTCAATAAAATGGGATAAGAACATACTATTCGTGTGTACGGTGAACTACCGCCTCACAAAACGATGTCATTTTTTTCCTTTACCTCCTTTCATGGTTGGGAATTATGATATAAATACAATTATTATATGATATATATGATATATATGTTTTATTTATGCATATTTATTTACTATATAACACATACATTCATGCATTCCACTTTTCGTAAATATGGTTACTTCGTTTGTGGATGTGTGGACTATCGCCTCCTCAAAGCAATGTGATTTGTTCCCACATTACATGAAATCTGTTAGGTTGGATTTAGTGAATTTATATGATATATATGAAATAATAATGCTACTTTAATAATATTATATATATACTCATATATTTCATTTAATTTCTTCATTTCAACATGAAGAAGAAACAGAAACAACATTTATAAATACGTACAACCTACTATCTCTATAAACCGTTTATTACATTTAATGATTATATATTATATATATTATTATAAACAATTATATACTAAATTAATATTGTAATTAAATAATTATTTAAATTATTTAATTAATTAAATAATGATATAAGTAACAAGATCAAGATTTTCATGTCCAAACATATATAAGGAACACAACTATTATTAAACAAAACGTAACATTAACATGAAATTGTTAATAATTGGGTAATATAAAGTAAAAATAAAATCATATATGGTATGATATATAAGAATTTTCATATTTTGTATTTTTATAATAAAATTAAAAAAAATATAAAAGTGTTATTAATGTGTATGAAGAAATTTAATATGTTAGGTAAGGGTTTTCTCATGTCAGTTTTTATATTCGTGAGATACATGCCATGATCAACAGACGTTTAAATTATATGGTGTATATACTTCGCTTAAAAATGATATATCATGAATTTAATTTATTTAATGATAATAAAACATTCAATTTCTGTTATTCTTTCATGGGGATCACAATTTAAAAGTTACTATTGTAGTAAGAGGATTAGAAGTCTTAATTTTATTTCTAAAAGACTTATCCCATTATCACCACTCGTTTATTTTGTGTGGTGTATTTACAACCCATGAATTTATTCACTAATATATATACATAAATTAATGTGTATTTACACATCCATTTAATGATATATCTTTCATGTTGTTTATGGTTCAAAAGTTACCAAATCCGTAATGTAATTTTCACTCAATCTGCCTTCTTTGAAACACATGTCATGTTATGAACCTATATTCTTCTACGAGGTGTATATATTGACCATTTAAGTGTTATATAACTAATTTTATTAATATAATGATATTATAAGATCTATCTAATGTTATTATCTCAGGGGGATAATGAAATATTTTTACCAAAGTTGTAATAATTTAGTGCTATAATTTAATTATTTATCAATATTGTTTATGATTATGCTTTCTTTGATTAAATCTGACGATCAAAATCTCACAAACTCTCATGAATATTGTGAGTGTATATTTATTAATGATATCTTAAAGTATTCGTATCATAATTCCATTCTCTGGTTATTAATATAAGTAAATGGTTTCATGAAAATCTAACATCATTAATCACTTGGGTCAAAAATCCATTTATATTCAAAAACAGTGTTTTAAAAAGTATTTTCATTAATGTTTTCAAAAATATTTTCTAAAATGATCCTTAAGAAAATAATATTTAATAGATGTTTTATATTTTTGAAATATATTTTGAATGAAAACGTTTTTCAATAATGTTTTGTGTTTTAAATAGTGTTTCTCTAAAGAGGAAAGTATATTTTTTTCAAGAAATGTTTTGAAAAAATATTTTCCAAATAAGATGACAAGATTTGTCATAGGTTGTGATTTGATGAAATGATTATGAGACCTATCTATTTTATATAGGTAATGGTGGGATTAAATTTACATTGTAGCCATTACATTAAAGGGTTATGATATGATGTTCATGAAACCCTTATCTTTTTTATAGGTCATGATATGATTAATGTTTTATTATCTTATGTAAAATGTATGTATGATTTAATTTTATAAGGGTGCAGCCTATATCTCCTTATAATGCATTGGTTAAAGATTTATATATCATGAGATTATTTTGGTAATAAATTCAAAGATCTTGATCCAAATTGGGAAATAGTAGTGTCCTAATCCAAAATTTGAAACGGTTTTGTCCTGATCCACTAAGTGAAGATGGGGAAACCTGACCCACTCAGTGATGAAAGGGAAACCCGATAAACTATGTGAAGATAGGGAAATCTCATTCACTTTGGGAAGAAGGTATAAACTAATACACTATAAGAAAAGGTCTATGAATGGGGATAATGGTGTGTCCATCCCAGTAGGTTTTGTCCCCCATGAATTGCCCTAATAAAAATTTTCAATAATCCATAGCTTATAGAAAAGTATTTTTATACATGAAACTAATTTCATGTTCACAATGTTATGTGTGGAGATTGTTTCATATGTGTAAGTTTTATTGAGGTCTTGATTCCATGTTCTTAACTTAACGAGAGAACCTATTTCTATTTACACATGTTCGAAATGTTATATGATGATGTTTATTACCCATGTCTCTGTAGTATTCCTATGTTATTCTCTTATGGGTTATGATCTTGATTCTATTTTGAGTCATGTCTTATAAACTACCAATATTTATTACATGACTCATGTATTTTATCTTTGATGTGTAGGGTATGATCATTAAATGTTATTTTCATGTTATCATACCCTTATTAACACTATATAATTACATATATCATTTATTTACCCTTCCTAGGCATCTGATCTCAACCTTTATTATGTTTACTTTCCCTAGGTTATGAAGAAACATCTTTAGTAGGATTATTAAAGGGGAAGATCTTTATTGGGTACATTGAAGATCATTCACCATATTAGAATACTATGTTCCAAGTTTCCATATACACTAAAAAATTATAATCCCCATGCATGTACATTTTTAATGTGTGGGATATTCATATAAAATTATGTAATATCGAAGTATGATAAGTTTGGATCTCTATTTTTGGTATCAAAGAAATGGTTTAGTCATCCTTTGGAATGTATAATGAGAAAGATTAAGTGTCATCCCTATAGATATCTCTAGGTATATGTCCAAGGATGTATCTAAGTATAAACTTATGGTGTCATTCATTTAAAATTATTTTTAATGTTTTAGAAATCCTATAATTAATTTTTCATGATTTTGTGGTTTAATGCTATGATATGTGTTTCACACACTATTATTTCTAGTCGTAGTCAATAGTGGGAACAAGAAGGAACTGGGTTAATATTGAATGTTTATGATGAAAAATGTATGGGAATTATATAGATGATTTACTACGTATAAATCTATAGAATATAACCATGAAGGTGAAAAAATTATCAATTTTACTACAAAAGATAAAGGGACCACAGAAAACATGTGAAAGGCGTGGGATGTTTTAACATTATCATTTTCATTAAAAGTAAGAAGCATGATTTGATTGAGGTTGAGGAACCTTAAGAAATGATTCATATTTGATATCATAATAAAGGGGTATTAAGAATAATATGATGAAGCATGAGTAATGGTTTATGAATAAAGTTGGATTAATTGAGAATTTGTGTTGTGTAATTCCAAGATTATGTTATATGAATCATGAAGCATCAAAGTATTTTAAGTATTAATTTTTCATTAAGGATTTTAAAGATATGTTAAATGGTCTTGATGGAGGAGAAAAGTAATTTAATGGAAAGGTGATATTTATATTAAGGCAAGGTAACATTTAATGAGTTCAAGATATGGAGAAAACTGTGTTTAGAATGGATACTGAGATTATTTATTTGGATAATGAAAATTGGATACAATCGATGACTTGATAACTGAATAAGTATTTGTTTAGAAAGTGGTTTATGTTATCATGGCTAAAGAATAAAGCTACATGTATTTATGAAATATATCCTGTAATAATTAGAATAATGAAAAATGCATGTTTTCTAAAATTATTTATGGTAATTAAGGTTATTACAATGTTTCAAGAGAATATACGATGAAGGATTTGACATCACCTGAATGTGATATCCAAGATATTGTTTATGATATATGGGCAACAGATGTTAAGATTATTTAGTGAACATCTTTATAATGTTATGAATTGTAATCTTTTGTATGGGTAACAAGGTTTACCATTTATGGGATGGTTTAGGTTATACTTCAGATATAGTTTTAGATATTAATGTATTATCTCAGAATACAGAGGTTTATGTATATTGGATATCTTGTGATAAACAATTCTTTATGTTATTAAATAAAGACATGCAAAAGTACTTATCATTATATATAGATATCATAATCTATTAGTGCTTTAGGGATGAAAAACTCACCTTCATTTCATAGAGTAAGAGATTAAGATTAAATTGATCAATGCAAAAAAACATTATGAGATTATGCTTTTAAAATAGAATGAAATCATGAATATAGATATGCATATGAAAATTATTCAACTTTAGGATGACGGTATTGAAATAAAATGTTTTCCTATTGTCGTAATTTTCATGATATTAATGACCATTCTTAATATTCTTTCGTTTATGAATTTACTATCATTAACATTTTTCTGACCATGTTTTTGCCACTCTACATTAGATCACGATAGTTTTTTTCTCTTCCATGTCCATGTTTTGACTCTTCGCCGATGTCCTCATATGTGGAAAACTAGTTACGAGTTTATTTGTTTAACTATTATATTTACATCATTATCTTTTTCAATGATTGTTTAGTATCTTATTATAAAGAAGTTCTCTATAAAAGGAACTTTCATGTATTAATCCTTTGATCACATAGATGAATTTCACGGGAGGAATTAACTTTAAGGGGGATGAATGAAACACCCAACGTTTATTTTACAAATTTTTTTTATTTTATGATATATTACATTTCATTATACACCATGTTAATAATTAATTATTTTAATTCACTAGTTAAGCTTGTGCTACACAGAACATTGACTTAGCTTGTGTGACATGGAACACTATGTTTCTACGAAAGAGAATTATATTGTTTTAAACATGAAGATTATAACATAGTATTTAAACATAGTAATATGAATAGTAAAAAATAGTTTTAAAGTATATTGATTAATGTTTTCATATTGATAAAACATATCTATAACTAAATATATAATTTTAAAGAATGTTTATATGTTCGGAATAAAATACTATTTTATCAAAAGAAATGATTTTTATGTCCCTTCTGGAACAATAGTAAAAAAAATTTAGACATTTTTTGTATCTGAATTAGATGATATAAAAATAAAATATTAATTCAAAATTTAAAATTATCTTATGGATAATTTTTTGTATTTTTCATAAATATTACATTTTTGGATGAATATTGAAAAATACTAAATTTTAATTGAAACTATTTTTTTTTCAAATATATTTATATAGTTAAATAATATTTTAACTTTATTTTTAAGTGTAATTAAATTAATTTTACATCATTAAATCTAATATAAGTCAATAAGACTAATTTCACAATGAAATTGGATATTAAAATATTTCAAGCATTTTAAATGACCTAACACTTCTACAACACCCATTCGATGGAAATATATAGTCTCTTACCAAATTATGATATATTTTTATGAGTTGTTTGGTTATTAATCTATTGAAGAGACCTTTATAATAAATTAAGTCAGGAAAAATACAAAAAAGGATCCTTCATTACCTTTATCATTTATAAATCCTTGAGATATGAAAAAATCCACATTAGTTCGGTTGTAAATATAATTTTTAATGGTAACATATTTTTTCAATAATATTAATTTAAATGTAATTTTTAGAGATGAATTATTTACATTATCTTCTTAAGGAATGAAAATAAGATTATTATTTAATTAAAGATTATCTAAAAGAAATAATACTAAAAATATTGAAAGTGAAGTAAATTTATTGAATTATTGTATTAAATTTTATAGATGAATATATCTTATTACACATGTTGGAATATAAAATATTCAAAATTAATTATTATTCTTAACAGGTTTAAATTTCAGGAAATAAATAATGTCAAAATGGACATTACTGTTATTCTATAATAAATGATATTTTTTAAAGGCATTGAAATTTACTATAAAACTTATATTATGAAAATTGATTTATAAAATTTAATAAATATAAAATATGGTCTTTTATTGGACCAATTTTTCATTTATAATGAACATATCAAACATTTAATTGCAACAACATTGTTAGCACAATTCAGGTTAAAGAAGCGTTTTAGCGCATTACATGCGCTCGTTTTAAAATAGCTTCCAAAACACATTGGAATTGTTTTTTATAAATTTTATATCAAAATTTTAATTGATTAGGTCAATATTTTCTGAAAAAATCACATTAATTTAGTATTAATGGTTAACTTACTTTGGTTAGAAGACTAGTTATCTTAATAAAAACCAAAAAATGATAAATGTGGGGAACATAGAATTTAAATAAAAAAAATATAAAAATACTCTTATTTTTTTGGTGGAGGATTTTATCAACCATAAATACCATTTAATCTATTATTTTTTTATTTTGGGGGAAAATTTGGTCTGGGAGTCCTCCCAATAGTGATTATATTTTTGTATTTACAAGAATTCCCCTCCTCCTCCTCTATAAAAAGAAATTCATACTTCTATTTCGCCACACCTCTAAATCCACATTGGATCATCCAAAATCTAAAAAAATATGACCCCAAAACACATACTCTCATATTATTCTTCTCACAATTGAATGAAATCAAAACAATGATCCCCTTTTGTACAAACCTGAACAAGTTACCCAAAAAATTTGTATGTTTCTTCAAAAGGTATTTATATTCTATTTCTTTTCATTCCCATTCAGTTATTATTATTCATTTATTATAAAATAAAATATGTATGATCAACATAATTATATATTTATTTTCTATTTGTTTTACATACACCTACACACATTTCCATCAAATGGGTAACAAAACAAACCATTTGTGCTTACGGCGGGTTATCGCCTCACAAAATGATGTCTTTCATTTTTCATTTACCACATCTCATGGTTGAAAATTATGATTAAAATTATATTATTTTATGATATATATGATATTTATGTTCTATTTATGCTTTTTTAATTGTTATATTATACAAACCTTCATGCTTTCCATATTGTATAAATACGATAATTTCATTTGTGGACGTTTAAACTACTGCCTCCTCGAAGGGATGTGATTCATTCAATGATTACATTGAATGTTTTAAGGATTATTTTAATGAAATTATATGTTATATTAAATATAATATTGGTACTATAATGATATTATATATATAAATATATATGTATCATTTATATACATTATTTCAATAGGAAAATAAAATGGAATCTATGTTTATGCATACATTCAACCAATCGTCTCCATGAACAATTTATTCCATTTCTATGCTATTTGTTTTATAGACTATTATAAACCATTATATAGTCATTATATATGGTATTTATATAAAAATAATGTGATAATTACCCAAAACATAACATTAACATGGAATTTATAATAAACGGGTAATATTAAGTCTTAATAAATTCATAAATGGTATGCTATAAAATAATTTTTTATGGTGATATATTTAGAACAAACACATTATCATATATATGTGTTTTTAACAAATATAAATAAATTCAATACTTTAGGAAAGATTTTTATGATCTCACTTTTTAAATCCATGAGATTCATACCATTTTCACCATTGATTTCTAGTTTGTGGTGTATATATTGGGTGTTGAAATTTTATATCATGAATTTACTTTATTTAATGTCTTCCAAAAATTTTAATGATTTAATTATTTCTTGGGGATCATGATTCAAAAGCTACAAATGTAATTAAATTGTTTCTAGTCTCACTTTTGTTTTAGTGAGACTTATTCCATAATAAACACTCATTTTTTATATGGTGTATGTAATAAAAATGAATTTATTATATGATATTTATCATTAAATGTATTGGTATTTACATATATATTTTGTGATATATCTTTCATGACGTTTATTGTTAAATATTTACCCAATCAGTAGAGTAATTTTGATTCAATTTTCCTTTTTTAATGCCCGTGGCAAGTTATAAACCCATTTTCTTCTATGATGTGAATATACAACCCATTTAAATTTTATATCATGAATTTTATTGTTTTGAATATATTATATGATTAATGTAATGTAATTATCTCATGGGGACTATGATATAGTGTTACCAAAGTTGTAAGAGTTTATTCCCTTAATCTCGTTGTTTATCAGGATTATTTAGGATTGTGATATCATTTATAAAACCATATGATACCAATCATAAGAAAAATAAAGAATTTTATTATTTTAGTTTTAATAATGATATCTTCATGAATTTTTACCATTTTCCACTCTTTGGTTCTTAATATAATTAAAGAAACATCTTCAAGAAAATATGACCTTATTTAATTCTTTGATCAAAATTTTTTTCATTCAAAATCAATGTTTCAATAAATTTTATGAAAAATGTTTTCTTAAATTACATTCAAGGATAACAGTATTAAAAAATATATTTATAGTTTTCAAATCTATTTTAATATAAGAATGTTTTTAAAAATGATTTATGATTTAATATTTGTTTGTTAAAGTGGGAAAGATATTTTTTTTGATAAGAAATTTTTTCTAAAGATATATTCCATAAAATATGACATAATATATTATAATTTATGATATAATGGGGATATAATCCATTAATACCATTAATATTGTTTATTTTATGGTTTATATTAATATGGTAGGATGTTTATGACACATGTTTTTCATCCACTAGTTATATGACTATAAAACACATTTTTTTTGGGTTATGATATAATGAAAATATTATGAGATCAATCTATTTACATAGGAAATGATAAGATTAATTTATTATGATGATTGTTAAATTTCATTGGTTTGGATATTATATTTATTAAACCCGTCTTATTTTTTACAGGTCATAATAAAATGGAAATTTTAATATCTTGTGGAACATGTATATTATCTTATTATGTGATGGGTGGGACATATATATCCTTCCTATGAAATGGTTAAATATTAATATCTATTTATATAATGATGGTAAACAATAATTTGTGCTTGATCTATAATTGGAAATATGTGTGTCCAGATCCAAAATGGGAAATAGGTGTGTCTTAGTCCACTATGGGAAGACACAGAAAACTCGATCCACAATGGAAATATGGGGAAACCAAATCCACTATACAAAGATGGAAAAAAGTGGTCAACTATAAAGAAAAGTTTTTCACTTTGGATGTTGGTGTATTCCACCCAGTAGGTACATCCCCGAATGAAATTTCCTAACATTATCTCATAATGAGCATCTTATAGTGAATTATTTTTATCCGTGAACCTGGTTACATGTTCAAAATGTTATGTGTGAACCTAGTTTCATGTCTAAAAGTTTAGGTGGGGGCTTGATTAAATGTACTTAACTTAATTGGTGAACCTTTTCTATCTACACATGTTCACAATGTTATAATATGATATCTATATAACAGTTATATGTCTTATTCCTATGTCATGATATCCAAATTTATGCTCTTCATTACTTTATGATTCTTCTCTTATGATATTCTAATCATCATTACATGACACATGAATTTGATCGTTGATGGTCGTGGTTTGATCGTACAATGTTAATCTCATGTTCTTATACCCTTTTTCTCAAGTTATGATTGAGTATATTTTTTATTTATCCATACTAAGCATATTAAACCAAAAAATCTTTTTTTGTTTTCCCTTGGTTATGAAGAATGGTTTTAAGTATGAGTACCTAAGGAGAAAATATTTACATAGGATATTGAAGATCTTTTAACATAACAGGATATTGTGTTCCAAGATTTCAAATACACTAAACTATATACGTCCAAATGCATGTAATTTTTTAATGTGATGAATATTAATAAAAAATGATGCAATATCCATGCATGTTAACCCCAATTTTCTAGAGCTATAGTGCTATGCATGACATTTTTATTGTATCACATCTTTGGTTGTACCACCCGAACCATTCACATGTGATTTATGTGGTTTATTTGGAGTTTGAGGCTGATGATTCCCTTGTAAGGAATTTGATACATGTGTTGGATAAAATTAATAAAGGGTTTCAAGGAATTACTATTCTTATAGTTCAAGTTTTGTTGAAACAAAGATGTGTTTAGGAGGAAATTTGTAATATAGAAGTAGACATGTGGGTTCAGTAACCCAATTTTTACCTGAAAGTATTAGAGATTCTTGGGAGTAAAACTTGAATATGGGTTATTATATATAGGGAGATTATAAGATATGAACCATTTCTAGAGATATCTCAGTATCTTTTATAGGTACACGTTTTTTATTTTTTTAGTATATAAAGTTTGGGTTTTATATTATGAATATTTTGGTTGAAATTGGAGATTTTTTGGGGTTTTAGGTGGTGCACAGTTGGTGCTCGATTTTCCCAAACTCGACCTCCTACCCTAGGAAACTATAAAATTCTAGATAGATGGGTATTTCATGATTATCACATGGTTTTTTAAACCATGCACCCTCTTAAGATTAACTGTGTATCCCTTATGATAGGTTCATGATTAAGGAACATAGTTTGGGAAAGATATGTGCCCTTAATAGAAAAACCATGCATACTAGAAATAAAACCCCAAAAAATTGTTAAAAAAATCATGCACCACCAATTTATATTCATAAGACCCTAGATAAAAATTAACTCATTTCATTAAATGTTTAATGTTACCATATAAATACTAACGGATTTGGAACACCGTTTTTGATGAATCAAAGATCATATTGACAAATCGTTACCTATCCCATTATGAAATATCATATAGTGTGTTTTCTTCTATCTCCAATATCTATTCTTGTACAAATTGGAATGTTTTATTTCCAATTGGAATGGGTTTATATCTAGGTTATGATATATCCTAATCCATTTGATCTTGAATTGAGGTTTTCGATCTAGGAATTATTGTTCATTGTGTAATTGAACATTCTAGTTCAATTTGGGGAATTCGTGTTTGGTGAATACTCACTAGTGATCTAGATGTAGGAAATCTAAATTTTAAATCCCATTTTAATTATTATTATTTTGGGTATGGAATTTTGAAATATAAATTTCCATGTTTGTAAATCACATCTTGAGTTGAATTCATTAATTGGTGAATTAATTAATGGAATGATGTGATTATAAATTTGATATGATATTGGGATCATGTGATTTGGTTAATTAAACGAGATTGTGTAGTTATCTAAATCCTGATATTTGGTATTTTTAGATAATATGAATAATGGTATTAATCTTTTATCCTTGAAGGGTTAATGGGTTATGTGAATTAATGTTGATAGATGGTTTAATGATGAATTTTACATATTATTCCTTTTGATTAATGACAATTATTATGATTGTGTTGATAAATTGGACTTTGATATCAAGATTTGACGTGTTGAAAAGTGGGTTGATGGATATTACCCTTTTTAAAAATGTGATGTGTGTGATATATGTGATTAATTGAGAAATGGGGTGTGAGGTTTGGATTGATGCTTTAAATACCTACATGATGCTAGCTAGGATGTTCTAGAACCAAAATCTTGAATGTGAATATTTTAATATGAGACATGGAATATTGACACAATTACCCATGATGTTTGAGATAGTATCTAATGCATCAAATACTCACGTGGTGCTAGACACTACATTATTTGAAAATGTTATTGGAATTGGGAAATGGTTCTAAACAATCATGTAATGAAATGTAATTAAATTTATAGTTACAAACCTTGTGTTATTTAAAATTTTTTTCCCTATATATTGTGGTTTAGACTATAACAATGTACGAAGCATGTACTAATGGTTTGGGTGTTTTCAAGAACTCATGAAAAAGGGTGTGGTTGAATATTGGATAATTGAATTTGTAAATTTTTTATTTTATGTTTGTATGTTATTCTTTATAAAACATCATACAATGTTATTGAATAGATAGTATTTTAGATTCCATCGGTGGTGTCCTACTAATTTTTACTCACACACTACTCATGCATGAATATCATTACCCAAATAGACATCATTTTTGCAGAATATGATAAGGGAATGAATTCTATATTGGATGGATGAGTTAGGATATAGCATGGATGAGTGAACAAGACCTGGTGTTAGAACCCACTTTGGGTTGCCACTGTATTTATTTTGATTTTTAATTAGACACGTGACACTTATTTAAACCCTATGTCATTTAATTTTTTAATATGACCAATTTTTATCGATTTGGATAAATTAATACTTATATATATATATATATATTATTTTAAATTACATATTTGTCCTCTCACTATATTGTAAAAGGACACCCACTATCCTTTCATATCCACACATCAAGAGCCTTTTGGTCCAACCAAGAAAATATAAAATACATTATTTTTATTCCTCCCCATATCCTAGTGTCCCTTATTAAATCATAAATTTACCCAATGAATGCTTTAACTATAAACCTAAATAGGTATTCTGAATAAGTGTTATTATTTTTATCCGATTATTTTTGTTTAATTTATTTTTATTCCAACTTAAAATTTTATTCAGACATGTAAAAAATAAAATAATATCTTACATATACTAATGTATTTTTATGTCAATTGACCGACCAATTTCTTTCCCCCTCTTCAATCAGATGTAAAAGAAAATCATCATTCATGTCTATAATAGATTACCACCTCACGAACTGTTGTAATTTTTTTCCATCACTACATCTCATGGATGGTTAATGATATGAATTTAATGTATATATATTATATTAATGACATATTTATCATACTGGAAAGTTAATTTATCGTATTATTTCTTATATTTCCATCTATTGAAAAATTATAATGATGTTATTTCATAAAATTGTTTTAACACCTTGATGAAGTGATGCGATTCATTTTTTGTGGCCACATCACTTGGATAGTATATAAAAGTGTATTTAATGAAATAACCAGAATTTTATGATATAATAATAATTTTGAAAATATTAAAAAAATTATTCCTTCTTTCCCTCATAATTTTTGAATAATAAAACATTACTCAAGTACACGTATCACCTACCGTCCACATAATTGTAACATAATTCTTTTTTTAACCATATTTAATGGATGGTTTTAATAGTATAATTAATGTATAAAATAATAATTAATACATTGTTATTAATTTATATATTAGGGAATAATGACCTCTTTGACCATTATCATCCTACCAAAGTGATTTTGGAAATATGTTCTGAACATCTTCAAAGCATCCAACATGAAGTCAATTGATTAATTAATTATATATAAAAATGTAATAATCAAAGTATAATGAATAATAAAATTGAAAAAATTTATTAATAAACAAATTAATTAACATAGGTTTATTGTTCAGGAATAAAAGAATTCATGTGATCAGTCACTCATGAGGTGAATGACACTTTATCTTAAAAACCTCATTTTAAATGTTTTAAAAATTTATTTTCAATATATTTTTCTTCCATTTACATATTCTTAAAATAATTTTATTTCTTAATTTATATGGATATAGATGAAATATAAATGGTATTTTATTACATTTTTTACATAATTTCTTTGGTTTTGGAAAAGAATATTTTTACATATGTTATACTTATTTTTTTGATAAAATAAAAATTGAATGATAAATTTCAATTTGTAATGAATCAATGGTTCTTCCCTACAAAGAAACTATTTTTTTTTGTTTGAATTACTTTAAAATATTTTATGTTTTCGTAAAATGAATACTCTCATTCCCTTTCTTATGGGTATTTTCAAAAAAAAATTTAAATGGAATGGATATTTCAGTATATAGAAAGGTTTTTAATGGCTGAAAATAATATTTTAATGTGAATGATAATGAAATTGAAAGTGTTAATGTATTATTATTATGTTATGATTGTTGTCCATTTTTTATAGTTATTAGTGAGCCTCGTATATCTCATGATGATTAGAGGGATGAATATAGCTCATTATGATAGATGATCCTGATATTTCTCTCCAATTCATTATGTTAATGTCACACCAGACCTTTAAAATTATTTTATTTTATTATTTTCTAGAATTCTGTATTTTAATCGAGCTTTGGGTTTAGTGCTGGTTTTTTTTGTTGTTTGATAATTTTGTTGAGTTTCAGGTAGGTGCATGAGCACTACAAAGTTAGCGGTAACTGTGTGGTTAGTCCAAGTGACCGTGCGGTTACCAAATACTTAAAATTATTATGTTTTATGAAAATAAATTAATGCTAATGTGTAAACCATGATAATAATGACAATAATAATAATATTGAGATAATAATAATATTATTACTATGATTGTTATTAATAATAATATTATTAAATTGTTATTAATAAAAATATTGTTAAATTATTATTAATGTAATTATTATTAATAAAAAATGAAGTGAATATTATTAATATGATGAAGACGATGATTATTATTTTCATTTTATTATTATTATTATTGTTAATTTATTATTCTTATTATTATTATTTTATTACTGTTATTATTATTATTGTTTTTTTGAAATTAAAATGGGTTTCTATTTTCTCCCTCAACCCTACATCTCATCACACCTTCCCCCCTTTACACCTACGCGCACCACCTCACATCTGATGTCCCTCTCAAGCATCACTCTACCACATACCTTCTCCCTCTCCAGCGCATTCCTTGCGGGTGCTCCTCGCTCCGACCGGCTCTCCCACTAGCAGTGCACTAGTCTACGTCTCACACTCACATGATACCCCCACCCACCATACAAAGGCCTCCGAAACACCACCTCTCTTTCCCTACGATGACCATATCTTCTATCTTCTTCGTGGGTGAATCCTTCCATAGAAAGTTTCTTGGCCTTTCCCTCTCGATTTCAAGGGGTTCCTTATAGGAGTAATTTGATGGCTACACCCTAGAACATTAATATACCTATTTTTTATTTCCATTTAATGCAAGTATAAATATATTTGATATCCTTGTATTGTTTTGATCTCATTTTAGTCTTTGGCCTTGGCATAAATCATTGGTTTCATGAGTTGTTGTTTTAAGATTTAAATTGGAATATTTAACTATGCTAGGATTTTTATGAAATTCATTTGGGTGTTTCTAGTGGTTTTATATAGGGTAAATGGGTCTTGGGTAGTTGGGTTTTCATTAGTTTAAGTTGTTCTTTTAAAGTGAATTGGGTTTTAAATTGAGGTGTGAATTCAAATGATTTTAAATTGGGATCTTCACTTTTATTTCAACGTGGGATTGAATTTGGAGAAATCTATATCCCTTGTGAAAAAGAACATTCAGCCTCTTTAAAAGTGGTTTGATGTATATGGGTGGCCTTGGGACTTGTTTTGGTAATCAATGAATGAGACCCATGTCTGTGTCGAGTAGTTTTGTAATGTTTTGAGAACTTGGGTGGCTTTTTCCTTGGATGGAATGGTGTATTGCTAGGTGCAATAAAAAATTTATTTGAAATGGATATTTAGGCAATCATTAGGGTTGTTAAAAATTCAAATGAATGTTTTCATTGTAATGTACACTAGATCTTTGAGCTTTAAGAAAGTGAGGTTTTTTTTTGTGATTATTTTGCGATTAATGGGGTGTTTTGGTTTTATAAATAGAAAATAGAGCTCCCTTGACTTATTTGGTTATTCTTGAGGGTGTGTATTCTATCCCTTGAAATTTTATCTCTACATCAAATTTTTTGGAATGGAATTTCCAAAAGTATTTGATATGACTGAAGTCTCTATTGTAACATGTGATATGATATTAGTTTCTATTTATTTTTTAAATGATAGAATGATTTATTAATTAATTTACTGAAACCATAATCATATTTTGATTTTGGACTTCTTGGTTTCATATGTTTTAGGGTTGTGAAAATGGTCCCCTCTGACCTATTCTTTTGGATTCCATCGTCCACCATTGAAGGTGAGGCCATTCGGGATGTTTCGGTCCGCCACCACCATCTGAGTTATGGATTTTATGTCATTTGCTTTGTTTCAAATGATATTAAATGGGGAATTTATTTTTTTAAGGGTTGAAGTATTTGTGGTGTAGTGAATTGAATTCTATTTTGTGGTTTTGTGATGTAGGTGTCAAGAATTCTGGCATGTATATTCATAGGGTAAGGAATATATATATATATATATATATATATTTCCGCTTTGAACATATTCCCTCAGGGAGTGGGGAACATGTGAAATATATCAAGGGGAATATATATATATATATATATATAAATTCTTTTTCCTGTAAGTGCGAAGTGTCGGTTCTAGTGGTTATCGTAAAATAGTTGAATGATCGATGTAGTTTTTCCCTATGCATTATCCTTTAATTTAAAGAATTATTGATTTCTTGTTTTTCACACTTTTATGTAATCCTAGTTAGTAATTTATGGTTTTTAGAATAAATCATTACTATTAAATAAATTAAGACCTTCTTTGTAACCAAATTTCATCAAATTTCTTGCAAAATGTTCCTACTAAGTGTTTGATGAAATTCTTGTTTGACCATTATGAATGTGTTTTGGATTTAAAATTGTGGTTGGGTTTTTTAAATGGTTTTCCAAGATTTTTTTTTGGTTTTCAAAGTGTCATGTCTGTGGTTTCTTACGAAATGTTTTATCATGTGATTATTGTGTGATTCCTGTTTGGAACTTTAAAAATGGTTTCACCAGAAAAACCTCATCGAATTGGGTCCTCGCATTGTTGGTTGATGGAAGATGGGAGTTTCCTTGGTTTAGGGATTCCCTAGTTTTATGATGTTTTGAAGGTGACAGACCAGTTCATTGGGTGACTTGGGGGGTGACCCTTTGGTGTGTGTTGACTGTGTTTGATGAATATTCTTATGACTCGATACTTTTTGACACTGTTGACTCACCCCCTTTTTTTATTATTCTGGGAACCCAACATAAATAGTGAATTTTTAGTGAACGGTTTTTTCTCCAGTTTATATTACACACTAGCTATTGGGAAATAGTAGGGGTTATTTTTTATCATTACTATGTGGTTGGGCCCCTCAGTCGGGCCAGGTAGGGTGGCGATGGGGAGTTTGGGCATTTTGATGTCCTCAGATAGGGAATGAATTCTTAATGAGTCACATGTATAATAAATTATAGATTATTCACAAGATCCTAGGTTCACCCATGTTGTTTGGTACATAATATTCTATGGTTGATGAATGATATGCATTTGATGATTGGTTTCTCTTGTGTGGTGTTTCTCCATTGCACATGTTGTATGTTTGTTGATCTTGTTTCCTTGCATAGTGTATCTTTTTTCTAAAGGGGATAAATTGGTTTCAAATGTTTATGGAAAAAGGTTTTGAAATTTTTTACACCACCTTCCTCAATTTCTAGTGTAATAATAACCTCCTTTAAAATGCCAATGCATTCTTCTTAAAAAGGGAATATTAATTTTTTTTGAAAAAGGGAAATAAATATTGATTTTTTATGAAGAAAATGTGTGAAAATATAGTTATATACATTTTATTTCAAACATGAATGATTAATATTTCATTTAAAGTAAAATACTTTGGGAATAGATTATTTAGGCATGCCTACCATGTTTTTATACTCACGCATATAGTTTTATATTTGTTTTTATCTTCAAGTGTTACAGCTTTGATGAATTTAGATGCCATATGGTGACGTTTTTTTGTGGATAGTGGTGACATGTAGGTCACATGGAGCTATGAATAACTTTGTTTTTCTTCTATTTTCATTTTTGTTTTCATTATTCCCACTGGTTTAGTTTTGATGCCCGTCACTATTTTACAGCCCATGGGGATTGTGAATGAACTTCCGGAAATGCCACAGACCGACTCGGGTGACTGGTTTAGGGTCGACCTGGGTAGGTTCATGAAAAAACTGTATTGGAGGGAGGTTCGTATTATTTGTGATTTCTGGTAGATAGAGATCAGAACTGTCGGGACTTGGGAGGTAGGTAAATAAATGGAATTATGGACCCTTTCTCACTCCAAACCTCATGTTTCTACGGGTAGTTAGGTAATTCAGTATGTTTTTTATTTAGTTTGGATTGAGTGATTAAAACTGAGGCGATCCAGTGTTAGATTGTGATCCCACATGGAGTAATGACCCATGTGGATTCCAAGATCATAGTTTAATTACCTCATAGCATTATAATCTAATTAGGGAATGAGAAACTACCATGTAGTTGTGTTAGGGATAAATTCTAGTCCCTATTTCTAGTAGTTTGTTGTGAGTTGTGATTTTCCTTTGTTTTTGTTTGTTTAATTGATCCTTTTAAGATGAAAATAATTTCGAAATGATAATACATTATTTTCAATGGATTTAATATGGTAAAGTGGGTTTTGAATTTGAAATCATTTTTGATTGAAAGATTGATGCTTGATGAACATGCTAAGAGAATGGCTTGGCTAATCCTTATGAGTTATTCCATGTGTGGGGGTATGTTTGGAATGTGAATGTTGGCATGTATGAATGGAGAGAGATGAACTCATGTGAAAAGTTTTATGGTATTTCTTAGGTGTGTATTTGACATTAAAAGCATGACCTTGTTTTCTAAAGGATGTATCTAAAAGGGATGTTTCTGGATGTGTTTAAATATGATTGGGTTTTGGGCCATTTATTTTTTTGATTTTGTTGATTTTATTGAGGTTTCTTTAGCTAGATATCGATTTAGGATTTTTGTTTTATATATTGTTTAGAAAATGTCTACCAAAAAGGTCTCTAATGTTTTGAATTAGTCATGCACCGTTTTTGTTCCTTATCAGATGTTGCATATTCTTTGTAGTGATTAAGGTCCGTTAGAGGTAATTATATAGATTAAAGAGATAGAGGATGTATTCAGGGAATTGAAAATTCTTGAGGCTATCAATGTCCGCGAAATTTTGGATTTTTTGAGAGTTCAGTCTTGGACTAGTGGATGTTGGTTATCCCATCATAATTGGAAGTTTAGGTGACATTGGAAATGTACGATGCCAACTTCATCTGAGGGTTCATCCCTGAGGTGGCCAATTTCTAGAAGGTGATAGAGTTGCAAAATGTTCAGTATGGTCATTGGTTGGTAAACTTTAATGTTGACCACATTAAAGAGATGTTTCTTATGGTGCATTTAGTGGTGGTTGGAAATCTTGAACCTCTTATTTTCCGTGAGGGTTCCTTATATGGAAATAAGTTAAGGATGACAGATCCTATTTCTGAGGAGTCTTATTTGTTTTTAGGGAGTCTATTTCCTCAGAAAAAAATCTTAGTGTTCCACCAATGGGGTGGGTTTGAGAATTCAACGTCGACTTGTCACATCCCTCCAAATTATTTCACCTGATGTGGCCGCTCTTCTCACCATGAGAAGTCCTGTAGGAAGTGTTCCTTGAAGAGGGTGTTATGACTACGAGATTCTATTACCTGTATATGTGGAAGGATATTCTTAAACCATCAATTCCACAACCTCAGGTCAGAGGGTGTATCTCACACATAGTTAGAGTTATCCACGGTATGTGAAACCTTTTCCTTGTTCTTTATCATTCATCTTATAATAGAGAAATTTAAGGTTTCCATATTATTTTTCCTCTGCCATTATAAGTTCATCATGTGTTTATAATGTTAATATTGATTTGTTTTATTTTTATCCCAGATGTTCTATGTGTTCAAATGTATATTTTGGAGAACTACGTTTATATTAGGGAATGTTTGGCCCTTACATGGGTTTGTTTCGATTTTGAAGTTGTTTGGGATGATAAATGATTGAAAACGTTTTTGGGTATATTGTAGAATTTAATTTATTTTAGTGGGTTTTCCATGGTGTGGGGAATCTGATTCTAGTGGTGGGGTGGTTCTTCTCTTGCTAGGGGAGTTGGATGAATTTAATTTCAGGACTTCTCAAACTCTTTGGGGGTGTTTTAATTTTGTTGTTCAGGAGAAAGGGTTGTGATGGTTCTCTCATCCCGAGGTCCCAAATTTTTGGGTTCCCTCATAGTGGGTTTTTTGTTTATATCTAGGGGGCATTGACTGTGTTTTATGGTTTCGTTGCTAGTTGAGTTCTTATGTTGGGGAGATCCCCCCACATGTTTCCCCCCAATCTTTGGTTTTAGTTTCCTCTTTAATCAGTCTCGTGTGACCTTTTGAGAGTAGGGTCATCCCGAGATTCACAATTTCCCTCATTTTTTTTTTCTGGTAATGGACTTGGGTTTTCCTTAACTATCGACTTGGTGAATTTTTGGGGGATGAAAGTGCATCTGGTGGGGAAAATTGTCATACACCAACCATTAAAATTAATTTAATTTATTTTTTCCTGTATTTCGGTATTCTCATCAAGGTTCAGGCTGAGTTCTTGTTTATATTTTATGAAGATTGAAAATTTTGTTGGGTTTCAGGCTGGTGCACATTCACTATATAGTCAGCGGTAACACCACAGTTTTCCCAGGTGGCCATGCGGCTACCCAGCACTTAAAATTATTATGTTTTATGAAATTAAAATAAACCAAATGTTTAAACCATATTATTATTATTATTATTATTGAGATAGTTTTATTATTGTAAAAATTATTATTATTATTAATATTATTAAATTTTTACTAATATCAATATTACTAATTAATATTATTAATATGATTATTTTAATTATTATTTTTACTATTGTTATTTTTTAACGTCCCAATTGGGGGTTCCGCCCAATGGTACCCCGAACCCGGTTGGTCACATAACCTCAAGTGAATTTCACTAAAAGCCATAGTTTGATGACTAGCAGGAAGGGACAAGGTCTAATAATGGGAAAAAACTTCCCTCATTGGCTATGTATACCCAATGGAATAAAAATAGTAAACAACATCGGATGTAGTAATACCAATATAAGAAAACAGTAGAAGACTTGAAGTAAATCCAACAGAGGCCACAACACACACACACACATATATATATATATATATATGATTCATGGTATATCTATCTATAAAAATAACCAAAAAAGTCCCAATTATGGAAAGAAACACTAAAACCATTGTACAAAAGATACATGAAAATCTATTATCTTTGCAAGCCTTAGCTTGGTCCCATGATATCCTAATCCAACCGCAATCAAGTACCTAATGTTTTAGGGAGCTTTTCCTTATCTTTACCAAATATCATATAGTCTTTTTGAGTCCAAAATCATGACCCAAAATGGGTGTTAACCAAATTCTAGTAGGCAACCACCAAAATATATGTTCCTAATTATCAGTGAATAGAAATATAAAGCAATAAATATGAAGAAATAATGAAATAAACTAGGATCTACTCAAATGTAATCAACATTAATGTTTTCAATTCCATTCATTTATATTTTGAAATTATTCAATAGATTGAATCATATAACCCTTTGGATGAACCCTAAGCACTGTATCCCCTATGTATGTAACAGATAGATGTCTTAGAAGACCACCTAAACATATATGTAAGACCAAGTCAATGATTTTTCTTTGGCATGGCAGACTCATCACAATCATTAAATTATTCACAAACAACCCAATGGGAAATATTATACAGTCTAACCCATATGGTCTAACGTAGAACCCATTAATTATATAATGACACCTAGGAATCTCTCACGGTCTAAACCATTTAGTCTACCATGTAATTAAACAGTTACAACTGACCACTTGGACAACTCTCATAGTCAAAACCCCTTGGTCAACATAACATCAATAAAGAATAAATGACCTACTGGGTAGCTATCAAGGTCAAAAAACATTGGGAAACATTGCATCAATAACATATAAATGACCTCCTGGGAAGATCTCATGGTCTAAACCCCAAGAGTTGATGGCCACCTAGAAAATCAAATACACAATACCCTTAGATCAACATCTACACTAAGTCTCTCATGATCCGTTGTAAATACAAGGCATGGATAACATATAAAATCATATCATCTAATCTATAACTAATTCATGGATAATTATGCACAAGCATATCGTATGCATTTCATATAAACAATCGAACTCAATCGTAATCTACTAATGCATGGAAAACAAGGAAATCCTAATAGGGTTAAATTCCAGATCACATTATACCCCAAATGAGGGTATGCTGCACTTTAAGAATATTTAATTGAAATATGAACAAAAAAAGGGACAAACTACCTACCTCAATGTCTCATGATTTATATACTTTAACGTCAACCCTAGAATCTAAATAGATCTTAAATGATCTACAAAAATGTGGAAGAAGATAAACCTTGAGTAAGTCAAAAGAGAGGAAGAATCAAGAAGAAATGCTCTAGGTGTTTTGAGATCTCACCAGTAAAATTCCAACGCACCCAACAATGTTTCAATCGGAGCTCAGATAGAGATTCAAGAGGGGTTCAATGTTATCCAGCCCTTCCGTTGCGGTCTTGTACGAACCACTAATAGAAGTCGGTGTTTTTTGAAATGAGATGTGACCCCACATAGATTTATCAAATAAAAAATATAACTACGTGACTTTTTTATTAGATGTTCATGTCATGTAGTAGCCTTAACTGGCCCCTGACATAAGTAGTCTGCCATGTCATCACATGGCCATGTAATCGACCATTACAGTTCTAGGAAACAACTATACATGGAAACTAGGTACATGGTGTGTAATCTTAAGTACACAATGTGTACAAATAAATCTCAATTTATTTTTTTTTCTTAAAAAACAACCAGAAATCATGATCCATATCTGAAACGAAGATCTAATATCTTAAAAAAATCCCCCATAAAGAAATTCATCCCTAAATTTCAAATATAATGGTTGTGAAGAAGAATCTGTGAACTACTTCAGCCACTACTATCGCTCATCGGCCTCCCTCTCCCAAATCTCGTACTATACTCACCCATTCTTCCTTAACACCCGTACCAGAGGAACATACTGGCCATAGAAAACATTCGTTCTGCGATCAACAATATGAATAGATTGCTTGTAGAAGTATGCATCAACCTCCAACTAAACCTCCCTAGGATAAAAAACATGATACATGTTTGAAAAGTATTGTCGTATGTTAGAAACATGAATGACATCATGTATAGCCTGGTACCTCTGAGGTAACTACAACCTATAGGCAACCAGTCAGAATTTCTCTAAAACTTAAAACAACCTGACGTATATAGGTGGGATCTTTCCATGTCTCTTAATCCTCATGTGCCCCGTAACGACCCAAAATTATGAATAAGTCTTGTTTCCTAATTTTTTGTGTTATTTTATTTTTCATACTCAACAAAACAATTTCATTTGATAACATGAGTATAATTAAAATGGGACTGTTGGGTTTTGACTATTACATGAATGTTAGTCAGTATGACCGTTGGAAACTGAATTTTGCAACTATTGTCTCTAAATAAAAGTGATCTTGGTTAATTAATATAGAAAGAAGATTCGATGGCCTCTTCTAGTAGTCTTGGACCGATCGAAGCCCATATAACAGAACTTGGGAAGGATGTAGCCCTACTGGGCTTTACTCTGGACCAAACCCAAGCCGAACTTCATGCAGTGAATCTAGAATGGAATCGCCTTCACGAGAAGTTCAAACTGATAGAAATTACTACTTGTGCGATGTTGGCCGAGACGCCCTCAGATTCTCTTACCTTTTCACAGCTTACACTTAGGTCCTATGTTGGGGTTATAAGGGGCTATGTAAGGAGACCATAATCCTTTATTATAAATAAAATTGTGTTTTATTCTTATGTTGATGTTTTGGAGTTTTCATATGTTTTAATGAATATAGGATGTATTTTTTTGATGTATTTTGAAAAAAGGATATTTTAAACTAATTATGTAAACCTTAAATAATTAATTATGTGTAATGATTTTAAAAAAATGGTCTTCTACAATTTTATTCAGTAAGAAATTTAGAGTGTAATAAGATCAACTTCATTTTTGATGAATAGTCAATTATGAATAGTGATTCTATGATTAGGATTAGTAATGTGACCAAATGGATTAGTAATCTCACTTAAAGAAAGTATTAATATATTATAGGCAACTTTATTAAGTAATGTGATTCAATAAAATTGGTAAATAGCTGATTCAGAAATTATTAGACAAGTATCAGTTTTTGTGTGTGAATAGTGTATTTATTTATAAATTAAATTAAAAATATTTAGAATTTTTTTTATAAAATGGAGTTAATTTTTAAAATCAGAGCATCGATATTTGGTTAGGGTGAAATTTTGGGATTTTTCTGAGAAAGTTTAATTTTCAGTGAATAGTGAAAATACAATTTTTAAGTTACGGGTGGTTAATGAAATCATTAAATGATGTATTAATTATGTAATCAATATGGTCGACTTTTTAATAGTAATATAATAAATGAGGTTTCCCAAGTGGCCAATTCCATGGGAAAATACCATGGGCAAGCCCATTGTTTTGCCAATACCACCAATGAGGAGTCCCTTGGCCATTAATGCATTGTCCCCTCACTTCCCCTATAACTACCAAGCCATTATCTCATCCTTTCGAATAAAAAATCATCCTCAACAACGTTATGGTCTCATTAACTCCCAAGGAGTCCTCCCAAGGTTTCCCCAAGCCCTCAAGGTCCCAACCTTTTATTTTTAAGAGTTACGTATTAAGGTAAGGGATCATACATCTCTCTTTCTTTTCAACTAATTTCTTTTATGTCATTTATTTTATGATCCATGTTATTATGTTGGAGGATGTTCTTTTATATTAATCCTACTCTCCTTTTCATGTTCATATGATTAGATACCCCCTATTTATCTTATCAATTCATTTTAAGAATATTTAACTGACGCCGTTAGGCTGCTGAATTTTTAAGAGATTCTTTCACCCTTCTCATTTTCTAGATCTATTTTGATGTCTAGTATTTCATGTTCCTTTTTATTATGTTGGGGTATGATATCTATATCTATAATACTGATCTTCTATTTTTATATGATAATAGACCCTATATGATCTCGTCAATTCATTTTTTTTGAAGTTTACGTGACGCCGTTAGGCTGCCAAATTTTCATAAGAAAAATCTTATTTTTGTCATCCTTTAATATTCTTTATTTCATATGGTATATCTTTAAAATTTCATTAACATGTTATTATATCCTTTATATTCTATCCCCTACAGTTTTATGGATCATTTATTAGTGGTTTACCCATGTCTCCTCTCTTTTCAATGTTTTCTAAAACCCTATAACATAGCCATTATGCTGTAGAATTTTCATATCAAAATGTCACTCTCTTTTTCTCAAATTCTTTTATTTTATTAAGTGAATACTCAAAGATATTTATTCTACAGGGGTATTCACATAATATCAAAATTTTCAATTTTATATTCTGGGATTTACATACCTAAAACCCGCATTCCTTTTTCCATAGGTTTAAAGTGACATTAAGATCACGTCTTTAAAGCATTTTTTAAAATGTGATGACTTTGAAATGATACAAATTTCATTTATTCTATATGGGTTGTTTATGAAATGATTTATGATGATATATGTGGATCACATGATAATAAATTAAAATATAAGGGTGCACCCTATTAGCGCTCCAATTCATTGGGTAAAGAATTAATCTCTAGAGATGACCATTTTTAACGACGCCTTGGTGAATAACCATGGTAATTTTTTAATGACACCATGGGGATGGACCTTGGTGAAACAAAAATTATTGTCTAAGTTAAATTTTGTAGACAAATCTTCAAGTTATTAAATACTTTATTTTTATTATGGTATGCCTCATGATTTCTTTCTCGTGCCTTAAAGTTCTTTTTCATGACTTTATTGATGTATCTCAAGTTCACATGTTAAATGTTTCCCTTGTTTCCCTTACTAGGCCTTCTTCTCACCCTTTCTTTTTATGTATGTCCCCAGGTTATGAGATGCAGTAATAAACCTTGGATTAACATAAGGATAAGCCTTTTATGTGTTTAAGAAGAATGTTTTATGTTTTCATGTTTTGAGTTCCAGGTTTCAAAGACACTAACCCTTAAAGATCCTCGATTTTGTATAATGTAATGAAAGTTTATGTGATAAAAAGGTGGGATGTCATAGTTGGTATCAAAGGATGGTTCAGTTATTTGTAGAAATTAGGATATAAAAGCTTTAGGAAGAACCCTATAGAACAGTTTAAATATAAAAAATCTTCCTAGTATTTTGGTGAGTATTGAGTATGTGGTTTATCAAGAAAATACATCCTCGTCTAGATACGAGTAGGTAGAGGTGGATTTGGCACATATGTACATAGGGGTAAAACCCTAAAACACCGCTTTGAGCTAGACTCAAACGGAAACTGCTATATGACAACAGGACTTGCTGCACTCTAAGTTACGACACTCTTGGGGGATATGCTTTGGTAAATTCATAAGCTTAGTATAAACCATTATTAAAGGAAGAAAGATAAAATAAAATAAAGATTCACATAAGAATATATGATAATTGTTAAACTATATTAGAACCTAGGGGATCACAAGTTAGGGTATACTTTTCTTCTACATGTTTATCCTTATATGATTTAAGTTTTCTTTTTCATGATTATTGGATAAGTATTTAAGCCCCGCAATTATACTTTCTTTTCATAGTTAATGGAGGGAAATGGAAGAACATTTCCCAATAATAAATGTGATAGGAAATGTGACGATTACCCTATTAATGTGATAGAGATGACAAGAGATCATGTTGACCATAATTTTATTATTCCTATCCAGTGATCAAAAATCACAATTAATAATTGGTACCATATTGAATGCCCAAATTCATCAAGGAAGAAGAAGAAGAAGTCTCAAGAATGTTCATATGATAAAGTTGATAAGGGAAAGAAGACAAAATTTCCTTTGTGAAAAAAGTGTGGAAAAAGGAACCACGGAGAATGTCACAAACGAACTGGGAGATGTTTTATGTATATGGTGATAGGGCATAAAGTCTCCAATTGCTTTAGAAAAAAGGATAATGCGATAAATAGAGATAAGGTTCGATTTAAGGTGCCTTATACTTTCTAATGTCGTAAATGTGTAGAAGTTGGACATTATCCAAGGAAATGATCTCTTGGAAGGGATGAGAAGCATGATGAGCATCAAAAATCTTCAAGGACAAAGGAATAATGCAAGTCCTATGCTGAGCTGGATCATTATGACTAAAGTACATGTAACTTCTTCGCAATAATTTTCGATGTCATGTTGTTTTTTTAGTTCATGCCCTATGAGCATATCTTTAATGTTTTCTAAGAACATCGAGTCACTACCTAAGATAGTTTTATATCTTTAAGGAAAACATCAATTGTTATGTACCACATGTTGATGTTGTGAAGCAGTTCGTGAAAAAAATAATATGATTAGGGGATTAAAAGATAATTATTATTTGGGAAGACGTTCACTATTTTGAGAACCCTATATGATCGAGGTAAATAGATTACTACAGTATTTTAAATGAGGAATAAATTTTGACTTATATTTTAAAGAATCTACTAATTTAAGGTGAACTTATGGTAATATAGGTTACTTATTGAAATGATTATCCTATCTTAGGGAAAATAGGTTTAGGTTAGCGACTTTTTTTATAAGATGTTAGGAGTGGTTGATGTTGTTTGGAGATGAACAATGAAGTTTATTTTGGAAGACTATGTTATAAAATCCTTCTTATATTTGGGTTTCAATATTATTTTGGTTTATTTTGAGGAATTTTAAGGATAGTTATTTATGGAATTGTCTATGATGAACTTTGGGTAGTACCGTGGAACATTGAAGATTTAAAGTAGTTTCCCTTCCTCTAGGGTTCTTTCTTTTTGAAGAGTTATTTTATCTTACCCTTTCTGTTTTTGGGATAATGTTTAAAGATAGAAGAAATAGATGGTTAATCTTTTGTGTATTATGTGATTCTTTGGAAGACGATTCTTGTGCTTTTGATGAGACCAAGTGTTTTTGAATGATCATCGTTTGGAGAAAAGATAATTTTTGGTAGAAACTTATTAAAGGATGAAACTCTACTAGGAGGTAGGTATATTTCGTTATGTTTTCATCCTATGTAGTGAATGAATTCCTCAAAATTATGAAAAGGAACATAAAACTAAAACGTTGTTGGTTTGTGTTTCCTACTGGATAATCAAAGACCGTGTACACACATCATAACTTTGTGATTTTCTTGTTGTTAACATTCTCCTAATCATGTTTTATATCACTCTCCCTTATAATGTGAAGCTTTGTTTTCTTTTCCATGTCCATGTTTTCCTACATGGAATCATAGAATGGGTTTACTCGGGTGGCCTTTGTACTTCCTATTCTTCCTTTTAAAGTAACAGAGTTAATGTCTCTTTTTCGGATGTGGGACTTTCAATGAAATTTCCAAGCCCAATTTTAAAACTTGTGAGGATGCAATTTCTTAAGGGGGGTGGGAGAATGTAACGACCCGAAATTTTGAATAAATCATGTTTCCTAATTTTGTGTGTTATTTTATTTTTCATACTCAAAAAAACTATTTCATTTGATAACATGAGTATAATTAAAATGAGACTATTGGGGTTTGACTATTATATGACTGTTATTTAGTATGACCGTTGGAAACTGAATGTTGCGACTATTGTCTCTAAATACAAGTGATCTTGGTTAATTAATATAGAAAGAAGATTCGATGGCCTCATCCAGTAGTCTTGGACCGATCGAAGCCCATCTAACAGAACTTGGGAAGAAGGTAGCACCACTAGGCTTTACTCTGGACCAAACCCAATCCAAAAATCATCCTGTGAAGCTAGAATGGAATCGTCTTCACGAAAAGTTCAAACTGATAGAAATTACTACTCGTGTGATGTTGGCCGAGCCTCCCTCAGATTCTCTCACCTTAGCACACCTTACACTTAGGTCCTATGCTGGGGTTATAAGGGGCTATGTAAGGAGACCATAATCCTTTGTTATAAATAAAATTGTGTTTTCTTCTTATGGTGAAGTTTGGGAGTTTTCAAATGTTTGAATGAATATAGGATGTAGTTTATTGATTTATTTTAAAAAAAGGATATTTTAAAATATTTATGTAAACCTTAAATAATTAATTATGTGTAATTATTTTAAAAAAATGGTCTTCAACTATTATGTTCATTAAGAAATTTAGAGTCTAATAAGACCAACTTGATTTTTGATGAATAGTAAATTATGAATAGTGATTTTATGCTTAGGATTAGTAAATTGACCAAATGGATTAGTAATCTCACTTAAAGAACATATTAATATAATCTAGACACCTTGATTAAGTAACGTGATTCAACAAAATTGCTAAATAACTGTTTCAGAAATTATTAGTCAATTATCAGTTTTTTCGGGTGAATAGTTTATTTATATAAAAATTAAATTAAAAATATTTAGAAAATTATTTTCATAAAATGGAGTTCATTTTTGAAATCAGAGCATCGATATTTGGTTAAGGTGAAATTATGGGATTTTTCCGAGAAAGTTGAATTTTCGGTGAATAGTGAAAATACATTTTTTAAGTTATGAGTGTTTAATGACATCATGAAATGATGTATTAAGTATTTAATCAATATGGTCGACATATGAATAGTAATATAAGGTATTAGGTGTCCCAAGTGGCCAATACCATGGGAAAATAGCATGGGCAAGCCCATGGTTTTTCCAATACCACCAATGAGGTGTCCCTTGGCCATTAATGCCTCGTCCCCTCACTTCCCCTATAAATACCAAGCCATTATCTCATCCTTTAGAATCCAAAATCATCCTCGACGAAGTTCGGGTCTCCCTACCTCCCAAGGAGTCCTCCCATGGTTCCCCCAAGCCCTCAAGGTCCCATCCTTTGAGTTTTAAGAGTTACGTATTAAGGTAAGGGATCCTACCTCTCTCTTACTTTTCAAGTACTCTCTTTTATGTCATTTATTTTATGATACATATTTTTATTTTGGATGATGTTATTTTATATTAAAACTGCCGTAATTTTCATGTTCATATGATGAGATACCCCCTCTTGCTATAAACAATTAATTTTAACAATGTTTAAGTGGTTCTGTTAGGCTGCCTAATTTTTAATGGATTCTTTCACCCTTCTCATTTTCAAGATCTATTTTGATGTCAAGTATTTTGGGTTTCTTTTTATTATGTTGGGATATGATATATATATATATATATAATACTTATCTTCTATTTTCATATGATGAAGGACCCTATTTGATCTCGACAATTCAATTTTTTTTGAAGTTTAAGTGACGCTGTTAGGATGCCGAATTTTCATAAGGGAAATCTAATTTTTTCTTCCTTTCATGTACTTCATTTCATATGGTATATCATTAAAATTTCATTACCATGTTCTTAAATCCATTATATTCTGTCCCTATATTGTTTTATGGATCATGTATAAGTGGGTGACCCATGTACCCTCTCTTTTCAATGTATTCTAAAATCCAGTAACATAGCAGTTATGCTGCAGAATTTTCGTCTGAAAATGTCTCTCCGTTTTTCTCAAATTCTTTTATTTTATTAAGTTAATACTCAATGATATTTCTTCTATAGGGGTATTAACATATATATCAAAATGTTCTATTTTAAATTGTGGGATTTACATACATAAATTCCGCTTTCCTTTTTCCGTGGGTTTAAAGTGACATAAAGATCACGTCTTTAAAGAAGTTTTTAAAATGTGATGACTTTGAAATGAAACCCATTTATTTTATTCCATATGGGTTATTTATGAAATTATTGATTATGGTATATGTGGATAACATGATAATAAAGGAAAATTTAAGGTTTCTCCCTGATTTCGCTCCAATACGTTGGGTAAATACTTAGTCTCTAGAGATGACCATTTTTAACGATGCCTTGGTGAATAACCATGGTAATTTTTTAATGAAACGTTAGGGATGGAACTTGGTGATATAGAAATGATAATCTAAGTTAAATGTTGTAGCCACATATTCAATTTATATAATATGTTATATTTATTATGATATTCCTCATGATTTCTTTCTCACGCCTTAAAGTTCTTTTTCATGACATTATTGATGTATCTCAAGTTCACATGTTAAATGTTTCCCTTGTTTCCCTTACTGGGCCTTCTGCTCATCCTTTCTTTGGATGTATGTTCCCAGGTTATGAGAAGCAGTAATGAACCTAGGATGAACATAAGGAGAATACTTTCAAGTGTTTAAGAAGAATGTTTTATGTTTTCATGTTTTGAGTTCTTGGTTTCCAAGACACTAAACCTTAAACATCCTCGGTTTTGTATAATGTAATGAAAGTTTATGTGATAAAAAGATGGGATGTCATATGTCCCACCCACAATGGGACATGTAGGAAATCCTGATCTCTGGAACTGAACTCTAGAGGTTGCTTATGTTGATCAGCATAATATTTCTACTGAGACTATGCTACAACCATCATCTTCTGAATCAACTCCACCTGCTCAGTGGTATCCAGAACAAGACGATGTCCCTACATAGCTACCTCTCATACCTCCCACCAACATAGGTATGATCAGCATGGAATACCATACAAATAATTACAAGTTTATATTTAAATTGTTGAATGAAAATTATTATTATAGGAAAAATCCACTAGGGGTATGTGTCTCTCCCAAGATTCCCCAAATTCCAGGACGCATGCTAAAAGCATGTCTTCCAATACCTAAATTTTGTGCTCAGATTTTCCATCTATCTGGGGATGGAAAACTCTAATCATAAGTATCTGTGTACCCAAGCCCTTAATAGTCCCTACTGGACATGAGAAGTAAAGCAGGTGTCCCTGTATGAAACTATAGAGTGTGTAACCCCACGAAAACATACAATATTTTCGATATACAATGTTCCAACCTCATCAGCACTGATGTTTTCCTTGATTGGTAGAAAATGTGCAACATTCGTGAGCCTTTAAACAACAACCCAAACAACATAACTTCCTCAGGACGATCTTCATAACCCTGTCAGAAAATCCATTGTGACATCATTCCACCTCCACTCGGGAATGGGTAACTGCTGTAACATCCCATCTGGTTGCTGATGCTGCTCCTTCACATGCTAACAGGTATAACAACTCATAAAAGACATGTTACATCCTTCTTCATTCCAGAACACCAATACTGACAATGTAGATCTCGATAGATCTTGGTGACACCGGGATGAACTACCTATACTAAGGAATAAAAATCTCGCAACATCTCCTTGAGCATGTCTACTAACACCCATAAGATTCCATGAGAATGAAAGACATCATCATAACCTATGGTCCACCCATGAGAGGGATCTTTTTCGGACACATTGTTACATTTGAATAGGCCTTCAGAATCTCATAAATGCGTCATTTGCACTTGATCCAGTAGAGTTGAGGTAACAACTATAGATGGAATAAACGGATAGAAACACTAAATTTTCTTACTTTTCTATTACATTGTTATAAAGATAAGAAAACATAATATTATTACCCAATGAGGATCTAGTGGGTTAGTGTCTTGGTCAATCTTTGGGCTAACATAACATTTACAACATCAATCATAAACACTTATTTAATTCATTCTTATCTAGCTTCTTATTGGCTGTTGGCCCCTCATTAGTACATGTTGTAACATAAGGATATACAACAAAAAGTGGTGCGCTAAAATCCTTTTAGGAGGATATTTTTTAAAAATATAAAAATATATAAGCACAATCATATCATAGGAAAAGGATCATGAACATGAGAGGAAGAATTAAAAAAATACTTGGAATGTGGCTATGCATAAAAATGAAACATCATGTCTTAGTGGTAAACTACCACACATAGTTGTAAAAAATGCTAGAATCAGGTTCATACATCATTTCTCTTTTTCTCATAATATTATACATGTAACCTAATGCATTGGAGAATAGTATAGTTCTAGGAATGCTCGTCACATTCAAACATTTATATTGCGCTATATAATTCTGAGCACACCTATCACATCATAATATTTACAATATCATGCATACCACATTAAAATTATGTAAAAACATAACATAACATAACCCATGGGAAGAAATGGTTTTACAATAATAAATAATACCTTCATAATCATTTTCCCTCCAAAATATATAGGGAATATCATTCATTACATATAACTTTTAACCATGATTAATGAGTGAAACAATATTCAAGAAGTAAAAAAGGGTGTGTTTATTAGAAAGAAGAGTTCTTTTGGAAAAAAATTGGGTTTCTTATATTATCAATTAGAGAAGATTTATATCCTATAAAAGGTAATATAATGATGAATAAATTATTTTTATAGATATCCTATACTGAACATGGAGTGAAAGAGGGAGAACCCAAAGAATGAAAGTTTGGTTCGAGAATTTACCCACACCATCTATCCAAATGCATTATTCAATTTAATGTCATGTATAATAACATTATATTAATTAATTAAATATTAAAAATCCTTTTATACATTAATAAGATTTATTAAGTTTTTATTAAGTTCATTTAAGGTCTTTTGGTAGAGTTATACTGTTTAAATTCATTGTTTGGGAATGATTGTTTTTATAGTTTTCTTGAATGGTTCACCTGTATTGATGAATGGAATTTCATTTAATATGTGGATAAACATCTATAATTGTAATTATATTTTATTTATGATGTTATATAACTTGAAATTATCTTATAAATAATTTTTTTTATAAACCATGAGAATGAACAGTTAGATAATAATTTAATGATGATCGTTTGGGTTAAGTCATGCAGTTTTTTGACCACAACGAACTGTTTTTGATTAATCATTCAGTAATATGTATATAATTTAGTTCTAGAAAATTAAATAGGGTACAATTCATATATTATAATATTTTCATCCATAAAAATGGATTCATGATTAGTTATGTAGGTGGCAATGGAAAAAAGAAAACAAGTCGTTCTTGATGGTGATACATTAACAGCTCAAGAACAACGTTTTCTTTTCTAAAATGAAAAGAATAAGAGAAGGTGGTTGGATTATATATTATCACATTAGTATCATAACATTATAGAATATTTGAGAAATGGAGTTAACATACCATGTTTTTGAGGATAGTTGGGTAGTGATTATGGAAATAACATGAAATTGAAAAAAAAATTAAAGGAAAAGAGAGAGAGGGGAATTGCCTCTTGAATCCTCCAATTGATATATCCCTTAAGGAACCAAGGCTTGGTCTTTGGATGAGACCATAAGATCTTGGAAGTGGGGGAGTGGCTGGGGAAGATGATTGGGCAGAGTTCAGAAAAGGCATGAAGCCTGGGAGGTGTGAGGAAATGAGGCTGTGAAGAGTGGTATTTATAGTAGAGGGGAGAGGGGTTCTCTTAAAATTTTAATCATTATTTTATTAATTTCTTCCAAGACTAGAAATAGTAATAATTCCAAGAAAAATAATATTAAATAGGATTTGTGAGTTCAATATTTGGGTTCCAATATCACTCATGATGTCATGAATAGTGGATTTAAATTATAATGTATTTATATAGTAAATTAATGTATTTTACTATTCACCAAAACATCAAGTATTTCCGAAAAATTTCAAAAATTCAACCTAAAATTAAAACTGATTTAATAATGCTTTGAGAAATTACATATGCACTTATTAAATTATCATAAAACAAGAAGACAAAAAAATTTTAATTTATGAACACATTTAGGAAAATAAATATTAATTTGAACTAATTAATTAATTATAATTATTTATTTATGACCTACAAAAATACAAATACATTTACTATGGTCAAATTATCACTTATAACATGCCTGAGTATTATTTAATCATTCATGGGTAAGGCTACTATTATTTTAGGCGATTTACTATTAATAAAGGGCATATTACTCTTCATAAGGGTAGGTTACTATCTGTAATGGTAGGTTACGATTCACCAAAAATTAATTTCTTCCTATCGGACTCCAAACATATTACTGATCGCAACTGTGTATGTCATATTTTCAAAATTCAAAACATTGAACTGGTAAAATTATGTTTAATGATCACATAGTATTTAGTATCATTTCATTGTGTTTCCAAATGTGATTATACATCAAGGAATAATTATAAGAATGGAATTACATTGATAAAATATTGGTTCGTTAAAAAATGTCTGACCCAAATATATCATGAACCACCAAATCCAACTTAGAGAACAGAGCCATAAGCTGCCACTCACTATTGGACTCCTAAACTGCATGTATCAGTGTTATCCTACTCAACACATCAGCCACTACATTTCCATTTCCAGGAATGTAAGCAAGATCAATGTCAAAATACTGAATGTACTCAACTCACCTTATCATTAAAAAAATTAGATCAGGTTGAGTAAAGATATACTTGAATATTTTGTGGTCAGTGAATACCAAAAAATTATCTCCCAAAAGATAATGTCCCCTACATCGCAAAACATGCACAAATATAGAAAAATCAAGATCATAAATTGGGTAATTTATCTCATTTAGCATCAACTACCAAGGTCTATACGCAACAACTCATTCCCCTGCATAAGAACTGATCCCAACCAGATACAAGATGCATCACAGTAAATGGTGTAACTCTTTCCCAGCTCTAAAAAAATCAGTATCAGTGCTGATGTCAATCTCCCTTTAAGATCTTGAAAGTCTGAATCATAGGAATCATTGTAAAAGTAATTCACACCCTTCATAGTGAGGCCCTTAAAAGATCTGCTATGAATGGAAAGTCTTATATAATGGGTCTATAGTAATCAATCGGCCCCAGGAAACTCTATACATCAATGATGTTCTTCAGCTACTCCTATGAAACTAATTCTCTCAATATCTTTGGGACTACTGATACTCTTATATTTGAGAGTACACGATGATATCATAACTAAAGACTACCAAAAAATAATCCATGTAAGGTTGGAACACAGAGTTCATCAGTGACATGAAAACAGTCGGGACGTTCATGTGACCGAACGGGATAACCGAGTACTTTTATAGACCATACCTACTCCGAAAGTCTATAAGTTGTATATCTGATGTTCTAACACCCAACTGATGATAACCAGATCTCAATTAAATCTTCTTGAACACCCAGGCTTTTCAAAGATGATGAAATATATCATCAATCCTTGGGAATGGATATCGGTTCTTAATCGTTAACTGGTTTAGATTTTGATAATGCAGACAATGTCTGAGGGTACCATTATCCCTATTCACAAAATGAATAGGTGAACCCAAGGACATGTACTGGGTCAAATGAATCTGTTTTCCTGCAACTCCCTTAATAACTTATTGAGCTCCTGTAACTCAGGTGTGTTTATCCTATAAAGAGTAATAGACACTTGTGCCACTCCTGGAACAAGGTCAATAGTGAAATCCACCTCTCTCAATGGATTTAAACCTGATAAGTCATCTGGAAAGACATCTTTGAAACAATGCAACACTAGAGGACAATCCATCTATGAAGTTCCTTGGTCATCTAGATATAAACTAGAAATCTGGGCTGAAATTCCACGCAACCCCTGAGGCTCAGGTCCCTCTATAATTTTCTGGACGTCCCATTCACCCTTGTGTAGAAAGACCCGCCCTATGGTTATGTGAAACTCTCCCTACGGTGAGAGTATTTAACAATGGACTGAAAGGAGACCAACCAGTCCATTACGAGAATGAAATCAAAGCGTGCCATCTATAATACATAGAGGTACCACAATAAGGGACACCCACCAACCTCAAGATGAAACTCCTTGAATAGATGTACACTAGCATTACTTATCCCCACTGTAGTGTCTATTTTCATAACATCAGCAGATGTAAAGATACTGAGCCCAAGGCATTCAAAAAAGGAAACATATATAAATCTATAGGTATCGCATATATCAAAAAGAGGAGAAGAAAAATGTGAGGAAACTAGAATCGTACCTCTATCCGTATCGGGTCCAAGATCATGATTATACTAGGTCGGTTCAATTGTAAAATTATGACCTGTAATAATACCATCTGACTCATCCTGGATATACTGAGTTGATCGACCCATCGTTCCCTAAAAACCTATCGTTTGGAAACCATGACACCAATCACCTCCTCCCCATGAATGGCCTCTTGAACTCCAGTTCCATTACTGATGAGAAGCTGTTGGTACTTCTACTGAATGTCTTCTCATAACAGATCCCATATCAATAGCAGATGGTGAGAAAATTGAAAAAACACAGATGATGACCCATCTTGCTGCAATATCGGCACTCAAATGGGTCTTTCGGGATCTTAGGTCTAATATGGACATTCTTTCCACACTTGTAGCACACCACCTAGCTTCCAGAAGGTACATCCCTACTATTAGAGGAACCACCACTTGTAAGATCCCTGTGGAGCTTCTTGCAATCGGTCAAAGGAGTATCAGACCCGGAAGTTGAACCACCCGACCAGACATCTCCTAACTCTCCCAGGTTTTTCTTGATAATCCATTACTAATTTATAATAGTAGTCATAGAATTAAGCTTGAATACATTCAACTGTCATCATATGTCTTACTTGAGACCTTCCAATAATATTCTAGATAGTGAAAACTCATCTCCTCACAAAATTGGTGCAAAGAGATGAGTCTATGTGCAGTGAAAATATTAGTTCGTCACCGAAAGAGTCCCTACTCCAGATTCATGAAATCCTAGGATCAATCAGCCCACAAAATCTCAAGTTAGAAGTAATCATAGAAGGTCCTCTGAAACAATTCCCATGCCATATACCGATGTTGTCCCACCTACGAGATAACATCCCACCATCTCTTGTTGGAATCACGTATCATGTATGTCGCTAGATTCAAACTCCAATCCGAAGACATATCCATATTATCAATGATAGAAAGAATGGCCTCCAACCGTGACTCTGTAACCTATGGTCTTCCATCCCATGATTATATTAGAGGATGATGTTCCTAGAACACTCACATCAACTATACCATTATTGGGGAATAATGTGTTGCTCCATAAAAGGTATTCATCATCCACATAAAGCCTTTATTGAACTATGAATTATCACCTGCAAAGGGTATAATAGATATATCCCATATCAGAATTAACTATAGGATCTTCTGGTAGTCCCTGATCTTCCATTTCCTGTGTCTAATGATCTCCTTGTACCTCACGTACAACCAGAGGACTTATTGTTCCCAAGACTCTACAAGTTCATGTGTACAACTCATTACAAGATTAAATAAAAATACACCATAGAAGTGGAAGAATAAAGAAGGAAAGGGAAAGAATACATGTTTTACAGAACTAGGTCACACGACATGTATTACTACCACATGACGTGTTCCCGTATGCTTTTAACATGGGTGTGTACCTCTTCTAACCTGGTCATGTAAGACACCCTACAAATGGAATGTTCCTACGAGACACAAAGAACATATGAATATTTCCTCTTTCTCAATTTATTCTACATGGATATAACTACACGGTTCTCTCCTGTTGTAACACTACAGAACGTTCACACTCTAGACACAATGTGTACTACATAAGTTCCATCCTCATATTTTGTTAGAAACACATTCGATTACTAAACAATGTTTATAAGCTAGAAAAGACATGTAAAACCTATTCTTCATCCACCAATTCCGTTATTCACACAGTCGGATACACAATTGGTTACCACATGACGTGTATAAGCTAGACACAGTGCATAGAACCTAAGTTTCATCAACCTGTGTTGTTAGTAACATAGCTGGATACATGGTATTTTACGACATTGACCAAATCGTTGAATACATCAAAATAAAACATTATATATACCAATAACCAATCAAAATAGCAGGTATTTATATCATGGAATCTATTACAACAACATGCATATTTTTCCAACATCTATCACAACAACATTCAATCATTAATTCACCCTAAATGGTCTAATAATAATGCATGACATGGGATTTCTCGAAAGTGCTTATATTATGCATGAGATGGAATAACCTCATATCATCGATTTTTAATAGAAATAGAACCACATGATATCAATAATAATAAAATAAAATAAGATAATCACCTAATAGTGAAACAAAATCAACTATAACAATTGAGAAAACAAAAAAAATGAAATATTCAAGTTAACATGGTTTTTACCTATACACAAGGTTTCTACTCTAGATCACATCTTATTACCAACCACCTATTCCTTCATATACCTATCTATAGGATCCAAATAGTAAGAAAAAAATAAAATAACTTCTTTGATACAACTTTATTATGTCCCGAATTCAGGTTTCGGCCAAAGGTGCCCCGAACCCAGTTGGCCACATAACCTCAAGAACATTTCATCAAATGACATAGGATACCGACTAGCAGTAATGGACATAATTTCATAATGGGGAAACTATTCCTTCATCGTCCGAGTTTAAAGTGTGGGAGAAAAATTGTAAAGAACAGCGGAAGCAGTAATACAAACAAAATTAAATATCAGAAGACTAATGTAAATCCAACAGAAGCCCCAATATATATATATATATATTATGGATGGTATATGTATATAAGAAAATAGAAAAAAAGTCAGAATTTTGGAAAGTAATACTGAAACCAACGCACAAAAGAAATAAGTAACTCCAGCATCATCGCAAGCCTTAGTTCGACCCCATGCTCTCCACCTCCAATAGAAATCAATTACCTGATGAAGAAGGGCGTTTTCCCTTATTATATCTAAAATCATATGGTCTATTTTGGCCCAAAAGCATGACCCAAATAGGGTATGAGAAGAATCCCAGTATTAAACCACCAAAACATCTATGCCTAATTGTCGGTGAATATATATATATATATATATATAGTAGAAAATATGCAGAAACGGGGCAATAAACTAAGAAGTACTCAAAAGTAAAAAATCCTACACTTATCCATTATATTCATTTAAATTTATATTTTATTTAATCCTTTGAATAATGTAACCCTAGGGATCTATCCTAAGATCGGTTTCCCCCGTGAATGTATCAAAATATATTTCTCAGAAGATCACCAAAAAAATCAAGTAAGACAGATCCCAGGATTGTGATTTGGATTATCCAACTCATCACAATCATTCAATCATTCATAAAATATCCTCTGGGAAACATCACATGTTCTAAACCCTTTTGATTAACATATTACCCAATCATTAAATAACTATCCTCTAGGTATCTCTAATGGTTTAACCCCTTTTGGTCTAACATAGTACTAAACAATTACAACTGACCACCTAAGCATCTCTCATGGTCAATAAACCTTGGTCAAAATTGCATTAAGATAGTATAAACGACCTATTAGGCATATCTCATGGTCAATACCCCTTGGTCAACATAGAATCAATAATGTATAAATATCCTCCTGGTCAGCTCTCCCAGTCTAAACCCCCAAGTCAAAGACCACCAGGTAGCTCCCACAACAAATATACCAGGGTCAACATCAGCACTATGGCTCTTATGGTCCTATGTAAATATGTGGCACACATAAAATATCAAGGTATCTCATGCAATCTATAACTATTACATGTATAATCATTCACAATCATATCACATGAATTTCATATTAATAATCAAAATCCAAACTAATCATCTGTGGAATGGAAAAGAGGAAAGCCTAACAGGCATTCTAGAAAAACAACCATTTTAAATCAATCAAGGTAAACACACCCATGGGGTGTCCTGTAACAAGGTATCTAACCTTACATATAATAAAAAACACTTTATCAATCAATCCAACTATAATAGTTATAATAAAATGTTAAATTCCAAATCTAGTAATACCCAAATTGAGGGTATGTGGCACTTTAAGTGTATATAATCCAATGAAAAACAAAAAATGAAACAATTACCCACCTCGATGTCACATAATCAATAAAATTGAACATAGGCCCTTGAATCGTCATAAATCAGCATAAATCTATAAAAAAGGTGAATTTTTTTGACCTTTATTAACTAACGAGTGAGGAAGAATCTAAAAGAAAGGATCAAGGGGTTTTGAGAACTCACCAATGGAATTCCAACCCACCAGACAATGTCTCAATCAGTGATCAGACAGAGAATCAGAAGGTGTTTGATGTACGTCATCCCTTCTATCACAATCTTGTATGGACGGCTGATAGAAAAAGGTGTTTCTGAAGATGAGACACAACCCTGATATGATTTATAAAAAACCAATGCTTGTTAATTTCATTTACATGCCATGTAGTAGCCTTAACCACCCCTATATCAAGCGGTGTTCCAGGTAATCACACATCCATGTACTAAGACATTACAAGGCTAGAACATAGTTATTGGCGGAAACTAGTAACATGGTGTGTACTCATAAGTACATGATGTGTACATAGAAAATTTACATTTCTTCCTTTTTCCTAAAAACATAAAGAAATCCTTATCCATACTGGAAAAGAAGATCCATGTTTTTACAATTTTATTATTAATATTTTTATTATGTTTATTTAGTTATTATTATTATAAGTGTTTATTTATTTTTAAAACCCCATAAAGGGTTTCCCATTTCTCCCTCACCACTACATCATGTCACCACCGTCTCCTCTCTAAACTAGTACATGCCACCTCCCAGCTGATCTCCCACTCCAGTGTCACCTCAGTAGCTATATGTCTCTCTCTATGGCAAGCACCTCACCAAAGATCCTAGATCTAGATGACTCTCCCATCGATTACACACCTCCCTCTGGCTCATCCTCATGTGCGACCCCCCAACCAAAATCCTCTGACGCACCACCTCTCCTTCAATCTGGCATGTAGATATTCTCTTGTCTTCATTGGAAATTCCCTAAAGGGTGATATTCCTCCCCTCTCCTTATCAATTTCTAGGGTTTCTTTATGGGGTATATTTATTGTCTGAACCCTATAATTATAACTTCTTAGGGATTTATTTCCCTTTGATTCAAATATAAATATATTCAATATAGTTATGTTGTTTTGAACCAATTTTATTCCTGTTCTTTGGCATAAATGTTCACGAGTCGTCATTTTATTATTTAAATTAGAATAATTAAACGTTCTAGGATTTCCATGAAATTCATTTGGGTTTTTCTAATGGTTTTAAAGTTGGGAAATGGGTCTTGTCTAGTGTGGTTTTTATTACGTGAAACTGTTATTGTAATGGGAATTGGGTTTTAAAATGAGGTGTGATAACAAATGATTTTAAAATGGGATCTTCACATTTGTACCAATAAGAGTATGAAATGGGAGAGTGATCTATCACTTTTAATAACCCTCATTTGGTCTCTTTAAAAGTGGTTTTTGGAATTGGTGGCCTCAGGCCTTATTTTGGATTTCAAAGAATAAGACACGTGTGTGTGTCGGGTGGTTTTGTAATGTTTTGAATGCATGAGTGGGTTTTTATTATATATAATGTTCGATTTTTTTGGACAATGGAACTTGGTTTGGAAATGGGATGCTTTTTCATTATTTATGTTTTATAAAAATTACTATTAATGTTTTCATGTTGGAATACATTCGATCAATATGCTTTAGTCCAACTGTGTTTTTCGAGTGCGAACCTTTTTTGTTTAAAGGGGTGTCTTGGATTTGTATACAGAAAATGGAATCCTCTTGACTTATATAGTTATTATTGAGGGTGTGTATTATTTCCCTAGGAATTTTATCTGAATTTCAAATTGATTGAAATGGAATTTATAAATGTATTTGATATGTGTGAAGGCCCAGTTGGCACTTGTGATATTATATTGATTTTAACTTGATTTATTAAATAATTAAATGATTAATTAATTAATTAATTTAAACCCTAGGTTAGGGTTTGATATGTGTTTTGTGGTTTCTTGTGGTTTAGGGTTGAGAGAGTTGTCCCCCAGGTCCTATTCTTGTGGATTCTGTAAACTACAGTCGAAGGCGAGGCAGTTTGGGATGTTTCGGTTCACCATGACCATATTTCATATGCAATTTATACTGTTATTTTATTTTAAACTATCTTAGTTTGGGTCTTTATTTATTTTAAGGGTTTTAGTATTTTTGGTGAAGTGTGTTGAACTCTTCTTTGTGGTTTCATGATACGGGTGCCAAGAACGCCTACATGTATATTCATAAGGTAAGGCATATATATACCCTCTTTGTACATATTCCCACATGGCATAGGGAACTTGTGCGGTGAAGCTTGGGGAATATATATATATATATATCTGTGTGTGTGTGTGTGTGTTTGTGTCTGTTTGTGTGTGTGTGTATAAATTATTGTGTGTGTAAGTGTGAAGGGTCGGTTCGAGTGGTCATCCTATAAAAACTGCTTTTTTGAGGTAGGTTTCCCAATGCATTAGCCTTTAAATTAATGAATTAATTATTTATTGTTTTTTCATTTTTATTGAATTATAGTTAGTAGTTTATGGTTTATAGAACAATTTATTATTTTTAAATAAATTAATACCTTATTAGTAATTGAATTGCATGGAATTTCTTGTAAAATGTACTTAATAAGTGTTTGATGAAATACCCCTTCAGCCATCATAAATGCGTTTTTGGATTTAAAATTATGGGTGGGTTTATTAAATGGGTTTCCAAGCATATTTCTAGTTTTCATTATAGCAATTGTATGATTCTTTAATGAATAGTTTAGCATGCCATGGTTTTTGGATGCCCGTTTAGCACATTAAAAATGGTTTCCTCATAAAATCCTCCTTAGAATTGGTTCTTTCTTTATTGGTAGAATAAATATGGGTGTTTTCCTTGGTTTGGAGATTCCCATGTGTCTTGTTAGTTTAAAAGAGATAGAGTTGTTCCTTGGGGTGTCTCGGGGGTGACAATGTGGTGCATTTTGACTATGTGTGATGAATGTACTTATGACAGGATACTTTTTTGAAATTGTTGGATCACCCCCTTTTTATACTAAACATGATAACAAATCATTGAGAGAGAATTTTTAGTGAACGATTGCTACACTAGTTTATATTATGCAGTGGCTAGTGGACCATAACATGGTGTTATTTTTTATAATTGCAATGGTACGGGGCCCCTCAGTCATGCTAAGTGGGGCGATGATTGAGATTTTGGGTGTAATGATGCCATTTGGTGTGTTATAGATTCAGGATGTGTCACATTTATAGTGTGTTCTAGATTTTCCATGATCTCATAGGTTCTCCATGTTTTCAGGTATATAGTATTCTACTGTAGATGATTGAGATGCCTATAGTGATTTCTTTCTCTTATATGGCATTTCTCTGTTTCCTGAATTTTATTTTTGTTGATATTGTTTCCATGCATAGTGTTGCTTCTCGATAAAGGTGATAAAATCATTTAAAGTGTTTATCGAAATATTTTTTGATTTTTATTCAGTTCCTTCCTCAATTTTTTACTTCAATCATCACCACCTTTGAAATTCGATTGCTTTCTTCTTAAAAAGGGAATATTGTTTTAAAATAAAAAAGGGAAATGGACCCTGATTTTTTTTAATAATAAAATATGTGAAAAACTATTTTTATACATTGTATTGCCAACTTTATATTGATAAATATTTTTTTAAAGGAAATGCATCAAAGAATATATTTTTTGGGCATGCCTACTAAACTTTAATACTCACACATATAGTTTTATCTGTGTTTTTAGCAACGAGTTTTGTGCCTTGATTGGATTCAGTCTCCATAGCACGATGTTTATTTTAGATCAGTGACGACATGTTGGGTCACATTGAGGTATGCACAGATTTATTTTCCTTTAGTTCCTAGTTTACTTTTTTATTGTCAGTATTTATTTATTTTCTTGTATTTCATTTATAGTCCAAATAATTCCCACTAGTTTTCTTTTGATGCCCGTCACTAGTTTGCAGCCCATGAGGATCAGAAACGCCCATTGAGGAACGCTGCAAACTGTATCAGGTGAGCAGATCGGGCTCGAACTAGGTTGGTTCATGATAGTGAAGGAATGTAATAAACCTATTAGGACTATCCTTTGAAATTATTGGAATTTACTTTGTAGTTTATTTAATTCGTTAGAGTGATTGTATGAGTGATGTCATAGGTTGACTAAACTATTTATATATGACTTATATGGTGTTTAAAATTAATCTTATGATTTCCCAATGTATGTTAATGAGCTTCTGTTTTGATGGAGGATTATACTACTTATTAGGTCTGAAATATGGATGTTTTCATGAGTTTTTCATGATTTCAATGAAACCTTTATGAGATTTATTTTATCCATTGTTATATATTATTTAAATTTTTATGATTTTTTGAGTATATAAGTTGGTTTATTTGGTAATAGAATATTAATTTTTATCAACGACATTATTCTGAAAAATGTAAGATTTTAAGAGTATTCAAGGTCTAACAAGTTTCTTTATTCCATTTTAAATTTACCTTGTTGAGATCTATGGTCTAAAATTTTAATTTAAAATGTTTTTAATCATATATTAATTATTATGAGGTACATGGATGAGGAAAAGATGTTAATTGTGTAGATTTGTCTTGAAAAAATATGTTTTGTCTTATAAGTGTTTTATTATATTAAAAATTGATACTATGTCTACACTTTGATATAATATTTATTTACTTAATGGAGAAAAACTATTTCTTTAAAAATAAAAATTTAAATGATTATTGGGAACATATGTAAAATAATTATTATCAAATGAATCAATTTTGCACATTATTTATGATCATGTAGTTATAAGGATATTTATCCATGATTTTGAAGGAATATTTTTTTTGATAATTGTATTATCTTTAATTTTATTAATTAATTTAAAAAATTTAAACATTATTAATTAAATATATCATATTCGACGATACATGAGTTACCAAAACTTTTAGTGACTGAATAAATAAGGGGATTAAAGTAAAATAATAGAATTTTTATTTTTATTATGATTCCTATAATTTCAATAACATGAAGTGAAAATGGAACTAAAAATATTAAAACTCAAGTTTTAGGTACTCTAGAACACATATGACATGAAATAGTTTATATGTTTTAATGATTAATTTTTTAACATTAATAAAATGTTTGTTTTGAGTAATCACCATGATATGTTACAATTCTTATGATTAGTGAATGAAAAACTATTGATGAAAAAATATTTAGGATTTCTAATACCAGTCTATGAATAAATACATTTATAATTATCATGGATAAAAAAATTGGTACCATTTCATATCTAGTTAATATTACACAATTTAATGTTGATATATTTAAATACTATAAATATAAATTTCACAATTCCATTAACACCCTTATAAACTGATGATTAAAGAATAAAAAAATCCAAAATTGTCCTACCTTTATGATCGTAATGATTAATTTATTTTACATAATTAATTATTTCTCTAAAATAGTTTCCAATATATTTTTATTAACAAATATAGTGTTTTTTAAATAATACATTTAAATAAAATACCTACATGTAAAATATAAATAATTTGTCATTCCAATGTTCCCAGTGATTTAATATATTATTCTTCCCCAAAACAACTAAATCCTTATCAAACCAAACTGAATAGTTAAAAATAAAATTTAGTAAAATAAATTATTTACCAAAAATGGGAGTGGATATATTATTAAATGTATTTAACAAGTATTATTTATAAATTAAAACATAAAAACCTTCTAGTCCAATTCTAAAATCAATCTATTTTTATCCATTAATGGAATGTAATCAAATAAAATGTCACATCTTTCTTTTTTTAACATTATCATAATTTGGATAATATGAGTTTGATAGAATGGTGCATTCATATTCATACAATAATATATTTTTACACTCTCTTAAAATTTTTGATAACATAATGAATTTGACATTTGATACCTTATCTATACATCGATTATATATATATTTATATAAAAAAACATTATCCCAAATGAGTAAAACATGAAAGGGAGGTTCTAATACTTTTTCCTTTTATTTTACCTTGAATAAGTACATCTACGCTTATAAAAAATTGTACTAGTGGGGGAATTTTAATTATCCAAACTATCATACAATGATAAAATATTCATTGCTTTCTTTCCATTTAAAATAGAATAAAATTGTATGCTGATAAATTATTATGATTAATTTTAAGACATTATAGGCTGATTAACCATTTATGTCTCCCATTATTTTCATCAAGTCTGAATAAACCTCACCATTGGATTTAGAATAACCAATTTCTTTTATGTTATAATATTCAAGGACTTTATTTTTACCCTCTTGTATTATCGACTATTGACATACTTTTATTAAATATTATTTTTCTGTACTTTAGTTTTTATAATTACCTTCAATTATAGTTCATTTATATTCTTAAGTGGTGTACAAATACATTAATAATATGGTTTAATTCACTGAAACATTTTCTTGAAAATAATATTGGAATTGATATAACCACATTTCATAATTTAATTTTTATATTAATACTATTTCATTCCTCAGAACTCCATGATATTATAAATTTCTTTTGAAATTGCCCTTAACAATACTTCAAATTCTAGTTATATTTTAGTTTAGGTGATGATATGTATAATTAGACAAAATATTTTCTTTTGGGATTTTAATTCTCTCGATGTATGAAATGTAATTTTAACATGACATAGTTGTTAAGTATTCTATGTCTGAAATAAAAAAAAATAATTACACATATACAATAAAATAAAATTTATTTGTAATAATGTATTTTTATCTATGAATAACTGTTAAATATTCTAATCTATGTGATCTTATACATAAATTATTAAACATTTTTTGATAATGTAAATTTGAAATCATCATGATAAATAACCTACATGTTTGATTACCATGTTGGGATGAACCGATCTAAATCTGGGGGGACTACTTACTTTTATTTCTACCAGATGTGCAATAACTTTCATTTCCATATGAATAACAGTTATATTGTTTAAATTTTTACCTTTTTCTTGAATTGCATCATAATTGTGACTCTATTTATTACAATATTTCTCATATAAAAGTGAGGTGGATAATGAGTAAGGGTAACTTATGATGTTTTTTAGACATGTAATACCATTTATTTTTAATGATGGTTGGATCATTCATAGGTTATCATTATTTAATTTAATAATTATTAAAATAATTTAAATTTATAATGATTCAAATATATACAAATAAATAGAAATATATATATTTCAGTCTAACTTGTTTTCATTTAAAATGAAATGAAATAATAAACTATGATAATTTTATTGATGACCATATTAAATAATTAAAACAATTAAATAACTGTTAAATATGTTATATATCCAATCATGGACCACTGAATTCACCCATTTAAAATTACATCTGAAATAAGAATTTATCCCTTTTAAAATTCATTTTTTATAAATTTTATATCATATATTTATATATATATCTTGTTAATATAAATAAGTAATTTAAAATTAAAGATGGATATGGTTCTATTATGTGGCCTCATCTTTCCTAGATGACCAGGGTCAACTAAGGCACACTCATGGATAGTTGTGTCGGTAACCATGGGAGGTTGGACAATGTTTTAAATTTTATAGGTGGTTATTCTTGTTAGGCTGTTTAAAAATGTGTGGGTATCAAAGTTATTTTCTATATAGTGAGGGAATTAACATTTCTAGTCACTGGGTATGTTGTGTACCATACTAGGTCAGCTAGGTCTGATCTATGTAGAATACATGAAATGAACCTGAATTTGATAGGAATAACCTTGAATAAATTACAGATATAACCCTAAGAGATATATGTTTAATAACTATCTTATTTTTTGAGATTTTATCTTTTGAAACTTTTTATTTTTTATATTAAAATTCATTATTATTATAAATACAACTCATGTATAAAACAAAAGGAGTTATAATTAATTAATTTATAAAAAATTATTATTTATTCTAATGAAATGGATCAATATAGCTAAATAGTAAACTAGTTAGTAACTCCATGTTACTTCATGTATGCCTCATCATATTAAAGATGACATAGAATAGTAATAATTGTCACATAAACCATGGAATTTGATTTTTTTTATAAAAAATAAACATTTTATTAAATCATAGAATAATCAATAGTCAATAATGATCCATGGGAACGTATCATATTGATAATAAATAGGTTTTTTATATACACATAATCATAGAAATTAATTTCTTTAATAAAGGATCATTCCCAAGACTCTTATAGTGGCTTGGAATTACTCCTCATTCCATAACATCCATGGTAATTATTTCCTCTCAATACTATCATATTATATGGATTCACTTAATAAATAGATTTTAGGCCCCATTCTTGACAATATTATCTCATAATATTTCAATATTCACCTAATATGTTAGAGGGATATATAATTATAGTCCCACCCATCACAAAATGATAAAAATATATCTATATTCCACTATATGGTAAAATATACATCAATTCATTATATCTTTACCGATGGAAAGAATAAAAGATTCATAAATATTCCATAATTTCATCATACCAATACCCAGTGAAAAGAAATGAGTTTCATAATGACATCATCATAACGTAAGTAACCTGTGGGAAAGAAATAAATTTTAATGAATCATGAGTAAATAAAAATAATCCATAAAAATAGTTAAGTCGTATTATATCTTATTATCATACACAAACTGACACATAATATTCTTTAAAATACAATGAAATATATGAAAAAAATACTTTTATAAGATCATTTGAAAATTTCTTTGAAATCTGGGAAAATACACTTTCTTTCATAATCATTAAAAACCAAAGATTCTTAAAATATTTCCCAAAAAATTAATTTAAAAAATAAATATGAAATCATATAAAGGAAACATAAAAAAAATATTTTTCACGAAGGTGGAAAATTCCATTAATGTGGGATAAATTAAAACAAATACTCCCATCACATTTTCTTTTAAAAGTAATAAATATCCAGTTCAAAAATCATTTTAAAAATTACTTTTCAAACAATTTAATATAAATTTAAATATGGTTAAAATGTATTTAAATATTAATTGAAATGTAGAAAATAATATTCTCGAAAACATTATAAAAACCATTATGTGGATGAAAAAGGTCATCGAATAATAATGAAATAAGGTAGGTTTTTCATAAATTCATTTTCTCATTCATTTTATGTAACCATGGGAGAAAATGGTAATATTGATCTTTAATTCTGTGAATAAGTAGAGGAGAATACAATATACAGTCTTTAAAGTATAAGATCCGAATAATTTCCCTTAATGGGAATTTATCATACAAAATTTTTAAATGATATGAGATTGTAACATAAACCCTTTGGTATGTCTATAGTCTTAGGCTCTCTGGTCATAGACCGAGTGAAGATTGAGTTGATAATCATCTGGGAATTTTCAGGGTTTTTACCCCTTGGTTCATATATGACTTATTAAAATACACATTCTAGAATATATATAGGTATTCCATTGGTAAGAAACCACAAAAATCTACACTTTTCCTAGACTTATGGATCTTATCATTTACTTTATCTTATCCCCAAGGATTTCAAAAATTTTCTCGAATCATTATCTCATAAAGTAACTAAACCCTACTCTATTGCCAGATATTGTGACATAAATAGAGCCTAAATAAATATCAAATAACTTTTTAATAATAATAAATATATATCAAAATAATATATATCCTAAAAATATTGAATTTCAGTTTCCTTAGAGACTTTATAAAAAAGAAACTTATTCTATTAATTTGTTTCTGCATCTCCCACAAAGCTCTTGAATCTTATTAACTACATTCAAAATTTCCTAAATCCAATCTTAATATCATGGGTAAAATGGAAACATTATAAAGTGTAGGTTCATATTCTCAATATGGGTAAAAATTTTAGATATCAATTAGTGATCATTAAGTGATAAAATATAAGTATAATAGTATTATAACATGATTAGAACATATGAAAGTAATACCCAATAAATCAAATATCTTTAATCCTAAATCATGATATAAGGATTTTTCATAACAAAATAAATACTTAATAAGTGTGAAGCATCATTAATAATCAATCATGATCCATGATAAGGTATCATGAGTATAATATATAGGTTTTTGGCATACACATAAGCAAGAAAATCATTTCATTAGTTCGAGATCACTTCTAAGATTGTTGTATTGGATTGGGTTCACATCAAATTCCATCGTTTCATTTATTAAGGTTACCTTCCATGACTATCATATTATAAATAGTTCCTTATCTAACTAGATTCACTCACCAATCTATTTATATTATCTCATGATATATCAATCATTACTTAATGCATTATGAGTATATTTAATTCTAGGAACACCCATCAGATAAGTAAAACCATATATAAATGTATACTATAAGAACATAAAACAATCATCAATTCATCATATCATAAACCAATGAATGAATTTTTTTTAGAATCAATATTTAATTTCACTAAAGTGTACCCCATGGAAATTAAAAGGGGTTCATTAGAATCTCATCAAAACTTAATTATCCCATGGGAATGAAATGAGTTTTGTAGAATCATCCATAAATCACCATAATCAGTCCAATGAATGAATTTAGATGGTATATTAATATCATATCTCTAATTATTCATAATAAATATTAAAGGACGTTTTCCAAGACAAAATACCTTTATAAAATAATTTAGAAATTTATATTAAAATAAGGAATATTCAATTTTTTATTCTGTACCTTAAATAAAAAAAATTACCCAAATATTGAGAAAAATATATTATTTCAATATAAGTATGTAAAATTTTAATGATTTATTCAAAGATAAAAAATATCCCAGATGGTTGGAAAATAAATTTAGTCAATAAACATTAAGATAATTTTTCATTTAACTCTTTCTATAAAATAGTCATATATAACTAGTTCAAAAAATATTATAAAAATTACACTTTAAAACTTTTAAAAGAAATTTTAATACGGTTTAAAATTAATTTAAACAATAATTTGTCAAAATAAAATAAAAATTCTAAAGGCATTTTAATTATCATGGACACAGATGAAAATTTCATTGACCAAAGAGGAAATACAATATTTTTTATAAATTATTTTGATTAAATTAATTACAATGATAGGAAAATTGTTAATTTTTTTTAAAATTATTATAATATAATGAAGTGATTAAAATATAAGGGTTTTAATGTATAATATTCATATAATCTTCTTCAATTTAAATTTATCGTAGACAACCCTGAAATGAAATGAGATTGTAACATAAACCCATACCTCCAGTCCCATCTTGCTTCATACATGTTCAAAAATCTTATACAATATATATTTCAAAATATTAAATCCATTTTAGAGGAATATTCATACATAAAATAATTGTAATCATTTCTTTATAATTTTCAATTTCCCTTTATTATCAATTTTTAATTAAAAACAACATTCAGGTGAAAACTAGTCTATTTCCATGCACGTTTTGGTTCAACTGTTCCAATCCTTGCACCATAGTCATTGTTTAATCATTTAATGAGTTTTAATATTTTCATAAGAACCATATTTATTCATTATCTACAATTTTATAAACATTCATATAAATTATTGATGAAAATTGTATTACATTACTTCATATAGAGTATGGTCCGTAGGCACACACGAGTGATGTTACCACTTTTTGATAAATGGAAAGAAAGAAAGGAAAATTTTAATTAACCAATATAATATAATGATTATATTATAAATATAATATATAATAATTAAATATATTATTATTACCATGAATATCAATAGTAAATAAAAAAATCACATCACCTAATGGTGGCGGTAATCCACACGTATCCACGAACAATGTTATCAATTTCCAACAGATGGAACAAAGATAAATAATTGAAAAATCATTAGAATATAAAAATATATTTGTAATAGAGGTACTAATTTTAATATGTCAATATTTTAATAGATAATTTTAGGAGGTTTATGAATAATTAATGAGGAAAATAATTAATAAAAACATTTAATAATTCTTTGGGTATCCTCATTTGATAAGATCCTTAAGGAATATTGGATGGGTCAGTTTGGATGAAAATAATCCAAAGTCCGGAATAGTGATGTTGGGTGAGTATTTGGTTATTTATATTTTAATAAAAAAGACAAAATTTTGTGAATAATTCATAATTGGACTTTTCCTTTTTTAAGTGTGGTGAGAGATAGAATTGTAATTACATAGAATATTAAAATATAATATAGTTACTCTCATAGAAAAGAGGATCCAAATTTAATCAAGTGAAAATATGGGTTTATAATATCTAAATTCATTCATGCTATTGGATTTATATTTCTTTAATTAAGATTTATCCTTTTTCATTTAGATTAACTCCCTGTTAACTCATTTCAAACATTACCATAGAATTTAATACTTACCTCAGTTACTATTCACAGTGAATAAAAATTAATTTAATCATATTAAATAATATTAATTATTATTGTTTAAAATATTTAATCCATTAATTTTAAAAGTTTCATTATCCATAAGGGGAATATTTACATTATTTCTTAGACATCACATTGTTCCTCATTCCATAGAAAATTTTGGTTTTCACATTATAGATTATTCTCATGTATGAATCATAGTTTCTCATATGTACTCAATTCCATTTAAAATTAAAAAATTATACTATAGGGTTACATTCACATATAAAGTTAGTCAATCATTCATATTTAATACCTTTTATAATTTTACTCTAATATTTGGAATGAATATGTTCATCTAGGTAGTTTTTATGACACCCTTATGCATGTATATCCTTTCACATTTATGAGGAAAAACATAGAATCCAAAATATTTAATTAATCATTTTTGAACTGCTTTAATTTTTCAATGAAAATATATATAAACTATAATTATACTAAAAAATGTAAAAAAATAATCAATGAAAAATTCAATAGATTCTAATTATTATCACCCTGTGTTGACAACAAATATAACACATTAAATATTCTACTGGGTTATAAATATCCTCCTTTTTTCATCCTTAATAATCAAATTTGTTTTATCAAATCATGTCAATTTTCAAAGAGAAAAATAAAAAAACCTCATAATGGGATTAATTAATTTTTAGATAATTAGATCCCTCAGTAACAATTTAGTTGTGACACATCATATTGATGATATCCCACTCAATCTGTACACTTATTCAAAATTTTCCTAAATTTATAATACCCACAAAATTTGATTCAAAATAGACAACGAAATAGTTTTTTATCTTTCTACGCCTTTGAAAACAAATTCCGAAGTACTTTTGGGGTTTTACTATATATCTTCATGTGAGAGAGGAATACACAAATTATGTTTCAAATACATGTCAATAATTTTTCCCTTGACATGAAATTTATAAACATATCACCAATTTTATTTTTGTGGTTAAATAATAAAAAATAACATCCCTATTATCCACATTATCTGAAACTTAATGTCATTTTAAATAAATATTTTTATGATCTAGAAGTCTTGATAGGATTCTTGAACAATTTAATTTCAATTTAATTTTCAGAAGAAATATTCTTAGGATTTTAAATTTCTAAATTCAAGTCTTCAAATGTAACTTTATTCAACAATAACTATGTACAAGCATATGTTGAGTCTATACAATTGAACTTAGTTGTACTTAACTTAACTTAAATATACTTCCTAATAATATATATGATAGATTTTTTCCTAAAATGAATTCTCAACATGATTTAGGTTTTCATTCATTTTAATTACCAACCCAATCATCATCTATGAACCCTAAAATATTCTATTTTTAGTCCTTATATACATCAGACCATAACCCAATGTTCCTTTAACATACATGAGAATTAATTTAGTAATATTTAGTTGTGAATACTTTGGTTCACTTTTATATATTGTAAATTGATTGGTATAATATAATTTTTTTATTGATTCAATATGATAAAAAATCTTCCATTGATATTCTTGAATTCCATTATATTTAGACTATTTCCCACTTCATTAATGCCCAATTTCATACAGGTGATGAAAATTCTATTGAAATATTCATAACAAAATATATTAAATAATTCCATTGAATATTGTCCATGGGAAAAGAAGATATATTTATATATTTTCATATTTTGTAATACTTGGAAGTAGCTCATCCCACAATATATTAACATCCTAAAATATATCATCAACTACATTGAATATTCATTACATGCATGCTATTTTTCATTAAAACAATACTTCTTCAACATAAAAAAGGAAAATATGAGTATATATAATAATTCAATTAGTAAATATTTGTCGTTCTAACTTTTCATTGGAGATATACAATTTATTTCGGAAACTAATTTCTTTTGATTACGATGATCTTGGTTCTTGTTTTAACATATAATTGTGATTCACTGATATATGAAACCATGAATATATAATTTTAAAAAAGGATTATTTCAGGTTTCTTAATAAAGAGTTACTATACTACGTTTCTATTCTTAAAGGTATATTCCACATACATTTGATAAATTTTTTAGTTTTATAGTACTATAAATACTAAAAATATTCAGGTTTCCTCATGTCCTGCAAAAGGTGAATGATTTTATTTGATGTATACTCCTTCAACTCGTAAATATCCATTTTCATATGAATCTAGTATTATTATTTGAAATATCTACTTTTAATTTTGGTTTCTTTATTAACACCCACATGAAAATTATGATATTTTTACATTTAGGTATAGTAAAAAGTTATTAATTAGAATTAATCTCTAATTAAGGAAGCCCAACCATTATAAAAATCATCAATTATTTCTATATAAAGTACTCAATAATTATTTTTTGATCAAAATGTTAAATAAGAAATAATTTATTTCATATGATAAATATTATTATTGATTTCACTAGAGATTTCCAACTACCAATTAAACTTTTTGATTCAACATTATTCGTCAATATCTGATGTTTTATTTTCTTATCTACAATAGCTTCTACCACATCACTATTTTGATTTGTGTTAACTTATTTTTTTTATTTCCAGAATATTCATTACTTTTATAACAAGATATCTAAACTTTTTGATTCAACATTATTTGCAATGTATTCTATCATTTGAGGACTCTTCTATTTGATTTATATCCCATTTTGATCCATTATTAATAATTATCCTAAAACATCCATAGATTTTTTTTGATATTTATGAAACATTAAATACCAAAAACAATAATGTAAATAAATGTAGGTTAATTTGGTTCTACATATCATATAGAGTTTGACTAGAAGCTTGTCTCAATGTGAATCTATTTTTAATGTGGACAACCATTAAAATCGATTCAATGTAAATTTTTTGAGTCTAACTGAAACAATAAATTTTTATCCCATTGGAACCAATATCATGTTCAAATTTTCTAAATATACATTTCATTAATGAATGTACAAAGTTCTGTATTGATGTTTTCCCAAGATTTTGATAAAACCCTGGACCTTATTGGGGCATGTTTTGTTTTAATTTGTTCCTAATTTGGTATTTTTCTAAAGTTTTAGGGAGATTTATATGTTTATAAAAACAAAAGGTGGTTTCATAGGTATCCCAGGGATCATATGCCAGAGAATATTAAAAATGAATGACTTTAGAAAGGGTATAATGTTATCTCATAATTAGTGGAAGCCATATACCCAATTTTGTATCGCAGGGAATTACTACCAAATGGTTCTTCAAACCAAGTGAATATCTATGTTAAACTATCTAAAACCTAAAATATATTTCAAACTTTGTTTTAATGGTTGGATCATTATTTACCCAATTGTTCAGGACAACCATGATTACATCAATTCCAACATGACTAGTAATAGAATGGTGTTCACGAAATCTGAAAAACAATATGTAATAACCATGTGTCTTCCCAAATTCATAAACACATGATATTATTTGAATTCCCCTTATAAATTAAATAATATAAACCACTTATATTCATCCCTTGATTGTCCAACCCCCTTACAATCCCTCTGTCCTCACTACTTGTCCATTCCTTTAATGTTTTCATGATAAAACCATATCAGAATCATGTTTTTTATATATATAACGATATTTAGGTATGAATAACACTCCATAATTTATATGTTTTAGTTTCTTTCTTGTTTTAGAGATATTAAACCTATTTTAAAAATTTATTCCCTATTTCAATTTTTTGGAATTTTTTGATTTGAAACATTTTAGCTCAAATTTGTTTCCAAACATGGATGAGTAGACTTAAATTAGCATATGTTAGGCTGTATTTAAACAATATATTATAATTATGAACCATTTATTAGTTAATGTGATGTATATCCATATGATATTTTTATATGTTTATCTCAAACTATAATAATTATTTTTAAAATATGGACTCATGTAATAAATTTGTTTATTTTTTTAAATTTCTCATTGATGAGTGTTGAGATAAAACCTTCATTGATGCCATTAGTTTTTCCCAATTTTTACTATGTGTGAGAATTAAAGAGGAATTTTAGGAGGTTTCCAAAGTAAATTAATTTCCTATTATGAAAATATATATTACTAAGATGATCATAGGATTTGTTACTAATTCCCATCATGTGTGGTAAATGAAATAATTGATTATAACAGGATTCCATGGATATTCTACTTAGATATGAACTTTTTTCTATTAGTATGGGATTCCTAGGATGTTCACCTTGAATTATAATTTTTTCCAATAGATAAAAAACACCTTGGATATTATCAATCGATTCGACATGATTTCTGGGGATATAAGATTCATTCGATATTATCCATAGATCGGTATTTATTATTATAGATATTGGAAGCCTTTTGTTTTAACCATTGATCCTGATGTTTTAACCATTGATCCTGATTTGTTCATATTGATATTGATACCTCAGTTACTCTCATTGGATATAGATTTATGATTATTTACATGGGATGACTTGGATATTCATGTTAAATCTGAACTTTCACATATGGATATGGGATTCCCTTAGTTTGATCTGATGTTATTCCTATTGATACATGATGCCTTGGTTGACCTCCTTTGATTATGGGATTTTGAGGATTTCCACCTAAGATTTGGAATGATTCTTAATGTTATATTATGTAAGGACACATCCAACATTAGATGATGAATGCATGGTCTTTTCAAGGTTTCACCTTAGAACCTGATGATTATTAGTGGTTTATTATTTATATTTTGTTCATTTTGTTATCCAAAATAGCATAAATATTAATTAGATTATATATTATTGTAGATTCCATTATCGGTGTCCTATAGAGTTCAACTCACATCCACCTATGTCCACTATTAGTACTAAATTAGACTTTATTTTTACCGAAAATGACAATGGAAATCATAGTATAAATGATGGCTACTTTTTTTTGGTGTCTTGTATGGGAGATAATACTAGGTTAGGACTCAAAACCCATTTTTCATTATTTTCTTGTTTTTTATTTTTCCATTTTCACTCTAGTGTATATGATTTACTGATGAAGGATCCATCTTGTATGTATGAATTACTTAAAAATTATATTGCGTCTTTTTTATATCACATGGGTTTTGTTTATTTATTGTCACTTTTCATTATGTCTATTTATACTAGTTATTAGGGGAATGATATTATTATTATTGACACTATTTTTATATTCTAATATAATGGTATTGTATGCTTATAGTACTTATATATACCCTTACTACAATTCCACAACCTCTAGAATATGAGTATTGTTACTTTAGTTTAATTTAGTCCATTAGAAAAATATCCAATGAGTGGTCATGGGTATGGGGAATTCCCTAAAGTGGAATCAATTCATCTTTTATTATATATTACTATTTCATAATGGTAAATTGGATACACAAGTTTTTCATTATGTGGTCTAAAACCTATTTCACATATTTGTTAACCCACATACGACAGAAGTGATATTTATCGTGGTGGGGATTGTTTTCCTTGTTTTTGTTTTCATATTTTTTTTTCTTTTTCACCTAGTATGAAATACACGATTTTTTGTTTACAATTAATTGAATTTAGACTCCTGTCATAGAATAGAATGTGTTTATGTTTTCATGCATAACAGTTGGAATGTAGGATTCGCATGTCATTCACATGATTCTTGTAATGAATTATAAGAACATAGTATAAGGTTATGATAATTTATGTTTCAACATCAATTTTTATTTTGTCTCCATTATAAATTAAATGTGGTAGAATATTTAATTTATAATTTAAATTATATTGTATTTAAATCATTACAACGTATTCGGGTTACTTGATGGAATTAGTTGAATAAATTTAAAAATGAATCATATAAATTATCTTAACCATTAACTTATAGTTGAAAATTAGTTTTACTGTGGATTAGTTATAATTTTTTTAAAGTTTAAGGATAATAAATAATGGGTTATATGATGTGGATACTTTGTTTACATGACAAGGAATTGAGTATGTATTGATGGGGATAAAGAGAGCCCATGTTATCAGAGATTATGATATGCACTATGATAAATATGAGTATGTTATGAAAAATACTTCATTCCATAAATTATGAAATTAAAAGTTTTTTTTGGAAAAAAGTTATTATGTACCTATTTAGTATTATATTTATATGGTACCATGGAGACCACATACGGAGAACCAGTAGCATAGGTGCAAGCATACCCTATCTATGGCTGGAAACTAGTTTAATATTATGCTATGGAAGGCGATTGATGTTCAAATTTGAGGGAGATTATATTGAGTTTTGCAGTTGATGGAGAGATAGGGTATTCAATATAAACCAATGGTTTTCGATTTTACTAGATATTTTGTTGTAGATTCCTCTATTATTCATTAGGAAGGGTTGAGTCATGGCTAATGAGTTCTATATAAATTCTATTCTGACGATCCTTGACCATCTTGATACATCCCTTGAATGGAGGGTAAAGTAAGTTATCTAAATTCTATATGTCCTTGGGAAGTGTTTGTGGGATATATTAGTATTTGTATACTAATTTATGGTTTTTTCATGGATGAAATTTCAGATAAGTTTTTTAGTTAATTCTACCCAGAGACCCTAATAGATGATAATGCTAGAGATATTATGAAACTTATATATGGAAGAATGTTAGTGATGTATTATGATGATAACTACCCAAACCTACACATTTTTCCAATATCATGTTTAGAAATTTGAAAAAATGGACTATACATTTTGAGGACATCTTGATGTATGAGGATTAAGTATATTTGAATGTATTTTATATTCTATCATTTTATGATTTTGTGAACTATGAAATTATTAATAAGTGGAACCCGGGAGAGGGAATGTTGATTTTTCCTAGTGTCTTATACTTAGAGGAAAAATAATGAATCTCTATACACCAAATTGTTTCCATTGGAATGATCACACTAGAACAATTATATAAAGAGTATCTATGATGACATATCAAATCTCCTCATCAAAGAGATAGTTCAATGTAGTTCCATCATTATGGAAGGAAATGTCAGATTCATCTTATGTATGATAGGTTTCTAGTTGGTTTCTAGTAATGCATAATTTTGGTAACTCTATATATGTTCAGATAGTTTTCTCAATTAATTTATAGGGACATAGACCTTGACATGGATCTTCAACTGTGTTGGAGATGATACAAAATGATTATAGTTTGAGTTCCACAGACTAGCTCGGATGAGGTGGACTATGTGGTGTTCAGTTGTAGGGGATGTAGGGCATGTATAGTCATTATTAACCTATGAAATTTACCTCATATTTTGTATCATGTGATGGATAATGGAATCTTGTTTAGCTTATGATTTTTGAGAAGGATGTTAGAACATTTTCTATCCATGGTGTGATTTTAATTACTTTTATGATTGAATATGCTTTGTTTGACACATGATCAGATTAAACATTCAAATTATCATGGTTTGAGGATGTATTATATTTAACCATAGTGTATATATATGATGTAATGTTTATTTACATCCCATTATGTGTGTAATCAAATGGAATTCATTAATATTGGGAATCTATACATGTTATTTGTGGCCACAAATTTCTTTGGGATCAATCTTTACAAGAGATTAATGACCTTGAATTTATCATTGATATGGATTGGTTAGTGCAATATCAATCCAATATAAATTTACACTATTAATGAGTGTTATATAAATCTCTTGAGGTAAGAGAATTCCTCTATGATGGATAATTCAATTCATAAATGGGTCGTACAAGACCCGACCATCCACAACATGGTGTGATTACTACATAGGCTACTAGATTGGTATTCAATAATATATAGAGGAAATAATATCTTTTCTCCATTGGTGTTTCACCAATTTAGGATTGTATTTCTTTATTATTTCTTAGTGATTCCACATAAAATAGAGGTAATGTTTACTATCTATATCATTTTGAGTTTAGAGAATATTTTCTTCCAAACATATCAGATAGATCTTATTTGTATAAGAAAGATAATGTATTAGAAAGAGGAGTTAGAGGAAAATAGATTTATATAGATGAATATATATCATTTGGGTTCACTATTCCTTTTCAACAAAGAATGGGGTTATATTCTTGAGGAAATATTTAGATTTTAAGATGATAAACCATGATTCAGTAAAGAACAAATATCTTATCCCATGTATAAATGATCAATATGACCAACTTGAGGGATATCAATTATTCTCAATGATTCATTTGAGAGTAAATTATCATCAAATGATGGCTAAACAATCATACATACCTTTCCCTGAGTTTAGAATCATGTATTCCCAACACCAGTACATGGAGATGTTGTTTGGTCTAACAAATTCCTCAATGGTATTTATGAACTTTATGAATTAGGGATTCCACCTATATCTGGAAAACATTATGATAGTTTTTTTTGATGATATCTCCATATACTCAAATAACTATGAAGATTTTATACAACATCTATATATTTTTATGGAACACTTTAGGAGTGTCATATATATTCTATGATCTCTTTGTAAAATTTTTGGATTTACCAAATGAACTTAATTGGGAGTGTTGTATCTAATTATTGAGTGTGAGTAAATATCCAGAAGGAAATAGTAGTGATTCTTAGTTTTGGACCAGTTTAATTTTTGAGATTTATGGATTTTTAGGATTGGATGTTTATTACTGTTGAGTTTTTTTAGACTTCACTAACGTGGATGTGTCGATGATATACATGATTTATAAGAGGGTTTATATTATTTGGTAATTATTTTAGGATAAAATTTTATTTTTTTAAGTAGATGATTACTATATTACTAATTTTAAAAATATAGATATGGGTAGGGATTATTCCATGTTCTGTGACACATTAGGTGTCAGGTTGGGAGCTCTCTTGATATACTATAATCATGTGGTATCTTATGATTCTTGGTAGAATTGTTTTCATGAGTGGAAACACCCAACACATAACATGGATCTAATATTAGTTCTATATTCTATGATATATTGGATTAATTACCTATTGGGTTATATGTTAATGGTGTATATTTAACAGAAGACCCAGATATATAGTATCTTATAGTTCGACCAAAACCTTTAGAAGAGAATGTGGGTTGAGAATTTAAGGTATAGTGATTTCAAGATAGAATATTACCCTTGAAAGGGTATTATAGTTATAGATATACTAATATGATAGAATATGGATTATGTAGTCCTATATTCAAGCTATGAGTGGTTAATGATGGAAAAATTTTATGAAATTAAACCCATTATTTAGGATTTTCAGGATCAATAATCTATTAAATCCTTATATATATCATTATCACTACTCAGTTTGGTGAAGATGATATAGCTATTATACTATCATTTTCTTGTCAGAAGAGATTGAATATATTGTAGGGAGGTACCAGAAGACTAGTATCTTGATATAGATGAGATCCTCTATATCAGAGGATGTGGCGCAATCCAAATAGATATATTAGAAGAGATTTTGAAGGAATAAAATATCTTGAGATATGAGACACGACTAAGGAAGAGTAAAATGTATTTAGACATAGGTTAGAAATAAATGTGGCACAGGATAAAGGGGGCCACACCATTTTTGTTACAAGATTCCTTTCCTATCTGTATATGAAGGTCAAGATTGACCAGCCTGTTAGACTCATATATCGACAACTCATTCCTATGTTAATGTGGGATGATGTGACCATGAATTTTATGATGGGTTTGCTGAGGAAACTAGAGGGTAGGGATGATGTGTGGGTGAATGTGGATTATCAAAATAAATTAATTCTTTTCCTATCAATATATTAAACCTTTTTAACGGATTTGCTTGGTAAGACTCATATCAGGGAGGTAATATGTTCACATTGGTTTTTCTAGAGTATTGTTTTTGTAAAGGATTTCGATTTATGTTATGATTTTGGTAGAGAGTTATAAAATGACATTGAACATGGGTTCATCTGAGGAATTCCTATCATCAATTTATAAATAGATAATATGAGTGTAAAATTTAATTGTTAGAGTAAATATTAATATCATGTGGCACAAATATTGGTGGATCAATTGAGAATATTATGGTACTAACAGAATTTTTACAGAATTATAGATCTTATACATGAATGTAGATGGATTTGTTTGGAGTCTTTTATGATCTTACATTATATCAACCTATGTGATGGCTGGAGGATGATAAGTCTACAATTTTTTTGTTATGTCTTATTTAATAAACCTCATAGAATATATATTTAAAAAATAAAGAGGATTATGAAAATAAGAGTGAGAATAGGTGTTATCCATTTTTTCAACACCATCCCCTCATGTTTTAGGTTGGCGATTAGGTATTTTTATGTGCGTCACATTTATTGGTACATTTCTCTATTCATAGGTATGTAAAGTTAGTTCCATGGTATGTATTTCCATTTGAGATCATCGAGTGGATTAATATAGTGGAATACTAATTGGATGTTACATATAGTTTCAATGTGATGAAATATATATTTCATGTATCACAGATCCAATAGTACTACCTCAATCAATCTCATGTGATCAACACTAAATATATTTATCTTAATGTATATGTGTCATTTGAGGAGTTTTCTATTCATAAAGTAGATTAGCGTAAGAAGAATATTCATTGAAATAAACATACTCTGTTATGAGTCTAGTGGTAGCACATGCATATCCAATAGAAGAAATGGGATCAAGAGTCGGATTTGTGGGCTTAGTGAATGGATTTATTCACATATGGGTCATAGTGATGATAAAGAGTGAATTTCAAGTGGAAAATACAGTAAAATTTAAATTTAGTAAAACTACAACCTTAATAAGGTATTTTTATTTGATTTTTTTCCAAAACATGTATTATTTATTATTTGATTTGTGATTGATGGTTTTATGTGGAGTTGAGTTGTTTTGATGTCCAATTAGAGGTCAATGTCTAAAAAATATATGAAATTTAAGTTTTATGAAAATTATAGTTGTTCATGTACATTTTATGATATCCATACAACCATATATGCCGAGAGAAAAAGGAATAGAACATGAGGTGGGACTACCTATGATGGTGTATATGAATTTAAGTGGTGATCCAAGGGGTATCCTATGAAATAAAGTGACTTTATAAGAGAATGTAGATTTATTGGGAAGTCATAGCATCTATATGAAATACTTTTTTGTGTGGTGAAAGGATCCATATATGATATATGGATTCCATTGAAATTATGTTTGGATATTTTTTTGTTCCAATTTATACAACATGCCTTTGATTTTTTCTACAGACCTGTCTTTATATCCCTATGTATAACAGATTCCTTGGAAATTTTCTAAGGATATATAATTATATTTGTTGATACAATATTAACATGATATTATACTTGGATTAAGAATTATGCCAATGGATATAAGATAACATTGAAATTCTCCATGGATATGGATTTATGACTATGGATACAAGATTCAATATGCCTTCTCATCATATTTGGATTTATTCTTTTAGACATAGGATTTAATTATTACTCTCCTTGGTTCTAGATAAATGGTTATGAATATAAGATACCTTCGATATCCATCTTGTTTCTAGAATCGTACTTATTACCATAGGTTTCCTTGGATGATAACCTTAGTTCTGCATTTTCTAATTGATATGGGATACATGATATTACCACATATGATATATCACAACACATGTTGTTATGTCATGTTTAGGGAAATTTGATATGGGTTGATGTATGTTTTGTGGGTTCCATTTGTCACCATAGAACCTAAGGGAAGCTAATGATTTATTTTTCATATTTTTATTCATTTTTGTATCCACATCACCATTAACTCTTCCTTAGAGTATATTTGTTTATAAAAATAATTTGTTGTGTATAACTTACTCATACTCAAATCCTACCTAGGATACTATTGGTACCGAAGTATAATTAATGGCTATAGAGATGAATAATGTAAAATTCATTATAAAATATTTATGAGTTGTTATTTTGTGTAGAGAATGGGAGGCCGAACTTAGATATGTCTGAAATCCATTTTTTGGGTTGTGTAGTTTTATTTTTTTTTATATTCTTCTATCTAATGTGTTTGATCCATACTATGGGAATCTGGTTTTTATGTCTAAATTTGTTTAAGTTTATATTTATTAAGATTGGTATCACATGGGATGTTTTTTTATTAAAAAATTATATTAAATTTTTAGCCGTACGTATTTAAATTATGATCTGTTTATTATTTGTTCAATTATTTAATTCTAATATATAGGTTTATCCTTCCTAAAATACCAACATAGTCCCTTGGTGCTATATAGTATCCACTAGCATATTAGAAGGAATTCTAAAGGCCTTACGATACCACTATACTGGACACTAATGTGTGGTCATGGGTTGAGGTAACTTCACATTTTTGAATAGATGATTTATAAGATATAAATATAATATACTTTCTATTATCTATTTACAACCATCATATATAGTCCTCTAACTCATTCTCACCACATATTTTAAAACATTTAAGAAATTTTAATGTTTTTTATTTATATTACATAAAATATAATTGTTTATCTTGGTGAAATTATCAGTAAATGTGATTAATTATGGACCACATGTAGAGAATTTATGTCTGTTATGAATATAAAATTGAAAATCTTTTGGTTTATGTTTCATATTGGTATGAATTTTCACTATTTTGGGAGCTCCTAAACAATCTTACCCTTTTCAAATAATTTGAGAAAAATAGATTTCCCATAATATTTATATGAAGTATAAATCTACCTACATTATTCTTTGTCAATTTACTCTAAAATAATTTATTAATATGGGAATAGGTTTTTGAACGTTATTATTTTATACTTTTTCACTAAAATAAAATGAATTAGGGAGATAACTATTCTGAAACAAATTTCTACTAATTTATTCTCAGTTGTTCATATTTCATCCATAATTTTAACTCCTAATGATTCATGAATTTTTTTTGAAAATTTATTCACTTCAGTATTCATATAGTAGTATGACACTTGATAAATTATTTTTAATCCCCTAAACAAAAATAAAATCTTTTAATTTTATATTACACAATTAAATATTAGATGTAATAATACTTGTTATTTTTATAGAATTTTAATTTAAAGTAGCTGCTTCATATCTATTATTATATTCATTATTATTAAAAAAATTTCATCAGTGAAAATATGATAAAAACAATAACTATAATGAATTCATGAATTAACTTTCATTAAATGATTTAAGTCAATTAAAATAGTGAATGACTTTTCTTCCTTCTTCATAATTAGAAATACATAGTAATTTTCACCGTATGGATTTTTTGTGTGAAAAATTAGTTACAACATCGTTAGAAAAATTAAACAAATAATTACACTCCCTATTAATATATTCCATCAAATAAAATATTTTTTTAGTGGATAGATTTTATTGTAATCTATTCATTGAGTTTTCAATCTTTGAATTGTTCTTTATTTTCCCTTAATAAATTATTTTCACTTGAAAGTTCATATATGTTATCTCATACCTAATCCATTGATGTGACATGTTTTATTAATTTGAATAGTTTTTGTGACAAAAAATAAACAAAATTAGAAATAACAGACAAGATTGGTTATTCTGTATTGATGAAATCTCAATAAAGAAATCTATTTTTGTTTTCCTATGAAAATTTATTCTTCTTTATGTCAAGAATAAATGGTTCCTTTTAAGATATCGTTATTTTTAATTAAAGTATAAGATGATTTCTCATTACTATTTTTGTCCTAATCATTTACAGTCTTAGAATGAGATCTTGTACAATTAGAAATAATGGATTCATTTTTTGGTTTATCCTGGGAAGATTTTCCCTTTCCTATTTGGAAAATTTGCTCGAAATTTGTAGATGTTTTTTTAATAAAAATTCAATTGATATTTCAAAATCCTCTCTAATTTCATTTAGAAAATATTAATATTCACGTATATTTTTTTATCCTTTAACTCTTCTTTATTTATATCAAGTTTTTCTTCATTCCAATTATCTCTCTCTAAATATTTTATGCTTCAATAAATTATATATATATATGTTATGTCACAATCTTATTCATTGCTTGTAGTTTCATCATGTTTTCAACATGATCGAAAAGTTACTAAATTTTTGAATAACTTCTTCTAATAATTGGATATATGAAGTGTAGTACCATTCATCTTTATTACTCATCAATAATTTTATATTTATTCTCAATTTTTTTTGCATACCCTCAATAACCTTTATGAATTTCTTTGATATTTTACCAATTTATCTTTCTGTGTCCTTTCTTCTTGATTAACAATGTCACACTTACCACTATTATTGATTAACAAATTAATTACAAAGCTTCCAACTGATAAAAATTTGATTTATTTTTATGGGTGTTTTACTTTATTTATGTTTTTTAAATTTATAAGGATCCTTGAGATAAGATAAATAATTCTATTACACTCTGTATATATTTATTTTTCATTATAAATATAAATTTATTTACAATCTATATATTTATAGATTAGGATTTTTTTCATGGATTTAGAAGACACATCTTCATTTTTATTCATGTCAATTTCTCTATTGTCCCCAATATTTTTATAAAAAAGTGTAGTATGGAACTTGTTAATAGATAAATCATATCTTAATTTCAATTAATAAATTTTTGGGATCAAACCTATATAGAAATTTGGTTACCAGTTTCATGACAATAGTTCTAACTTATAAATTTTATCTACAACCTATAATGCTAATAACTATTTAATTTACCCTTTTTCAGAAATCATCAATGGTTTCAATATCAGATATCATTATATCTTGAAATTTAATTATCTATATATGCAAATATATTAATTTAAATTCACATTCCATTAATAATTTAATTCTAGTTTTTCCAAAATATCCTCTTCTATTTGATGTCTCATTACTTTGTTTTACACTATATCGCAAAAGTAAATAAAAATAATACTTCTTTCCATGAAATCCCCTTGTCTTCAAAATATGTGATGGGAATACAACTCAGTTATTCTTAATCCCATTAGGGAAGAATTTATATCATTTATGATGTGTGAAAGAAGATTGGAAATTGTAATATTATTCCAACCATGATAATTTTTACCCATCACCTGTTGGAATACATCAACATTTAATAAAAAGTAAAATAGGCATTACCAATACAATGATGATACTGTAGAGGGGATCTAGTTACTCTAATAAAAGTGAAAGTTCCTAGTTATGGGTTAAACCATAGGACATGGGGGGGGGGTATACTATGTGTTAATTAGTTTAAAATAGAACCTTATGAATTGTTAGAGTTTATTAGTTAAAATATATATTCACAGCTATAACCAAAGAAAATATAAATAAAAAAATATAAGGATCACAATATTTTTTACACATTTCATCAATAATGTGGGTGAAAATGTCTTTGATAGGTTACAGTTTATCCCAATACATTGATTTTATAATAATATCAATGATGATAACACATAGTTTTTTTGAAATAAAAATCATAAAAAAATGATTATTTACCACCACTTAGTTTTCTGATTGAATATTATATAGGTTCCCACCAGTTCGAAATCATGATGTTCCAAAAATATAGAAAATATCTTAATTTAAAATCTAGGACTTCCTAAAATCAATATTTAAGATCTTCATATTCCAACATTGGAACATATATTACTAGTATAAAATTAGAAGAATAATATTCACATCAATCTTCTTCTTCATTAATAAATAGATAATTTTTTTATTCATCTTGAATACTATATTGGGTTTTCTTATCAATGTTTCACTTATATATCTCCCATATTCTTATTATTTTAATATATAAATTTTAAAATATTTCTTTCTATCAAATTAAAATAAATTATTGCATGATTTATTAATGATATCAACTTTATTTTTTATATTATATCTACCATAAACTACTACAATTATCATGGAATCATTCCATAAAAATTCATTGATAAGATATTTCACATAAAAATCCGTGTTTTCATGAATAATATTTAGTTAACCTATTATATCATTGAATCTATTTGATGATAGTCTTTTCATGATGAAATATGGAGGGTATATTTCATCATGGCATGGTGACCTCACAATTAATGGACAAATCATTAGATAGTAGTTATTCATACGATAAACTCATTATGTAGTCAACTTCATCATAATGTGGAAAAATTCCTTCTTAACTACCCTCCATTCTCACCTTGAATCCAAACATGATCATTACTCATAATATTTTTAAATTAAATGAATAGTACAATAGTTTTAGAGTAAATTATGGATAGTATATTCTAAACTTCTAGACTATCCGTTTTTTCAGAATTTCCCCCCAGAGAAGAGTAAACGACCTTTAAATTTGTTTTAAATTCAATGAAATTTCAATAGTTTCACATGAAATTGTGAACCATATTTCTTCTAAAAAATCTTTGAGTACTCTTCGTATTCCTCCAGGAATTGAATCTTATTTATTTGTTCAATGAATGAAAAATATGGATTACCATCGTTGATTTCAAACACACTAAGTTATTTTTTTCAATTTTTTAATTATACTCTAATGTTACTATCACGTATGGAGTACAAAACTATTATGTGTTTATTTCCTCCTCAAATTTTCACTCCATGATTTACAAGAGACTCATATGTTATTAAGTATTTTTTAATATTTTCTCTACACTTTTCATACCATTTCCATTTTCAATGTAAATACACTATACTAAAATGTTAACATATCACCTCAAAACCTATACAATTGTTTTGTTGACTTCTCTAACAACATTAACTCTACTCAAAAAAAGTTTAAGACGATTTAATGTCTTCTTCACTAACTTATAATTAATTTTCATATATTTTAGAGTAAATATAAGACTTCCAAAATATCATTTGTTTTTACAACCTCAATAGGACACTACCAGAAGTTCCCCTAAAATATTATTTTTTATAAATTTATTAACTGAATAAAATGTTTAACATCACAATCATACACCTTCCACAACATTATGTACAAAATAATCCAAAAAATTGGTCAACTCATACCTATCATGAATGGTACTAGAATGTTATATTTATCCCATGATTAAATAACAACATGAGTGTGAACGAGTTATCACCAATTATTTGAAAAAAATATTGAAAATTAGATGATGAAAAAAAATCTACATGGGGAATTTATTTTTGAATACGTGGGTGATGTTACACAATATCACAATACTAGATGAATGATTCATAACCAAGTGAATGATTTATTACCATAATACTAACCACGGTGAATGATGTATCATTGAGTGAGTGATTTATCACAACTTAGATGTAGGACATATGACATAATTGTATGGGAATGATGCATCAACAGAATTAAAATAATGATGAATAATGTATTACTAAATGAATGAGGAATTACCATAATATTGTCAGTGGGGAATATTGTGTCACTAGATATAAAATATATAACCATACTTTTAACCAATGTGAACACTGAACTTCTAGGTGAACATTGTATCAACATAATATCATCAGTGGTGAATTATGTATCTCCAATTATACAAAAGTGGGGATGAACTACCACTAACAAAATATATATGGAAAATTTTATATAATTACTAACAAACACAATGTTAATTTCACACAAGTGGTTTAATTAGAAAGTGTTAATCATTTATATCTAGCTTAATAAAAATGTAAATTATTCATCACATCCAAAATGTTGTCTACTAAGAAAGTATATATCAAATATAGCCTTTCCATGGAATGGATTGAATCCAAAAAATATACATACATACATAAATACATACATATATATTTATATATAAAGAGTGTAAATCTATTGTATACACTCATGTTTCCAAAATTAGATCCTAGTATATCCTAAACTATACATTATATCTCATCATCAAGGATTATAATGTACACTAAAAATTGATCATAAGTAATGTTATGGATAAAATACCCTAATTGTTCAATTCTGTTATTATTTTTCCACTTTCACATGGTGGCATTGGAATTAGTAAACACATACCTAAAAACTATGGTATAGAGGTTATCCCAACATAAATACTATACAACCATTTCTCAATAGGAAATTAAATAACATTTTGTTCCATTAAAAACCAAATCTGTGCAATTGGTTTTGATTTTATCCCATGTGTTCAATACTAAGGAAACACTTAGGATCATCCATATCCATTTCCCTAAGAAGGAAACATTTGTTGATCAAGACTATCCTAGGACATTAAATACATTTCTCAAATATTGAAACCCTCATTTGGATCCAATTTTAATTTAATTGATCCTACATAATAGGAAAAATATCATTTAAAACATAAATAATAATTATAAAACCCCCCAATGAATCAATATAGGTTTCACTAAACTCCTTAATTCCACCTCACATTACATTTCTCACACATGGATCTATAAAAGATCTATTACACCCAATTTCCTATGCTTATATTATATTCAATATGAAAATAATAATATAAAGAGGTTATATGTAAACCACCAACCCAAAAGAATGATTTATCCCCATTTATTTTACTTGACCATCATTATTAAATGTCATCCCGTCCTTAACAAGACATTACCTATCATACCAAATTACTACTTCAATCCAAAGACATAAAAACTAATTATTAATCACATACAATTAATTTAAATAATTAATCACATATTATTATTCTTTGAATAATTATGTTATTATTCAATGGAAGGATTAATGATACTAGAAAAAAACAAGAGAGTGTGATCCTCTAACAAAATGTCTCCAGATAAATGTTATGTAAAATTCCAAAAATCCCGACCACTATTCACCAATGAATTTCATCTCGTTTTGAAGTATTCTATAAAAATTAATCACCTTCAATAATAAAACTTCTGAAATCATAACCCCAAACTTGATATATCAATGAAGTGTAGGATAAAAAATAGTCGATCCAAACTCTACCATGTTCAAATGAAATCAAATCCAAATATTTAATTACTATATTCTAAAATTTTAGATCAATATAGTCAGATTGAATATTAAGAAGAGGGAATACATATCAACTCACTATAAAAAATATAAAACTCTAAAATAACACTGATATATTATATGAATACAAATGATGAAAGGAATATAGGGCGAGATTTCTCATTTTCACACTTTTCTCTTAAAAGGAGACACATTTTTTTATATAAAACTTTCAACCTTTAAATAAAAAATTAATAATGTAAAATTCATCAATACAATGTTTAGATTGATAATTTTACACAAAACTAAATTAAAAAATATAAGGAAACATAAAATAATAATAATAAACCATCACATTTTGACTATGTGGATCATGGTACAACTCCCTAGTCCCAAAAAATTTTATAGATAAATCATACCTTAATAATTTTTGTATTATTGAATATTTGAGTTATGACGTACTCTGTTTCCATATGACTATTTAACCCCAGCAATATCCCTTCCTATGATTCAAATAGAGTAACACCTCAATGTGAAACCCTTAGCTTTAGTGAGAAACACCTCCTATTGTGGAATCATACTCTATGTTCTAATTTTAAAAGTATTCAAAATTTTATATGATCATAATGTAATTCCATAACATAATATTGAATGGAAAATTTATTGCATGATTAAATAGTAATTGGTGTGTGGTTAATATCTTATATAGAAATTTTCTATTTTCCTTGGGCTACTTTTATGTCTTTCCACTTCCTTGCCAAGGTTTCTTCCACCATTAACAATAAACACTAAAATCCTTATAAATTAATTCTAGGACTTTTATATATTTTTATAAAAAAAATGATTATTTTTGATCCCTAAGATGAAAAAATAGTCAAATCCTTAAAAAAATTAAGAAATTCCAAAAGGGGTTATAGTTACACTCAATTTAGAACCATTTTTTTCTAAAATCAATCAATATATGAAACAATAGATCTTAATAACCTCTACAACCTATCACTTATCCTCACCATGAAGTATCCTCTTGTATCTATTTTGAACCACATTAGTTAGTAATATTTTTATTCTTCATTTAAATTCCATTATCTTATAGGACATGTCCATTCCATTAAAAAATTCAAAAAAGTGGATACCTTTATCTGTAGTTTATTCAACAGAAATACCATTCCATGAAAAAACATCGTCAATAAATATCAATGACTTCATACTTTCCCTCACTCAAAATGTACCAATTAGTATTATCTAAAAATTTATCTTTTATAACCTTTTGACGCACACTCTATGGGGGTTGATCTATCTTCCATCACCATGATTATTCTCGATTCATAGTGATTTTAATGAATGTTTAATTTATTGTTTTCAAAATAAAATGTTCAATGAAATTATTTTAGAGATCAAAATTACACACTTTTCAATACACCCATGAATCACCAAACATCTTGCCATAGAACCCAAAATCACATGTTCTTTACAAAATAAAATGCATGAATCCTTTCCCTATATCTAGGTTATCATACTATCTTTGAGTATGAAAGTCTTCTTATCCTTGTTATGTCCCAACCCGTCACTAGGGCGTGTGCCGTGACTACCCCAATCCCGCTATTCGTAGGCCAGTGGTAGGAGACTAGCACCGATTATGCATACCCCAAAAAGAGAAGGCATATTCATTTAAACCTATACGAATGCACAAAGCTCAAACAATGGAATATAAACACAAATTAAACAAAAATTGTCACTGAGGTAACTACTGAGAGTACACTACAAACTTAAAGAACAAAGGAGCCAGAATACAAGCCCAAAACCACAAAAGAAAGTGTAACCACCACATTACATCCACTTGAGACCCCACTTAATGGGTATGTGAAGGGTAGATTCTTGTAACTATAGTAGTATGCCTGTCTGTCCAATCTCACAGAGCACCACCTAGTCTAAGACCACCTTTTCTCCATTGAATCATCAATCTCTTACAAGGGACACACCAAATAATGTAAAATCATGTGAAGGGGTGAGTAACTAAATACTCAGTAGGGAACCCAATCCATAAGGAAAATACCAAAAAGAATAATCACAAAGAAAAACCAAAAAGCATGATCACAATGAAAAATATCTCACACTATGTATAACTCAAAGTATAAGAAGAGGAATTATAATTCATAAATCTAAACATTCATACTACTGAGAGATTAGTCATCTATTCCCTCTAGTTACCTGGGACAGTTGTATCACTTAGATCCGCTCATCTCTAGGGCTATCTCAATCACTTAGACCCACTCGTCTCTAGAGTAGTTGGATCACATAGACTTGGTCGTCTCTGGGAAAACTAGGTCATCAATACTAGTACGTCATTTAGGAGAGCTGGATCACACAGACCCACTTGCCTCTAGGATAGTTGGATCACTAATACCCTCTCATCTCATGGGCCAACTAGACCACTTCAACCTAATCATCTCTGGGATTGCTGAATCTCTATGAATTGCTTCTTTCTTGGCCAGCTGGATCACTAAGACCCACTATTCTCTTGGGAAACTAGATTTCTTAGAGCCACTCGTCATATCCTTCGCATCAAATCCAGCCGTAGGATTAATTCATGAATCATTATTAAATATGATAAAATATTATCCTCTAGCCATCAGTCACATATCAATTTCCATGAAATATCACTTAGAGTATTCCCAAAGGACCATCTTGTCATAAGGAACCCATCACCAGAGATGACACGTCAATCAGACACTCGATCGGAAAGATATTAGAATTTTTTTAAATAAGGGATGGTTGTGTCTGAGCTCGGTCCGTCCTGGTCGAAACAACCTGACCAACCAGACCAGGGGGCCCTCAGGCCCCGACCTAGTTTGGCTGACCCAACATAAACCAGTTTGTTCTAGGTCAGCCCGATAAGGCATGAGTGCTGGGCCAAACCAATTGGTTCTTGCTGAACCTAGCCTAGTTCGGCAATGGGACTAGCCCACCAGGTCTCCCAACAACCTGGTTTCATCTGGCCCATCTCAAAACTAGTGGTCCAATTCCTTCCCAACTGGGTCTGGCATGTGGCCCTGTTCGTGCCACCGGCCCGGTTCTCATGGTGGGCCGGTCCTCTCCCTACTCAGATGCCCGTTGGGAGTTTGATTTGTTCCACATGAGGTCGAGTGAGGCCGACCACCCCTTATCTACACATGGTGCCCCGATGACAGTGTTCCAGGTGCCTGACAAGGCCTGCTAATGAAGGCCACTTGTCCAACGTGATGCCTCCGATGTAGCAGGGTGGCCGCGTCCACCTGTCATTGTCCTCCATGCCAGCGACCCATGTTGTTTCTTTAGTGCTCTGCCTCCCGCCTATCGGTGTGGCTGAGGTGTCGCGGCCTGATGCCACCACAGTGGCTAGGCCTGTGGCCTCATTCCACCGCTACAGTCTTATGTCGTGACCTCCCTTCGGTGGCATGACCCACATGACTGCAACCCTTTATACCTTGCATCCTATCGGCCGATGCACCACCGTCGGTGCGTCATGAAGAACGGTAAAGACGAAAGGATAGTGGAGGGGAATAAGTCTCACACAGAAACACCCAAAGAATGATACTGGTCATTTTCAGGTTGATCAAGATGCATTCTTATTAGAAGGATCATAAGGAACCTAAAATAGGGAGGAGTAATAATTAAGATAAACATCCCCTTTATCCTACATCATTAACAATCCTTCATGATCGATTGATCTGTGGGTTATCATGTTCGTGAGTTAACCTGCATTTTTCATTTAAGAGAGAGAATCAGGAAAATAACTTATCCCAGAAATCATCAACTCCCTACCTAGAAAACAGTATTTCTCAAGGTTGATTGTTCATCGTCATCCGTCAATCTCCAATTTCAATTCACTCTCCATGTGTATCATCACTGATTTATGATTCATTGTCATTCATCATTGAAGATTTTTTCTTTCAGAGTCTCAGATGGATTTGTTAGATTGAAATCTAATCCCCAATTCAAATGATCCCATTAAATGGAAAAAACATGTCGCATCATTTCTCTTTCACTGAGTCATAACCGTTACGAAGTTTCATTTATGAATCAACGTTTCTGTTACATGGTTTTGTGGCATCATTACATGGTTCCATTAATGGAATGATACAGTTAGATCATCACTACATTTCAACGATACAATTTTGAATAAAATAATCTTTTTAATTTTAGTTTATTTTTCATTTAAATGTCTGGAAATAATTTTTTCCCTCGACCTGCACCTGTTGAGGTTATGTCCTTCTTAAGAAAAACCTCATTGTGAACTCAATATTGGCCTTAAATATCTAATCTGACTTACCATTTGTGAGTTGTGAGGATTCAAAAAAAAAATGACTTTTATATGAATTATTTTATGTATGGTTACTTTCCAAAAAACAACTTGTATAGCCAGCCCACACTGGCAGATGGTAGGGTCCACCTAAGGGAAGCATACATTTAAGTACTCAATGGTCATATTTTATTTCTAATATGTGTTACCATAGATGAGTTATAAGGACATGAAAATGAAATAACTTTAATCAAATATTTTATTTTGGGAAAATAAAAACATTCCACTACTGACACGCATCCACCAATTTTAGGCTTTTCCTAAGGAAAGAATACCCTCCAGAGCTCAATGGTGGTCTGGAATTATCAATATGAGTCACCATTGTTAACTGATAAGGATTTAAAAAATAAAATAATTTTATTTCATTATTTTATTTAAAGTTAGTTCATTTTCAGGTTTTCTCACAGGAGGACCACATCGACCAAACTTAAGTCACGTCTAGGATAAAACCGAAATCTTAAATGCAATGGTGACATCATATTTCTGATCTGGCAACCCATTTAAGACTTTTTAATTTTGTTCAGGAAAATATCTCACACCCTCTATTTAAAACATAACATTTTCAGACAAATCATTTCGAGCACTCCATGCATCGAAATCACACACCGTCTAAATCATGGTCTTGCAATAATACCATTTAATTTTAAATAATGAAATTCTAGGAAGTCAAGGGTATTAAATTACTCCCCTTTAGGTATTTATGTCCACTTAAGACTAAACAAGGGATAATCATATAAAAGGTGGTAGTTATCACGAATTTGAGCCTCCAACTCCCACACACTCTCTTAGAGATTCCCATCGTACCCATGAACACAAAAACGAGGTATTGACCTTCCACAAAGAATCCTCTCATGCTAATCCTCTATCTCCACTGGGTACTCACCAAATGTGGCCCTGTCGTCAATATCCAGCTCGCCATGGTCGATGACATGAGAAGGGTCATGGAAGTATCTCCTTAGATGAGATATATAGAATACGCCGTGCACCCTCTCTAACTATGGTAGTAGATCCAACCTATATGTCTCCTCGACCACTCTACGCAGTATTATGAAATGTTCGATAATCTTTAGATTTTACTTGTCTCCCTGACAAATCTCTATATCCCACATTGGGGAGAGACCCTTATGAATATGTGACCCCCCACTATGAACTCCAAGGGTCTCTATCACCTATCAGTACAAGGCCAATGTTTGATCTATGAAGTCTTCATCTGCTCTTAGATAACCTACACCTTCTTAGTGGTAGCCTTTACCCTCTTTAGACCCATGAGTGCTTACTCCCCATGGTCTATCCAGCATAACGTTGACCTGCATCTTCATCTATATAGTGCCTCGAATGGTTTCATACCAATAGTGGATTGGAATATTCTATTGTATGAAAACTCCACCAGTGGTAGGTGGTCCTCCCTACTATGAACAAAATCAAATACGGAAGCACGAAGCATGTCCTCAAAGGTTTGTATGGTCTACTCAATCAGACCATTATTCTATTGGAAAAAGGTTGTGCATAAGAGCAGATGAGTCCCAAAAGCATCCTAAAATCCCTTCTACAATCGGGATATAAATTGTGCATCACAATTTGATACTATCATAGATGGGACTCCATGGATTCCAACTATCTATTACATTTTAAAGTGTCACAAGCTATATAGTGAGCTCTATTATCGAATGGTTTGAAGGTGGGATAACTTTGTGAATTGGTATATAATAACCTAGATGGTATTGTGCCCCATAGATTTACCTGGTAATCCTTTCATGATGTCTATAAATATCCCATATCACTTTTACTCTCGCACTTTGAGGTGTTGTGTCAAACCTTCTCAAACAAAATACTTAGCCTTCACATCTAAAGAAGTGAGGAATCTTGAGATAAACTATTCCACTTCCATATTTATCCCTATCCACCAGTAGTACCCCACATTTCAAATATCTATTAGGGGAATTCCCCGTGGACATCTGGGAACATGTGGTATCATAGCTAGCATCTCTGAGTGTCACATCCCTGACTCGCTGTAAGAGTGGATGGGAAACTACCATTGACTGAAGATAAGATACCTCATCTATATCAAAAAAGGATATATGCAGAGAGTCTGATTTCGCTGAGTCCTCGTTCAATAGCTAGGAACTCTATCTCCTTAAAAGATAATCTACTAACACGTTCCCCTACCCAGGTGTATAGACTATCTCAATGTCATAGTCCTGGAGAAATTCTAGCCAACATCGCTATCTCAAATTTAAATCAACTCGAGAAAATATATACTTGAGACTCATATTGTCATAGTAGATGATGAATCATTCGACCATAAGGTAGTGTATTCAGAACATCAGGGCTAAAAACTACCACTTCCAACTCAAGGAAATGAGTTGCATATTTCTAGTCATGCGGTCTCAACTGTCATGAGCCATAATAAATCACATCATTCCCCTGCATGAGGACAAAACCATGCCTGACTCCTGAAGTGTCACATAACACCACATAGTCAGTGCCCTCTTATAGTAAACTCAAGGTATGATCACTCGACAAGCTCAGTCTTAGCTACTGACAGCTCTACTGGTATCCTTCTATACACATGATGGTATTACCCTTCTTCATTAATGCCATCCTGGGTACTAATACTCTGGAGATAAAGGAAATAAACCTACAATATTAACCAGTCAAACCAAGAAAACTCCACAACTCGGTAACACTATTGGGTGGTTCCCAAGAGGACTCCTCCTCAATCATCACTAGATCCACTGAAACTCCAGCCTCTATGATGACATGTTTTATGAAGTTTAACTTCATATCCAGAACACACACTTTGAGAGATTATTAAAAAATTGGGGCCATCAGAGTTTGTCCAGAACCTTCCTCAGGTGTATCGCATGCTCCTCCTCATACACTAAATAAACTAATATTTCTTCAATGAAGACCACTATAAACTGGTCTAGGTATGGATGGATGATCCTATTCATGAGTTTCATGAACACTGTTAGGGAATTTGGCATACCCAACTTCATCACCAATTACTCATAGTGGCTGTAGAAATATCTGATATATGTCTTCGAGAGGTCCTTATCTCATAATCGAAGCTCGTGATAACCATATCTGAGGGATATCTTCGAGAACCATTTTTCTCCCTTCAACAGATCATATAGGTCATAAATCCTCATTAGAGAATAATTTTTCTTGATGGTCACCTGGTTAATGCACCAGAAGTCCACACATAACCTCAATCTTCCATCGACCTTTGTAGAATAAAACACTGGGTATACACATGGTGAACAATTGGGCCATACAAACACCTTCCTCTACAAATTCTCAAACTGTACCCTCTGCTCGCAAAGCTCTGTGGGAGAAATCTGATATGAAGTTGTAGATATCAGTGTCATCATAGGGTGCAGATTAATACATAAATCTACACCTCTTTGAGGTGGAAGTCTTGGAACATCCTCCAGAAATACAACCTCATACTCATCCACCACTGTAGGGAACTGAGAGCATAAAACATCCAATGCTACGCTGTTATGGATGGATGCATGAAGATACTTGCATCCTCTATTCTCAAGCTCCATGAGCCTAGTGTGAAGAACATTAGGGAGGGGTGCTGGTTATATCATGTGTAAATGTATACCACCTACTGCTACTCTCATTGCTCATCTGCTATGACTGTCACCTTCCAGATTAATCTGTTTTGGCCACAATCATTGCCATGGTGGCCCATCCACCATTTCCTTGTTAGTAAAAAGGGCTAGAAAATCTATAACAACATGTCCTTTACCATCTATTGAATTGAATTAACCCTTTTTATTACAACTGGAAACATCTTATGAGCCATTAGATTTAAATTCCATTCCATGGGACCTCTTCTCAAATCATCTCACACGTCAAATTACTTGAAACTAATGTTGTCTTCCTTCTCCTGAGGTATATTCTCATGATTACCCACTACTGACATCCACTGGGTGTATCTTCTCAGCTAAGTGGCTCTCAACCAAAAAGGTTCTCTTTACCACCCTATAATAAGTAGGAGGGAACAATTTAATAATGATGGCTCAGATACCCTAAACACACCTTGCTCGGAGGTCCGATCCCTGATGCACTAGTAAAATCATATTCATTGAGTACTAGGAATGGTCAGTACGCCATGATTAATACTCTGATACATACATGCCATCCTTTGAAGCTATATAATCTCTTGGGCTTGCATATCCATAATATTTTATGGAAAGATACCCTTCCCTGAGAGAGTTTATCAAGATCGTACCACAAAAGAGTCACCATATCATATGACAATGTAATCTAAACCCCACTATCTCCATAATGAGCCACACATAAGGCTTATTTCTTAGACCAACATCTAATATAATGGTTCCCTGAACTAATGGAAAACATGGTCAACACATCGAGCGAGTCCTTATCCACCTGTGATTCGACTCTCCTCAGAAGCTGACAGGTATTTTTCTCTAGAATTCATATAAGGTGCTGAGCCTACGTGCTTCCTCAATGGGTAGCACTGATAGTAACTATTGACTGACATACGGTGGTATGTCACTAACACTGCTCGATATTGGAATCTCTAGAAATGATCCATGTACCATAGCCTCATCACTATATGGACCATCCTCCTGGACTCACACTAGAATCCTTACCAGATGTCTATGTGGAGGCATCATGAAAGAGATCAAGATGAGTCATGATTTAATAGATTATAACTAGTGAGCTAACCATGATTCCAAAATATCATGTTAAAACACACAGAGACACAAGAAATCAATTTTTTCATGCACCATGTCAGGTAGTAGAAATTAAAGTCCGAGTGTAAGGATACGCCAACGGCTGCCCCAACACTGGAGTCTATGGCCTGAATGTTGAGCTCAAAACACTTAACACAATTTCCCTATATAAATTTATTGTCTCATAGTTAATCTGGTAGAACCGACCTCCTTTTATACCACTTTTTCCCAAACCGTCCTGTAGGGCCAATGACGTGAATACCCAATTCCCACCTTCTATGCGCTAGGAGTGGAGAGAAGCACCAATTAGGAATATTCAAAAAAGGGAAGGCATTTTCCTTTAAACCTGTATGCATGAAAAAAGTTCAAACAATGAAAAGTAAACATGATGTAAACCACAATTATCCCTAAGACAACTACTAAGAGCACAATACAAACTGAATGTACAAAGGGGCCAGAATAGAAGCCTAAAATCATGAAGAAAAGTACAACTTCCATGGTCCGTCCCCTCGAGACCCTACCTGAACGGGAGGTGAAAGGTAGCTACCTGTAGCCGTAGAAGTATGCCCATCCATCCAGTCTCACTGACCACCACTGAGTCCCAAACCACCAAAGTGTCCATCGTAGCATTGATCACCTACAAGAGACACAAAACATGCAGGAAAAGCCTGTGTTGGGGAGAGTAACACAATAATAATTAGGCACCCCAATACACAAAAGAAATAACACAATGAATAGCAACAAAGAAAATCCAAAAATATTTATTGCAAAAAAAAACATATCAAACTAGGTATAACAAAAAGTGTACTAAGTAGAATTAGAAATTGTAATGCTGTAAATTCAAATAGATGAGGGATTAATCATCTAAGGTATCTCAACTCCTTAGCCAGTTAGATCACATAGACCTGCTCATCTCTGGGGAAAGCTGGTTCACTTAGACTCGCTCGTCTCTGGTCCAGCTAGATTGATTAGACCCACTTTCCTATGGGATAACTGGATCACTATGACCTGCTCATCTCTTAGGACAACTGGTTTACTTAACACCGACCGTCTCTAAACCAGATGGATCACTGATACCCACTCATCTCTTGCTCCAGATAGATCAGTTAGACCTTCTTGTATCTTGTCCAGCTGAATCACTAAGACAATCCCCTTTATGGGTCAGTTGGATTTGTAATATCTTCTCACCCTTTGGCTAGCTAGATCACTAAGATCAGATCGTCATATCTTTTGCATCAGTACCAGCCGTAGGATTTCTTCTCACATAAAACTTTATTCCAGAAGAATATACTCCTCAATCCATTGGGCGCATCTCAACTACCAGAAAATCTAAATTAGAGTATGTCCGAAGGACTGTCTCATCATAAAGGTCCCAATTCTGTAGACAATGGGTCAATCAAACACCCATTTTGGAAGATATTTGATTTTTATAAAATAGGGGTAGGTTTTGTCTCAGCCCAGTCTGACGTGGTCAAAATAACTCGACAAACCTGGCTCAGGGGTCCCACAAGACCCAACCCAGTTCTACCAAATCGACCCGTTAGGGGGGTTCTGGGCTGCCCCAGTCTGGCCAAGCAAATCAGCCAGGCCCATTGGGCCTTAAGTGACCTGAACTACTTCAGCCACGTGTCCACCCCACTAGGTCGCAAAAAAACCCAGTTTCATCCTTCCTAGCCAACAACTCATGGGCCAGTTCATTCCTAATCTGGGCCGCCCGACGGCCCAATTTTTTTCATTGGCCTGACCCACACGAGTGGACCAACTCTTCTATAACTCAGGCTACCCAGCAGCCCAATTCATACCACCGGCCTATCCCAAATGGAGGACCGATCATCCCCCAACCAAGACACCCCCTCACCACATACATTCATGTGGGGATCAAGTGCCAAAAGCCTACTAGAGGCCCATCATCTAATGTGGTGCCTGAGTGAAGCCTCCCTCTAGCACTAGTCCTCACATGGGGACCGGTCCTTCTGCGTGACCCGTGACTCTACAGTGGGTCCAACTTTCCCACAGCCTTTGGACCATGATATTGCATCGTGTGGTGCCTCCAATGTGGTTGGGTGCCCATGTACACCTATCGATGTTGTGGAACGCTTCCAGCACGCCGCCACCTACCTTCCACTACAGCCGTGGTGCGACGGCCAGGTTCCACTGCCACCAACCATTACTACGGAGTCGAAATGCGGCCTCTATCTGGTGCCACAACCCGCTAGGGTGAGGCCCCTTTACCTTGTATCTCCTTGGATGATGTTCAGCCACCATTGCGTCACGAAGGACATGAAGGAAGAAAGGAGATACTAGGGGAAGGATCCTCACATAGAAACACCCAATGAATGATCCAAGAATTGTTCGTATTGACATGGATTCCTTCTTGTCAGCAGGATCACGAAGAACCAAAAATAGGGTTGAATAATCACTAAGATAAATATCCCCTTTATCCCGCAACATTAACCATATCACTTGAAAAATCGATCAATGGGTTAACATGTTTGTGAGTTCACCCCCATCTATCAATTAAAAAGGAGAAAGGGGAAAATAAATTCACACATAAAAGAATCAAACCCCTATATGGGAAATGATATTGCATGAGGATGATCGTTCTTTGTTGTTCATCGATCTTCTACTACGATTCACTCTCTAAGGGTATCGTTGCCACTTTCCAATTGTCTGTCATTCTTCGTTAGAGAATTTTTCATTAGAGACTCATAGGGATATGCAAGATCCATTTCTAATCTTCCATTCATGTTATACCATTAAATTTGAAAAATGCAGCGCAATATTTCTGTTACGCTATGTCACCACCATTATGCTACTTCATTTATAAAATAACAGCTCTATTATTTTGTGTTGGAGCATCTTTACATGGTTTCATTTTTAGATAGAAATTGTTGGCTAGTCACTCCATTGTACTAAAACTATTTTGAGTAAAATAAAATATTTACGTCTACTTTATTTTTCTTTAAAATGTTGGAAAAATCACTTTTCCCTTGACCCATGCCGGTCGTGGTTAATTCATACATAAGGAAACAATCTCATTACGAACACAACGTCGATCTCATATTTTTAATTATAGTTACCATTTTTTGAGTTAAGAGGCTTTGAAAATAAATTAACTTATATTTAAATTATTTTACATAGGGTTACATCCCAAAAACCAACATTCACAACCAGCCCTCTTCAGCTGATGTAGGGATCAAGTTAAGGTAATCATACCCTCAAAAACTCAACGGTACTATCAGATTTCCTAACAATGATCTGTTACTGAGTTATTAGAATTTTTATATAAATAACTTTATTAAATTATTTCATTTTCCTCCAAAAACATTTTTCCACTATTGACCTCTGTTGGCCAATGTTGGGCTCTGCCAAAGGAAACCAAACCCTCACGAGCAAAATAGTGATCCCAAATGTTTAATCAGAGTCACCGTTTGTGAGTTATATGGACATAAAAAAATAAAATAATTTTATTTATTTATTTTATTTACTATTATTCCATTTTCAGGTCTTTTCACTAGATTCTCACAATGACTAAACTTAAGTTTCACCTAGGTTAAACCGACCATCTTGAATAAAATAGTGACCTTGGATTTATGATCTAAGCTCCCATTTAATAGTTAATTTAATTTTTCATGAAAACTACATAGACCCTCTTTATAAAACTTAAAAGTGTTTGACAAAACATTATGGGAACTTTGAGCCTCTGAATCACACGCTGTCTCAGCACTTAGTCTCGAAATAATCCCATTTAATTTTTATTTTTTAGAATAATGGGGTATTACATGTTACCCTACTAAACCTCCTCAAAATTATATTCTAATTCATCCAACCATATCCTCATCTCATAACCTATAGTCATCATATACCGATAGGATTTACTTGGAAAAATCATCAATGATCGATACCAATATCTAGGTATTTCATATTTACTAAATATGACACAACTACTACAACTATGAACTAACATAATTCTAAAACCACCTCCAAATTGTGTCCACCAACTTCTTCTTCCCATCATTTTGTTGATTTTTTTTTAAATAAATCTACACAGACTTGAAAAATCAATGATGTTCCACATACTATGTGATTTTTTAGATATTAAATTTCAAGAACTAATAAATGTACATCCCACCATTCGTCCAAATTTAATAGTCATAGGGCATTATTTTGTAAAACTACAACAAAAACGGTGAAGGGAAGCACCACCTTATATCAGCGCAAAGAAAAAACCGCTGATAAATAAACCCTGTATCAGCGTTAAATTATTAGCGCTGATAAGGGACCCTTTATCAGTGATTTTCTAGCGCTGATAGTGGGACCCTTTTTCAGCGCTAGAAAAGTGATGATAAAGAACCCCTATATTAATGCTAAAATTTTAGGGCTGATAAAGGGTAAACTTTATCAGCACTAAAAAAGTGCTGATTAATAGACCCTTTGTTAGGGCTCGAAAAGCATTGATAAAGAATCCCTTTATCAGCGCTAAAATATTAGCACTGACAAAAGAATGATTTATCAGCGCTTTTTAGAGCTGATAAAGAGGACCATTATCAGTACTAAAAAAAGCGCTGATAAAATGGTATTCCATTTTTTTATAAATTCGGTCACACAGTTCCCTAATTTCATCACGACCTAAAGCTATCTTGGTATTGGAACCCTCCGAATCCCCTCCGCTGCCCGCTAAGCTCAACATTGCCGGACCTCCTCCACCATCGAGCTTCTCATTTCCAGACCTCCACTGCCCACTGAGCTTCATGTTTTCATACCTCCACCTCCCTCGAGGTTTGCTTTGCCAGACCTCTGCCACCTGCTGAGCTTCACGTTGCCGGACCTTCTCCGCCCTCGAGCTTCATGTTTCCGGTCCTCCGCCGCTCGATGAGCTTCACGTGCCGAACCTCCACTGACCTTCGAGCTTCGCTTTGCACGGTCTGAAAAATATATTAACCCCTTTCTATTGTCTTGTCATAGGATAAATGGTTTATTGGGCCCAATGACATGATTTTCCCTAACAATGATCCAACCGTGAACACCCCCACCCCCCAAACCACCAAATTTTTTCAAAATTCACTCAAAAAATCGTTAGATAACCTCCAAATATAAGTAGACCAAAACAAGGTTCTCGATATACCTGAAATAAGTTAATGATATGTTTAACGCTTTTTTTCCAAATCATTTTTTGATTTTGGGATTTTACTATTGATGATTGTGATGAATAATTTGCATTAAGTTTGGTAGTTTGTACATGGGAGACCATAGATTTGTGTGTTACCAAATGGGTTCTACTATAGTTAGCCTTGAGGTGATCACATGAGTCTATTTTTGATTTCCCCAAGAGGCCTCGTTTATATTGATTGAATAGTCACATAACCAGGTGGTATTTCGTGAGTGATTCAATTTTCATTAGAACATATAGGTCAGATATAATCCTATGTTTCTCCAATTAAAATTAGTTTCTTTCCCATAATTATTTGAATGGATGATTTTTTGATTATGAGTTACTCGCATTGATTACCTTTATTATTTACTTTTTCTACAGTTTATTTTTTATCTAACCTTGATTATTTATTTTTTCATTTATCATTACTCTATTATTCTAGGATTTTTTGTTAGTATAGTTTTTTTACTGTAAATCAAAATGTGGAATATTTGGGGAATGTTTGACATAGGTTGATTTTTTTTAAAATGGATTTCTTAATATGTGTGTTGTTCTTTTAATAAAATTAGATTAAGTTATGAAAATATAATTCCTTGTGAATTCTTTCATTTATAAAAAATGAAATTTAAATTTTGAAAAACGGTTGAGCACAATGTTTTGTTTTTATAATAGATTGAATGCAATTTTTTAACAGATGGAGTGTATCTGTGAGTGAGAGAAAAGCTTTTTTTCATTGATGGAAGTGTGGAGGTAGATCAATGAGTGAGTTAAGCCAATGATATATAATTTTTCAGTCTCTTTATATCCCATGATATTAAATGGGAATCAATCCTTATTTAGTTCTTCAACATGGTGCTGTATGTGATCGGCATCAGAAAGAGGGAGCCCTCTCGATTAAAGGATAAATTCATTTCAAAGTTTTATATCATACAATTGGGACATGAACCATGCTTTTTAACTTCATTAAATGAGAACATTGGACACACATTTTAATTTATTGTGATTTGGATTATGATAATGTTTTTTAACATTGGATACATTTTACCAAAATGTTACACGGTTTCATATCATGCAACTAGAACATATAGTGAAGGTGAGGTGAATTTTCCATCCATAGAGTCCCTACAACATGGGAAATATGGGTAGAAGATGAAAAATATTTATGTTTATGATTCATGGACTAAAGGGGGTGTTCCCCCCAATTTTTGTCATGTCATGCATGAATAACGACCTGATGTGAGAAGGGGCTTGTGGCGGATCAACACCACACGAAACAACATATAACTAGGGTGATGGATTTTTAGTCCAAATCCATATATCTCAGACTAAAGTGATTGTTTATTCATGTAAAATATCTCTTGATAAACCTAGTATTGGTGGAAAGATTGATATGCTCATCATCAATGGCGATCAATGAGTTTATGCTGTCTGAGTGATGTTTATGAAAAATTTATGTTCCTTCACACTTGGAATATAGTTTCAATAGATTCCTCATAGGTATCATCGATTCCCTTAGATCCAACACCATGTCATTATAATGTAAGGAATGAAGGATATCATTTTTCCATAAGGACAACACCACCCGGTTCTGATGCATTTCTAGGTCATCCAATGCTTTAACCCTATTTTCTTCGAGGGATTCCCACTTCTTTTCTTCATGATATCTATGTGACTTTGTCTGGTAGTACACTTGTATATCATGTTGCCCAGACCACCACACTTTCTATCCTTTCCACCCCTACTTCCATCTCTGCCCTTATCCATTACCGAGGATACTGACTGCTTCTATGTAGTGGCCAGGCCCCTTCCTATCAGTGTTTGTTCTATCTCCCTTGGATTTGAGACTGTCATCCAGCTCCAAATACTTATTGATCCAGAGAGAACTCACTCACCAGCACCCATGTTTCATTACCCATCTTTCCCCTGACCCGTTGGATCCTCATTTCCCACTCATATGAGGCTTACCAACCAGAACGGAATATTAACATGTTCAAAATCAAGGGACCTCAAAGAGAGATAATCCTGCCACTTCAATAAGGCTACTAGCTCTAGATCCAATGGCCAAGCCATATCCTACCCATTATTATTATCTTCATATGTAATGATCATGGTCTTAGTGCCCATGTTAAATCAGACTTCCTCACTATAGAAATCAAAAGGCATAATGTCATTGTTGTTGTTGTCAAATAACACAAAAACCCCTATAATAATCATAGAATTCTCTTGGAAGATTAGGTTGCATGGATTTCTATACTCTGACCCCTCCAGAAGACACAAATGGGTATTTTGGCACAATAAATATGTTGTTGAGACTATTCGATATTGCAATCAATTCATCACTACCAAGGTGTGCAACGGTGACACCTCCTACCTTATGACTTTTGTTTTTGGAATCTATGACCCTCTTCAAAGGGAATATCTATGGAGTGAAAAAAATACCTAAGATCTCAGCCACCATCCATTGTTTATTGGGGGTGACATTAAAGTTTTTTCCAACCCAAAGGAAAGGAAATGTAGAAGCCCATTCTAGAGGAAGGCCATCATGGAGTTTGTTCAGTTCATGGCTGGAAGGGCCTCATTGATCTCAGCATCTCAGGTGATAGTTTCACACGGTGTAACAACTACAGGGGCCATCACCACTTGTGGAGTCTATTGGATAGGTGTCTGGAAAACATGAAACCCACTAAACTATTCTCAAATACCATATTTTTTCATATTTCTTGAGGAATTTTGATTAACTCCCCCCTCTTGGTTTCCATTTCTTCATGGCATGATCATCGGGAATGGTTTCACTTCCACCGGCAGTGGGTTAACATCCTAGGGTACCAGGAGATGGTTTTTGAAATATCTAATGAACCCTTGTAGGAGTATCAGGACACCTTCAACCTTAGTGACCTGACCTCGAACCCAGATAGGTGCGTGTTCACCCCTTCCTCCCAAAGAACCTTCACCACCTCAGACTACTGTCTCATATGGGCTCCTTCAGAGTATTCTTATAGATGGAATGATACCTTGGGTTTATTGGATTATTAACTATAGTTTGATATTTATGTGTGACTATATACTTAATATATTTTCTTATTATTTCTTACACACCACCACTTGAGTTGAGTAACCTAATTGAAATCCATATTGGTACTTTGGTTTTGATGTGGATATGGATTTTTATGTGTTTATGAATTGTGTATGTGTGGATATATGGGTATTTAGGCATGATGATATTGAATGTTGGGAAGAGACCTAGGAGTGGTAGATGTATCATTCTTGATTATTCTTGTGTTTGGTCTTGGGTGATTTGAGGAAACTATAATGAATCTAAAGTAATTATATTTAATGAAGATGAATAAATACTAATGGTTACGATATATTAATATCTATTTTTATAAGGAATTGGTTCTCTTCTACTATATTTGTAAGTCTTGTTTTATGTACTTGAACCATAATTACTAATATTTGATATCCAAATAGGATGAAGATGAATAAATATTGGATGGATGCTAATCCTTTGACAATAGAGTACAAGAACAGAGTGAAAGAGTTCATCAAGTTTGCAAAGGATCATGCCAAGGATCCTTCTCAAATCCTTTTTCAATGTTTACGTTGTTTTTATTCTAGAATTCATACTCCATAGGTGTTGGAAGAACATTTGATATGTCCCAGAATAGATCGGAGTTATAAATGTTGGAATAAACACAGAGAAAAAGAGAATGTAGCTACTGGATGGGATAAAACTGCATTTTATATATCATCAGATATAAATAAAAGTATGGATAATGAAGAAGGCCGTATGGAGGATGTAATTACAAATGTCAATGATGATGAACATCATATTAAGGAAATAGAAAAGATAATTGATGATGAACTCCGTGATTGCCAAAAATTGTTTGAGAAGTTAAAGATTTGTGCAAAGACGCCATTTTATGCTGGTTGCACAATGTATACAACATTTTGAGTTGTACTGAAGTTGTATAAATTGAATACAGACAACAGATGGAGTGATTTTAGTTTTACGGAACTACTTGCTCTCTTTAATGACATGCTCCCAGAAGATTATGAGCTCCCAAGCCTGGCATATGAAGCTAGACGAATTCTACGCTCAATGGGTACAATTTCTGAAAGAATACATGCCTCCCCGAAATAATATATATTGTTTTTCATGGAGAACAAATAACTTACAGAATTCCAAAAGTGTGGTGCCTCTCGATACAAGAAAGAAAAATCCAATACTATATATGTTTTATGGTACTTTCCAATAATTCCAAGGTTTAGGCGTCTCTATGGAAGTGATGAAAATGAAAGACATTTTTCGTGGCATGGAGATAAAAGAAATAAAGATGGGAAATTACGTCATCCGGCCGACTCTCCTCAACGGAATAAAATTGATCACGAGTATCCTGAATTTAGAAAACATCCGAGAAACCTTCATCTTGCATTATCTACAGATGGAGTGAATCCTTTTGGTTTTCAAACCAGCACTCATAGTACATGGCCGGTTATGTTGGTAAATTATAACTTGGCACCCTGGTTATGCATGAAGCAGAAATTCAACTTGTTATATATGCTTATATAAGGACCAAAACAACCAGGTAATGATATTGATGTTTATCAGGCTCCTTTGATCACGGATTTGAAGTTATTGTTGGATTTAGCTGTTATGTTGTATGGAGATTATAAAAGTGAATACTTCACGTTAAGAGGTATGTTGTATGGGACAATAAATGATTTCTATGCTTTTGAAAATTTGTCAGGATATAGCATTAAAGGAACTAAAGGGTGTGCTGTGTGCGAAGTAGATAAAAAATCAATTAGGTTGTAACATTCATCAAAATCTGTGATTCAAGGACATCATAGATTTCTACCTCATTGGCATTAGAACCGATCCTGGACGACATCTTTCAATGGTTGTTCAGAACAATGCACAACACTATCTACACTAACAGGTGATCAACTATTTGAGAAATTAAAATATCTAAATAATGTTTTTGGAAAAACATTTTCAAAAAACCTTACATAAATCAGTTGGAAAAAGAGATCAGTTTTTTTGGAATTACCATACTTGAATTTTTTGTATGTTAGACATTTTCTTGATGTGATGCATGTCGAAAAAAATGTATGTGATAGTGTTATCTGAACGTTGTTAAATTCCCTTGGCAAAACAAAATATGGAATTAAGGAAATGTTGGACATGGTTGACATTGGAATACGAGAAGACTTGGCTCCTGTGAAGGGTGAAAGTCAAATGTTTCTTCCTCCAGCTGCTTATACTCTTTCTAGGGAGGGGAGAGATAAGTTTTTCAACTTCTTCAATGATGTAATGGTTCTATAGTGGTATTCATCAAATTTCAAGAACATTGTTTCAATGAATGATTTGAAGCAAAAAAGTTTGAAATCAAATGATTTCCATGTTCTGATGCAAGATCTAATTCCTAAATCTTTACATTGCATTCTTTCCAAGACTTTTCATCATACGTTAACCAAACTTTGTTTCTTTTTCAAATATATATGTAGAAAAGTTTTAGACCTGGTGAAATTTCCTGCTATTGAAAAAGAAATTGTCATCATATTATGTGAATCAGAAATGTTCTTCCCGCAAATTTTTTTTGATATGATGGTTCATTTGATGATTCACTTGGTGAGAGAGATTCAACTTTGTGGTCCTTTGCACTATAGATGGATGGATCCTGTGGAATGGTATACGAAGATTTTGAAAGGGTATGTCAAAAATTGAATTCGGCCAGAGGGTTGTATTGTGTAGCGATATATTGTTGGGGAAGACATTGGATTTTTTACAAAATTTCTATCTAATTTGGAAAGAATTGGTCTCCCAAAATCTCAGCACACTGGACACATTGAGGGTGAGGGAATTTCTGGAAGAGAAGTTGTGACAATCAGTATTACAGATCAGAAGCAGGCCCATCTTTATGTTTTTCATAACAGTTGGGAGGTTTCTTTTTATATTGAAACCCACAAAGAATTTCATAGGCAGTTGAATCCATCAAGGGATTAAAAATGGTTATCAAATACACATAATCACCAGTTTATAGGATGGTTTTAGGAAAATATTTTTAAGCAGTTGGATGAAAATACAAATTCAATTTCAGAACGACTTCGATGGCTAGTCACTTGACCAATTGTGTATGTATTATCTTACAGTGGTTATGTAATTAATGGTTATACATTCTATACAGATGAACATGATGAAGACAGTACTATGAAATATAGTGGAGTTACACTAGTGGCAGAAGCGATGCATGTTTTTGGTAGTAAGGACATAAATCCAATTAATGAAAATATGCCATTCTTTGGCATTATCAAACTAATATGGGAGTTGGATTATACGACTTTCCAATTTCCTATTTTTCAATGAAAATATGTTGATAACAATAGTGGTGTTAAAATAGATTAATGGGGATTTGTGAAAGTTGATTTTAGTAAAAAAGGGTATAAATACTAACAGTTTATAATGGCATCATAAGCGGTACACGTTTTTTATGTTCTAGATCCTGAAAATCAAAAGTGGTCGATTGTTTTGTTATCGTCCAAAACTATTGAAGGTTCCGATGATAATTCAGTTGAGGATGATCCTTTAAGTGGTAATTCACAATCATTTCAGAGTGGTCCCAATGTAGATGATGTTTTGTATGTTAGAGGAGACCACAATTGTAGAGGCCCGAAGCTTGACGTATATAGATATTACATTACTTTTGTGGAATACTTAATACATAGATATTACATTACTTTTGTGGAATACTTAATACATGAACATAATGTTTAAACATCAAAATCATGAGCAAAGACATAAATCGTGGAATTACATAAGGCATAGATTATAATGGAACATAAATCATGATAAAATATCATGGGAATAAAACATGTAATTGTGGAATCCATTAAGCACATGTAATGATTTCCATAGTTTCCAATGCATTGCTGCCAAGACCATCTTATTGGAAAAAGTCCCTTTCTAAATTGAGTTCACTCCTCATTCCAGTCCTGTAATACTGAACTAGATTAACTTACCCTTCCATCCATGTCTATATCATGAGATATAAATCTTTACCCAATGCATTGGAGGGAGATATTTTTCCCACCCATCTTAAAATGAAATAATTCTTACTTGTGCCACAAAATAAACATACATCATTCATAATAACCCAATAAATAAAATGGGTTTCCTAAACATCATCCCATCATTAAATAATTCATAAAAAATAAATGGATATCATTTCATAATAAGGAAAGTGAAACCATTTAAATCATAGAGACATTATACTTGAAACATACACATATGAAATAATTTCATCTTAGATAAAAAATGGTTTTAATAAACACTTGAAATGAATTCTTGAGGAAAATATCCTTTCTTCTGCAAAATCATTTTCTTTTCACAAAATGTCATGCAATTTTAAAAGAAAATGATTTCTTTAAAAATAGTCATGAAATATTTTGGAGGAAGCTTCATGAAAATAAGGCTTTATAAAACCGTAAAAATCCTTTCATGTCGTATACGTTAAAAAACATTCTTCTCGTACTTTTGCGAAAAAGACAAAAAGTACCTCGTAACATAAACAAAAGATTGATTCCTTATATACCATGTAGTAAGAGTCAAAAATGGGTAAAAAGTTCATTAAACATACATGAAACTGTCTTTAGAGAACATGGGCTTGGATGATAAAGATAACCCCAGTAAATTCTTAGGAATAAACAATCTCAGATAAAAATGAGATTGATAAATTATCCCTTACCTTAGATCCGATATGCTTCATACGTATCCAAACCTCCTGTATAATGATTTAAATAATGTCATTGACTTATTACATAATAATATTCAATGTTATTATATCATATATGGTTCATGTATGACTTTATATTACCCGTTCTTTTGTAAATTCCATGTTAAAGAGTGTTTTGTGTAAAATCGTTTCATTTGTCGTCTGTGTTTTGACTTGTAATTATTCATATGATTACTTAGATCACGATTACTTAATTACAGAATATAAAACATTATTTATATATAATATATATTCATAATATACATATATATAATAGATGGATAAATGGAACTAAATACACCGTTCATGGAGACGGTAGGCCGTACGTACGCATGAACGCTGTTTTCGTTTCCTTATTGAGTTGAATGGAATTAAGTAGATGAAATAAATATATATACACATAAATCCAGTAGCATTAAAATGTGATATATTTTATGATTACTTATTATATATACTTTATAATCATTCTTGAATGGTTATCATGGAGAGTGAATGTCATCGCGTCGTGGAGACCGTATTCCGTACGTACGCACGAGCGATGATATCATTCCCATGATCGTCGAATTGTATTAAAGAGTATGTATAATATTATATAATCAATATCACTTTACAATAATCATATATATTCATTAATTTCACCATTATACCCATCCAAGTATGGTGGTGGGGGAAAATAGATTACACCACGGCGTGGAGACGGTATTCCGTACGTACGCACGCGCGGTGATTTCATTTTCCATAGGATGGATAGATGGTGAAATATGGGTTTTTCAAACTTATAATACCATATCTGTATATTATTGAATCTGATGTTATTACTTCATAATTAATCAACTAAATAAGAAGAAGTTGAAGAAGAAATAAAATTGAATGAATCGGTAATGGATACTACCTCTTCTTTGACATGCCTCTTTGAATCCTCCTCTTAGGGTACTAAAATTGGCCATTTAAGAAGAGAAGGACCTCTAGGATGTTGCTAGGGAAGTTGAGAAGGGAAATCGGCAGGGTTTGGCCGAGCTTAAAGGCTCAAATTGGTGTGAGGAAGAGAGGGAGTAGGTGCCCTTTTATAAGAGAGGAGAGGGGCACCTTTGGAATTCATAAAAATATTAATTTATAATAAATCTAACCCCACTTAAAACATCCAAAAATGACTCATATTAAAATATTAGATCAGATAAGGTTTTAATCTCATCAACCAATCAAATTTATACATGTTTGGATCTTATTTTAAACCTTATCATTTTGATTTATCCTTATTTAATCTATTTAAGTTTATTTGTGGTAATAAATTTATAAATTTTAAATTATAACAAATAATTACTTATTTGTTGTGAATATTGCATAATTGGTTACTATATAACATTATAGACCATATAAATTTAAATTTATAATTTTTAAATATTTTTGTGATTTTTAAACAATTTTATAATATGTTATTTTTATAAAATAAAAATAGTGTCAATTTTGACACTATTCATTTATTTGAATTTAAATAAAATATATACAGAAGATATGGTCGAACTAAAAGCTTTAATATATTCATTAAAGGTCATATGTATCTATAAAATTAGTGGATCACATTAAATAGTCCATATAATATTCATTTTATTATTTGTAAAACAATTTATTTGGTTTATCTTTTAATAAAATAATTACTACAACATTTTTGTATAACTATTTAATATACTTATTATTTGCATAAAAAATAAAACTAAAATCCTATGATGAAGATAAATCTATTAATTTTCAATATAATACTTTTAATATAATTTATTATCTTTAAATAACAATAGTTAAATTGTTATATTTATTAAATTATGAAGGTGACAACTTTAGCAACATTTAAAATAAAATAATATAAGTGTCATAATCAATTTTATAAGGCTCCAAACGGTTATATATTAGGTAATTGGATGATTAATGTGTAGATATACACTAAAAATAAGTTTTGGTCAGGTTTTCGGGCCTTTTAATGGGTATTATTATTTCAATAAAAACTATATTACTGATTTTTCACTTAATAAATAATTTCTGCATCATTAATGTATCACCATTAATGACAATTATTTAATCCCTAAAAATTCTAAATAAATTATCATGATGTAGATAATTTTATTAGATTTCTGGAGACTATTAATTTTTGAAGTTTTATGATGTTTATCACTAAATTAAAATTATTATACTTATAAGATTTAAGAGAGTGACATGTTGTCACTTTCTTTAGTTTTAATAATAATTAAATTATTTTCATAGTCAAAAGTTCATAAAATGAATCTAATCTGACCCTTAGGTGATATGGATATACTTTTATCCATCCAATAGAATTTTCTCACATGTTAGGGTAATTTTATAATATTATATTTACCCTTAATTACCTGATTTATCTTTAACTATGGTAAATAAAATTTACCGTAGTTACTATTCATAATTCCCAAAAATAAAAAGTAGCCTATTAACATAATTTGGACCCAATGATTCAAAAAATGGAATCCAGTTTTTCATATTAAATACACATAAGTTTCAGAAATTAAATTAAAATTAATCCCGTTGTCGAATGAAAACGAGTTTTTGTTTAAAACATTGCAAAAGATTGAATTGATTTAACCTACGATTTCAATGTAAAATCAATGCTAATGACATAAATTATATTAAATGGTAAAAATATACTCTATTTATACTTTAAATCCATTCAATATTATAATTTAACCATATAAATTATTACGATGAAAAAAGTTGTTTATAATTAAAATATAGAATGTTTTTACTATTCATTAAAATATGAAAGTCATCAGAAAAATATCAAAACTTTATCTAATGTAAATTTTTATATCCTGATTCAAAAGAAAAATTTTATTTTTTCAAATTGAACTTATAAACATGTCAATAACTAGATTTAATGTTGGTGCGCCATCAAAAGGCGGAAAAATTTCATTTTTTGAAAAATACATATTTTACCCGAAAAAATTATTTTGTTCTTATACCATGTTCTAGAAAATGTGTAAGATGAATAATAATGTTATAAAATTCAAAATTTATTTAATACTATTCATAACAGTTAGTTCATAATAATATTATAATAATATATCGTTGTTTAGTAAAACCCGGTATTGCGTACAACACACGCTATCGAGGAAGGTCGTGATTGCGTATAATGCAAGCCAAGTCAGGGTTGCGTGTTGTGCAAGACTCCTTTGTTTTTTCGTTATCACAGAATCCAACCATTTTTCATGTATACCTTGAATATATATATATATATATACTCAATGTTGCGTAGAATGACTATTATCAAACGAACTTGGAATTGTGTGTAACACAATCTAAGAATAGTGTTGCATATACTGCAAGCTAATACGGGGTTGCGTATAACACAAGATAATCTTGTTGTATCATAAAACACATGACATCAAATAAATTAAAAAGAAAACTTATCATAAAATATTGGGTTGTTACATTCTACCCCCCTTAAAATGAATTTCGCCCTCGAAATTCGTCGGGGTTATACATGGTTTTCTACATGAAAGTTTTTTTTAATTGAAACCCACATCGTAAAATGAAATACCAAAACATAAATTTAAAAAATAAAGTATGAAAGGCAACGGTTACCCAAATTAACTCATCACTGGGTTTCCACGTAGGAGAACATAGGTGAAAATATGGATGTGGAAGTGAACTCTAACCATCAAGTTCTTGATGGAGAGTGGTAGAGAACATGGCTATAAAAACACCAAAAATCACAAATCCATAAATTTGTGATGATCTAAGGTAGCATCTGATTCATCAGATATAAGGGCACTAGGACAACATTTTTGGTTTTCATGATCATTTCTCTAAAGTAGAAAATTTTGAATTAGAAGAAATACTTTCTTGATTTTGGTACAATCTCACTATTGTTCGTTCTTTGAACAATTTCCACTTCATCTCTTAAAGAAATGAAGTTGAATTTGTTATTCATGAAGTGATAATAGGTCATGTGATAGAATGATAGGTCATTCCATCTGTTTCAAACAAAAGGTTTGCAAAAGTTATCAAATATACATAAGTCCATATATGGTGAGGTTAATCATATACGAATCCAAAAATGAACTTATACTTCATATATCATACCGCTTAAGAAAATAAAACTAGTTTCTACTAACCAGGGACATCCTGTAGGCCATTGGTATGCAATAAAGGCCTGTCGCACTTCTAAAGTGGGTTTGATTCCCACAGCCTTGTCTGACACGATGGGCTATCGCCCGTCCTGTAGGTTGTCCTTTTTCTAAAACTACATTACTATAACATCCCATCAACAATATCAAAAAATGTTCTATCCTTAAACAATACTACATTATGTCCAACATAATCCATTCCTATCTTTATCTAAAATACTTCAGTCCAAGATCATAGTATAAAGAAAACGATTACTTGAAATGTCATCAACCAACCATCATTTATCCCCCATTATCTTGTTGGTCACATTCCAATCATGTGAATACCTTAATCATGTATTCTCATGAAAAATGAATATCCATTAAACCTTAGTGAAATCATGAATGCTGTCAAAAGTTAACTCTTTCCACATACCAAAATCCAAAAATTCAATATACTCAAACCATGATATAACCTTCTCCTTATATCAGTCACGATCTCATGAATACTATCAAACATTTAATTTTCTCCTTATCCCTTCATTATGCACATATCATCTACTTTCCAAAAATACTGGTACCATTCATCACACACTTTCAAAACTTAAGGAATGACAACAGTGTAAAAATCCTTAGATGTCTCTTTATTCCATAGTACCATGAGAATACTTATACAACATTACACTTGATAAACATGTAATCATTCCACCACCTTCTTAAACCATTGATCGAGCTTCAACAATTCTTTCATCTCACATATCATTTGTAGTCTCTTCATCATCATCAACATAAATAATACCCATACGACCATACTGATTCTCTTCATGAGACTTTACCTTAGGGCATTGGTTTTCATAATTCCCTTACATTCCACATTTAAAACATTTTACCACTGTTGATGTCGTAGCAATACCATTATCCTCATCCATGGTGTTAACTGAACCTTTTCCTTTGCACTTACTGGCTTTATGTACATAGTTTCCACACCCAAATAATCTTCCAGTTCCTTTGAAACATTCTCCTTGATGCATCTTCCCACATGAGTTACATAGGTGAAATTGAACTTTCATTCCACTATGATCATCATGAAACTCAATCTTTCTCTTATTAGCCGAGTCAGGAAACATACCAAATTTGAGTGTATTGATCATATTATGAGATTTCTGATTCGGCATAATAATGATGTTTGGACTTCCAAATCTCATTTCATTTGGTTGCTCATGAATAATTTCATTCCATTGTCCATCATATCCTCCATTTTCTTGAATCATCCTGTTTTCATCCATTTTCTTAAACCCAAAAAGAATAATGTGAGAGGCAAAAATCATGCTAGAGAAAACAACATAGTAAAGGGGGAGTACCCTCATTATGTAACATCTTACGTTAAATTCTAAGATCATTACCATAGTTTTAGGACTATATCCTATACGTATACTTATCCTTAGAGACATCCCTAGATATACCTTAGAAATATCTCTAGGGATCTCACTAACGTTTTTGCATCCTAGTTTCCAAAGGTTGACTGAACCTTTCCTCTGACACCAACTGTAGAGGCCCGAAGCCTGATGTACATAGATATTAGATTACTTTTTCAGAATACTAAATACATAACAAAAACAAACACACAAGGACCGTAATAGTTTAGTGTCTTTGGAAACTTGGAACGTAATCTTCTAATCGTGGTGAAAGATCTTCAACATCTCTCATAAAGATCTTCCACTTTTTGTTTCCTTCCCTAAAACCTTTCTTTTAATCCTGGGGGAAAATAAAACATAAAAAGGGTGAGCTCAAATGCTCAGTAAGGGTAAGCATGGATAAAATAAAACATACCATATACATTTGAACTTAAAAACATGAACATAATGTTAAAACATCAAAATCTTGAGCAAAGACATAAATCGTTGAAGTACATAAGGCATAGATCATAATGGAACATAAATCATGATAAAATAGCATGGGAATAAAACATGTAATTGTGGTATCCATTAAGCACATGTAATGCTTTCCATAGTAGCCAAGGCATTGCTGCCAAGACCATCTTAGTGGACAAAGTCCCCTTCTAAATCGAGTTCACTCCTCGTTCTAGTCCTATAATACGGAACCAGGTTAACTTACCGTTCCAGCCATGTCTATCTCATGAGATATAAATCTTTACCCAATGCATTGGAGGAAGATATAGTTCCCACCCATCTTATAATGAAATAATTCTTACCTGTGCCACAAAATAAACATACATCATTCATAATAACCCTATAAATAAAATGGGTTTCATAAAAATGATCCCATCATTACATAATTCATATAAAATAAATGGATATCATTTCATCATAAGGAAAGTGAAACCATGTAAATCATGGAGAAATTATACTTGAAACATACACATATGAAATAATTTCATCTCAAATAAAAAATGGTTTTGATAAGACACTTGAAATGAATTTTTGAGGAAAATATCATTTCTTCTTCAAAAACATTTTATTTTCACAAAATGTCATGAAATTTTAAAAGAAAAGGATTTTATTGAAAATAGTCATGAAATATTTTTGAGTAAGCTTCATGAAAATATGGCTTTATAAAATCGTAAAAATCCTTTCATTCCGTATACATTAAAAAAATATTCTTCTCGTACTTTTGCCAGAAAAGTCAAAAGTACCTCGTAACGTAAACAAAAGAAAGATTCCTTACATACCATGTAGTAAAAGTAAAAAATGGGTAAAAAGAACATTAAACATACATGAAACCATCTTTAGAATACATGGTCTTGGATGATAAAGATAACCCTAGTAAATGCTTACGAATAAACAATGCCGGATAAAAATGAGATTGATAAATTATCCCTTACCTTAGGTCTGATATGCTTCATACGTATCCAAACCTCATGTATAATGATTTAAATAATTTCATTGACTTATTACAGAATCATATTCATTGTTATTATATCATATATGGTTCACTTATGACTTTATAATACCTGTTCTTTTGTAAATTCCATGTTAAAGAGTGTTTTGGGTAAAATCGTTTCATTTGTCATCCATGTTTTGACTTGTAATTATTCATATGATTAATTAGATCATGATTACATAATTATAGAATATAAAACATGATTTATATATAATATATATTCATAATATACATATATATAATAGATCGATAAATGGAAAGAAATACACCGTTCACGGAGACGGTAGGCCGTACGTACGCATGAACGCTGTTTTCGTTTCCCTATTGAGTTGAATAGAATTAAGTAGATGAAATAAATATATATATATACATAAATCCAGTAGCATTATAATTTCATATATTTTATGATTACTTATTATATATACTTTATAATCATTCTTGAATGGTTATCATGGAGAGTGAATCTCATCGCGTCGTGGAGACAACATTTCGTACGTACGCACGAGCGATGATATCATTCCCATGATCGTCGAATTGTATTAAAGTGTATGTATAATATTATAGAATCTATATCACCTTACAATAATAATATATATTAATTACATTCACCATTATACCCATCCAAGTAAGGTGTTGGTGGAAAATAGATTACACCACGACGTAGAGACGGTATTCCGTACGTACGCACGCACGGTGATTTCATTTTCCATAGGATGGATAGATGGTGAAATATGGTTGTTTCATACTTATAATAACATATCATTATATTATTTATACTGATGTTATAACTTCATAATGAAACAACTAATGAAGAAGAAGTTGAAGAAGAAATAAAATTGAAAGAATCAGTAACAGATATTACCTCTTCTTTGACACGCCTCTTTGAATCCTCCTCTTAGGGTACTAAAATTGGTCTTTGAAGAAGCCCATGACCTCTAGGATGCTTATAGGGAAGTTGAGACGGTAAATGTACAGGTTTGGGCCGAGCTTAAAGGCTCAAATTGGTGTGAGGAAGTGATGGAGGAGGTGCCTTTTTATAATGGAGGAGAGGGGCACCTTTGGAATTCTTAAAAATATTAATTTATAATAAATATAACCCCACTTAAAAACCTCCAAAAATGACTCATATTTGAATATTAGATGAGATAGGGTTTTAATCTGATCAACCAATCAAATTTAGATATGTTTGGATCTTTTTTTAAACCTTATCATTTTGATTTATCCTTATTTAATATATTTAAGTTTATTTGTGTTAATAAATTTCTAAATTTTAAATTATAACAAATAATTACTTATTTGTTGTGAATATTCCATAATTGGTTACTTTATAAAATTATAGATTATATAAATTTAAATTTACAATTTTTTAATATTTTTTGATTTTTAAACAATTTTATAATATGTTATTTTTATAAAATAACAATAGTGTCAATTTTGAAACTATTCATTTATTTGAATTTAAATAAAATATATACAGAAGATATGTTCGAAATAAAAGCTTTAATAGATTCATAAAAGGTCATATATATCTATAAAATTAGTGGATCACATTAAATAGTCCATATAATATTTATTTTATTATCTTCAAAACCATTTATTTGGTTTATCTCTTAATAAAATAATTACTACAACATTTTTCTATAATTATTTAATATATATATTTTTTGCATAAAAATTAAAAATAAAATCCTATGATGAAGATAAATCTATAAGATTTCCCAATAATAATTTTACTTGAATTTATCATCTTAAAAATACAATAGTTAAATTGTTATATTTATTAAATTATGAAGGTGACAACTTTGGCATCATTTAAAATAAAATAATATAAGTGTCATAATCACTTTTATAAGGCTCCAAACGGTTATATATTAGGTCATTAGATGATTAATGTGTAGATATACACTACAAATAAGTTTTGGTCAGATATTTAGGCCTTATAAGGGGTATTATTATTTCTATAAAAACTATATTACTGATTTTCCACGTAATAAATAATTTCTGCATCATTAATGTATCACCATTAATGAAAATTATTTAATCCCTAAAAATTATAAATAAATTATCTTGATTTAGATAATTGTATTAGATTTCTGGATACTATTCATGTTCTAAGATTTATGATTTCTATCACTAAATTAAAATTATTATACTTATAAGATTTAAGAGAGTGACATGTTGTCACTTTCTTTGGTTTTAATAATAATTAAATTATTTTCATAGTCAAAAGTCCATAAAATGAATCTAATCCGACCCTTAGGTGATATGGATCTATCTTTATCCATCCAATAGAATTTTTTCATGTTTTAGGGTAATTTTATAATATTATATTTACCCTTAATTACCCGATTTACCTTTAACTATGGTAAATAAAATTTACCGTAGTTACTATTCCTAATTACCAAAAATAAAAAGTAGCTTATTAACATAATTTGGACCCACTAATTCCAAATATGGAATCCATTTTTTCAAATTCAATACACATAAGTTGCAGAAATTAAATTAAAATTAAGCCCATTGTCGAATGAAAACAGGTTTTTGTTTAAAACATTGCAAAAGATTGAATTGATTTAACCTACAAATTCAATGTAAAATAAATTCTAATGACATACATTATATTAAATGGTAAAAATATTTTCTATTTATACTTTAAATCCATTAAATATTATAATTTAACCATATAAATTATTATGATGAAAAAACTTGTTTTTAATTAAAATATAGCTTGTTTTTACTGTTCATTGAAATATGAATGTCATCAGAAAAATATCAAAACTTTATCCAATGTAAATTTTTATATCCTGATTCAAAAAAAGTATTTTATTTTTTCAAATTAAACTTATAAACATGTCAACAACTAGATTTAATGTGGGTGCGCCATCAAAAGGAGGAAAAACTGCATTTTTTGAAAAATACATATTTTACCCGAAAAATTTATTTTGTTCTTATACCTTGTTCTAGAAAATGTGTAAGATGAATAATAATGTTATAAAATTCAAAATTTAGTTAATACTATTCATAACGTCTAGTTCATAATAATATTATAATAATATATCATTGTTTAGTAAAACCCGGTATTGCGTACAACACACGCTATCGAGGAAGGTCGTGATTGTGTATAATGAAAGCCAAGTCAGGGTTGCGTGTTGTGAAAGACTCCTTTGTTGTTTCATTATAACAGAATCCATCCATATTTCATTTATACATTGAATATATATATATATACTCAATGTTGCATATACTGACTATTATCAAATGAACTTGGAATTGTGTGTAACACAATCTAAGAATAGTGTTGCGTATACTGCAAGCTAATACAGTGTTGCGTATAGCACAAGATAATCTTGTTGTAGCATAAGACACATGACATCAAATAAATTAAAAAGAATAATTATCATAAAATATTGGGTTGTTACAACAATGAAGGGATTTGGATAATCGATATGGTGTCAAATCCCTTCAACATTTGAAAAAAAGAAGGAGTGTTCAATAAACTGCATATATTTTTTTTGTAATATAGATTTTTTTATCTCATGTTATTATCTAATCAATACTGAATTTATGCAATATAAATTAATTATTCAACCACTTTTGCAGATAATGAATTCTGAACATTTTGGTGCTCCTAACGTTGAGGCTGAAAAAGTCTCTCAAGCTACTGTTGCAGCTACTGATGTTCCTATAGCTATTACTGCTCCTGCTGTGGCTCCTGTTGCTCCTATTTCTCCTTTTGTTGCGGATCCTTATGCTCCAGCTGCTTCTGCTGTGGCTGCTACTACTCCTGCTGCTGTGGCTCCTGCCGCTCCTAGTGTTGAGGTCCAACAACCATCATCACATGATGTTGATACCATTTCAAATGAACATATATATGATTTTGATATTGATGAAATGGTATGGAATGAAGGACCAACATCGCAGAAAACACAGGTGCGTCGTAGTTTGACGGTGTTAGCTTATATTCTTATGGTGAAAAGAAAAGGCATCAAATTTGAAGTCGGATGGAATGAATGAGGCGAATATGTGAATCCCGACAAGGAAATGTTTAACAGCTATATTGCAGTTGTCACTCGACAAAGCATGCCGATTGACATAGATTCGTGGAACCATGTTGGGCCCGGGATGAAGACTGTTATCTGGGATGAAATTACAATTACATTATGGATTTATTTCTTTAATTTACATGAAAATAAAATAATGAAGCAATTTTTTACTCTTCTCAATCTCTTGAAGAGTACATTTATAGTAGATTATTCACACAAGGATTATGTACTAAGTCTTGTAGGAAGGATTTATAGAGGTTATCGCACTATTTTTACAAGATGTCACCTGAAAGATTCCAGAGGTAAAATAAACCTGCACCCACCCATTGTTTATGCTCACCGGATATCGCAAGAAGCATGGGATGCATTTATTGGCCATTGTGGGGATGAGAAGGTTCAGGTGCATTGTGGGTGATAATACGTTGTTTGAGGATACCTGTATTTATCACTTTGATTTCCAGTATTTCATTTATGAAATAGTAACTCTGTACTGAAAATAAGGAATGTGCATTAAAACCAACATACCCCTATCGTAAAGAAAGGATGGGGTACGCTTTATTATAAAAGAAAATGGTACGTATTTCTAATTTACAGTAATATTGTTAGGTGCTAATAAACAACATAATAATTATATTTCCATGTTTATATGTAGATTGATGAGTTGAAAACCAAATACACATCCATCCCACATCATGTGCTATGGAAGGAGGCACGTGTGAATAAGGAAAAGATGTTAGTAGATGAGAACACAGAAAAAGTGTGGGAAATATGTGTAAGTATGACACGACGATAAAATTATTTGTTTTAAATTTCTATTACATTAAAATAATTTGTTATTTTCCTCTATCTGACAGTCACAGGAATCAGCTACTCCTGTAGCGGATAAAGACCTATTATCGAAGGCTTTGAAGAAGCCGAAAAAATATGGTTGTGTCAGAGGTGCGGGATTTGGGGTGACACCCCATGTATGTTTTGAGAAGATGAAAAAAACGGATGACACAGATTAAAAATTGGAACAAATGAGTGAAAAAATAGCAACCCTTGAAGAATGATTGCAATGGCATGGAGAGTTGCTATAAACTTTTATGGGTGGGGAGGAAAGGGAAGATACAACTTCGGAACAACCAGCGCGTGAAAATCCCGCCCCACCCCCACCAGCTTTGAGGCGAGCCATTCCCGTCAAAGTACTGTCTTAGCCATGGTAATAAATATTCTAATAATTGTTCCGATGAAATGTGAATAAGAAAAAAACTGATAATTGTTCTGTACTGATCTTCTACAGGGTGATAATGATGGTGATTTATATCTGTCAACACCCACTTATCCCCTTGTATTGAGGGCTACAATGTTCAATATCCTAGATGCCACACTGTATAATAGACCACATCCAAAAGTTTATCTAAAAGTGACGATTACTATAGATCATGATCCAAATGTAGAGATACCTATTCCACATCATGACGATTATATTCATACTGTCAAAAAGGCTATTATGACATTCATTACCTGGCTGTCACAACTTTTATGAGTACATGCAGACAAAGAGGTATTTATTTCCTTTTTTTGAAGCTAAACCATTAACAATTACTGAAAAAATGTTCTGAACCAATGATTGTTGTTATAGATGGAGAAAGGGAAGGCGGTGACCAACATCGGCTCAAAAACCATATAAAGGATCGACCAACTGATCTCAAGGAGCTACTGAAAGCACAATAACACCACCTGTTCTTTATCCACATTTACTTGCATTAAAGACTCATGTGGATATGAGGCTAAGAGATAGTAATAGTATTATAGTGGTTTTCGAAGAGAATATATATGGATAGGAAAATCAAGATTTTGTTGCAGATGAAAATGTAAAGTAGATCCTTCAAAATGGTTGGCTAGGCATCACAGTTGTAAATATATATATGAGGTATGTTTCCATGAATTGATTTTATAAAAGCTGATCTAATGTAAAAAATTTGACTAAATGCATTGTATATTGTTGACCGACACATTTATGAAAAACAGTTGAAGGATTTTTCCCATGAGCCAAGATTTGGGCTCATTATTCCTCTTACCACATCAACACAACTAACTAAATTAGAGCCATCATAAAGGAATGAAATAGTGCACGACCATCTAAAAACATTTGAATGTAAGATTACAGATGACAGACTCTTCCTAATACCAACCATGTAGGGGTAAAACTCTACGATTAAAGAATATGGATTATATTTTCACTTATTTTATTATGTAATCCTTTTTTTGTTGTTAGGAAACATTGGTTGCTAATTGTGGTGAACATGGATACTCCAAAGATTTATTTTATGGATTCAAAGCAAGGATATCCATCAAACCGACCACAAATGATATAGTTTTTTAATCTGTAAGAAAGTACATCTTACGTTTTAGGTCTAAACATCAAGTAATATAATTTATATTATCTTTTACTGAGTATTCTGTTATGATAGGGAAGTGTATCATTATCGTCTAAAAAAAGGAATGAGGACAGGGGCTAAGCATAAGGAGGCGAGCAAGTACCACGTCTAGAAAAATATAAGTGTATATATAATAAAATTTCACTATCCAAACACATCTCAACAAAAGTTACTTATTCTCCTTATGATCAATTTTTTTGCAGTGTACAAAACAAACAAACGATAATGATTAAGGTTATTATATTTGTGAATTTATGAAAGAGATTGTTTTTCATCAACAAACTTGTATCCCTAAAGATGTATTTTTAAAAACAACTACAAGTTCGTTTAATTAATTAATTTATTCTTTATTTTTGTATTTCAAAGTACTACTCTGACTTCCAAAAATCCTCATACTCACAAGTTGATATTGATGTGTTCAGAAACGTGTGGACTGCATACCTTATGGCAGATTATACACACATACAATGAAGATCAGACTTGGGGACATGTACAATTGGTGGTCATTTTTGAGAGGGGTTAAGGGGATCAAAAGATGAAACATTGTTGTATGTAAATGTTCGTAGGAAAATTGTAATTGTTATTAAATAAAACATACTTTTTCTAATGAGTTATTTTCCCATTTTAACACATGATATGCACCAGCAACATGTAAGAATGCTGAACCACTCAAAGGATCTCTCTTTTGCTTAAAATGGACACAATTTTAAGTGAAAACAACAACTAACGTACGAAAATCCGGCCAAACACGTTAGAATTGTGTTGATACTTTAGGAGAATGATCCAAGGGTCTTTTGAGACGTTTACAAGTCATCCCCACCCTCAATCCGAGGCATAGTGTGGTCGCTATCACTCAAAGGGTCTCTCTTTGATATAAAATGGACACAATTTTAAGTGAAATCAAAAACTGACCAACGGAAATCAGACCAAATGCATTTTTATTGTCTTGATATATTAGGAGAACGATCCATGGGTCCTTTTTGAAATGTAAGAGTCAACCCCACCTCAATCTGAGGCACAGTGTGGCCGGTACAACTCAAAGGGTATCTGTTTTGTTTAAAATGGACAAAATTTTAAGTGAAAACAACAACTGACCTACATAAATCCGACCAAACACATTCTTATTGTGTTGATCCTTTAGGATAAAGATTCATGGGTCCATTGGTATGTGTATGAGTCATCCCAACCTCAATCTGAGGCACGGTGTGGCCAGTATCACTTAGAGAGTTTCTCTTTTGTTTAAAATGGACAAAATTTTAATTAAAAACAACAACTGACCTATGAAAATCTGACGAAATGCATTCATATCACCTTGATATTTTATAAGAACGATCTAGGGGTCTTTGGTGACATGTACAAGTCAACCCCACCTCAAAATGAGGCACGTTGTGGCCGATATCACTCAAATGGTCTCTATTTTGTTTAAAATGGACACAACTTTAAGTAAAAACAACAACTAACCTATGTAAATCTGATCAAACACATTCAGATTATTTTTATCCTTTACGAGAATGATCCACGGGTACTTGGTGACGTGTAAGTGTCAACCCCGCCTCAGTCCAAGGAATAGTGTGGCCGGTACCACTCAAAGGGTCTCTCTTTTGTTTAAAATGAACACAATTTTAAGTGAAAACAACAACTGACCTACGTAAATCTGACCAAACACATTTGGATTATGTTGAAACTTAAGGAGAACAATCCATGGGTCCTTTGTGACATGTACGAGTCAACACCGCCTCAATCCGAGGCATAGTCTGGCCGCTATCACTCAAAGGGTCTCTCTTTTGTTTAAAATGGACACAATTTTAAGTAAAAACAATAACTAGCCTACGTAAATCCAACCAAAAGAATTCATATTGTGTTGATACATTAATAGAACAATCCACGAGTCCTTTGTGATGTGTAGAAGTCACCCCTCATCAATCCGAGGCACGGTGTGGCTGTTATCACTCAAAGGGTCTATCTTTGGTTTAAAATGGACACAATTTTCAGTGAAAACAACAAACGACCTTCGAAAATCTGACCAAATGCATTTGGATTGTCTTGGTATATTATAATAACGATCCATCGGTCCATTGGGATGTGTACGAGTCAAACCTAACTCACTCCAAGGAATGGTGTGGCCGGTACCACTCAAAGGGTCTCTCTTTGGTTTAAAATGGACAGAATTTTAAGTGAAAACAACAACTGACCTACGAAAATCCGCCCAAAAAATTCAGATTGTGTTGTTCCTTTATTAAAATGATCCACGGGTCCTTTTTGACATGTATGAGTCATCCATGCCTCAATACGAGGCATAGTGTGGCCGCTATCACTCAAAGGGTCTCTCTTTGGTTTAAAATGGACACAATTTTAAGTGAAATCAACAACTGACCTACGAAAATCAGACCAAATGCATTCATATTGTCATGATATTTTAGGATAACGATCCATGGGTCCTTTTTAGCATTTAGGAGTCAACCCTTCCTCAATCTGAGGCACGGTGTGGCTGGTACCACTCAAAGGGTATCTTTTTTGTTTAAAATGGACACAATTTTAAGTGAAAACAACAACTAACCTACAGAAATCTAACCAAACACATTCAGATTGTTTGGATCCTTTATTAGAATGATCAACGGGTACATTGGGATGTGTACAAGTCATCACCACCTCAACATGAGTCATGGTGTGGCCGGTAGCACTCAAAGGGTCTCTTTTTCATTTAAAACGAACACAATTTTAATTGAAAATAACAACTAACCTTTGAAATTCCAAACAAACGCATTCAGATTGCCTTGATGTTCTATAAGAATTATCCAAGCTTCTTTGGTGACATGTAGAAGTCAACCTAGCCTCAATCCTAGGCACTTTGTGGCCGGTATCATTCAAAGGGTGTCTATTTTGTTGAAAATGGACACAATTTTAAGTGAAAACAACAAATAACCTATGAAAATCCAAGAAAATTCATTCATATTGTGTTTATCCTTTAGTAGAACAATCCACGGGTCCTTGGTGACATGTACGAGTCAACCTCGCCTCAATACAAGGCATGGTGTGGCCGGTACCACTCAAAGGTTCTCTCTTTTGTTTAAAATGGCCACAATAGTAAGTAAAAACTACAACTGACCTAGGGAAATCTAACCAAACGTTTTAGGATTGTTTTGAACCTTAAGGAGGAAAATCCACAGGTCCATTATGATGTGTACAAGTCAACCCCAACTCAATCTGAGGCATGGTGTGGCCGGTTCCACTGAAAGGGTCTCTCTTTTGTTTAAAATGGACACAATTTTAATTGAAAACAACAACTATCCTATGGAAATCTGACCAAAACCATTCAGATTATGTTGATTATTTAAGGGAATGATCCACAAGTCCTTTTTGATGTGTACGATTCATACCCACCTCAATCTGAGGCACGGTGTGGCCGGTAGCACTCAAAGTGTCTCTCTTTTGTTTAAAATGTACACAATTTTAACTGAAAACAGCAACTGAAATATGGAAATCCAACCAAACGCATTCGAATTGCCTCGATCATTTATAATAACGATCCAAGGGTCATTGGTGACGTGTATGAGTCAACCCCACCTCAAAATGAGGCATGGTGTGGCTGGTATCACTCAAAGGGTCTCTATTTTGTTTTAAATGGACACAATTTTAAGTGAAAACAACAACTGACCTTCGGAAATCCGTCTAAAACATTCATATTTTATTTATCCTTTGGGATAACGATCCAAGTGTCCTTGGTGACATGTACGAGTCAACCCCGCCCCAATCTGAGGCACGATGTGGCCGCTATCACTCAAAGGGTCTCTATTTTGTTTTAAATGGACACAATTTTAAGTGAAAACAACAACTAACCAATATAAATCCATACAAACGCATTTGGATTGTGTTGATCCTTTAGGATAACTATCCATGAGACCTTTGTGACATGTACGAGTCAATCCAACCTCAATCTGAGGCACGTTGTGACCACTATCACTGAAATGGTCTCTATTTTGTTTAAAATGGACACAATTTTAATTGAAAACAACAACTGACCTATGAAAATCAGACCAAACACATTCGGATTGATTTGATATTTTATAATAACGATCCAAGGGTCCTTAGTGACATGTACGAGTCAGAATTTCCTCAATACAAAGCACAGTGTGGCCAGTACCACTCAAAGGGTCTATATTTTGTTTAAAATGGACACAATTTTAAGTGTAAAAAACAACTGACTTATTGAAATTATACCAAATTCATTTTTCGTTCATTGATACTTTATAAGAACAATCTAAGTGTCCTTTTTGATGCATACGAGTAATCCCTGCCACAATATGAGGCACGGTGTGGCCTCTATCACTCAAAGGGTCTCTCTTTTGTTTAAAATGGACATAATTTCAATTGAAAACAACAACTGACCTATGAAAATCAGACCATAAACATTCGGATTGTATTTATCATTTATATGAAAGATCCATGAGTATTTTTTTATGTCTATGAGTCATCACCGCCTCAATCCGAGGCACGGTGTGGCATGTACCACTCAAAGGGTCTCTCTTTGGTTTAAAATGGACACAATTTTATGTGAAAACAACAATTAACCTATGGAAATCCAACCAAACACATTCGGATGGTGTTGATACTTTATGAGAACGATCCAAGGGTCCTTTGTGACATGTATGAGTCATCTCTGCCTCAATATGAGGCACGGTGTGGCTGGTATCACTCCAAGGGTCTCTCTTTGGTTTAAAATGGACACAATTTTAAGTGAAAACAACAACTGACGTATGGAAATCTGAACAAACGCATTCAGATTATCTTGATATTTTATAAGAATTATCCATGGGTCCTTTTTAACGTGTACGAGTCAACCCCACGTCAATCTAAGGCACGGTGTGGCCGGTACCACTCAAAGGGTCTCTTTTTTGTTTAAAATGGACACAATTTTAAGTGAAAACAACAACTGACCTACCGAAATCCGACCAAGCACATTAGGATTGTATTGATCCTTTAGGAGAACAATCCAAGGGTCCTTTGTGACATGTAAGAGTCTTCCCCGCCTAAATTTGAGGCACGGTGTGGCCGGTAGCACTCAAAGGGTCTCTCTTTGGTTTAAAATGGACATAATTTTAAGTGAAAACAACAACTGACCTATGGAAATCTGACCATACGCATTCGGATTGTCTTGATATTTTAGGAGAACGATCCATGGGTCCTTTGTGACATGTACGAGTCAACCCCGCCTCAATCTGAGGCATGGTGCGGCTATTACCACTCAAAGGTCTCTCTTTTGTTTAAAATGGACTCAATTTTAAGTGAAAACAACAACTGACCTACAGAAATCTGACCAAACCCATTCGGATTGTGTTGATCATTTATTATAATGATGCACAGGTCCTTTGTGATGTGTAAGAGTAATCTCCACCTCAATATGAGGCATGGTGTGGCCAGTTTCACTCAATGGGTCTCTCTTTGGTTTAAAATGGACACAATTATAAGTGAAAACAACAACTTACCTACGGAAATCTGACCAAACGCATTCAGATTGTGTTGATCATTTCTAAGAATGATACATGGGTACTTGGTGATGCGTACGAGTCAACCCCACCAACCCTCAGGACCACCCCCACCCCTTGGACATCAACCCACCCCCTGGACACCCCCACCCCTCTGGACACCCCCACCCCCTCTAAAGCCCCCCGACACCCTGGACACCAAACCACCCCCTAGAAAGCCCGCCCTAGACACCCCAATCCCTACCAGACACCCCTACCCCCCCTTTGGGTAGCCACCCAAAACCCCTGAACAACCCCCAACCCCCTGAATTCTGAATTCAATTCATTATGTACTTAATTAACTTATGAATTATGTGTTAATAGTGTACGAGTATACTTGTTGTACGGGAACACTTGGTCTAATTATCATATGATTTTTGTGTTAATTATATATGGGTATACTTGCTCTAATTATATTATTGAGATGCTGAATTTTTTTGTAGGTGTTTGGGTGTGCTACTGCAGATTTTTTCGCAGCAGCAGACATGGAATTTATCAGCGCTTTTTTTGCACTAATAAAAGCTCAATTTATCAGCGCTAAAAAAGAACTAATAAACTACACCTTTATCAGCGCTAAAGGAGTGTTGATAAAACACGCATTTATCAGCACTGATAAAGAGTTGTTTTATCAGCGCTCTTTTAGCGCTGATAATGTCCACCTTTATCAGCACTTTTTTAGCGCAGATAATGTACCCCTTTATCAGCGCTGAGCTTTCCAGTGCTTTTTAGCGCTGATAAAGCTCGGTTTGAGCACTGATAAAGACTGTTTTTGTAGTAGTTTTATCTTTATTGAATCATCCCACATGAATTGGTTTTGGATCATGGACATCATGATAATCTATAAAACTATTTTATAGTTAATCAATCATCCATAGTCACGATAATTGAGTCAAACTCTCACCTTTTAAGGTCAATTACCTACTCATATCCATGTAACGACCATATTAAAAATTATTGTGGACTCTTTTATACCATTGGAAATTTTGTCTAATCACATTCAAGAAATGTTTTTTCATTTAATAAATCTAGAAGCATCTCAATCATTACAAAAAGGTACTTGGTGGATCAATATATCAAAAAATCCAGTGAATATCCCACCTTGAGTTCCATATATGGAAGGTTATAATATATTAATCACATGATCAAACTAATATTACCTTACCTTTTATCTAACTACAAAAAACAACCTATAATTCCCCCCATAGCAACTTCATCCACAACACTAATCATATCATAATCCATCTATTATAACTCTTTAATTATCACTTTACTATCATTAATCCATCTCCTTATCAAACCATCATAGCATATAAATACACAATCTAACTTCTTTATCCATTTCTCAATCATATCTAAGTATCATAAACATTTCCAAATGGTCTATAGTTTGGAATAACATCCCAATCAGTATCATATTTCAAATTTTTTAGACATAAAATGAATCTAAGTAGTTAGAAAAAACTAATGTAACTCGCTATGATTTTAAAAAATAAAATTGTAATTGATAGTTTATGTGACACAAAACAACAAGCTTCAAAAACTAGAAAATATTTTTCTTTAAATTTAATCACTTCTATATCTTATGGAACACACAATCCTGATCTTAAATGAAACGTGAAAGAGTAAAACATAATAACCTAGACATTAAATTGGTGGGTATGAACAGATCTATCTAACTTATAAAAAATATGTATTTCTATTTGTTAGAAATTAAATATGAATAATTAATATGAAAAATAAATATTTTCTAAAAATATTTTTTAAACGGTTTAGTATCACTTTGTGCACATAATATAAAATAAATTTAGGCCAATTTTTAATTATTTACTTTAATAAAATTTCCACTTTTTTGGAATCATCATATCAATATTTTCTTATTGTTTATTCATTGTATATTTCCAAAGAGTTATATTTTTCAATTTATAGTGAATTATAGTATTATTTTAAAGATTTAATTTTAATTTAAATAATTTATAATGTTAAATTAAATTATAAATAGGGTTTTAAATTAAATTTTTTCTATTATATTATAATTTAACTAATTTATGTCCCAAGAACAAATTTTATATTAAAATTATACCTTAAAATAAATTATACTAATGATAAATTTCTCATTGGAAACCCTCTTTTTCGTTACGTTTATGGGTATAATTTAAAATTGGATACATCTACTTATATGAAATGAATTTATAAAAATGGATTACATATTTCTAACCATCATAAGATTTATTTTCTAATACATTCAAATTAATTTTTGACAAAAATTGATTGTGGAAACAATAAAAATTAATTACTATGGTTAAGCTAAAAACGTGTTTATCGAGGGTTAAACTAAGATGACAAGGGAAAAAATGACCCAAAACTTACAAAAAAACCCATGTTATGGACATATATATACAATATAACCTATAATTTTATATTATTACACATTTTTATGCTTTTAAAATGATCAAAATTTGGTTTTAATTGAATCTTTTAAAAAATTCAATGTGTGTCATGTGTCCCACTTATAAAAGGTTACATCTCTCCTCCACTAGTAGCAATTAAAAAGTCTATTGGTTCAACCAATAACTGAAAAAATAACTTAAACACTGAACTCATAACAACATAAATATATTTTGACAATAATTATATCATATGACGGATTTTGGTGCAATCTTAAAGTGGCCATTCGAAGAAGAGATACCATTATTAAATGAGCATTATTATTTTGTTTCTCATTCGAACACAATAAAATTTTATGAAACTATGATCAGATAACATATTAATTATATTAATTATATTTCTATGTAATTTTTTTATGTTAAGGACCTAAATCCATCACCTCTTTGATCAAATGTGAAATGGAATCACCGATCTTATGTATGACATAATATGACCTCACGAACCGATGTAACTATTTCCATATCCACCTTTCATGGATAGATATAATGATGTATTTAACTCCAATATTTTATATTAATGATATTATTATAATTCTTCAATAATATTCTAACATATTATTTCTTAATTTATATTCAATTTTAATTAAGGATATGTCGCTCGTGTGTATGGCGGACCACTGTTTATTGTAGCAATGTGATTCCCATTTCACTGAATATTTAAATGTAATACAAGGACAAATTTATTTAGTATATTTGATATATATTACATGATAATGATTTTAAGTAATTAATATATCACCTAATTTCATACACTTTCAATCGTTAAGGGAATTATAATGTCGTTCATTCTTACGTATGACCTACCAAATTTACTAAGTAATCTTATCCATTCTCAAAGTTAAAATTTCAATATTTATTCTAAAAATATACCCAATGAAAAAATATATTTAAAAAATTAATATAACATAAGAGATAATGGATCAATATAATATACAAAAGAACTAGAAAATGCATCAAAACAATCATGGAGAAATAAGGGAATTAACAATTAAATCAGTTAAAATAAGGAATGTTCATTAACAAAATAATGTTAAGTTCTTATAATAGGATCATAAATCATATTATAAATATGTATTTTATTATTTATTAAATTAATAACCATATTTAAATCATTATACCTGATTTTATATCATGTTCAACAAAAATAAAGTGTGTGGTAATACACTTCAAATTAGTTTTCCTTTAATGATGAATATTGTAATGTTATGATCAAAATTTTGTATAGAAGTTGTATATACCACCCCACTGACAATTACTGTCATGATTCAATAATAACTCATGGTATTTTATATTTTAATTTTAATTATGTCATACAAGGGGATTTTAATAGAAAATTACAATGTGGGAGTGAATTTCATATATCAATTTCTATTAATTGGTTTATATTGCATCTTAATTGTCCTTGATATTATATGATTATATTGGTAGTGAATTTTGACTATATTCATTCTATTATCAATTTGTGTATTTATGTATATTTTATATATAGAATCTATTCATTGGTAAATTCTCTCTCCATCATTATAATCTTTGTGATGGTTTATTTCATAATCTAAATATATTTGGGATTTTATATGATTTATTTCCCATCAAAATCCATTTTATCATTGGATAAAAAAACCATTTCATTCGATTATATTATGATTATTCATTATTTTTCTTAATAGTAATTTTTTAATTTTTTTTGATAATTATGATAATTGGTAAATGTTTGTAAAAAAATATTACTTCATTTCTATCTTCACTCCAAAATACATTTTCATCCAAAAACATATTATAGAAAAATATTTAGAAAATTTATTTTAAAAAAATATAAATGATTTAATAAAATAATTTACCAAAGTTGGATATTATTAATTTTTTTGAAAGGGTTCTTCCTGTCATTTTTCAAACACGACCGTTTAGTCTTTTATCAAAAATATGAAAATAATATTTGTTTTAACTTGTAAAACATGTACATAATTTACCAATTTCATGGAAAATAAATGTTTTAAATATTACATTATATGTTTAAATGAAAATTATTTTCAATATATATTTTTTAACTTTTAGTTTTAAAAACAATTTCCTTGCTAAAAAGTTATTTTCCTCAATAGTGTTTATAAAAATATTTTTACGGTATTTATCATTCTTAATTGAAGTACCTTTATTTTTACTCTAATAGGAATATGTTGTATTGATTCTATTCTTAGACTTCTTATGGATGTTTAAATATCATTTTGACCATGTAATGTATTGACATTAGGTTTCTGGATTCATATCTAGTCATTAAATTTTATTTTAAATATTAACTTTTTAATGATCATTAGACATTAAATTTACCCTAAATATGCACATTATTTATCATGGATAGGTTTATATCATAAATTTTATATCATTTCCATAGACATTATTTTAATTTAATGTTATTTTTTATCTCGGAAATTATTGACAATTGTATATAATTTACTCAATTTGGATATTTTTTGATTAGAAATATTTTTCAAGAATATAATCTATTATTAGATATATGGGGAATTATTTGGACATGTATTATTGGGTGGGCCCATAATTATATAGACCCTTAATGCATCAGTACTCGCATGATGTGAATTCACATGATAATAATAAATGAGAATGTACATATAGTATGAAACAATATTTTGAAAGGTATTTATAATAGATGTATCATGATTTATTAGATCATAACATCCATTAAATAAATAACTTATTTATTATTATACTTGAGATTTTGATAGTGACACTGTCTATAGATTCATTTCATTCTCAGTTATTGATTAAATTGAATTTTTTCAGTTATTTACACTTACATATTGATTATTCCATATATATTCTTAATAACATCATTATTAAATTTTATTTTGTGCTTTGTTATTTACTTTTACATATTGATTATTGGGAATGTATTCATGTTAGTCAAGTTATTTAAGTGAAATTTGTCTTCAATTATTTAATTTTGTCCATTTGAATATTAATTATATATTCATGATAGTTATATTATTTAAATGGAATGAGTGTTCATTTAGTTTCCTTTCAATATGTATTATTACTTATCTATTAATAATAGTAAATTTTTTGATTAAATTGATTGTATATTCAGATATTCTCCTTCGCATAATGATTATGCAATATAGATTATTATTCAATTACATAAGATATATTCTTATTTACATAACTCTTATTGAGGATCCAAGATCAATATTTTTTTCATTTCCTAGGAATCATAGAAGTGCAATATGAAAGAAATATAAGGATATTCTATAGGGAATAATGATATTCTAATTTATTTTTATTTTAATCAAAGGAAATTTATACGAAACCTCGATAATTAGATTAAGTAAAACATAGATTATGGAACTAAACCCTATGATATACTTTTAGGATAAGTATTGAAGAACATACAAATGTTTTTGATAAATTAGACATTATGTGGCCTTTTCTACCAATAAATCTCAACCAGGATACAATAATTGTTTGCGGTTTTAGAATATATTTATCTAGAGGTAATAACTCTGAGAACAACATGTTGAGATTTGCACATTAATTACCTATTACAAGATAATGGTCTTTACAACTTCCTTGGTATGACACTCTTGGTGGATATTCATTGTATAGTTCCCATTGTATTTATATAAAATTATATTTGATTTTAATAGATGATGATAATAGGAATACCAGCTTAATCCTATGTTGTCTTAGATTGAGATAAATGTGTCTCAAAGGAATGGAATTTTTTTATTTATGGAAAAACAGGGTACAAAGAACTCAGTTACTGAGAAAAACCAAGGAGTGAGATGCAAGTAAATAAATTTCCTCATAGGGATCCATTTATATTATGTTTTTGAAATGTGGGGAACCATGGAATAATCTATGTTAATAAACTTTTTTATATGTTAAATACTTAACCATGGATGGTTCTTTGTTGAAATTAAGAAGTTGATGTTTTTATTGGGATTCCAAAATTATATTATAGAATAACTTTTATAAATTTTATTTTTGTTATATGATTCCTAAAACATCAAAGGATTGTGATAAATTTTGTAATATTATATTTATTTATTAAATTAATATTTATGTATACCACTATGGGTTTATGAGTTTAATATTGGTATTAAGATCAATGTATGAAACACACATTTTAGGTTTTCTCTTATTGAAGAATATCATGTTTAGTCAATAATTTTACTTTCTACCTATTATTTCCTTAGTTTTGTAAATATAAAACACATTCTTAAAAGTATATTCTTATAAATCTATATATAAAATGTTTTTTAGTAAAGTTTTTGTAAAAAAAATATTTTTATTCCAAAAAAAGAAATTATTCCATTGAAAAATTAATATAACATTTTTATTATTCAATATAATCCATAAAACTGATGGTGTGTCTGATACATCAGACCAAATAGTGTTTAGAACTATTGGTAGACTAGTGTTATTTATATCATACTAACTTATGTCATAACAATCAGACTGAAAATAGTTCTAATCCATTAAATTTACATTTGTTAAGTCTATCATATTAATAAATGATAGTATTGTCCATTAGACTATCCAAAAGATTACAATTATATTAATTAGAATATTTTCAATCAAAAATATTATTTTATAACATTTTAATGGTGCTATAAAAATACATTAGATGGAATAATCTTGGTGATATTTCAAGTGAATAATATATGATTCCATTTTAACTAACTCTGAGTATCACATAAATTTTATTGTTGTAGGAATTACTTTTAATAAGAGTTCATTTGATGATATGTGAGCTGCAACTCCACATATATTAAATTATTATATGCCTGAAAATCTAATCCAAATACTTTGAATGTTCATAGAGATTTTATGTTCTATGTAATCAGTGTGTCGATTTGAAATTATATTCTATATTTTTCTTTTGTAGTTAATTCTTTGATCAATGTTGGATTAGTGGATTCTAGTGAAATGAAAATAACAGTATGTGATCTTGGAATCAAGGAATTTTGGGTCTAAGAAGATATAGCTTATATAAATATTCATATCTTTGGATTCTAAGTGATTTAAATATAGAGAAGTTCCAATTACCGTATAGAGGGTTTCTTATTATAGAATGAGAAAAAAAATTCTAGGTATTGAAACAGTTGACTTCTTAGGATATAAATTATGAAATCTTTAACAATTATGGTAGAAAAATAGAATTACCATTTATTATTCTTATATGTTATTCTAACTGATATAATATATTGTTTCACTTGATTTTATATGTTTAGTTTTTACTCTGAATTTATGTTTTAATGTTCATTTTTACATTTCATAATAATAAATGTTTTTTCTGAATATCTATGAGGAATATAACAACTATTACTTACTAGATGATTTATGTATCCAATTTAAGCAGTCTGACTATTATATGAATTATGAGTCCGGTCTTTTTAATTGAAGTGGTTTTGGGTTTCTTATTAGTTTAATGTTGTAAATTAAAATTCACCCCCATTGTTGCCGTCATATACTATTATGATCCTACATTTGGTATTAGAGATGTCAAAACCACAATATATTCTATGTTTTTTTTACTTTTAATAGCTACAAAAAGGTTATTGGGTTTTGTTATAAATTTATTTTCTATAAATTGTTTTTACACAAACATGTTTTTTAGAAAAAAGTTTTTCTTTTTGATAATATGGAAGGTATGATGTTCAGAACACTAGAAACTATGAATCCTAGTAAATCACCTATTTTTATAGGAATTATTATGAATTATGGAGAGAGATAATGAATATTATTGTTTTTAATATAGCTGTGGATAATTTTTTCATGGAAAAAAGATATTATAAGATTCCATAAAAGGAATTTACTATAATTAAAAAATAGAAACAAAATAATATCAATTTCACTACATAGTATGGAATAATCTTTTTTTTCAATGGAATAAAGTATCTAAATTCCAATTTCCTCATGTGAAGTAGAAAACATTACATGAAATTTATTAGGTATTACACATTTTTAATTTTTAATGTTATTTAAACTAGAATAGCTATGTTGATAGATGACTACGAAGATTTTGATTTTCTTCCTAGAGATTCAATTGAAAATAATCACCAAATATTTATAACAATTTATAATACCTTATATTATGTTGGATAAAATGATATAATTCCGGGATTTTAATTATGAAAATTTTATAGATTATGCATGATTTATGTAAATATAAGAGAAAAGATTTAGATGATATGAGAATGATTACGAATTATACTCTAAATTATCTCACCGGGATAGTTATGAATTATAAAGTTAGAGTTAAAAGGGACATAAAAAAGTTTATAAAGAAAAATGGGGGAGTTAATTTTTTAAAGACATATATTATTCCTATTAAATTCTAATACAATGAAAATTTAATGAAATCATCCCACAAGAATAATGTTGTTAGTGAATGAGATTCTATTTCATCAAAATATATTGTAAGTTAGTTGGGAAATCTTACCGTAAGAATGAAAAATATTGTTGGAAAAGAAATTTTATTTATAGATATAATACTAGAAATAAAACTAAAATTGATAAGAAAGAATATTACAGTGTAATATGTTATGAAAATAAGATTACAAGGAACATCAGACTATAATATCCTATACTAAAAAGCAGAGATAATAATGATATGAGTACATATAGAAATTCTAAAATATATTATAATCCTAATAGAAATAATTGCATAAAATATTTATACACATAGAGTTATAGTGGAATAGATAATACTTATTAAAATACTTAAGATAACGATAGTTTAGGAAAAATAAATATTGTTTTATTATTAAAAATACCAGAGGTGAATAAAGTTATCATGTATAAGGTAACTATATCTATATCACTTACTAATCATACAGTAAATTTAAACTACACAGATATAAATGATGAGAAAAATTCAACATCATTGGGTGAATAATATGCATAATCTAAAGATGATAATACTATTAAACGTTATAAATAATTATTTAGGTTTTCTATAATAATTGAAAATGAAAATAGTAATTTCTTAAAAAAGTGAGGTTTCTCACCTTAGAATGTTAATAAAAATTCATGAATTACTACTTTAACTTCATAAATATTAGATCATTCAAAATAAATTGATATATATAATTTTAAAAAAATATTCTTTATAAATATATTAAAATTATATCCTCAATAAAACTATTTTATGAACTGATCTTGTGAAACTTATTTTAATATATGTTTTGTGGAGGACAAAGAGATAGTTGAAAAACTAAAATAGGAAATTTCTTATTTGAAGAAATGATAGTCAATGTTTGTCTCTAGAATAAATAAACATTGATAAAATTTATAATCAAATCATACCTCATAGATATATTTCTTGAATGGGTTTTATAAATATGAGACCTTTTTTAGTAATAACTTCATTGATCCAATGCTTTACCCATTTCTCAATAAATTTCAAAGTGGTGGGAACTGGAATGTAAAATGTTTTTTGAAAAAAGATCAGTATTTAGGATTTCATAAATAATTCTTTTTTCAAAATAAATAACATTTCACCAAAATAATAATGTCAGCGAAATGTTACTTCCAAAAAAATTAATTTTTGATAATATCAAACGCAAAATGTTTTGTGTTCCCAAATGCTAATATCTTTTATTTATATAAAATAAATAATGCACCAACAAAAATACACTTGGTACAAGGATAATGGTTTCTATATAAATATGGCTGGTAAAAAAATTCATTAGTAAGATCATAATGATGAATTGTGGAAATAACACATTTGGAGTTAATAATCAATGATAAATTATCGGTATAGGTTAGTCATACTGAGAAAACATTTATACTCTAATAGGTACCCTTCTAATCATTTTGTTTTTATACTTATTATTTACATTTGTCTATCCATGTTGTTTTTTATATATTATTTTAGTTTTGGAAACATTATTTTATTTCAAACATAAAAGTTTCTCTAATCGTATTAGTGTTTTCTAAGATAATAAGTTTTCTTAAAAAATTTTAAGAGTATGGATTTATGTTTTAAATCATTCATGGATTAAATAACAATCACCATACAAGAAAAGGGATTTTAGTATCATCCATTTTATTTTATATAATTTTAGCCATCGCCCTTGTGCCTATATATATTTAAGTTATCCCATATCACATAATAGATTTTTAGGACTTGTTAACAACCCTCAACATTATTTATATTTATGATATTGAATCCTTTCCATTTGTACGATTAGTTTCTATAACCAGAGTTATGGAATCATCTTCATTATGATGGTATTGATAGATGAATTTTCAAAATAGAAGTTTGTTGAGAAAGACTCATCATTAATTCTGGTAGGAAATGTATGACTCTCTTTTTAAAAAGGTTTTTAACATTCATGGATGTTAGATAATATGTGTTAAAAAAGGATGATTTTGAAAAACATTAATCTAGATATTATAAGAGAATTTTATGCATCGGTGAATCCTATTTCAAAAGAGGATGAGGAAGAAATTATTTTCACTTTTCTGGAACGTTTCAAATGTTCTCTTTAATAGTTAGCTAATGATCTTGAAGTACTAGTGGAAGGGAGAACATAAATTCCTTCCCAAAATCTTCCAAAAAATATGCAAACTTCTGTAAATTAAAAATCAAAATAATCATTATTTACATCTTTTGAGAATGTCCAAAAAATTTCACATCATATTTTTGATGTAATAGTGGTTAGCCTTTGTATTAAAAGGTTTTTAATACCTATAAAGGGTGATATAGATACCCATAAAGTTATCAACATTTTTAAATCAAACTTTTGGGTTAATATGTGGAAAATCAATTTGGTGAAAGTTGTTTTCCTATCTGCTAAATCTATAAAGAAAGAATCAATGAAGTCAGAGATACTCATGTTTCCCAATTCTATTAAAAATATACAAGTAAAATGAGTGGATGCTTTCATGATGAAGAATCAATCCTATGATATGAGAGAAAAAGTTTCTCTTTTAGGAGTGGAAACAATGGCCTAGATGAAGAATTTATTCAATTATAAGTGGGATATTTTTGAGGAAAATATAGAAAAAAAATCATAAGTTGAACCACATAAAGATATGTATGCCCAAAAATAAAATAATAAATGTGAATCATCACCTAAAAAGTAAAAAAAGGAAACCAAAAACCAGATTAGATGAAGTTTTTAAGAATCTAACAACACATATTGAAAAAAAACATGTGAATTATACTTTTTGATTGGATAAGGAAGAATTGTTTGTCTTAAAGATAAGAACAAATATTTATTTTAAGAAGTTTGAGAATAAAAATAAACAAAAAATAATAATTTTTGAGGAATAAATGTTAGAAAGATTGTTAAACAGAGTTGAAAGAGCATATGATGATCCACCTTTATTAGTTTCTCCCATATATGTAGTAAAACTAGTTCAAGGGTCCGAAAAAATTCCTTATGATAAAAAAAATCATAGAACTAGATTAATGTTTTTTTGATGGTTCTATAGTTCTAATAGATCTCGATATGTTTAAGGAAAAATAGGTTACACAAGAAGTATTGGAAGAAATTCAAACATAAAAAACATTCCACGAATCAGTTCCTACAATTGTTAAGGAGAATGGGAAGAAGTCACAAAAGACAGCTAAGAATGTTGGGAAATGAGTGTTCAGAAAAATGTGGAAGTTAGAATGATAATTAAAATAAGAATAATAAGAATTGGAAGAAACAAAGGAAGAAAAAAATATAGATATAATCTCATCAGAATCCTTATCCACCCTAGCTTCTATAATAACTAATTGGATAAAACCACATTCATAGATGTTTTTGTGTGTCAAGAACCAACCTAGGTCGACCCTGAACTGGTCACCCATTCCGATCTGCGGAAAGGCCTGAGAGGTGTTCCCGATCATCCTAGGCTGGAATCAAGCACCAGGGCATCGACAGAGACGATGTGAATGATTTATACCAATAAAAATAAATAAAATCCTATGAAATAATAAAGAGCAGAACAGAATAAATAAACAAAATAAATTGAGTAAAGAATAACCAAAGAAAATAAAAACCAATTGAATGAGAAAACACTATCTTTGTGTGACCCAATGGCTCATTACCCAACTCAATGATAAAACGTCTCAAAGGGTGAGGGCACCCATATTGGACCCTACATATTAACTAGGAATAGAAAAGAATAATATGCATGAGTATTAACACTCGGTAGGCTAGCCTGATATCCATTCCCCAACAAACCACCTTTAAAATAAAAGAATCACTATTTAATGTTTGAACAAAAAATTTTAACAAATAGTTTTTTCTAAATACTTTATGTAAATACAATGTATGAACAATTTCCCTTAACCATTTTTAAATATGTATTCTTTTCATTAGTGGAAATGAAATTATCAATGATAATGTGATTTTTAAAGTATCATATTTTTACAAAGAGGATAAAACAATTTAATTTGAAAACCATTTCAAGGAAACCTAATCAAAACCAGATCACCAATTTACATGAAAAAATTCAAAAAATGCACAATACAAATCACACAACAAGGGAATTATAGATATACATATGGGAAATAAATTCATCACTATAAAAAACTGAAAGCCAAAAGACATGGGTAAACCTATGAGATCAAGAATAATATAGAAGACACTAATACATGAGACCTCATCCTCATTGACATGTCACACATAATGAAATCATAATGATCAAAATACTCGTCCATCCATTATCAAGCAGGCTGAGGGAAAATCCCAAAGCAATAAACCCAATACATCCACCTATTATGGGCCACTAGTCAGTATCATAAACTAATATTATTAAAATCATTCCCATAATAATCCCAAAGCAATCAACCCAATATTTAGAATAGGGGTGAGGACACCGATGCCATCCGAGCATCCAATAACATTATATATAATAATAATAATGCACAATAATTCTCACCCCAAGTCTCCCCTCAGACCATTCTTAGGTCATAAAATAAAACAATTATAAAGGGTTCAAACTGAAGGACCCTAACAACAAATCTTGAAAATCCCCAACAAGGACCTTCCACCCATTTCATGTAATCAAGGCATTAGAAACACCCCATGAGGGTTTTCATAATAAACAATTTCCCCAAATTTCATGAAATTTTCAAACACGCCCTTAAACATTCACAAACAAAACCTTATCCCAAAATGATTTTTTTTAAAAGTGGTTTCAATAACATTATTTCAAATAAAAACATTTATAAACATTCGTCACAAAATTCCTTCATCACATTCAAACAAAACCACTTTACACGAACATGCCAACTAGGCCACAATTCAATATTTCATGTCAAACTGATTTAAAATCTGGAACTACTATTTTTAATTTAAATCTATTTAAAACATTTTTATAAAAGCCCAGGTATAACGGGGTGAAAATACTCCAAAACACCTTGAAAAATGAAACAAATTCCATTTTAAATCTCAAACCATTTTGGAAACCATTTATGAAATACCTAAAACAACATTTATCATGATGCCAACACATTAATAAATCCAAATCCACAATTTTTTAAATCTCACATAACTCATAAAAGCCAACTAGTTGTTATAAATATATATATATATATATATATATAAGACAAGGAATTAAATATTTATCAAAAAAAATTCTATTTGATACAAAACAATGTATAAACATAAAATGTAGGACTTTACATTATTTCAATTTCTAAACAGTGTTTAAAATATCCAGAATCATGGGTGAATTTTCAATGAACAATTTATTAGAAAAGAAATGTTTTGATTTTTGATAGGAAAAATAAATTCAAGAGGAGACATAGTATATACTATAAGTTTACACATAATATAATTATTCAAGGGATCAGACAATAAAATTCAGATTGTATTGAATGTGAAAATGTCATGAACCCATGATTCTTAAATTAAAAAGAAACATTCAAAAGGATGCTAACCTCAAAACCAAGGCGCGACAACAAAGCAGACTCTGAATCCATTGTGATTCTTCGTTCACACCTAGACCACAACTTTGTGGGTCCATAACAAACCATATGAATGGAAGTTAAATTCAGAGACTCAAAACCAAATCACCAAATCAAGTACCAAAGCAGCTGAAAACCCCAAAATATCAATGAAACCCCATAAAAATGATAGAAATTTTCATAAGGTGAATAAGGGAGACCACCTCCAGATGGGAGTGTGCTGGTGAGGTTGTAGCTAGAGGAGGTGCACTCTGGCTAGGTGGTTCTCCGGGGGGTTGCACACACCAGAGGGGATGGAGCTAGAGTTTTCATGTCAACCAGAGATGTGTCAGAGAGGGGGGGGGGGTGATGCTCGATAGACCAATCAGTAGTAGAGAGAGGAAATGATGCTGAGTAAGTTGCTTGTAGTGAGAGGGGACAGAGTAGGGCAGTGACCTAGCTGGGGAAAGCTTCATTTTCTGGTGAGAATGAGGTGGTGACTTTCAGAACGATGCCTAGGTGCGCCGAGAAGGAGGGCCAAGGGGGCTTGACGACAGAACAAACATGAGGAGGTTGTGAGTGCCGAAGATGTATCAAGGGAGGTGGATTCCTTGGGCTAGAGCGGGGTGATGGGGTGCACCGAGCAGGAGATGTCAGAGGTCTTGGGGTTCATCGCTGTAGAGGAGGAGGCCACTTCCGGGGGCTGGTTTGTGTCATACACACCCAAATAATGGAGGGAGCGCTAATTGGAGAGAGAAAGTGGATTTTCAGAGACCCTAAAAAAATACAAAAAACTAAAAAATTTTAATTAAAATTTTAATGAAATAATGATATCTATTATTATAATAGTAAAATGAATAATAATTATAATAATAATGCTAATAAAACTAAAAATTATTATAACAATAAAAATGAAAAATAATATTATAAAATAATTCATTCATTTTAATGATAATAAAATATTTAACAACATTAAAAATTTTAAATGACAATTATTAATGTTTTTTTACTTAAAAAACATATTTATTTTCATTTTCAAAAAACGGACGGTTGTGCACTTGCCTGGGTGAAGCCACACAACTTCAAAATTTGCGCTCCACTCATACGCCTGATGACGTCATCAACAAAAAGAGCACTTCTTAGTATAACTCAAGGAAATATTTCATCCGGAACACACCCAAACCACAAAAAAAGATTATTTAAAGGTAGAAAAATAATAAAATGAAAGAGTCACAAGGGTCTGAGAGTGACAATTTTCCCCACTATAATGCTTTTCTCCACCAGAAATCCACAACACCATCCAACCCACATATCACCACCAAGGGATTCCACATAAACACGCTCCAACACCTCAATCCAAGAAAAATCGATTGACTACCAACAAGACTCAACCTAATTTTTTGAAATAGACAAATAGATTAGGGGAGGCCAATACATACTCTACACCGTAATAATTCAAGTAGGATCTGATAACGACTTAAGAGAAAACCTTAAGAGACTCACAGTGGGTCTCCCCACTATATAGAACCAACCAAAAATAATCCAAATGGAAAATTGACTTAGAGCTGAACCGAGCTCTACTCAAGAAAAAAAGAAACACTACTATTGTATTTAAACCACCAAAACCCTTTTTACCTATGGACGAATAAAAAACCAGGACCTCACCTGATTCACATGGGTGGTCCAAAAAAAAACTCAAACAAGAAACTCATATTCAAAAAGGCACAATGACTGACATTGCGTTAGGGATTTTTCTATCATGCTCTTTGTGACTAGAGGAAATTCAAAATGATAGAGAATCCACAACAGAAATGCTAAAACTATGTCACCTCAATGATATAAGCAAAACCTTAATGAAACTCCTTAAAATTCAGAAAGGCTCCAAACAACACACCGACTAAACTCTGAGGCCACATGGATAGATCTATGATGGATGAAGCATATCCTACCTTACATTCAGGTTCAGATTATACTAATATGAAACATAGATATTTTGATTTGTTAAATGAGATAATAGAATTTTGAAATGAAAACCATGCTTCCATTGAAGACCAGAGTTCATTAAGAGACCCACAATATTCGCATACTTATGAAAATAAAAAACATCATATGTACACCTACAATGATAAGAGATCCTATACACTGGAAGGAAACATACAAAAGAAAAATTAATCAAAAACCAAACATCATATCACCTCTAATAACTTCCTCTAAGATAGATTTTACTAATTCCTCGACAAAATTGTTGTAAGTGACCCAAAGTTCACAAGCAATACAAGGCTTAGGAGTACGTGGGTACGTCAACCTCTTGTAATCCAGCTTTCCACACAGATAACACATGATGATCTCTTCCTATAAAGAGGATGATAAAATATCCCAAGGCCTTTTTATTCTATGACCTGCTCTAGATAATTTTGATCACTTACTCAAATTCTTATTGGATGTCTCCCCACCAGTACATGGAATTAAATTAAATATGACTACCACTTTCACTTCGTCCAAAACAGCTTCAACATGAAGGGATTACCTAACAAATTAGGAAAAAAATTTGGGTTGGTCCATGACACCTTCGATTGAAGATCAGGACGGAGGACCTCCTCGAAACGTTGAGTGTTCATAGATTTATCTGTGGCATACCCTAAATCATACGGGACTAGCTCCAAAAATCAATGGAAATAATCCATCATGGATCTATCATGCTAATGGAGATAACACATATCTATCCCCTTTCTCATCATTTATTTCTTCAATAAATACTGACGAATTCCAAAACGTTGAAAAATTTCCTAGTAAGCTCTTGATGGGGATTGTTCTAAGACACCGACCTCCACCACATCCACGGTGAACCTTCAAGCACGATGGTTGAAAACATGAAATTCAACGAATCAGGAAAATCAATGAGGTTAAAGTCTATTTTGATCTTTCATATGCACTCCTCTAGTACAGAAGGTTTTTCTTGACCATAAAAGTGAGGTGGATCCAGTTTCCAAAACTCAAGCATAGAATCTCTAGGTTGATCAGCCACACTACGATCACCCAACAAAGCTTCAACAGGACAACTGCTAGATAAGAAAATTTTAGATCCCAATCAAGGACAACTCAATAAATAAAATCCTTAAGATCAAGAACCGCATAGGTGAAAAGATATAAACACTAGAAAATATGACATTATAAAATCAATACTTTCTTTTTTTAAAACATCATTAATTTAAAACATGATTGGTGGGTTAAACACATGCCATTGGTATTCTTTAGAGTCTCACTAACATGCATGTTTTCGTGCCTCCATGGGTATCAATCCAGAATACAAAACATCCATTCATATTACCATATACCACTATGCATTTGATCATCCATAGAAACATCGTGTCCAAAACAAGACAAATTCACATTAAAAAAATCATTTATCCCATTTCATTTAGAACAATTTACAAATTAAACATTTCATTTCAAAAATCCATTAAAAAAAATAATTCAAACCACTTTAAAGAGACAAAGGAGACCCAAAACTACTGAAACTGGGAACTAGTTTCAGTGGGTGACTTGACCATATGGTTGGCGTCCATATGCCAAACACATTTCCGACAAGGAGAGACTTTTAGGACCTTGCCTCTAGCTCTACATGGCATGCCATGATGTGTGGCTCAACATGACTATTATACCAACTCCCTTTGTCATATCCCAATCGCATAACATATATTAAATCCCCAAATAAACAAATTAAACTCAACTTCCCATTGTATCCTGGGGATCAAAATGAGCAAGAGTTCATGACTCTCTGGTCTCGCCAACCCCTTGAGTCTCGAAAATTCTACTCCTTCTACCTTGACATCCAAAAAAACAAAGGGTGCTCTTAAAAGCAAGGTTTTCTAAGGGTTTTCCTCCTCTGAAAACTGTTTCTCACGAATGAACCCGGGTCGATCCTGAACCGGTCACCCGATCTGATCTACGGCAAGGCCCAAGAGGCATTCTCAATCCTCCCGTGATGGAGAAATGTTCTAGGGAATCGACAGTGATGATGGGAATGACTTATCCCCAAAAAAATAAATAAAATAAGTGGAAATAATAAAGATAAGAGAAGAAAAAAATGAATAAATAATAACTAGAGAAAATAAAAACTAACATAATGAGAAAACACTATCTCCATGTGACTCTACAGGTCACTCACCAATTCAACTATACAACGTCTCCCAAAGCGTGTTCACCCATGTGGAATCTAGAAAAATAACTAAAAATAATGAATAACTATATTCGTGAGTTTTATAACATTGTAGGCTAGCCCGATATCCATTCCTCAATGCACTACCTTTAAAGTAAAAGATACACCATTTTATTTTTGAGCTAAAAATTGTAAGAAATATGTTATTGTAAATACTTTACTTAAAAATAAAATTACGAACCATTTACCTTAACCATTTTCAAATCTATATTCTCTTAATTAGTGAAAATGTCATTTTTAAAGGGAAAGTGATGATTACAATTTCATATTTGAGCATAGAAGATAAAACACATTCATTTCAAATTAATTTTTATAAAAATTAATCAGAACCCACTCACCACATTACATGAAATACAATAAAACAATGTACAATATAAATCACACAAATAGGAAAATTTTGATATACAAATTAGCACCATATTCATCACATCAACTAACTGAAAGCCAAAAGACATGTGTGAACCTGTGAGATCAAGAATAATCTAGAAGACACCAATACATGAGACATCGTCCTCGTTGATAGGTCACACATGATAAAATAAATAATCTCAAAATTCTCATCCATCCATTCTCATGTGGGCTGGAGGAAAATACCATAACAATAAACCCAATACACCCACCAACAGTGGGACACTGGCCAGTGACATAACCTACCAGTGTGGTAATGATTTTCAAAATATTCTCTCAATATGCTAGATTCTTATATATCAACTATTTAGTAAGGGGTTGAGCCAAACAATTCTAGACAAGAATACAATCAAAATATATATAATAAAAATAATTCACAACAGGTCTCTCACGAAATCTTGAATGTCATCATTCACATGCCTTAAAATAAAACAATTATAAAAGGTTGCAACTGAGTATCCCTATAAATGGATCCGGAGAATCCCCAACAAGGACCTCCCAACCATTGTATGCAATCTTGGTCTAGGAAACACTCAACGAGGGTTTTCAAAATAAACACTTTTGATAAATTTCCTAAAATGGAAAAATTTGCCCTCAATCATTCACAATAAAAACCTTTTCTCAAAATGAAACCACTTTTTCAAAAGTGGTGTTAATGAAACTGTTTCCACTCAAGAAATTTAGAAACATTATTTATGAAATTATATCCAAACATTCCCACAAAACCACTTTACACGAACATGCCAACTTTTCCACAATTCAACATTTCATTTCAAAATAATTTAAAAGCCACAACTACTTCTATTAATTTTAAAATATTTAAATTTTTTCTCACAAAACCTAGGCTTACCAATACACACATGCACTTTTTATTAAGGGATGAAAACACACCAAAACAACATGAACACTGAAACACATTAATGTATAAATCTCAAACCATTTTAGAAACCATATTAGGAATCCCTAAAAAACATTTCACATGATATAGACACATTAATAAATCCTAATCCACCTTTTTTTAAATCACACTTAACCCATAAAATCCAACCGAAAATTATATATATTTAAAACACATGGCATTAAATATTTATCAAAAAAATAAATAAATTTGATAGAAAAAAAGTATAAACATCTATTAAATGCCTTAAATTTATTTCAGTTGTTGAACCATGTGTTAAATATCAAAAATCAGGTGTGAATTATCAATGAAATATTTATTAGAAATTTAATTTTTAAACATTTAACAAGATAAAGAAATTAAATAGGAAACATGGTATATAAAACAGGTGTACATATCATATAATAATTCAAGGGATCAATCAATAAAATTCAGAATGTATGGAAGATCAAAATATCATGAAAAAATTAATCTTAAATTAAAAAAGAACAAGAAAGGGGAAGCCTACCTCAAAACCAAGGCTTGACAACAACACAAACAAAGAAACCAATACTAAGCTTTGTTCACACTTTGACCACACCTTTTCGTGTCATGAAAACCCTAAGCATAGAAAAAAACGCAGAGACTTAAAACCAAATTCCCAAATCAAGAACAAAAGCTACTAGAAACCTGAAATCTCAAGGAAGACCATTAAAAACAAGATAGATCTTATCGAAGGGGGAATAAGGGAGACCATCACCAGATGGGAGTGTGAGGGTGAGGTTGCAGATAAAGGGGGTGTTCTCTGGAATGGGGAATCACTGGAGTGGTTGCACACACTGAAGAGGAGGGAGATAGAGGTCGCGGGTCAGCTGGAGACACGTTAGAGGGGCAGAAGGTGCTAATGGATGGAAAAAGTAGTGATAGTGAGAGGAAACAATGTTGGGTAGGTCACTGGTAGCGAGAAGGGGATGTTTCACATAGTGATCCAACTGGAGAAATCTTTTTGCGATAGTAAGTAGGAGGTTGTGACTGGCATGGTGGCGCTTGGGTGTGCTAAGAAGGAGGGACAAGGGGGGTTGACATCAGAATAGATAGGAGGCGTCCATGCAAGCTAGAGTTGTAGGGAGGGAGGGGGATTCACATGGCTAAAGAAGGGAGATGGGGCACACCAAGAAGGAGAGGCCAGTGGTCCAAAGGTTCGTTGTTGTGGAGGAGGCAGTGACTTCCGGGGGCCAGGTCATGCCACACACACACAAAGAAGGGGGGCTAATTAGAGAGAGAAACTAGGTTTTTGGAGACCCAAAAAAATAAAACCAACCTAAAAAATCTAATTTAAATTTTAATTAAATAATAAAAATAATAATAATAATAAAAGGAATAATAATTATACTAAATCTAATAATAATACTAAATATAATTATAATAATAAGAATGAAAATAATAAAATAATTTATTAATTTTATTAATTATAAAAAATTTGACAAAAATAAAAAATTTAAATGATAACTATTAATGATAATTTTAATTAAAAAATTTATTTATTTTCATTTTCCAATAACGGACGGTCGTTCATTTTCCTGTACAAAGCCCCATGACAACCACCGTCGCGCTCTGCCTATGGGGCCAATGACGCCAACACAAAAATAATCACCTTTTAGTATAACTCAAGGAAATATTTCATCCAAAACTCACCCAAACCCCAAAAAAGATTATTTAAAGGTAGGAAATTAATTAAATGAAAGATTCACATGGGTAGGGGTGTGAAACTGTGTTATTTCAATAATCAGATAAAAAAGAATATGAAGCTCTTCATTGAAATACAAAAGTATCAGAAAATGCTAAGAAAGATCATGAATTTGAGGTGGAAATATTTTTAGAAGAATAATTATTTGTAGTTAAATAATATACAAATACTGGAATATCCATACCTCGTGTTTCAAAAGCTACTTTGAAGTCACTAGAAACATTTTCCACAGAAGCTCAAAAGTTTATTTAAATAATTTTCTAGATTATGGAACAAATATCTGATTCAATTTAGTTTATTCTTACAATCGAAGAAATATGTAAAAAATATAGAATAATATCAATTGAAAGTCAGGGTATTCGAAGTTTTTAATGTAATCAGCTATTAAAAATGAAGCCCACATAAAAAATTTTCAAAGAAAATATAAATCTAAAAAAAAATATATTCCATAAGATAATGAGATGATCAAATTATTGAAGTGAAGATAGTCACCCTTGATATTGAATGTCCATTTAATTTTATTTAATAGATGATTTCGAGAGATTAACATTTTTTGAACAGTCAGAGAGATGGCAGACAATCAAAGTGAAGAATCAAAAAAAATAAGTTAAGAAACTCAAAATTAAAAAGGGGACAATTATAGGTTATTGTCTATGAACTAATATTTCCTAAATTAAATGAAAGAGTAGAAAAATAAGATATGTATTCATGAAGAAGAAGTCCATGGTTGAAAAGTAGAGATTCAAAGAAAATCAATCTTGGAGGATAGGAATGTAAATATTGAATATTCAATTTCTGAATCTGATAAGGTTCATGATGATTTGAAGAAACTAAAGGAAAATTTCAAGAAGTTATATAAAAAATATTGATCATTTTTTACTGAACTCATGATGTATGTTAAAACATTTAAATGAAATTAATATTAATTAATTCCTAGCCAATTATTATTTTTTGTATTAATGTTTTCAGTTTTAATTTGATGAATGTTCTATATATTATGTTTTATGAATAGTTTATTCAAAAAACATGTTTATTGTTTTTTATAACATTTCAATATATTATTTACCTTACTTGTCTTTTTTAAATCGAAAATGTGGAGATATTTCATAAAATTAGATGGAATAGTCCTAGGGGAATAATTTTTGAATAATATTTTAAGAGGGTGGTTTTAGCTGGGAATATAGTTTTACGGGGAGGAAACTATCAAGTTAAAACATTTTCTATGGGGGATAATCCAAATAAAAAATACATTCTATTAGATAAATAATAATGATAAAAAATATTTTATTAAATCTCGAGTAGTCATTATAATAAAATAAATGTCAAAGGGATCATATCATTAAATATTAAAAAAATGGTTTATATGTATTTAAAAGTTAATATATATTTTTTTAGGTTTTGTGCTTTGTGATTCAAAAAAAGGGATATTTTTGAGTTAACTATTTTAATTTCCTTAATTTTGGAAATTAAAAACACTTTTATAAAACTCTTATTTACTATATTTATATATCCAAAGTAGTTTAGTATATTTTTTATTAAATACATATTTTTATTTAGAACATTGAAATGGTTCGTATGAAAAATGATTATAAAAAATTAATTATTTAAGCTGATCCATCAGACTAATGGTGTGTCTAGTACATCATACCAACTAGAATCTTTGCCAGTGTTTAGAGTAGTGTTCTGTCTATCAGGGTTTTGAAAATCATAACTGTCAGTCCAAAAATAGTTATAATCTTTTAGATTAACCCTTGAACAGTTTTGTGGATTGATAAACAATAGTATTGGTCATGATACTATAAATATTTATAATTTGAGTATATGGAATTTTTACTATCAGACATTATCATTATAAAATTGTAATGGTGCTATATAAAATGACATATGATAGAAGCATTTTACTGATCTTTCTAGTGACTAACATATGAGGACACTGTAACAAAATATAAGAATCACATAAATATATCCATCCAAGGAATTGATATAGATAATGTAAATTTAAGGATATGAGAGTTGATTCATTTGCAACCCAAAACTTCTGATATTTTTATCAACCTGAAGTTATCCATCTAACATTTAGTAATTTCATAGAGAGATATGGTTATAAAAAATCTGTGTGAGGATTTTAAATTCCATAGAATATTTTTATTTGTTATTATATTTCTCGTATCGAGGATAGATCAATGGCTTCTGCGGATGAGAATACTAGTGAATCCTATATTCCTATCAAGAGCTTTGAGGGCTAGGAAGATAGAGCTGATATTGATCTTTATATTGAGGGATTATATGTTAATTTAAGATAGAAACATTGTGATCATCATAGTGATATATTTATCGGTGATGAAAGATAGAACTTTACTCTATGTATTGAAACTTTGGATATCATATGTTTAAATTTCTTACATCCATACCTCTTAATGTTGAAGAGTAGAATAACATTTCACAAATACTGTCTATTCTTATTATTATAAGATTTTGATTTACTAGTTTCTACAAGTTTAATTTTCAATTATTCATTTATATTACAATGTTAGTATTTACGGATCTATCAAATTATTATTTTGTTCGACTATGTTTGATACTGATAACAACTGTTCATTATAAAATGATTTCTAGGCCATATTTAATCAATCTGATCATCTGAAAATTTATGAGTCTGATATTTTTTACTAAAGAGGATTTGTGTTTTGTATTAGTTTCAATTTTTAAATAATAATTAACCACCATCATGAATCCATCTTATAATATTATGATTCAACTTACTAATGTTATGGATATTTTGGGAGACATTTATGGAAATACAACACATTATTTTATTTTATTTTTTAGTAAAAATATTATTTAATGAAGAATTTCATTAATATTTTTTGAATAAGATTAAATGTTTTGGTTACCATTTGGGTTTATCTTATCTTTTATTTTGAGGTAATCACGGGTTATAACATTTTTTAATGTTAAAATAATTATACTAAAATGTTGTTAGAAAAAGTAAAACCTACGTACCGGGTGACAACCCATCGAATCCTGCATGGACACCAGGCCAGAACCCATAACCATATAGCCATAAGTGTTTGACACCTACCATTATCATATATAATGTTTTGGTTAATATGTGACTATTTTTATTAAAATATTTGATCAATATATTTTAATTATGAACTGACTATGTTCCAATTCAGGTAAAGATACTAATAACATATGCTAATGAAATAAATTTTGGAAAATACTTGGAGATAGAAAGAATGAAATTTTACTATTTTATGGGTTTTATTATCCTTTACAGATTAAATTGATTCTTATAAAAATAATACATATCGTTTTGATACTTATCTCATATAGTAAGATATTTAGTGAAAATTGATCAAATTATAACTAATGGAAGAAATTGTGATTCCAATAGAATCATATTAATTAACTATATTCCCATATATTATTAGATATTAATAAAATTTCAAAACATTAGGTAAATTTATCTTGAAACAATAATTTTACTCAGTTTCCTTCATATCCTATGAATAAGATATTATTTTAAATCATTATATATTTATAGTTTTATTTTCCTTATCATTATATTGATTATTCAAATTCTATTGATCAATGTCCTCTATCACTATATATAATTATTTATAGATTTCATCCATATAAATAGACTCAATTTACAATAATAGAAACCTCCATGGTATCCTAGTGATGTTGTATTCCATATTATCTTCATATTTCTCATTCTATCTTATCAATAGAATGTTTTATAAACCATTTTATGATTTAGAGTTTTGAACAATGATATTTAAAAATGTAAAGCCCTTGATTACTGAGATAAAATTTTATTTTCAAGGTAGACACTCATTAAAGGTGAGTAGAATGTAACAAATCTAGATTATAAATTATGAAAATCTTATTCAATATCATTTGTGACATGCCAAAATGAGACTACGCAACCCCCGAAATATATTTCAAAAAATTTAATATCTTCGATATCATGGGGAACAAGCCACCCAAAGCCTCAATGAACTGTATTATAGTACATCAATATAAATTATCCATTAAACTAGTGATTTATAATACTACTTTATAAATTATGAAAATTATGTATATCTATTGATTAGAAATAAAAAATAACAATTTAACAAAAACAATGTTTTCTGAAAACTTTATATTTTAAAAAAATGGACTAGTCGTTCTTAGATCAAATAATTTCAAATTAATTTTTACTAATTATTAAAAATTAATATGATAAATTTACATTTATTTATGATATCCTAAAATTAATATTAGCTTAGGGTTATTATTTATATTTTTAATGTTTTTATTTTTTGATGAGTAGTGAAAAATACAGATTTTTAATGACAGTTTCCATTTACTTTATATAATTTAAAATATTAAATATTTTTTAAATTGGTTTTAAAGTAAAATTAGTTAAATTATAATACAATATAACTAATTTAGGTCATCTGAATCAATTTTTTAATATATTATGATACTATATCCTTCAATATATACAATAATTTTCTCTTCGGAAACCCTCCTTTTCATCATGTTTGTGGGAATAATTTTAAATCAATTCCAAAACCTATGTGAATTAAATTTGAAAAAATGTATTCCATGTTTGGAATTGTATTAATTAATAATATTTAACATTTTGAAACTAATTTTTTAACATAAGGAATATTGAGAAGAGTAAAAATCAATTTCATTGGTTTAGGTAAAAACAGGTTTACTGGTGGTTAAACGTAGAAGACAGTTGTTACGAATGAACTAAATATCACATAAAACAATTTTTTTGTCCATATTTAGACATTATAAAATATAATTTTTTATTAATATCTATTTTTGGAGGCTAGTGGTATGATAAAAATGTGGTTGAAATTGAATCTTTTCAAAAAAATCAACCATGTCCCCTCACCCACTTTTTAAAGGCCACCCTCTACTCGATTATACACTCTTACAAAGTAATTTGATTAAGAAAATAACTACCAAAATTACTTCCGTAATTCCCTAAAATATTCCAAGATCATTATTTTCTTATAATTCCACTATAGTAATAATTTTTGTGACAACAAAAACATATCTTTTGAAGAAGTGGTAATGTTCTTATATGTGAATATTTATTTTGTTTTGTCTTCCTCCTATTTAAAATCCTAGAAAATGGTGATAATATTATAAATAAAAATTCATTAATATTATAATTATTTTTTATGTTAATGTAATTTTCTACATCCATAACCTTTTCCAACAAATGGGAAATGGAACTATTGATCATGTGTATGACATACTATCATCTCATGAATTGATGTGAATCATTTTACATAAACATATTTAGATAATGAATTAAAGGATATATTTAAATAATTAATAATATATTTTTGGTATTATTATAGTCATTTAATTATTCATTTACTTATACCTGTTACATTCAATTGCATTTGATTTATGATAACATCCCTCTTGTGTACAACAGACTACCCCCTCGTGAAGTGATGTGCATCATATTTCACATAGGTTTTACATGTAATGTAACAATGATAAATTTAATGAATATATGTGATATATATGACATGATATTTATTATTAAAAATTATGATATCATATAATACCACACACATTCACTCTTCAGTGGAAATGATATTGTCGGTCGTGCATATGTACGAACTACCATCTCTCTAAAGCGATATGATCTTTTCTCTATATTCAAATTTAAATTGTAATTATAAAATTTTATATTTTGAAAAAATGATATTTATGATATTAATATAATTATTTAGATGATGTATCTATATCCTTTAAAATAAATGGATAATTCATAGAAAAAAACTTGTGAAAAAATGAAATTATCACCCGATACAATGAAAACAATTAAAGAACATTAACAAATAGGTGATATGATGTTACAAGAGGATACTATAATATATTATAAATATGAATATGATTATTATTTTTTTAATTAATTAAATTACTCAATTCATTAAACCATATTTTAAATCATATTCAACCAGAAGGAAGCATGAGTTAAGGGACTTCATCTAAATTTCCCTTTATTACGGAGTATTATAATGTTATGAACCAAATTTATTTTATATGATTTATATACTAACCATTTTACTTTTAATATATTTATTAATTATTAATTAATGGTATTTTATGGTTTAATTTTAATTATTTAACCCATGTATATTTTTCTTGTAAATTACCATGTTGTAATGAATTTTATAATTCAATTTATTTTCATTATGTTTTATTTTTTCTTCATTGTATTTGATGTTTTATGATTATGTTTATATTGAATTTTTAATAAATTATTATTTTGATACACTTGTGCTATGTTTATTTAATGATTATATACATAATCTATTCATTAGTTAATTTTTACTTCAATGTTATGATATTTTTAAGGGCATATTTCACAATATCATTATAATTGGGATTCGTTACTCTTGAATTGGCATTGATGAAAATTATTAGATCATCAAGTAATAGGCCAATTTAAAACAAATTTCATTTGTTCATTAATTATTTTATCATGTAATAGTACCATTTTCTAAACTCTTTAGTAACGGAAATGAATGAGATATAATTTTTTTAAAAATCAGATTTGATTTATCACTTAAATCAAATATAATTTTTCTTTCAAATTCTGAAATTATATGAATGTTTGATAATATTTATTCAAAATTATAAAAATGGTTTAATAAAAAATTTTATTACCCATGTTTTAGTTTTTGAAAAATAATTTTAAAATAATATTCATGTCATTTTCTAAAGAATCCCCATTTGGATTTCACTGAAAATTTTTATAGAATATTTCTTGACATATATGACATATACATAATTTTCCAGCACCATGAACTCTAAATGATTAAAATATTACATTATAAGTTTAATTGAAATTTATTTTTAAAATAACTAATTACCAATTATTTTAATTTTTTTATCGCAATTGGATATTTTCATTAATAATGTATTTATTAATTATTTATGGGATTTATATTAATCAATAAAAATAAGAAATTAATTTTACTTAATGAAGGATATGTTGTGTTGTCACAATCATAATTTTTTTATTGGTGGGTTGTGTTCATTTTAATCAGTAAATGTATTGACATTCAATTTCTTGATTCATTTTCGTAGCCATTAACTTTTCCATAAAATATTAATTTTCCTGCGGTCAATAGAAAATAAATTCCACCTACATATCCGTATTATTTATCTTGGATATGTTTTTTATATAATATTTCATCTCTACATATGATGTTATATATTAAATTTATTTGAATATATTGAGAAATATTGAGAAATTCATATTCTTTACCCAATATATATATTTTATGATAAGACACATTGTTAATGAATTGAGTCAATTATTTTAGGTGAGGAATGATTTGGACTGCAGTGATGTGTGGGTCCTGGTATTATATAGACCCCCAATGCATCAGTAATCTCATGAAGTAATTCTATAAGATAAAATTAAATTAGTTTCTACTTGTTGTCTAAAACCAGCTTGTGAAATTTCTTGATGGTAGAGGAATCCTGATTCCTGAGATCATGATGTCCAATAAATAAGAATTTCATTCATCAAACATGCAGTAATTATTATTCTTGATATTTTTTAAATGATATTATATATATCTATATATATATTTCTCAATTACTCATTTAATTTCTTTTGTGTTATGTTATTTAACATACTATATTGATTATACCTTATCTATCCATGATATTATTGTAATTTAAAGGAAATGTGTGTTTATTTATTTAACTTTACATATTGATTACTACTTATATATTAATAAAAGATAAGTTATTTAAATTGAATGTGTGTTTAATTATTTACCTTTCTATTTTTATTATTTCTTATATATTCATGATAGTCATGTTATTTAAATGGAATGTGTGTTATGTTTTTTTCCTTTCCATATTGATTAATCAAATCCAATCATGATAATAAAGATATTTATTACTCAAAAAGTATGTAACAGTATTTACCTTTCCATATTTATTATTCGATATTTATTATTCATTATTATCTTATGATTGACTCAGATTTATATAACTCTTACTGAGAATTTGAGATCAGACTTATTTTGGTTTATATCCCAAGAATCTAAGATATAGATATTAAATGATATGAAGGAGAATCTATATATAATAATGATACTCAATAAAAATCTTGTTCTTATTTGTATATTCAAATTTGATATTGGAATCATTTATGTATATAGTTTACCAAGAGTACTGAAATATTCAGACCAATAGGATGTAATTACATGTATTTTATGCCAATGTAATAATGGTGACACTGAATCATGTTTAGTAGAGTCATAGTTATTACAGATAATGTGTTTTATACCCCATGATATAACACTATTACTTATCATTTTAAAACATGGTATATATTTATCAATATAATGGAATACACCACATAACATAACATAAACCACAATCAAATAGGACTCATTTATAATGACTATACAACCAAAATTATCATTCTTTATTACTCCATGGATTCATTTAACTTTCAATCCGTGTTTTCTTTTAGATTTTTGAAGGAACACCCATCACCATATCTCACATACCATATAAGAAAGATCATTACTAAATAAAAAATAATCTCAAAATCCCGTCGAATATATTTAGTAATAATAAACCATAGACAATTTATGTTAATTAAATCTCACTTGATTAATCCAATGTTAAGAGACAAACCGACAAACAACTTAATATAGTATATAACTATCACCATCGATGATGAATACATAAAACTAATATGAAATAGACCATCGTGCTACCCCACCATAACACCAAACTCATACAACTATGTCATATCCAATAATTTTAATGATCACTAGAAGGAGTGCATAGTTGAACATTTCACCACTTAATAACAATCACATCCCTTATTTGAAACTCTATCCATAGTTCTACATATAATACATATCAAACATACCTATAACATACCAATACATTCACATGATCAAAAATTATCCATGTATGATATCTATTTAAAATGTATATGTCTTTAATTTATTTGAATCCAACCATATTCAAAGGCTAACCCCAACACTCTAGGTATACCATGATGTATAACAACCATTCTAGGTAACTATCCTAAAAAATTCCCTGATGATTTTCTAATATACATGGGTCCTTAATTTATTATGTTATATTTTATCATAACAAGGACCTAATAATAATTCTATTGACTTTATCCCACATATTCCATATCCCACGAATTAAATATGATATTTCAATCTCAAATAACTCATAGATTCCTAGGTTACATAACCCCCTTGAGAGGGTCATGAATATATCAGGTATCCCCATACCTAAACTATCATATTTAGAATAAACATATTCACCACATATATGTACCTCTCAAAAATATACATCGTTAGTGATTTGAGAATGTGAAATCATAACCAAACTACATATGTTGAGTAGAGTGAAACCAATATATTCTTTGAGAAAACATGTAATAATTAAATTTTATACATTAACTAACATAAGAGTATTAAATTTTTATAATCCATTATTATATACAAACATATTCATTCCAATATCATTAAATTCAAAGATCCAATGATGAAGAATGAAATTTCACCCCTTTCCACTCTATTCAACATGTAAAAATAAAAGTCAATAATCCTAAATATCATAATTTTAAAAATTAAACTCAACAATAAAATAAAAAATATTAACAAAAGTCACTACTATTTTTTATTAGGGACTTTAAGTGATCCATGAGATGGGCATACACTAGCCCAACCTCTATCCCTTTTTAGGACTTGACAAATCAATATATAATATATACATAATTATATGATGATGAAAAAAATATCTTATCAATCTTTGCAATTCCCTTGATCAACCACCCCAAAAATTAAAAAATCCAATGATATGATGTGACTGTAGTCACAACTCACCATATGTAAGATATAGTTGAATTAAATAGGATTTCATATATTGTAACATAGCGAGATTATATCCTCTGTATCATTATAGGAAATCGAAGGTAGAAAAATATATAATAAATATACATATAGGTATCGAATTATGAATATTTTAATTTGGGACATCTAACCATAAAAAATAATATAATAATGCTAACAAAATATAATCAAGTTGGAAAATAGTAACATATTTGAAACAAATCATATAACTGTCCTTTCATATATGACATAAATATATAAATATGTAAAATATATGGAGAACTAAAATTAATTCATCACATCACCTTAGATAAATCTATTCATCCCTATTTAGATCTTCCATTTTATCCACAAAAACATGGTATATTTCCCCAACATAAATGTCAACCACTCCGTCCACACATGTACCAATTGATCCAATAAATATTGTAATTATAAAACATAGTACGATGACAAAAATATTTCCACTAATAAAAAATAAAATTTATTGGAATGAATATTCTAAATTAAGGAACATATTAACATCATTTTCATACCCCTATAGCATCATTGAATAATCTGGCAAAAATATAGACCATTGAGACATAACTACCTATTCTAATACTAAAAGGGGATGGTGCTTCCATGACTTGATTAGAAAAAAATAGCGAATGATTTTCCTACACTAATAAAAATATTTACCATTATAATTGTCATATATCTATAAAAAAAATTATAATGATGAATATTTTTGTATTTAAGAAATGTATCACTATGATACCATCAAGGTAAAATGATGTATGTATTGGAAAATTAGGTAGAATAATACTACTAGCTAACACGGATGATGAATAACCAGGTTAAGGATATTTTACAAAAAAAATAGCATGGTGAATGAGATGTCACAAACTGAAAATATATCTATATAATTGGAATAAGGGAAATTATGTATCATAAAATAAATAAGGATTTAATAAAATAATTTTAAGTGCGAACATTGAATCCTCAAGTGATTGATGTATCACTATATTACTAATATGTGTTAATGATGTATCACCATAAATCCAATAATGGGGAATGATGTATTTTCCAATAATCTAGAAGGGGTAGAAGAGTGACCACCAATATAATTCCCAGGAAAATGGTTTACCAACAATACCGAACTCAACGTAAATTATAAATCGTTATATTTATTATAAAGTGTGAATGAAGTATTATTAAATCAATATTCAAAGTGAATAATTCATCACTAAATACATATTTTATTCAAGGTTAAACGATTGATCACCATTAATATAAATAAACGAATAATAAATATATATAATTACGATGAATGAGTTTTCACAATAGAAATTGGCCCAATAAACCCCACTTCTTATATTGGTAATCACCTCCCAAAAAATTGTACAATTAGAAATCATATAAAAAACGTGACCATTCCCTGATATGGATTAAATCCATTCAACATACCTATATAAAATGGTTCTTATTTTTTAGAAATCATGAGCATTTTTTTCAAGGGACATATCAACACATTTCATACCTTATACATGATTAATCATCATAATTAATACTCAATGATTAACAAAAAGGATGAAACTCACGCTAGGGATAGTGAACCACCTCTGGGTTTAATTCCTGGATTATTATTCCACCATCTGAATGTGAAATGGGAATCAAGATCCATGTTTACATAATAATAGGTATAAAGTATATATTTTAATATATATAATTCATTTTCTTTTTCAATATGTGAGGAATCCATATTTGGTTCCAATCTAAATTATCTGGATACACCCACTTAAACTCAAATTTCTTGTAGATAACAGAATAAAAAATCATTAGCCTCACCCATATCATCTAGTCTATATGAGTGTAGATATTAATCAATATCTCCCAAGGATATTAGAATCGTTTATGAAACATTGAAACCCTATATGAGTTATAAAAAATCCTTAAACAAGCCACCCTTATACAAAACATTCCCATCAATGAATAAATAATAAATTGATTACACATGAGGGATCTTTAAGGTTTTGGCCAAATTTTCAAACCTAAATTTATATTGGGGTACTCAATCATGGTTTATTAATTAATATCATTCATTCAGATACTTAAAATTTATTACGTATAATTTACTAAAAACATATAATGAGTTAATAGTAGGGAACCTAAAATCAAAGGAGTTATTCTCTTAAGAAACATTAAGGAACCATTTACAAATACTTTCAAATACAAAACACATCACTATAGATATTATTATAAACTTATATCCATTAAAATAATTAATTATAACTAATAAATAACCTATAATTAATCGAAAAAAAAATTATTTCACTATGAAAAATTTTCGGAAAATAACAAGACAGTGTAATAGAACAAAAAAAACATCCAACACATTGAGATCCAATTTTGGAATTCTTACAGAATAATCTTGTATAAAATATCCAAAATAAAATATCCATTCTTCATACTAGTTCATCATAAATTGAAAAATCTATAAATAATCCAGGATAGTGGATTTCAAAGATAAAATTTTGAGCCACCATGTATGATTATATATCCAAATCATCCTTTAACCACAACTAGAAAAAGAACTCTCATTTTGAGATGATTCCACCAATGTCCTATAGAATAAATAATAACTCTCCAATCCCTATATTTTTAAATATTAAATAATTCTAGAAGATATAATATGAGGATGTAGGTTTATATATTAGATATATCCTCTAAATTTATTCATCTAAAACAAACTGGATCTAGGGGAATGATGATGGAAAATATAAAAGAGTGGATGCGGTTCCCATAAATTTCAGTAAATCGTAAGGTGGTCCTTGATTTTTTTATAATTAAAAACATTAAAACTAATTAAATAATTATAATTGGGTACTCAAGGTCATATTGTAGCATGAGAAAAAGTGTTACGATGAAATACCCTATATTATTGGTAACATAATATAATCCCAATAAACCTTTTTGGAATGCACAATTAATTCATTGTTTAATTTTGTTTTCCCTGAAAACTATTTAAGGAAAATCCAACATTACTCTCTTTCCAATACTTGTATTCTTTTCACAAGATTTATCCTATTATAGAATGATTTTTTTCCTTCACCCAAAGTCATTGAAATCTCTTTGGCCAATGGTGAAGCCATTAAAAATCCTGGGTGTGGTTACTTATTTCTCTATAAAACAACATTGGATCCCTTCAAAATTCTATATAATTATTTTCTACCACAATATCCAAATCAAAACATTATTATGAAACATTCCAATGCATTTAAAAATGTAAAATCTTTATAATAACTGAAAAGGTGTTATAATTAAACTCTCGTTGGAAGCTTATTTGCATTAACTCAATCAACATAAATTAGTGACTGCCAATACATTTCCAAGGGATGAATATATTCTATCATATTAATACATGAATAACCTAAAAGTTAACAAAATAAAATTTTTGTAATATTGAAGTATTATTTTTCATGATCAAACTTGAAAATCAATGTTTTATATTTATATAATTAGTAAAAAATAGAAGATATATATTTTAGTAAAAAAGCATGGTAAAATATTTAATTATTTCATAAAATCATGAAATATAATATATATATATATATTGAAATGGGTAATATTAAAATTATATGATCATTGCTGATAAATGATATATATCTTGAGGGTTAGTCATAGTATGGATAATTATGTTCTAATCATATTATCAATTAGTAAAATATACTATTTTTAGAACCTCTTTTATGAGTGTTGAATAGTTAGAGTGGAGGTAGAAGAGAGCTTATAAAATTTTCATCAGAAAAAACTAGTATCACTGCATTAATGAAATTATATGTCAAATTCAATTAATGAAGAAATAAAATAAGTGAAAAAATTGGTTTTCATATTGTTTCCCCATATAGGATTTCATTAAATGATAGATGATTAGTTTTATCCGACACATAAATTATTTTTTTAATATCTAAATTAATGATGGAAAAGTAAATGTCCTTGAACTCAATACACAACTAGAACCGAATAGTTCTCCTAACACTAAATTGTTACCTTGAATGAATGAAACCAATGATCTTCTTATGTAATGGTCAATAATAAAATCATTGGTCCCATTTGAACACATTGGTTATTATATTCATAAATTATTTAAAAAAAATATTCTATTTGTTTTCTCAATACTAATGATATAAATTCATAACTACATAATAATTAACACATTATTGTCTCACAAAAGAATATTATAAAAAACTAGAAATATTGATCCAAGGAAATGTATCAAATATTATTTCTTTAGTGTAAATGGAAACTCCTCATTTAAAACACATGTGAGTGTGTTCATATATCTCCATCAATGTCACTCTTGGTTTAATAAACATTTTACCACCTTAACTAAATTCAAAAATAACAAAAAAAAATCATATTAATAGAACATAAATCCCCATTATATGTAAGAGAATAAAAGTTATAATATTAGGATTATCATAAATAAAGAGTCATTAATTATAAAATTTAATATCCATTTTAGTATCCTTCTCCAAGATCCTTGAAAAAATAGACCAGAATATATCTTCATTTTGGATTATTTCATACTCTGGGTATAATTACATCAATTTTGACCATAAGATAACATCGTCCTAAATATTATATAGTGGTTCTATAGGAAATGTTATCTATGTAACACATTTATATACACCCAAATTTACATATATAGTTATCTCTATAATTATTGATACGAAAGAATCCTTGATCTTCAATAAGGTCACTTACCATCTCCATATTTTTTAATTTAGCATTGAGCTTGAAAATGGATTGTAAAATGCTTGTTCTGGGTCTCACATTCCTTATAAAAAAGAAACAAATTATGGAGTATCTTTCTTGGTGACTTGTAAAATGAATTCATTCCATCTCATTTTTTCTCTATGAATTGTAATTTACATAACACATTTCTATACATTGTGGTGAATTTCTTCTCCACGATTTTTTATTCAAAATTGCCACCAACACTAAAATTTGATGCACCTCATTTACCAATACATGTAACTCGTATACTATAGATGTGTCTATTTTATAAATAAAAAACATACTTCATGATAACATAGTTTAAAAATACATTTTAAATAAATACTTTATTCTTTAATTATTAAATATAAAATACCAATAATCTCATTTTATATTTATTGTCGTTGAACCCTTTGGGGAAAAATGTTTCTTGAAATGTATATGGTGATGTTATTCTTAAACTAACTTGATCTTTACAACTCCCTATGAAATTATACTTAACTAAAATATAAACTATTATAGAAATTGTTCTCACTTGAAAAACACTATCACCAATTATTTGAACATCCAAAGATAAATTGAAAATAAATACAACATCATTGGTATATATGGGAATAATAATATTCCCCGTTGAATTTTTTTCAATAATACTAAAAATTTCTATAAAAATATTTTCATATATTATCTACATATGAATTTGTACATCCTCATGAAGTAAAATTCAATTTCATTCTAATTCTACTCTAATATTTTTCTGGAACACTTTTTTTGATAATATAAATTACACGAAACATTGTGATAAAATAAACCATGATATATTATTATTTAAATATGACCTTTATAACCTAGTCATTAAATTAAAATGTAGGAATATTAGTAAATAATTTATTCAATATATATATAGTTCATAAATAATAAATAATAGTTATAAATTCTTATGAAATAAGCAATTTATTTTAAATAGAATCATTTATTTCAAATATAAATTTTATTTCTTTTTTTAGGAAAATGTTATAATTATTTTTGGGATATTTTAGAAATTTTATTTTATAAATTAAAAAATATTTTTTCTAAATAATAAAATTGATATTGAAATAGATTAAAATTTTGGGAGTTTTCAGAAAATATAAATTTTCTAATGAAAATTTAAAGGTACCGATTATTATAAAACCACTATTTATTTTTAATAGCTAAGTACTTTTAATGTTACATTAATAATTTTTAATCATTTTAAAATTAATATATATTATTTAGTTTAATATAATCAAATTAATTTTAATTAACTCACCATTATAATGGATTTAAGTATATGTTTTTCGTAGGCAAAAAAATTATTTTCCAGAAACTGTTTTAATGTGAATAATGATCCTCAATTTTAATTATTTAAAATAAACCATAATAAAGAATTATTTATATTATATATATATATATATATAACTCAAATAAATGTTTTAATTTTAATTCATATAACGGTTATTTTTATTATCTAAATTAATTTAAGATAATATTATCCTTTTAAAATGATATATTTTTTTCGAAAAACCAATTTTCATTATGGTTTTTCGTTTTATTTTAAATTAATTATGGGAATATATATTAATTTAATTTAAAAACATTTCATATATATATTTAATCATAAATGTTTATATTATATACGAATTTCATCGTAATTTTTGAACATAATTAATATTAATAACTATAAAAAATAATGATATTGTGGCAAATAATTATTATGGTAATAGTGAGTAACCTTAGAAGTAATGAGGATAAAATGATTATAACTTATTTATTTTTTTTGTGATAGAGGTTTTTATCTTAGTTATATATCATGTTATCCATTATTTTTCTTTTTCTGGATGCAATGGATTGAGACTGACTTTCCATTATTAAATAGTTTTGTTTATTTATGAGAATGAAAATCATCCTCAATTATAAATAGGACCCAATCCCATCACATATTATAACATCCCAAGTAATTAGTATTTTAATATCCCTAAATAAATCTATCCAATTATTTTATAGATATTTTTTATATGTTTTGGTCTTCCAAAAAGACTAACCGTAGAGTCCTTAAAAATTCATTAAAAGGAGGTTCTTCTAGGCAATGGTAATAATCTCCACCGAGCACTTTCTTTTATATATCATTTCTACACCATCAATTATGTTTTAAATATTATAATATAATATAAAACATATTTGATATATACTAAGATGTTATTACTTTTATTGGAATATATCAACCCATCACATCTTCCATCAAATGGGAACCGAAACCATTATTCATGTATATAATGGACAACTGACTCGCGAACTGATGTAAATTGTTTTACATAATCACATATAAAACAGTTCATGAATATGGATTTAATATGTAGTTTTTATATTAATGAAATATTAATAATAATGGAAAATTGACATGCCATATAATTTCTTACCTTAGCATACATGAATTTTTTTTAACTTTGTTCATGTGTACGGTGGACTACAACCTCATAAAATTATGTGATACATTTTTTATTATCACATCACTTGGTTTGAATATATTTTTAAATAACAATATATATTTGATATTATGAAATTTCTGTAATGATAAAATAATTGTTACCATCTTTACATCGTGATAATGGAAAAATGGAATCATACATATGACCAACCGTCTCTAGGATTGTAAAATAGTAAATTTTTCATTATCATAAGTAAATATTATTTTTATGTTTTAATTTATTTATGAAAATTATAATTATTTCATTATTATTATTCTCAATATGAAGGAAAATTTACCTCTTCGAACATAGTCAGTACACCAATGACGTTTTGAAATTATGAACATAGCATATTCAAAACACCCAACACTAAAATAACTAAAAATAAAATTAAATTATCCCTTAAAGTAAATAAATTAAATGGATTATTAATATTCTTTTAAACAATGTTTTTTTATTTGTGAAAAATAATTATTGGTATATATTTATTATAATGTTAAAAAATACATACACTACAAGGCCTGGACTCGAGGTAAGTGTTTCCTCTTAAAACATCCTTCTTTGAGACAAATGTTATGAATATAATTTATTAAAAATATTATATATAATCCCCTTAAATAAATTTTATTACATGAATAATTCATACTTCATGATATTTTAAGTCACTATTCATCTACTTCATTCAATGGAGTTATGAATCAAAATTTACAAAAGAGGTAAGCGTTTATGATTCAATATAATTTTAATCAAGATCATTTATATTTTGAATTTTAATTATATAAAATTATTTAAAAAATTCATAACAAAACATTTAATTTTAGTCTCTTATCATTACTCATGAAATGTGTATGTAAATGTACCATTTTACTCGGTTTGTACCTAATGTTACTGAGAACATTTTTTTAACAAAAGGTGATTTAATTTGTCTCTTCGTTCAATTTTTTTTCCATTTATATCATTGTTTTCTAAAAATATTTTCAAAAATAATTTTTGAATTCCAAAAATTTTATATTGAAGAAAAATTAACACCTATTTTAATTTTCAAAAAATTCTTTTAAAGTGCAACAGTTTTTATTTTCCAATTGTGTCAATTTTTTATCCTTTTTATAAAAGTATGAATGGAATGTTTCTTTTAAATTATATGACATGTAAATATAGTACCCACTTACTTGACCATCAAATACATTGAAAATTTATTTATAATTTTTCAGTATTATTTTCAGTGAAAATTATTTCCATAAAATTTGGAATAATTTTATTTTTTGAGCAAAAGATTTCAAAGTGATATGTGTAATTTTCTTAATAAATATTTCTTATAATATTTTAAAGACATTTTTCATCAACAATGAAAAACTTAAATTTTATGTATTGATTTTAAATTATGCATATATGTCTATCACATATATACCTAGATTATTCTTCCTTACATTCTCGAGAAAATACATTAATATTTTCATTTTTCCAATAAAATAACTATGAAATTTCCATTGATTTGGATATGATACAAGATTATGAAACCCACTTCATTCTAACAGAAATTAATATTTTTTTTCCTTATGACTGATTTCCATTTTTAGATTACATAATCATGATCATGATATGATGGTTTCAACAAGATAGAACTTCAATTCATTAGGTAATTGTTTTGTCTCACGACACAATATGTGATGGATTAAGGAGTAAAAATAATAAATAATGTGATTTTTCACACCTTGTGATATTGTTCATATTGCTAATAACTTTGGAAAACAAGCATTGAACATGAATCTATAATATCTAAGAATGTGATAATGTTTATTTCTATACACCTGGTTTCACTGTCCTAAGGGATAAGATTCATACATTCTTAATACTACTTATAAATCAATTGTAATAACTTAAAAAAATTGGTTATCAATCCTAATAAAAATGTTATAATGGATAAGCTAGATTGAAACTGATGGACTCATAAGTAAGGATAAACATACAATTTTTATGTTATTCTTTACAAGTTTATAAGTGTCACATTTTTAGGTCAAATCATTATGAAAATTTTCACTTTATTATTTTTATTCAATGATGGGAAATATAATAATGAATGGAAACATTTAATGTGATGGTAAATTTAATGATTTCAGTAATGAGATCCCTATACTATTGAAAATTGAAGTTCGAAATTTTTTGATCATTACAAATGAGAAATCTCAAATTCCGATTAACAATTTGAACATTTATGAATTTACAAGTGCATCACAGAATATAAGGAAAACATCTCATATAAGTTGAAGTGTTAATGAAGATAACGATGTTAAAGAAAAATTTATTATATTTAAGAAATGTAGGAAAATTCACTATGGTAAAACAATTAAATGAGCTTGAAGATGATTTATGTGGTAGAAATGATGCTAAATAGAAGAAAATTGATGAAGAAAAAATGAAGAGTCTAGTTGACCGGATGTGGAGAAATAAACTTTAACCTACAACATGCACAACAGTTCAATCTCATAGATGTGGGGGCCTTGGTCATTATCCAAGGTAATGAACTATTATAGGAATTAATTCCAATAAGCCTATGATATTAAAATATTTTAAGTTGAATTATTGATGTTTTAAATAGATTTAACTTAGGAATCATGTTGTTGAAGTGTTTTTATCAATGGTATTATGGTTATAAGAATCATTAATATTAGAAATATTTTTCCGAAATATTTTCTATTTAATTATTTATATGAATACGTTGAATGGTACTAATGACCTGTAAATGAAATTTATTAGTAAGGTGATATTTTATGAAAAAATAATTATTGAGGAAAAGATAATCATTGATATGTTCTTGATGTTGAGGTTATTATAGTCAATAATTTTTTTTTTATTTTGAGGAAAAGCAAGGGTTAGAGATAAAACCATGGAGGTTAAAAAATATATTTTACAAATAATATTATTTCTGAATAGGGTATTCATATTAATGGGAATTATATATTACAATGTTGAATTATGAATATTATTATCACACATGTTACCACAGTTCTAGAAAAAGGACAACTAATAAGATATGAGACAATCCCTTACATCCAATGACACCATGGGAAGTATACCCACAACTGATGTTTGATAAGGGAAAAATTATTATCACTATCATACATGGATCACTTATAAATATGAAAATTTTAATACATAAAACATTTTATAGATAAATATTAATTTATTTTTCTAAAACATATTTCACGACGATAAATTTTAGAATTTTTGGTATTTTGAGGTTATTAAGAATATTTTGGGAAATTCTTCATTGGTTTGGTGTATACATAACCCTAAGATATAACATGTGACTTAAAAACAGGGATTAGTTTTTAAGAATAAAACATTTTTTCATATTTTGATGTTATTTGGGATGTAAGGCTATTTAGTTTTGGATTGATTTAAGTTAACATTTGGATTTGGATACCAATATGAAGGTGTATTAATTTTCCTATTTGTGATTACATATGATATAAATATATATATACAGAATACAAGATGAATATATTGATATCATTTTGTGTATTGATGTGATATGTTAAAAGTTAATTATAGTGTTCGGGGTTTGAAATTTTTTTCTCTAATTCTCATCATTTAGAGAAAATTATGAGACTTTAGTGAAACAAAACGAAAGGATGAAATAATGATTTTTAAGTTAGTATATTTTCTTTATTTATTTATCCATAAAGGTAAAAGGATCCCATACATTTTGGAAAAGAATATTGAAATTAAAATGTAATTCATCTTAATTAAATGAAATGTATTTTATATCTAAAAAAGGGGTGAGACATTATCTAAAAAAATTATATTCCTTCCAAAACAATTTCTCACTTGCCAACAATGTCATACTTACCTGGAAAACTAATTTTTTATTATTTCAAACGACAATTTTTTTCATTTCTCTCTATTAGAGGAATATCTATTAACCAACATTATGATGTATGTTATTCAAAAAAAAATTTCGAATGTGAAAAAGTTGATTACTAAGTACTTGTTACAATTTTGTGCATATGATATTTTTAAGGTTGGTAGAATATGAGACGCCAATATTTTAAAATGACATGATGTTCAAGAGTTTATACAATACCCATCATTTAGATTAAACAAACCACTATATATTATTAAAAAATTATTATTTAAGTGAAGCTATTATAGCAGCCATTAATGTTGTTGGAATGAAAATTATTAATTAATTTGTGAAATATATATTCTTTAAAATCAATATAAATTTATTTTTAAATTGTTATGAAATATGTACTCAATTTTTAAGAGAAACATTTATTTAAAAAGTTATTTTCCTTTATTTTGGTGAGATACAATTATAAATAATTATTAGACCTCTAAGAAATGTTATTTTATAAAATTTACATCAATTTTTAAAGAATAATATTGATATTATCTTATTATAATATTTTTTGATACTTCATAATGTATTGATTTTTCAGTGAATAGTTAAAAATATCATTTATTATAATAAATTTAGTAATTTAAAATTCCCATTTGTAGTTTAATTATATTTTAAAAATATATTAAGTATTATTTTTTAGATAAAATAAATTTAATAACATTTAGATATCATTTTACTATATTTTTTTTAAATTTATTTTTAGGCTTAAAAACATATTTCTCTAAAAACAATTTTTATGTGCCTAATTTTCATCAAATTTAATAAATTAAGATAACACATAATGATTAATTATTTAAATAAAATTTATATACTATATATATACTCTAATTTAAATTCATATAATGATTATTTATATCCATGTAGTTAATATAAGATCATATTTTCCTTTAAAAATGTTTGTTTTTCGAAAAACCTCTTTTTATCTCACTTTTTATTTTTAATATAAAATAAATTAATGAACATATTAGAATTTAATTTGAAAACATTTATTGAATAATTGAAATCTGAATAAAATATATTACATAATTTGGTGAAATTAATGTTTAGTCACATTGAATAGTAAAAACAAAAAAAAGATTGTTACTATGATATTGAAATAAAAATGGTAAAATAGAGTAACTGTAGAGGTAATGAAGATAACTTATTTTAAACATATTCATTATTAGTGTTAGATGTGTTTTTTGGAATTATATCATGTAAACACCTTTACAAGTAAATTTTTGAGGCACTTGGATTTAGAGTGACTTTCCATTATTTAATAGTTTTGGGTATTTTAGAAAATGCCACTCCTCAATTATAAATTGGAACCCCTACCCTCACTTATTCACAGCCCCCAGGAAATTTTCCTTGAAAAAAACCTCCTAAAATATCTCTCCAAATTCCTTATCCATAATTTAGTTCTCATGGACTTCTTAAAAGATCACCTTTATTTCCATTAATAAATAATCCCAAGGTGGTTCTTCTATGTGAATTAATCATCTTTATAGAACTCATTCTATTTACATATTTTTTACAACATAAATTATATAATCAAAGTTCTAATATAATAAAAAATATACCATATATTACTAATTATTTTATATATTTATGGAATAATATTTTTCCAACTCCACTAACATCAAATGGGAAATGAAACCAACGTCCATGTGTACGGTGGACTACCGCCACACAAACCGATGTAATTCATTTCATATAATCACCTATCAAGGATGTTCCTGAAGATGTATTTAATATTAATATATTTTATTCCTAAAATATTATTCATTATTTAAAATTATCATATCACACAATTTTTCACCTAACCATCCATAAGAAATTGATAGCATTGTTCCTCTATAAGGGGGAGTACCGCCTCACAGAACAATGTGATTCATTTTTTATTATCATATCAAATGGATGGAATATGTAAGTTTATTAAAATAAATAATTTTATATTGATGATATAATGTTAAATATATAAATATAATATATAACTTATATTATTCTCTTCAATATTTTTTTTAAAATGGAAACGTTACAAAAGAGTACATATGACCTACTCTCTCTATTATTGTAATGTATTTCATTTTTCCTAACCATAATTCATTTTTATTTTTACAAAACAAAATTATGTAAAAAATGAATATTATTTAATAATTACTATTATATATATAATTGAGAAATTACCTCTTTAACATGGGTCATCTTACTGATGCTGTTTTGATATTATAAACAAAGCGTCATCAAAACACCTGTAAAGGACATAACTGATTAAGTAATTAAATAAATCTATAGAATAAATTATATATTTGTTTTAAGTATAAATCATTAAACACATAAAAATTTCGTAATAAAAAATACTTTATATGAGTTTATTGTACAATCTGTACAACACATAACTGATAATGTCAAAATTTGAGGTATGGGTTTCATTTTATAACTTTTTTCAATGAGAGAAATGTTATTTTATAAACCTAATATATTTTAAATGGAATATATAATTCCTATTTAAATATTATTTAATGAGTCCTTTATAGTTCATGTCATTTTAATTTGAAATTCTTCTAATTCATTAATTTTACCTATGATTCAAAAGTTACTAAAGTAAAAAAAAAAAATTCTATTTCTATCTTATTTTAGTCGGGAATGGTTGTCTATAAATTTATATTATATGAAATTATTTATATTTTCCTAATAAAACTATATTATTTTATAATACTCTATTTATTCATGAAATTTTCATGTAATTGTACCATATTCCTATCTTTGTAACATTAAATTATTTGGAATTTTTTTAAGAAAATATGACTTCATATATCTCTTTAGTCAATTTTGTTTTGTCTTCTATATCCATGTTTTCTGAACAAATTTTCTACAATATTTTTTACATTATTAAAAGTGTCTGTGAAATACGTATTTACAAATTTTTTAATTTTTAGAAAACATTGTGAATAGAATCTTATTTCCATTTTCAAAATGAGGTTATTTTAAAACCATTTTACAATAGTCTAAATGGAATTATTTTTAACTTATACTACTTGTTTGGAATTTCAACCCCACATGAATAGTAAAAAATATTAATAATAATTTATTATTTTGCCTGAATTTTTTTAAATAAAATATTTAATTAATAATTTTGGATACTTTTTATTTTGAATATATATTTTCAATGTGAAAGGTTATTTTTCTAAATAATTATTCAATGATATTTTTTTAATACATTTTTCATAAATAATGATAATCATTAATTTTTTTGATGGATTATAAATTATTTATATATGGATCTAACATATATATATATATAATTATTATTTATGTTTATGGTACAATACATTACTCATGTTCATACATCAAATTCCACCATTATGAAATTTACATTGATTATGATATGAGACTATATTATTAAACCAATTTCATTTCTTGCGTAATTATTATGTTTCTCATTTTTGATTGATTTTATTTAATGGAAAACACAATCATGAACATGTTAGGATTGGTTTAACTAGATATATCCTTAATTTGTTATTTAATGTTTTCAGTCAAATGAGATTTCTTGTTTAGGATTAGGGAATAAACTTAAAAAAAAAATATAATTGGTCAACTATGTGATACTTTCTATGATGTTAGGATTGACTCATGTTTATGTAATGATATATGTTTCTTCAAAATTTACGTTCATGAAAATAATTTATGATTCCATGTGGTTTTTGTTATGATTCCATGTGATTTATCTTAAGCCTTTTGTTTTATGATATCATGTTATTCCTTTGACTAACACATTATGATTACTATCCATTTTTATTTCCTTACTGTTATTTTTTTCTCACTATTTTTTTAATGTATTCCCCTTGTTATCCTACATAGTTTTAGGATCTCAAAATAATTTAGGATCAAATTATGTGGTATTAAATAAATAAATATTATTTTAATCTCCCATTGATGTATTATGATCCTAGTATCCTAAAGAAACCATGAATCTTGATATTTGGGTTATAATTAATAGATGTTTGTATAAAATAATTATCTAATAATATGAATCAACAAATCTGGTAACTATATGCCTATAGATTAATTAAATTAAAGACAAGGTTTCCTAAAACGGGTGTGATATCATTTAACCCAATTAAATGAATCACAAATCAATCATCAGTTTGTTTACAAGAGTTTAATCAATATGGAAAAAAAGAAATATTAATTCATTCATCAAATATATCAATAAACAATTTTTCCCGTGGAAACAGAATTAAAAAAAATATCATGTTGATTTATTATGATATTTCCTAATGTAATAGAAAAAATAGTTTTACATCATTTATGAACAAGTAGGTTTATCCTTATGTGTTTCTTCTGTCTCCGTTTATATAAAATAATCCATTATTAAAATTATAAACAAGTATAAAAAAGACCCAATGATGTTTGGAAATACATTTCACATCTATTCAATATCTCAGATTCTCATAAGTCTTAGTTGAGAATGGTTTTTTAGAATACCAAAACTTTCCATTATAATGGGATAAAACATAGACTTCAATGTGTCTCTAGTGTTTTATACCTTTTAAAAATGACATTTTATGTATATCTTCTTTGATAAAAAATATTTCACTAGATTATTTGAAAACTTTATAAAATTTTTATGGTCATAATAAATGACCTATTGATACTCGATAATATCATGCATATATTTTAGTTGAGTTTCCATCAATATATTTTTAAATAGAAATATAATGTTGTGAAATACTCAAAAAATATTGGTGTTAAATGAAATAGAGGATATTTTCATTCTATAAAAATATTTAATTCTCATTTTATTAAGGAATTGTTTACGTGATGTGAAAATCATGGTCATTAACAGGGTCAGCCAAATCAGGAATTATAAGGCCTTATAATTCTAATAATTTTTTTTCTTATATTATATTCAATAATTCAATGTATTTATAAGATAGTTGAGTATATTTTTTTTCATTAATTAAGTGTGAAACATTTGTATTGTATTGAAACCTAGAAGAATGTGTTAAAAAATACAATATATAGTTTTAAATTATTAAAATAAATGTGAATACAAATTAATTTCATCTATATAATGTACTTAATAACCATTACTAAAAACATTTCCCACTAAAAATGGTTCTAAGACTCCTCTTGATTCATCCAAGATAGGTACATTAAAATTATCCATGGTTTAAATTTACTAGTCTATAAATAGATATCAAATATATTTAGTAATTTTAAATCCCAATAAAGAAATTTATCACACTCATAAGGATATCTCAAATATTGGTTTCTTTTTTATAGATAAAATTCCAGATATATTTTTTCCATCATTGGGAAAGTGATATCCTTAAAATATACAATCATGATGTGTAATATAGTGTTATCGTTCATACCATGCTATCCATGTTCCCTTTTCTGACTTTCATGATCTACAACTACTCACTGATATTTTATCCAAATAAGTTTCTTCCATCTTAATCGAGAATAAAATACATAGGTTTCTTATTGTGAACCACTTCATTCAATTCACTATTAACAAATTATGATTTAGTGTTTAATTTATGAATTTTTTATTTTGTTTGTTATATAATAGAAATATATATTACGATGGTCTCATGTATAAATTTATGGAAAAATGTTTCATCAACAGTTTATTACATAAATCATGGAATATCCCTTATAAACCAATCTTGTTTCATTTCTTTCAAAATTAAAATTTTAATTTTAACTTTTTTTGGAAACCATATTTTTCAAATAATGATATTGTATTTAGGAAACAATACTATCTCCCATGATTCATTAATTATAATTTTATATAGTTCATCATTCATAGATTCAATCCATTCCTTGTTATCTATGGAATAAACAATAGGTTTGGATTCACCCTAAAAATAAGACTACTACGTCTAAATGTTTTGATTTTACTTCTTGTTTTACCCCTTTAATCTAGACACATTTGTTATTTTTATCAAAAGAATTATATATTATTTTAATATTTTCTCTACTAATCCTCAATAATTCATCATCATAAATTAATATTGAAAATATACATTATCATCATGAATTTTACTATAATAATTAATTTTCATTGCAAGTAAAATATTGATTTTATATCTCTCAAACACATTTACAAATAAATTTATGATATAATATTATTTTTCAATGACTATCGGATCACCATAAAAAAATTCATCATTTTTTATTAGTAAAAATTTAATGGTATATTTTATTTGGTGTGTAGTTGAGAATTATTCAGTCTTCAGTAGTCTTACCAAACTAACAAAATTTATCATTTTTCTTGAATAATCATGGTTACCCAAATAATAAAAGGTTGTGTGAGTTTTAATATACTAAAAACACTAGTCATATGATATTATATATGATTATGTCCATAATAAAATGCCTTTTTTTAATGTTTCGATGTTTCTAAAATAGCCGCTTAAAAAATTCCTTAAGTTATTTTCCTAAACCATAATGGGTTCTAATAACATTAACCAGACTAATTTTATTCCTTTTAGAAACAAATTTATGTTTTTGATGTTAGAATTTACTCATCATAGGTTTTATCCTTGTTTTCAATATATAATGAGAATTTTTTTTTGTATATTCATTATCATGGTTATATCTCGACTACTTTGATGAATAACAGCTCTTTTCGAAATTAGTATTTAAAAAAATTACTTGCTATAAATTTTTAATTTCGAGACATACAAATAATTCATGTGTATTATCTGCAGTCACTATTTCCTAGTGCTAGTTGCAAATTCAATACATTGGAATAAGATACAAGAAATGACATCCCAAAGCAAATAATAGTATACTAGTTTTGGTAAACTAGATACATAAAATATTATTATATTAATTTTGAATATGAAATTTACAACATAGTTTTTTGGAGAATATTATTATTTCTTCTAGAATATTATTAGATATCATTAATATAACATTTAATGGATTCATAGGAAAAGATAAGAAATTTATAGTGAGATCAAATGATCAGTAAGTGTTCTGTACAATAGATGCTATCTTGAATCAATAAAGAACAAGTAGTATGGAAATATAAATAAAAAAATTTCATTTAAATAACATGATAATTATGGTATGATAAAGAAAAATAAATATGAAATGGTAAATAATTGAAAAAATCCCATTTCATCTATAAGATAATAATGAAATTAATCCCTAGGTAACATAATAGTGAAAATATTTTCGATATTAATAACAAATAAATTATCATTGAAGGAAATGAATAATTATTAAATGTTATGGAACTTGAATATTATACATCCACCTTCAATACCATTCAAAATAAGGTTCAAATAATATTTAAAACACCATTTAATGTTATCATACAAATATTTCTCATGAGACCTATAGATACATTGAGGGGTTATATAATACCAGATCACACCCATCACTAAAGGACCAAATCATTCCTCGTATTTAAAATATTATATTTAATAAATGAGTAATCATTTCTTAACGTCAAATATCATTATTGAGGAAAGGATATAGTTTTATTAATATTCCCCTAGATAAACAAAAGATTTTCAATTTATAACAAAATATGAAGAAACATTATATGTTTTAAGAAATATACAAATCCATAATAATTTATAAGTATATTTAATAAAAACTTAATGTCTAATGATCCTAAGTAACTAATAATTTCAAGTGAAAGTTATTCACTAAAAAAATGGATCAACAATGTGAATGTTAATATTATCCTTGGTAAAAATAATCATAAACCATCCAGATAAAAAATTTATGTTATCAATAAAACATATGCCTACTGGAAGATATGTAAATTAAAGGTTTTTTATCTTTGATGTATATAAATATATTCATAAAAATTCTTGACGAAATTATAATTTTCATTTTAAAAATTAAATTTTAAAAAACAAAACATTTGTACTTTTATTATTAGAAGTCTCTTTTTAAAACTATGAATTTCAAGAATAAAAGGGAAAATATTTTCTTCAAAAATCACCTTTTATACTTTGAAAAGATGATTCCAAAAACTTATGGTCATTAGGTGTGTAATTATGTAAATACAATTATAGATAAATACTATATTTATTTTTTACACTAAGAAGGCTAGTAAAGTGATGTGTTTACAGAATGATATGAATATTAATTTAACATATTCATTGAAATAATTACAATAATTATTTTGAAAATAAACACTGAGATTTATTATTTTATTTTCTAAAAAGTAAAATTGGCTAAAAAGCCATTTATTATCCATTTTCAAATAGTTAAAAACCTTTTTTAGATAATTTTTTTGAAAACATTATTTTAAAGGAAAATAGATTTTCGAGCAAAGAGGGAAATTCATTGAAATTTTATTAAAAAACATTTATCAAAACATTTATGAACCAAAATGTGAAAAAATTATACTACCACATTTCAATATTATGATGATAAAATGACATAAAATTAAATGGTTTCATTTATACAACTATCAAAAAATTTATCAAACTGAACCTCAAGAATAAATGATCTCGATTGGAATGAGATTTTTAAATAAACCCTTACAATGATAAAAAAGATGATATGAGAAACATTAAAAGAAAATATATTTTCAAAAACTATAAATCAAAAAATTGTAAATAAAACATTATATGATAAAAATTAATTACAAAAAAAACTTATAATATTAATGATAATGACGAATTATTATAAACCAATAAATAAAAATTGAGTTATAAAATTATTTACTACATGGTAACATTTAATTGAAACCGTATTGGATGAAATAATTAAATTTAAAATTTAAAATAACATGAATAATTAATTATTCATAATATATCATTTGAAAGTTGAATTATATACTCCATATAAAAGGAACTAGGTTTATATCATTATAATATCTATAAAATAAATGAAATTGAGATGGAATATCTTACATCAAAGTTAGTTTTTATTTAGAATGATTCTATTTTAGGTAAAATGTTTTTAAACACGTAATTAACTTATAAAAGAGACATGTTAATTTTTATTATATCATATATAAATCAATTTTAATATCTTACTATCTGTTCGTTAATATTCATTCATAATTCTCATTATTTCAGGTGTAAATTTCCGGGTTTTCAAAATCCCTTTTCACGAAGAATGATTTGGATCTTTTATATATTATATTATAATATCATTTAAATAATAATATTCTTGAAATTTTTTTATTATTTTTAAGTCAATTATAATTTCAAAACTAATTATTGATTATGGTTTTGAGACATGAAGAATGTTACAATAATGGAGAGGGTAGGCTATTCGTATGCCAGAATAACATTTTCAATATACAATGATCATTATGTCAATAAAATAAGTAATATATTATATTTGAATAACTATTATAATAACATATATACTACATTATATCATTAAACGTACTTAATTATATATTTTCCATTTGGTGTGGTTATGAAAAATATTAACATCATTTCATGAAGGCTGTAGACCACACATACACGAACGACATTATTAAATGTCATTTAGTGGAAAGGTAAAAAAATAATGATATATAATTTATTTTAAGAATGATAAATATTAAATTAGTATTATAATTATTTATTGTACATTATTTTGAATTTGTAACTTTACCTTTCTCACCTTCCATATAAAACATTAGTGAAATATGAATCACATCATTTCATGAAGCCGTAGTAGGCCATACACATGGTGAATGTTATTATATCCACTAGGGAATGGAATGTACGAATTTATGATATTATAAATCTAGAGCTATAATGAAGTGTATTAATATAATATATATATAATTTGGATCGATGAATATTCTTAATTGGGATAGGTGGTAATGAAAAAATGAATGACATCCGTTCGTGAGGAAATAGTTTCCTATACACATGAATGATGATTTCATAATGCATTTGATGGAGTTGGCGATGGTTGTATGAAATTTACTTATAATAAAAATATCTAAGTATTTGTATTTTATTTAGGTTATTATATCATCATGTTTAAATAATAAATGAAAGGTTGAGAAATAAATAAAATAAAAACACTTACGGAAGAATGTTAACACTTATTCGGGTATCCTTCTTATATTTTCACCAAATTTCTTAGTGGTTTGATTTATTCCCAAAGTAACAATTATTTAACAAGAAGAGGTAAGTTGGTATGTTATTTTTGAAGGTATTTTCCAAAAAAATGAGAATTTATGGTGGGAAAAATTTAAGAGAGAGGCTGGCTTTATTTATATGTGGTGAGTGGAACACCTATATTTTTAGGAGAAGTATAAATCATAACCCTGTTTTTATAATTCTAAGAAATTTAAAAATGAACCATTATAAATCCTATAATATATATGTGATAAATATCTCTAGAAAATATAATTTTTACAAGTTTTATGGCATTTTTATCCCTTAACTTCTTAGTTTTACAACGGATAAAACCTTTTTAACATTATCCATGGTAAATAATTTTTATTGTTTTCTCTATTCATTTTAGTAAAAAATTAATTTGAAATTATTATACCAAATAAATTATTTTTATTCCAAATATGTAATAAACTTTTACCAATTCAATTTAACAAATTGGAAAATTTAATTTAAAATTAATCTCATAGATGCGACGAGGAATATCGTTCTCAAAATAAAAATATTCATAAGTATGCAAGATTTTTTTAAAACAATTAAATATGAGAATTATTCTGATAGTCAAAATAGGATTAATTTATGTATAATTAAAGTAATATTACCTTAAAATCAATTCAAAATATAAATTAACATTGTAAATAATTAAAACAATATTGCATTTTTCAATTTGAATTTTGTATTTTTCATTAATAATAAAAACATGAAACTTTTCAGAAAAAAGAAAAAACCTCAACTTAAGAAAAAATTGATATGATGATTTAAAAAATGAAGGTGATTTTTTAAAATGATGTTTCCAAAAAATTTAAAAATTAATTTTAAATTTTATTGTAAAGAATGACTAAAACATCTTTTAGAAAAATACATTTTTTTAGAAAAAAAATATATTTTTTAAATGGTTATTATTTAATTTCCAATAAATAAATATGTAATATTTTAAAAAAATTCCTATTAATATTAATACCTTATATTCCAATGAATATGTAAAAAATATTATATACAATAATAATATTTCAATAATATTTCAATAATATTTCCCATTGTGAAAAGAGTTAATAAAACTCCATCCTAATAAGATAGAGAGAGGGAAGCAAGACAGTTTTATGAAATAACATATAACTATGTTTCTATTTTATAGAAAATATGTTTTAAGAGAATATAAGGACACAAAAGAAAAGTGTATATAATTATATATAGTTTTTTCGGTAATTGATAACATGAAATTGAAGGACCAATGAAATGTTAAGAGTCTGAAAACCATATATCTCAGATGATTTAAAAGACTCTCTTATTTATTAAATTAGAATATAATAGGATAATATTTTTCAATATTACTTTCTTATAGTAAATGAATTCATTTAATTTATTTTATTTTGAACAAATTAATTTCATGATATTTTCTATTTCATTACCATAATTTCATAATTTGGTTCTGCTTCAATAAATTTACAAGTCATCACTTACCCTAAGAAATTAATATCTAAAATTGAATTTTTTTAATTCTCAATGAAAAAGAAGTAAATTATAAAGGATCATAATATTTATAAAAGTATGAAAAGTACGTTCATATGACTGTAACTATTTCTGAAAAACAATAGCTTTTTCACATGTTATCAAATATAATAAATTAATCTATAATCCTCAAAATTAACACCACATGTTCATCATTAATATTTACATTTAAAATTGTTTAACTAAAAATAAGTACATATTAACCAGGATGTCATGTAGCCGAGTGGTAGGTGACAAACCCTTATCATCATTTTTTCATGGGTTCAAGACCCATGACATTTCCATAATTTATATATTGTCACCAATATGTAGGTTGCCTTTTTTTAATACTATAAAAATATAATTCTTATAGAGTTCCAAAAAAATTATGGAAGTAGTTTCTAAAATATTAATCATTAAATAAATTTTTTTTACTATGGTTTTGAATATGACATTTCTAATAAAATATATATTTTCTATAATTTTTTCAAAAAATCATTAATCTGGGTAGAGTACCTTCTCAGAATACCTAAAAGGAGGAATTTAATACATTTATCTTATAATCAATATTGTACTCATAATCCCATGATATTATGTATAACTCTAATGTTAATGAAGACATGTAATCTTCCAAAATTTAACACAATAATTCAAAGTTTTTTTTATTCTGATCAACAAAATTCCATTGATAAAAAAATTACTTCGACAATTTAATTCTTCAAACCTAATACATAAATTATTTATCAAATTTTTCCAACATATTTCCTTCCTAGTGTAGGTATTAAAACTTATAAGAGATCATTTATTGGATAATTTAAAGGTACTCCACATTTAAAACAATGTACAAGAAATTAATCCCAGAGATGAGATTTATTTCCTTCCATCATACTCTTAATTTCTCAATGACATTTCAATGAGATATATGTAGAGACCCAAAGCATTACGTACATATGCATTACATTACTTCTTTGGAATATCTAATACATAACAAAAACAGACAACAAAGGGCCGTAATAGTATAGTGTCTTTGGAAACACAAAATATAATCTTCTAATCTCAGTGAAAGATCTTTAACATCTCCCATAAAGATCTTCCTTTTTTTCATACCTAAAACCTTTCCTTATATCATGGGGAAAAGAAAACATATAAAGGGTGAGCTCAAATGCTCAATAAGGGTAAGCCTAGAAAAAATAAAACAAACCATATACATTTGAACTTCAAAACATGAACATAATATTTAAACATCAAAATCTTGATCAATGACATGAAACATGGCAGTACGTAGGGCATAGATCATAATGGATCATCAAAAATGATAAAATATCATGGGAATAATACATGTAATGATGGAAAACCATTAAGCACATGATATGATTTCCATAGTAGCGAAGGCATTGCTGCTAAGACCATCTTAGTGGACAAAGTCCCTTTCTGAATCGAGTTCACTCCTTGTCCCAGTCCTGTAACACTAAACCAGATTAACTTACTGTTCCTGCCATGTCTCTCTCTTGATATATAAATCTTTACCAAATACATTGGAGGGAGATATAGGTCCCACCCATCCCATATTGAAATCATTCTTACGTGTGCCACAATATAAACATAAATCAGTCATCATAACCCAAAGAATAAAATGGGTTTCATAAACATCATACCATCATAACACTATCCATATAAAAAAATGGATATCATTTTATAATAAGAAAAGTGGAAGCATTTAAATCATAGATACATTAAACCTGAAACATACACAAATGAAATAATTTCATCTTGGATGGAAAATGGTTTTGATAAAACACTTGAAATGAATTCTTGGGGAAAATATCCTTTCTTCTTCAAAAACATTTTCTTTTACCAAAATGCCAGGAAATTTTAAAAGAAAATGATTTTTTTGTAAATGGTCATGAAATCTTGTAGAAGAATATTCATGAAAATTAGTCGTTATGAAACTGTAAAAATACATTCATTCTGTATAAGTTAAAAAAACACTCTTCTCGTACTTTTTCTGAAAAAGTCAAAAAGTACCCCGTATGGTAAACAAAAAAAAGATTCCTTACATACCATGTAGTAAAATTAAAAAATGGGTAAAAAAGACCTTAAACATACATTAAACCATTATTAGAAAATGGAGACATGGATGATAAATATAACCCCAGTAAATACTTATGAATAAACAATATCGGATAAAAATTAGATTGGAAAAGGTATCCCTTGCCTTAGGTCTGATATGGTTCGTACGTATCCGAGCCTCCTGTAAAATTATTTAAATAATTTAAATTACTTATTATATAATCATATATATTTTTATGATATCATATATGGTTCATTTATGACTTTATATTACTCGTTCTATTGTAAATTCCATGTTAAAGCAACGTTTTGTGTAAAATCGTTTTATTTATCGTACGTGTTTGTAGTTGTTGTTTTTGATAATATTATTACTTATATCATGATTCAATTTCTTCCAGAATGTATATCATGATTTATATATCATATATATTCCGTATATTTATATACATAATTGATAGATAAATGAAATTAAATACATCGTTCATGGAGACGATAGGCTGTACGTACACATGATTGCTGTTTTCCATTCCTTATTTACTAGAATTGAAGTCAGTAGATTACATATATATATATATATGTATACATAAATACAGTAGATTCATTATGTCATATATTTCATTATTATTCATTATATATAATTTATAATCATTCTTGAATGGTTATCTTGGAGAATGAATCTCATTGGGTTGTGGAGACGGTAATCCGTACATACGCACGAGCGATAATATCTTTCCCATAATTATTGAATGGAATTGAAGTGGATGATATAATATTTAATAATTATTATAATGTTATAATAATCATATATAGTTATTCTTTACACCATTATACCCATCCACATAAGGTGGTGGTGGAAAAACAGATTACACCACGGGGTGTAGACGGTATTCCGTACGCACGCACGCACGGTGATTTCATTTTCCATAGGATGGATAGAAGGTGAAATGGGGTTGTTTCATATTTATAACAAAATATAAGTATATTAGTGATACTAATTTTATTACTTTATAATTAAACAAGTAAAGAATAAGAAGTTGAAGAAGAAAAAACTTAAAAGAATCGGTAGAAGAGATTACCTCTTCTTCGACGCGGCTCCTCTTATCCTCCTCTTAGGGCACTAAAGATGGTAATTAAAGAATAAAAATACATATAGTAGGTTTCTACGGAATTGTAGAAGTGAAATGGTCAGGGTTTGGCCGATCTTGATGGCTCAAATGTGTGTGAAGAGGAGAGGGAAATAAGTGCCCTTATATAAGAGAGGAGAGGGGCACTTTTGGAAACCTCAAAAATATTAATTAATAATAAAATGAAACCCCACTTAAAAACCTCCAGAAATGGCTCAATTCGAATATGAGATGATATAGGGTTGTAATCTCATCAACAAATAAAATTTTGACATGTTTTATATTTATTTTAATCTTTATGAGCTTGATTTATCTTTATTTAATCAATTTAATTTTATTTGTGGTAATAAAATTATATATTTTAAATTGTTATAAATACATACTTAAATGTTGTAAATTTCCCATAATTGGATAATTTTTATCAATTTTGACCATATAATTTTCTATTTTTAGTTCTTAAATATTTTGTGATTTCTAAATAATTTAATAATATGTTATGATTATAAAATATCAATTGTGTAAATTTTGACATTATTCATTATTTGAATTTAAATAAAAACCACATAGAAGATATGTTCGAACCAAAATATATAATATATCCCTACCATGTCATATTAATCTAAAAAATTCATGGGGAACATTAATCTGTTCATATATTATTTATTTTAATATTTTTAAAACCATTTATTTGGTATATCTCTTAATAAAAAAATTACTACATCATTTTTGTATAATTATTTAATATACTTATTTGTTGTATAAAAATTAAAAATAAAATCCTATGATGAATATAAATATAATACCTTTCATAACAATATTTTTACTCGAATTTATCATCTTTAAATTACAACATTTAAATTGTTATATTTATTAAATTATGATGATTACATCTATGACATCATTTTAAATAAATTAATATAAATTTCCTAATTGGTTTTATAAGGCTCCAAATGGTCCAAAAATCGACCCTGGGATACTTAGGGTATAGTTATACTCGAAAAATAATGTTTTTTCAAGATTATGGTCCTTTTGAAATGTATTTTTATTTTAATAAAAACTATATTATTCATTTTTTCACTAATTAAATAATTTCATCATCATTAATGTATATGCTATTAGGGTAATTAAATATTTATTAAAAATTACAAATAAATTACCATGGTAATGAAAAACTTTTTAGGTTTTAAATTAATATTTATAATCTAATTTATATTCTATATAACTTTATATTAAAAATAATCTAATTATAAAATTTTGAGTGAGACATTTCACTTTCCTTTAAATAAAATAAATAAAAGGTCTTAATCAAATACAAGTGGGTTACATTAGATTCCATTTAGACCAAAGTATGAATTAGGGTAAAATATAATCATCCAATTATATTAGGACAACTGTTAGGGTAATGTTATAATATTATATTTACCCTTAATTACCCGATTTACCTTTAACTATGGTAAGTAAAATTTACCGTAGTTACTATTCATAATGAATAAAAATAAAAAGTAGCCTATTAACATAATTTGGACCTACTGATTCCAAATATGGAATCCATTTTTCCAAATTCAAATCACAGATGTTGCAAAAATTAATTTAAAATTAATCTCGTTGTTAAGAAAAGAAGTTTTAAAAGATAAAACATTTTAAAAGATTGAAATGATTTTACCTATGAATTCAATGTAAAATCAATGATAATTACATACATTATATTAAATGTTAAATATATATTCTATTTATACTTTAAAACTGTTAAATTTTATAATTTACCCATATAAACTATTACAATGAAAAAAGTTGATTTTAATTAAAATATAGCGTGTTTTTACTATTCATTAAAATATGAAATTTATTAGAATTATATGAAAAATTTATCCAATGTAAATTTTTATATCCTTATTCCAAAGAAGAATTTAATTTTTTCAAATTGAACTTATAAACCTGTAAAAAACTAGATTTAAAGTGGGTGCACCATCAAAAGGCTGCAAAACTATATTTTTTTAGAAATACTAATTTTACCTGAAACATTTATTTTGTTCACATAAGATGTTCTGGAAAATGTGTAAGATGAATAATAATGTTATAAATATCAAAATTTAGTTAATACTATTCATAATATCTAGTCCATAATAATATTATAACAATATGTCATTGTTTATTGAAACCCGGTATTGCGTAATACACACGCTATTGAGGAAGGTCGTGATGGTGTGTAACACAAGACAAGTCAAGGTTGCGTGTTGTGCAAGCTCCCTTTGTTGTTGCATATAACATAATCAAAATATATTTCATTTATACATTAAACAAAATCTATACTTAATGATGCATAGAATAATTTCTACAAAACGAACTTGAAATTGTTTGTAACACGAGCCAAGAATAGTGTTGCGTATACTACAAGCTAATACGGGTTTGCTTATTCCACAATCTAAATTTGGTGTAGCGTAAAACACAAGACATTAATGAAATTAAAAAGAATAATTATCATAAAATTTCAGGTTGTTACATTCTTCCCCCCTTAAAATGAAATTTTCCCTTGAAATTCATTGGGGTTATAAATGGTTTACTATATGAAAGTTTCTTTCATAAAACCCACATCATAAAAAGGAATAATAAAAATTAATTTTAAAAAGTGTATTATGAAACATAATGGTTACCCAAATTAACTCATCACTGGGTTTCCACATAGGAGAACATAGGTGGAAATATGGATATGGAACAAAAATCTAACCATCAAGTTCTGATGGAGAGTGGTAGAGGACATGGCTATGAAAAATTCAGCAATCACAAAGCCATAAATTGGTTTTGATCTAAGGTACCATTTGATTCGTTAGATATAAGGACACTAGGAAAACATTTTTTAGTTCTCAAGATCATTTCCCTGATGTTGAAAAATTGTTGGATACTTACTTGATTTTGGTACAATCTCACCTTTATTCGTGCCTTGAACAATTTCCACTTTATCTCTTAAAGAAATGAAGTTGAATTTGTCATTCATGAAGTGTTAGTAGATCATGCGATAGAATGATAGGTCATTCCATCTGTTTCTATCACAAAAAGTTTAGCACAATTTATTAAATATACATAAGTCAATCTATGATGAGATTAATCGTATATGATTCAAAAAATGGACTTATACTTCATCAATCATACCACTTAATAAAATAAAACTATTTTCTACTAACCAGGGACTCCCTGTAGGCCAGTGGTAGGTGATAAATGCCTATCTCACTTCGGTTGTGGGTTCGATTCCCACATCCTCATCTGACACGATGGGTTGTCACTCGTTCTGCAGGTTGTCCCATTTTCTTAAACTACACTATTATAACATTCTATCAATAATATTGAAAAAATTTCTAGCCTATAAAAAATAACTTATGTTCAACATAATCCATTCCAATCTTTAAGCTTATCCAATATACTTCTTTCGAAACTCATAGTATAAAGAGAATGATTACTAAAAAGGTCATATAAAAAGCACGTGAATACCATCATTTACCCCTCATATATCACAATATGTATCTTGTTGATCACATTCCAAACATGTGAATACCTTAATCTTGTATTCACATAGAAAATGAATACCCCTTAAACCTTAGTAAAAACAAGAATGATGTTAAATGTTAACTCTTTCCACATAACAAAATCCAAAGATTCTATATACTCAAACCATAATATAACTTTGTCCTTATATCAGTCATGAGATCATGAATACTGTCAAAAATTTCATTTTCTGGCATATCATTATCTTTACAAAAATATCTCAATCACTTTCTAGGGTTACCGATTCCATAAAATTATTAAGAACCACAATAGACCAATATATAAATATTCCAATATTCCATGATACTATGTACAACATTATTTTGTAATCCCATTACATAAACAATTAATCATTCCACCACAATTTTGTCATATTCAACAGCGCCAATAGTGATCGCATGTGACTTCCCTTTGTCCTTTTATATAATTGGTTGCTCATGTCGATCATCATTAACCCTTGGATTAGGGCATTGATTAGCATAATGCCCCATTTTCTTGCACTTGAAGCATTGAAGTGTTAGTGGAGCATTCTCGGTAGTCTTTTCTATATTAACATCATTTGCTACCTTTTTCCCATTACTTCGACACTCAAATGCTCGATGACCTTCTTTACCACACTTAAAACATTTTCTAGTTCCTTTTAGGCAATCTCCACCATGCTTCTTTCCACACTTTTACCATAAAGAAACATTCATCTTCTTTTCACCATTATTCTGAGATTTCTCCTTGAACTCCATCTTTTGTTTCTTGTCAAAAACTTGAGATGGATATGTAACAACAAATACCATTTATACCTTGATAGCACAACAAAAAATTTCTTCATAGCTACTGAAGTCTCTTATAGCTAATGCCCTTAGAAGACTTGGTTTTAAGCCACTGAAGAATCAATCAACTTTACTTTCATGTTGGATGATAAAGCCAGATGTATACCCGGCAAGCCTTGTAAAATTATCATCGTATATACCAACAGATTCATTAGCCATTTTCTTAAGCTCAACGAACACATTTTCCATATTTGTTCAAAGAATATGAGGGATGTACTTATTGAAAAATAAGTTATTGAACTCATCCCATTCCCTGGAGTCAATTTCACCTAGAGACCTAGTATTCTAAATTAGAGTTCACCACTGGTCTGCTTCAACATCTATACAGTAAACAGCCAGAAAGAATTTCTCATGTTCTGAACATCGAAGTATGGAAAATTTATTTTCAATGGTCCTGATCCATTTTTCAGCAACAATTGGATTAGAAGACCCACTGAAAGAAGGTGGACGTTGCCTCATGAATGAATCAATTGAATATTGTTCCCTTATCTGCTCATTTGGAAGTCTAGAATGATTCATAGCTTGTGTAAGTATAGCAATACGATTTTTCACTCCATATCCCATAACATTGGTTTGTTCAGGAGGACACTCATTTCATTTCCCATTACATTGATCAACACAGTTCCTTCGGGTTCCATTCATTGTCTAAAACCCAAAAAAAAAAGAGTGTAAGAGGCAAAAATCATGATAGGAAAACAACATAATAAAGGGGAGTACCTTCAATATATAACATCTTATGTTTAATTCAAATATTGTTACCGTAATTCTAGGACTATAACCTATACTTATACTTAACTATAGAGACATCCCTAGACATACCTTAGAAATATATCTAGGTATATAACTAAAGTTTCCACATACTAGTTTCCAAAGGATAACTAAACCTTTACTCTGATACCAACTATAGAGACCCAGAGCATGACGTACATAGGCATTACATTAAATTTTCAGAATATCTAACACATAAAAAAAACAGACACCAAAGGACCGTAATATTTTAGTGTCTTTGAAAACTCGGAATATAATCTTCTAATCTTGGTGAAAAAACTTTAACATATCCTATAAATATCTTACTTTTATTTCATACCTAAAACCTTTATTTATAACCTGGGGAAAAGAAAACATATAAAGGGTGAGCTCAAATTCTCAATATGGGTATGCATGGAGAAAATTAAACAAACCATATACATTTGATCTTCAAAAGTTGAACATAATATTTAAACATCAAAATCTTGAGTAATGACATTAAACATGACAGTATATAGGGAATAGATCATAATGGATCATCAATCATGATAAAATATCATGGGAATAAAATATTTAACTATGGGAAACCATTAAGCACATGATATGATTTCCATAGTATCCAAGGCATTGCTGCCAAGACCATCTTAGTGGACAAAGTCCCTTTCTGAATAGAGTTAACTCCTCGTTCCAGTCCTGTAACACTGAACCAAATTAACTTACCGTTCCATCCATGTCTATCTCATTAGATATAAATTTTTACCCAATGCATTGGAGGTATATATAGGTCCCAACAATCTCATATTGAAATCATTCTTACGTGTTCCACAACATAAACATAAATCATTTATCATAACCAAAAGAATAAAATGGGTTTCATAAACATCATCCCATTATAACATAATCCATATAAAACAAATGGATATCATTTCACAATAAGAAATGTGGAATCATGTAAATCATAGAGAAATTATAATTGAAACATACACCTATGAAATAATATCATCTTGGATGGAAAATGGTTTTGATAAAACACTTGAAATGAATTTTGAGGAAAATATCCTTTCTTCTTCAAAATCATTTTCTTTTCAGAAAATTGCATGAAATTTTAACAGAAAAGGATTTTTTTTTTGAAAATAGTCATGAAATATTATAGAGGAATATTCATGAAAATTAGGCGTTATGAAACCATAAAAATTCATTCATTCCGTATAAGTTAAAAAAACATTCTTCTCGTACTTTTTCTGAAAAAGTCAAAAAGCACCTCGTATGGTAATCAAAAGAAATATTCCTTACATACCTTGTAGTAAAACTCGAAAATGTGTAAAAAGGACATTAAACATACATGAAGCCATTTTTAGAAAACATGGAAATAGATGATAAATATAACCCTAGTAAATACTTACGAATAAACAATCTCGAATTAAAATGAGATTGGAAAAGGTATCCCTTACCTTAGGTTCGATATGCTTTGTACGTATCCGATCCTCTTGTATAATGATTTAAATTATGTAAATTACTTATTATAGAATCATATTTATTGTTATGATTTCATAAATGGTTCACTTATGACTTTATATTACCCGTTCTTTTGTAAATTCTATTTTAAAGCAGCGTTTTGGGTAAAATCGTTTTATCTATCATACGTGTTTGGACTTTTTGTTCATGATATTATTATTACTTATATAATTATTTACTTAGTTCCAGAATTTAAATCATTATTAATATATCATATATATTCAGTATATTTATATACATAATAGATAGATAAATGAAATGAAATACACCATTCATGGAGACGGTAGGCCGTACGTACACATGAACACTATTTTCCTTTCCTTATTGACTTGAAATGAAGTAAGTCGAGGACATATATATATATATATGTATAAATAAACAAAGTAGCTTCATTATGTCATATATTTCATTATTATTCATTATATATACTTTATAATCCTTCTTGAATGGTTATCATTTGAAATGAATCTCATCGCGTCGAGGAGACGATAATACGTACGTACGTACGAGTGATGATATCCTTCCCATAATTATTGAATGGAATTGGAGTGGATGATATAATATATAAGAATCATTATGATGTTATAATAACCATATATAGTTATTATTTACACCATTATACCCATCCAAGAAAGGTGGTGGTGGAAAAATAGATTACACCACGGCGTGGAGACGGTATTCCGTACGTACGCACGCGCATTGATTTTGTTTTCTATAGGATTGATAGAAGGTGAAATGGGGTTGTTTCATATTTATAATAACATATAAGTAAATTAGTGATACTTATGTTATTACTTTATAATGGAACCACTAAATAATAAGAAGTTGAAGAAGAAAAAAACATGAAAGAATCGGTAGAAGAGATTACCTCCTCTCCAACGCGGCTCCCCTTATCCTCCTTTTAGGGCAATAAATTTGGTCTTTAATGAATACCAGAACCTCTAGTAAATTTGTATGTATTTTTAGAAGTGAAATTTTCAGGGTTTGGCTGACTGTGAAGGCTCAAATGTGTGTGAAGAGGAGAGGGAAGAAGGTGCCCTTATATAGGAGAGGAGAGTGGCACTTTTGGAAACCTTAAAAATATTAATTAATAATAAAATGAAACTCCACTTAAAATCCACCAAAAATGGATAAATTAGAATCTGAGATGATATATGGTTGTAATATCATCATACAATAAAATTTAGACATGTTTTTTGTTTATTTTAAACCTTATCAACTTGATTTATCATTGTTAAATCAATTTGATTTTATTTATAGTAATAAAATTCTATATTTTAAATTGTTAGAAATACATACTTAAATGTTGTAAATTTTCCATATTTGGATAATTTATAGTTTTTACGACCATATAATTGTATATTTGTAGTTTTTAATTATTATTGTGATTTTTAAATAATTTAATAATATGTTATTTTTATAAAATATCCATAGTGTCAATTTTGACACTATTCTTTATTTGAATTTAAATAAAAACCACATAAAATATATGTTCAAGAAAATATATATAATAGATACCTAACATGTCATATTCAACAATAAAATTCATGGGGATCATTAATTTGTTCATATATTATTTATTTTAATATTTTTAATACCATTTATTTTTTATATCTCTTAATAAAATAATCACTACAACATTTTTGTATAATTATTTAATATACTTATTTGTTGCATAATAATTAAAAATAAAATCCTATGATAAAGATAAATATAATAAATTTAATAATAACATTTTTACTCGAATTTATCATCTTAAACTCACAACATTTAAATTGTTATATTTATTAAATTATGAAGGTGACATCTTTGACATCATTTAAAATAAAATAATATAAATGTCCTAATCAGTTTTATAAGGCTCCAAATGGTCCAAAAATCGACCCTTGGATTCATAGGGTATAGATATACTCGAAAATTAATATTTGGTCAAGTTTCTGGTTCTTTTTATAGGTATTGTTATTTTAATAAAAACAATATTATTGATTTTTCTTTAATAAATAATTTCTCCTTCATTAATTTATAAGCTATTAATGTAATTAAATAATTCTTAAAAATTACAATTAAATTACCATGGTAAAGAGAAACTATTTATATCTTAAATTAGTATATATAATCCAATTTATATTATATATAACCTTATATTAAAAATAATCTAATTATTATAGTTTGAGTGAGACATTTCACTTTCAATTAAATAAAATAAATAAAAGGTCTTAATCAAATACAAGTGGGTTACATTAGATTCCATTTAGAACTTAGTATGATTTAGGGTAAAATATAATCATCCAATTATATTAGGACAAGTGTTAGTGTAATTTTATAATATCATATTTATCCTTAATTACCTGATTTACCTTTAACTATGGTAAATAAAATTTACCGTAGTTACTATTCATAATGAATAAAAATAAAACGTATCTTATTAAAATAATTTGGACCTACTGATTCCAAATATGGAATCCATTTTACCAAATTAAAATCATATACTTTTTAGAAAATAATTTAAAATTAATCTCGTTGTTAAGAAAACAAGTTTTAAAAGTTAAAACATTGCAAAAGATTGAATTGATTTTACCTATGAACTCAATGTAAAATCAATACTAATGAAATACATTATATTAAATGGTAAAAATTTATTATATTTATACATTAAAACCCTTATATATTATAATTTAACCATATAAATTATTATGATGAAAAAAGTTGTTTTTAATTAAAATATAGCGTGTTTTACTATTCATTAAAATATGAAAGTTATTAGAATAATATGAAAAATATATCCAGATTAAATTTTTATATCCTTATTTCAAATAATAATTTTCTTTTGACAAATTGAACTTATAAAACTTTCAAAAACTAGATTTAATGTGGGTGCACCCTCAAAAGGCGGTAAAACTACTTTTTTTTAAATATACTTATTTTACCCAAAAAATTTATTTTGTTCACATAAGATGTTATATAAAATGTGTATGATTAATAATAATGTTATAATAATAAAAATTTAGTTAATACTATTCATAATGTCTATTCAATAATAAAATTATAACAATATTTTGTTGTTTCCTGAAACCCTATATTGCGTACTACACACGCTATCGAGGAAGGTCGCGATTGCGTGTAACGCAAGCCAAGTAAAGGTTGAGTGTAGTGAAAGATACCTTTGTTGTTGTGTATAACATAATAAAAACTTATTTCATATATATATTAAACAAAATATATACTTAATGTTGCATAGAATAATTTCTACAAAATGAACTTGAAATTGTGTGTAACGCGAGCCAAGAATAGTGTTGTGTATACTGCAAGCTAATACGGTGTTACGTATACCACCAGATAAATTTGGTGTAGCGTACAACACAAGACAAAAATGAAATTAAACAGAATAATTCTCTTAATATCTTTGGATGTTATAATATACCCTTCTATTTCACACATAAAAACATTAACATTTATTTAAGACACATTATTTTAAATATTTTCCACCTTAGATATATCATAGGTCATTAATTTTAATTATTTATTTAAATTATTCACATTGGTTTATAAAAAAAATATGATTTATCATAAAAATATCGCATGTCAGTGTCAGAATAGTTTCTCAGTGAGGCATATTTTCATGCACAATGTGACAATCTAGTCATACCCATTCTGCCCTTTTTAGAGTTTTTACCCCTAGGTAAATCATTTCTAGAACAACATTCACATGTATTATTTAGACATGGATGTATTTCTGGGAAAAACCACATAATCTATTCCTTAAGAAAATTTAGGGTGTTCTTTTATACATATACTAAATGTCTATCATAGGGTAATGTTCTATAATCATTTTTTTTCCAAAATCTGGTTCTCAAGGTTTCTACTGAACATCCTCTAATACAAACTTCACTGACCCCGACCCTAGTTGCATATATCTAGTGGGTGATTTAATACATTTCATTAGATACATTGTATCACATCTTTATGGACCAAATTTTTTATTCGGCTTGATAAAATAGATACATACACAATTCAAATATTACATTTGAATACACAAATTTCTATATAATTTTATTTCAAGAATGTAAATATTCCATCCATAAGATTCTTTCATATTTATTATATTGCACTTCATCGATTCGTATGAAATCAAACAAAATAAGGGTGAGCTCAAATGACTAGTAAGGGTGAAGCATAATAGAATATATAATAAATCAATAATGTATAATAAATATTCCAAGGTAAATAACTAAAAACAAATTTTTTTTAAATAAATTTACAAATATATGAAGATATGGTAAAATCAATATATAATGGTATATAACTAAAAACAAATTCAATTTAATAAATAACGAGATAATGAAATAAATTAACAAATAACATTAGATAGAAAATCTCAAGGATAATAATAATAACTGAATTTTCAACATATGAAATGATTAATTTTTAGGTGGCATGTCTAAGGAACATGATACCTCTACCATCAATGACGCTCATTAGATGATTTATTCAATAGGTAAAATAAAATTTAATACTAGATTAACAATTTGTCCCATGAGATCTACTAATGAATCAAGCAAATATATAATACAAGGACCCACCCATCACTAAAGGTTTGAATAATTCTTCATATATTGAATAACTTATTTAATTCAGGAATCAATATATCATCAGATCAAATATCCATATTTATTAAAGGATGCATATTTATAAATATTATCTCAGATAAAGAAATGAATATCAGTGTAGAACAATATATGTATAAATTATTGATGATTTAATAATTTAACATATTCATGATAAATAATATGGATCAGTATGGGAAATTTAGCATCTAATGGTCATAGGAAATTGAACCTTTATATGGAATGTAATTGAATAAAAAAAATAATCAAGTAGGTTAACATCAGGACTATCCTTGGTCAAACTAATCATAAACCAATAGAAGGAAGAATATGTATGGTATCAATAAAACATATCCCTATTTGATTATATGTAAAATAAATGGTTTTCATCATTGATTAATAAAAATAAATGGTTTTCATCATTGATTAATAAAAATAACTCTAGAAGAATTACTGATGAAAATATCCTCTCAATTTTGAAAATCCCTTTTTAAAAGAAAAAAATTATTGAAAATCCTTTTCATTGGAAAAAAAATACAAACTATGTATTTATATAATATTTTTAGAAAAACAGTTATTTAAAAATAATCTTGTAAACATGAAAAAAATATTCACTAAGAGGATGGTAATTATTTTGTTTAATTTCATATATCCTATACATGTTAGGAATAATATTCCTTTTTTACTTTAAATATGTTAGAAAAGTGATTTTTTAAGAAAATTACATGAATATTCATTTCAAATAATTTATAAAAGATGAAAGATATTTTTCTAAACAACATGAATATTAATTTAAAAATATTATGGATAATGTAAAAATGGATAAAATTTTATTTAAAAATTCATTTGGAAAAGTTTAAAGAACAATTATAAAAACCTTTCTTGAATTAAAGGATTTGGTAGAAAATAAATTTTCGACGGAAAAGAAAAATGGCGTTATATTTTCTTAAAAACATTTTCTCAAATATATTAAGAACCAAAGAGTGAAAAAATTTTAATATTATATTTAAATATTATTAATAATTAGAGGATAATAATATTTATTGGGATTATTTATTCAACTAAAAAATAATTTAATTTAAATAAAATTCATAAACAAAAGATCTTGATAAGAATGAGATTGTGAATTAAAGCCTTTCATTTCTCATAACGTTGATGTGAGAATTAATTAATGATTTAATTATTTTTAATGATAGTAAATCCATATAAGTAATGTTTAAATACAAAATAATTTGATCAAAATTAATTCCAAACAATATCTTAGAAATCCAAATACAATATAGATGTAATATTTCCTAATATAAATAAATTGAGTTATGAAATTTTTTACGACATGGTAAATTATAAGTCAAACCCCCTTAGATGAAATAATTAAAATTAAATCCTAAAATAAGATGATTAATTAATTATTCGAGATATAATATGTCAAATGTTATGTATATAAAACATATATAAGGAAAGTGGTGCATAACATTACAATACACCTCAATGAAATAAAGATGAGACACAATACCTTACATCATTCATCCTTTTGATTGAATGTTATGTATCCTACAATATAGAGTTTTAGAAAATTTTATTAACTTATCAAAGAGTGATTTTAATATTTATAATATCATATTGATTCTTTTACAACATATTGTAACCTATTTGTTAATAATATATTTTATTTTCACTATTTAGGTGTTAATTACATTGTTTTCTCATGTGTGATTAGTCGTGACAGATCCAGTTCATGAACATATTATAAATTTATATAATATATATAATAAGACTATTGAAATTATTATAATATTTTACATCATTTAATATTTTTATTTTAATCATTAAATATGGTATTGAGAAATAAATTATTTTGCGATTTTGGGGAAAATATTTTGTAAACACACATAAGAAATTTTACCGTTTTTCGATGATCATTATAGAAAATAGATAAGAAATATATTAATATTATATAATAATAATATTATAATATATAGAATAAAATTTCTTTAAATAAATTTATATATGTCATCCATGTGGTGTGGTGATGAAAATTGTGTCACATTATTTCATGAAAGTGTTGTTCACACATAAAGGAAAAACATTATCATATTCCATTCAATGAAAAGGTAAGAAAAAATATTATATATTATCTTATAGGAATTTTAACTACATGGTGAATATCATAATTGTTTTATTTATATCTCATTAAATCATTAAAATTATCCTTATCACCTTCCATTTAAAGCGTTTATGAAAGACATGTCACATCGCTTTGTGTGTTAGTAGTCCACCGTACACATATACGACATTATCGTATCCCCTATGGAATGGAACATAAATAAAAATGAATGACATAATGACTAAATATGTAAAATCATGTTATAAATATAATAAATATACTTTATATATATCATCATTCCAAATGATGATATGTTGTAATGGACAATCAAATGTCATAGGTTCGTGAGGCTGTAGTTCGTCGTACACATAAATGATGATTTAGTAACTTATTTGATGGATGTGGGGATAATTTAATATCATTAAAGTAAGAAAACTATTATTATGTGGAATATAATGTGGTTAAAATATCATTGTGGTGTAATAATATTTTTGGGAGGTGGATGAATAAACAAAATAAAAACACTCATTGAAAAATGTTACCTCTTCTTCATGTATACTCCTTATTTTTTCCCCAAATCCATCATAGGTTTTCATTACTCAAAAAATAATACTTCTAGTATGAGATTAGTAATGTTGGTAAATTATTTTTTAATCTATTGGTTGAACCAATTAATTTTTAATGTATGAATATGAGAGGAGATTGGGTGGCCTTTTATAAGTGAGGTGAGAGGGACACATGATTTTTTTGAAAAGGTTTAATCATACACACAGTTTATATCTTGTAGAAAGTTTCCAAAATGGTCAATTATTTATTATTGAATAGAAATATTAAAAATATTAACATAATAGGGGTTTTGGAAAACTTATTTAGTCAGTTGTAAACATTATCTTCTTATTTTAATCCCAATAAAATGTTTTTACCTTCATCATAGTAAAGAATTTTTATAGTTTTCACTATTCATTTTGGTCATAAATTAATTTCACCTAAATATAAATGTTAAATTATTATTTCTCAAAAAAATGTAAATAAATTTCTGAAATTTAAATTTTTTGTGAAATTTGTTTATTTAATATTATTTATATTAAAGTGTTGAGAAAAAATATTTTTAGTGTGAAAATGTTTAAATGTTTCGATAGTTTTTATAACAAAATTTAATATGAATTTGACGAAAATAACCTAAAATTGATTATTTTATATATAATTAATTTAGTATTACATTAAAATATATTATAATATAATTTATTTTTATTCATTATTAAAAATGGTTTTTTAATTAAAATTATTGAGTAAGAGATGTTAGAGAATTCCATGATAAGAAGGTGCATGAAAGTATTGGGTAAACTGGAGGCCAATGACCACAGAAGAAAATTCCCATCAGGATAATGCTTGTGAGTCTTGATATAGAAAGACTTAGATCTGGTATTTAATGGTAGTGTTTGATCTTAAATGGGAAAGAGATCTCAAAGGTCATGAAATCAATGTAAGAAATGATGAATCCCTCCCAGTTGAAAGACCTAAAGTGATCTCTTTCCATGAGGCATTCAAAGATACTGATCCATGAAAATCATCCTCGACGAAAGCATCTTTAAGAAAGAATCTCGAAGATGGTCAATTTTCATTTGAGGCCAACCCAAAATATCTTCAACAACGTTCACAATTTTTTATGTTCTCAATTATGTTCTATATTTCATATATCAAAGAAGAGAAACCCTGGTCAAATTATGATAAAAAAACTAGGATTTCTCATGATTGGGGATTCCCTGATTGGAAACTTGTGCCAATAAGAAGAGATTATTTTCATTTGTTGTAAATATCCCAGGAAGATCTTGATCATGTTTGGAAACTAAGGAACCTAAATCTCAAAACTGGTGTCCTTTGAATCTCTTAATAGGATTATACCTTTAATCCACATACCTTTAGAAACACCGTGGCCCAAATCTATGTTAGACTGCATGGACTTAGCTAGTTCTTCTAGAATCCCATGATCCTGAACGACATTGCATCCTGCATAGGCACTCATCTCAAAATCTACCAATGAACCATAAATGATGTGATTGGTTTATACACTAGAGTAATAGTGGAGTTTGATATTGCCTATAAAATCCTAGAGGTTATTAACTTTTACACAAAATAATACAAAATAGAGGTCCAGATTAAATTTGAGAATATGCCACTATACTGAGAACTCTGAAAAAATTTTGGACATTATTTGATGATATGTAGTGTTGTGAAAAGCCATGTTTCATATCCATGTGATGACGGATGGACTTAAGTAATAAATAACCAAAAAGAAAAAAACTACATATGAAAGTCAAGAACCCTTCAAGATGAAACCAATAGTATGGGTAAACAATAGAAATCTTTTGGGAGAGAGTTCTGGTAATACATGGGTTGGGATAATGGATTAATATGAGATTATCAATATTGTTCAATGAATCCTTGATGAAATCAAAAAACTAGTATTGGATGCTATTGGGAAGAAATCCCTCAACGGGTTCTCCAATAATTTTTTGGGTGATATTGTGTTTGTTGAAAAAGACAGATAACCGCAAGAGAGTATTATTGGTCCACGGACCATCTTCTGATAGTGGATTAGAATTACGTACCATAATTCATGGTTCATGTACCATGTTCCAGTAATGGTATGTGGAGTGGCCGGAATGGAACACTAGAAGAGTATATGAAACTAGATACGGTTGTAGAAACAGTTCACAGAGCATATATGTGCAGTTTGCATATGACATGTTGACGATATAGGAGATTGACCATGTAATATCCAAGGAAGTATATATACCATGTAGGAAAAATAGTACACTGGTGGATTTCAGTTCACAACAGAAGAATGTTTAGTAGGTGGTGGAGGCCGAATTGACGATTTGGTAAATATTGATTTAGAAAATTAAGTGGGTATCTTTTCATATATAAATATCACTAACCCCACTGAATATTATAGAGTTTGAAAATTATTAAAGAATACATTGTTCTCCTGGATTTCAGCAATGTCAGAAGGTGGTTCACGAGGGATAATCCCGTGAAGGCTAATGTTGTTTGCACAGACAATCTTCCACCGAAGGATTTATGCAGAATGCTATATCCGCATAAGCCTAAGTATGTGGAGGAGGAATCTCTGGTATGTGAGATAAGGAATTCCTCCAATGGGATTTGGATGGAGTGATATGGTACACAGAGGCGAAGGTAGTCCATGAACATAGAATAGTTTGCGGAGAGAGGTTGATTCTCATCGATGGTTCGCCGAATCAGTACACATTAGTGGTACATGATAGAAAAGGCAGAGGAAGTCCACATACATGGGAGGTTTGCAGAAGAGGTAACATTACATGAAGAAAATGGTTCACATACCAAACTCTGAAATCAGTATTCTTGAGAGGAAGGTGGTTTGTGGTTTGTACAAAGAAGCTTTTGAGATCTTCAAATCATTTTGTGAAAGTAGTTTCTGGTTCCTAGTAATACTTAGGAAGGTGGACATCATATATTAGTGAAAAAAGAACTTCAACAGAGAATCTACCTATAGTTGAGAATGCAAAAATTCATGAAAATTAAGTGACCTACATGTCCAGAAACTATTATTGACCTACAAGTCCATAAACAGTGAGTGGATTCCATCCCTAGAGTAGTTAGGAAAGGAAGAGGAAGACAGTGACCCTTTCAACCAGCAGTTAGACAAAGAAAGAGGCATAGGGAGTGACCCTTTGGAATTTTGTGAGAATAACCTAATCCTTGTAAAGTTATTGAGCTTGGGCATTGAAAATCATGCCCAAATATTTTACCCATTATTGGCAGTGATACTTAGTTGATTTGGTACATCGTAACATTGTCATTTTATGCTCCATGGATGTAGCCTAGTGAAAGTGAACCAAGTGAAAATCATTGTTTCTTGTGCATGATTTCATATCAGTATGTATATTTCCATTAGAGGAAGAGATAATTGAGTTTTGTTTAATAATAAAACTATACCCAAAATGGATAATGTTTCTTTCAACCATACCCTGATTCACCCCCCTCTCAGGGTATTCGGCCTAGTGGACCTAATAATTGGTATCAGATAGATAGGCTGACAGTCATTGGTTCTATCTCAGAAGGAGAAATTGAGGTGATCAATCATAAAGGAATTCTGATCTTCGATGAAAATAATTTTCAACTATGGATAAATCGAAAGTTAGCAGTACTTCCAATCATATGGAATGGATGTCCTCATTGCAGATATGCATGAAATATCAGCTGACATTGATAGTGGTTCTCTACCGGAAGATGAAAAAAGGTAATTGGATGTTGATGCTAAAGGGATCAATGATTTAGGGGAAGCCCTATAAAATTAAATGTAAATTAGGGTGATGTTCTATAAAACATTACATGCAAAGTGGAAAAAATTATTGATCATTTATGAGGGTGGTACAAAAGTCCGAGAGGAAAAGATGTAGGTTCTATGGATACAGTATAAGGATATCAAAATAAATCCCATTGAGATTGTTTTTGCATTATTTGAAATGATAAATATTATTGTGGAAGACATGTGGGGTATTATTGAAGTCTTAGAAGATATAAATATAGTGATATTAATCTTGAGTAAACATCCACCGTGGTTCGATCCTAAAGTTTTAGTGTTGGAAGACAAAGAACCAAATGTGATGACACTAGATAACTTTAACAGTACCCTTATAGAATATGAAATGAGAAACAATTACAATGATGCAGTGGAAAATGGAGAAGTCAATGGAAGTGGAATTCCAGGCAATGAATAATTTCTTCATTGAAGATAGTCCAGAGGAAGACAATATGGATGATGTCATGTCATTTCAATCCAATAATATGCAAAGTGGAAAAGGAAAGTTCAATGGTAAACTTCCATTTTCATGCTTTCGATGCAGAAAGATTGGAAATTTTGTACTAATGTGTCCCATGAATTTTGATGATTAAAATTATGAAAATGTTGAAATTCCCGAACAGATGTATTCATCAAATGAGATAGTGTGGAGAAGCACTAGGAGAAAACTCATCAAAAAAAGTATATAATTTCAAGAGTAGTTGAATGTTCAAAAAACTATGAGTTAGAAGAGTAGGAGGAATATATTGATCATAAAGTAGATTCATTGGTGGTAGTTGCTAGAAATTCGTTAACGAGAGAAAAAAGGGACAATGAAGTTGGACAAATTAAAGGTAGATTTTATCTTTAGGCTGAATTAGGAGCTTCCCTTGAAGAGGTCGATATTTTGAGAGCCAAAACAATGAATGTAAACAATGTTGTTCGTGATGCCAAACTCTTCATGAAATAGCAGAATGAAAAGAACTCTGATTTGAATGAAGAAATTAAAAAGTTGAGGACTTCAATGCTAGAAATCTCTGAAATGGTTGTTGAGTACAAACTCCAAATTGAAGAAAAAAATTTGAAATTGATAGTTTGACTGAAACTGGAAAAGATCAAATCAAATGTACCATTCATCTAGAAGAAGAGGTCATCAGTCTAAGAAAAACAATTGAACATCAGAAGAAACTGATAACTGTCAGTTTGATATCAGAAATGAAGATCATACAAAAAATAGATGAAATTTTATTTGAGTTGAATGGTTCATCATAACCAAAGGGGATTTAACTAAAATAGGAAGCAGTTATGGTTCATGTGAGGCCACCAGCACCCACTCCATGATTGAAGATTGATTTGGGTATGAAGATATTGACACTCTGTTCCACTAGAGAGTCTAAAAAATGACAAAGGGAAATACCTTAGAATGAAAAGGGGGAAATACATGAAGAAATCATGGTTTGCAAAGGGATAGTTTTGGGTTCCCTTAGGCAGAACAGAAGAGCATCAGCGCACATCCTACTTGGGCGACCCAATATAGCGCTCATCCTACTTGCATGCCCAAACTCCTTTCATTTAAGGTCCTATTTTTCCATTATAAGTAGACCCTTAGGGTCTTCATTTGTACAGACGAATTTCCATGATGCCTAATTGCTTCTCTGGTCTCCCATGTACTTATCCCCAGTCATCCAAAACATTCATGGTAGTTCTTCAACACCGTGAGGAGAGGATTTAAGGGAGGATCATTGGACATAAGTATTTTGAGTGCTTGAAAACCATAACACATGGGTGCCTAAAGCACCCAAGATCCCTAAATCAGAAATACTTGTGTGCTGCCAATTATTTTCACATGAACTTGAGCACCCCACTTCTAGGACCCCCTTTAAATACTCCTGATGTATTGAACCACGTCTTTCCCATGTATTACCATACAGGTTTTTCATCACTTAAGTGAATATCGGTTCTCTAATACCTAATTGTGCGCCCTTACCTATATGATCACCCCTCTATGATTCACTTATTCACTTCAGTGTAAAATCCATCAAGCCTTCCTCAAAGCCACTCATGGCAAGGCTTCATCTTCATTTGTTCCATTTTCAGAAAGGGATTCTATTTAGACCTCCATCAAAACCACTTGACATATCAACACTTTGGGAAATACACATCAGCGTGTATCCTATTTGGGTTTGTATATCCATAGTTAGAGTTTTCCCATATTTTTTTTACAATGGGGTTAGGTTCCATGGAGTGTATGTGGGTTTTTATAGCCACAGTAACTAGGACATTTTCCCCAGGAATACTGTTGGGATGTTCCTTATTTAGAAAAGGATTTGGGTCCTGGCCTCTCCCTTCTGAATGAGATGACCTGAAACCTGAGGTATTTTGGTAGGGATGGTACAATTCACACTTACATTTATTTTTGAACAATGAAGAAGTCTCCTTCCCCTAACCGAATCAATTTTTGGGCAACCATCCTATCATAAGCCCCTACCTTCTCTTTTAGAAGGTGACATCATTACTCCTCCTCTCTTCTTCGGTGCTAAAGACTAGATGGGGAGATGGGAACATGGAATTTTGTTACCCTTTCCATATCTCATCATTCTTTGTCACCCTGGGCAGCCATCCTGGTGTAAGCCCATAACCATCATCCCTTCTTCCTTTAGTTGGACCATTTTATAATATAATGTGAATAGAGGGAAGGTTCGTCACCTCACCCTCTTATCGGGTCAACTCAGTCCTCATCCACTCTCACCTCTATTGGTGTTCCCTCTCCACCAGCGGAGAATGAAACGTGAATGTTTCATTGTTGAATCCTTCACATCCCCTTGTTTCTCACACCATGTATGAATCCTGTGGGTTAGAGGTTCATGATGATCACAACATGTGCACAGAAAATCATGATGAATGGACAATGAGAACTATAATTCCCACCAGAATTGGGATACATAAGAATCCTCCTCTTGGACTGAGCTCACTGGACATCCTCTTTTGGAATCAAAACCTAATTCTCTTAATATAGGAATCCTCCTTAGGAATAATCCCCAAATTAAACCCCTAAGTCATCATGGAATCCTGTTCTGGATGTAAGACCAAACTCATTTCTCTCAAAAGACAATACTCTCCATGGAGATTTATCGAACTACATGGGCTTTGTTTCCTATCTATATAGGATACGGAGGAAGCCTCCTTGACGTTCAAATCCAACACTTCAAATAAATACTATTCTCATTGGTCCATATTCCCAACATGGTCTAATCTTACCTGGAACCATATACCCTTTCCACGTTCATTGGGATGTTTCAACATAAGCCCCACATGAAACATCGACTAAGCACATTTCTCTTTGATGTCGATACTGCATGACATTAAACTGTATGGTTAGATCCTTATGACATTACCTTAAAAGTTATGATGTGTCCCATTAAGAGACATCAAACTATGAGGGTTCTGATTCTTTTAATAAAGATACGTAGTTAGCACATTTTACAGGTATGATCCTAATATCAAAACAAGTATTCGTCTCCCAAGATGAAAATAAATTCTATATTGCACCACTGAGTGGATTAAAAACCCTTATCATCATAATGATGATTAAATGAATATTGAAATAGTATATTAGCAGATACCATTGATGGAGAACCTCCTATACATATAGATATCTCCTTTAGTGATGATCCTTGAATGCATACTGATGAATCTAAATTTTACAGATGTTAACATGTGATGCAAATTCCCAGGGAAACTTATTCTATTCTTGGTGAATTAATATGGATTCATGAAAATATCTTAAATTTACATAGAGAGTTCCGTAGTAGAAAATAATTCCCCCCAAAATGGAATGCTGAGTCTGACCTCCCATCCTCTCGTCCAATGTACATTCCTATGTATCATAATGTTCAAACATAACAAACATATGACTTGGAAAGTAGGTTCCAATGGGATAAAGGACTCTTGGATGATTCTGATTCCATGAAAAAATCCAATGGAAACTGCCTGAGAGTAGGGAATCGTAAAACCAGAACACATGTTTCAAATAACTATGATAAAAAATGGAAAACCCAACATGTATCTTTAAAAAAGTTAATAATGTTACCCACCTCTTAGGACACTATCAATCGATAAATGAAGTCCATACAAAAGAATAACCCACGCATGTATCTGTCTAAAAGATGTTACTTTAATGGAGTTTGTTGTTGTTTCATGTCACTCCAAAATGGAATTATTCATGTAAACATTTGTGAACTTCCCAACTATTGATCAAGCAGGATCATAATCCATGGGATGGATGTTATTACCCAACCAATGTCTTCAACTTGGGTCTCAAATGTATTGGTAATGGAGTATCGCCAGCATGTTACAACGCCGACTTTGGGGGCTACCCATCAGACCATCCAAGTCAATAGAAATCATTGATTATCCAGCCAACGACGAATGATGTTCCAAAAGCAGATGGTACCAACAACAATTTTCAACTGTTTTGGGTCCTTATCCCCATAATGAAAAAACTAGTCCCCTATATACTATAGGGAAGTGGATCAAGAGGTCACTCCAGGCCTCAATTCAAGGTTGTAGGGATACGTGCTGAGGACTCCGACCTACAATCACTGGCAGTCTAATTGTGTGGTTGTGAACCCCCAATATAATGGGGGTGATTCTTCATGATTTTCGGACCATGTTTCTTAGACCCAAGATTGAAATAAGAATCATCGGGGACAATGTACGGTCAACATGGAGTAGGTTCTAACCTCTTCCCCCTCCAGAGAAGTCCATAACTCTAACCTGATGGAAAACAACGAGCATGTACAACACTTGTTCATCCTAATTTTGTTGTTCTACAGACTCGTCTAGAAGCAACCCAACAATCCCACCAGATCAAAGTATTGGTGTAATATAAAAATGAACATACACATTATTACAAATTATCATCCAGTCAACATGCTCATCTGACTGCATTTAATGAAGCTAGCCAATCCAATGTGGTGGAAAATGGTAAACAGGAACACACACCTGCTTATAATCACCAAATCTTCTAGAAGCCTCATCTTCCAGTATTAAAGTTGGTCTTTCAACCATACTTTGGGGGAATAAACCAGCATGAACATACCCCTTCCATAATTCATTAGGCTCATCAACAGTCTTGTTTGGTAGTAGTTGTATAAGTTAGTCTGAAAGGTCAGACAACAAATCTGGGGCAGACCCAAATCTCTACCCCATGAATGAGTACTGGAAAAACACATTGATAGGAAAAGGAGAACAAGAGCAGGTACATACACCTACTCTAGATACGAAATGGATGTATAATCCCGTTTTCACCAATGATGTCCCCAAACACATCTTATGAATGGTGAACAGGAAGACACAAATCCATACCCATATTTTGGAAGCATGCCACAATATCATAACAACTACTTCAGTAGTACCAGGGTAACAAACACATAAATATTTCCCCACACATTGGATGAAACATCAGCTGGATATACCAGATCAGATACAAACCTCTATTCCAGTACATGAGGGTCATGGCGCATACTCCCCCATATCATATGGACAACAAGATCAGGAACATACACCCTTTCCAATTGGATTTAATCATTCCGTTCTTGTAACCAATCCATGACAGACACAAACACCTATCATGATAACCAATTATCCTAGCATGTGGACCCAAAAAAGTATACGAGAGAATCAAAGAAAAAATATCATCTAACATAGTTGTAAAATCAAGAGTGTAGCTATAATATGGCCCCTTTTAGTGTGGGACTTCTTGAATTCCTCAAACATTTATCTGTTGCAACTCAAGATCATATCCATTCATTATAAAAATATGATATTAGTAGTAGTAATTATGAAGTCCATCATCAAAAACATCATCATGAAGACTTTCTTCATGAATATTATGTCAATTCAAAGATCCTATCTTTTGATGATAGCCACAAAAACCCTCTATGTGGTCAGATGACCAAAGAGAAAGATGATTTATCCCTTGATTTAATCCCCCATGGATAACCTCCTCATGATGGCATTCACTGTGAATGTCCTCTTCGTAGTAGTATTTCACATTATGAAGATAATTCTACAATTGAATATGTAGCAATGAGAAAACCCTCCTATCTCAAGGTACTTGCAAAAATAATGTCGGTCATTTCTGATGCCTTGTCATTTACAGTAGAAATGATTTTCAACCAGAAGACATCTTAAGGGAATGATCATTCTCCAAACATCCCTTGGGTCATTTTTCTTCTAATACAGATCATCCACTTTGGTCAGACCAAGTGGGGAAATCTCTATTACGATACTATGAAGATATTTCAAACATGAGAAAATGATTGGCTAAAGGAGAAATACTAGTCATGTTCTAGCCTTTGCAAAATTATCAGTATGATATTCAAGAATTGATGAAAGAGGATTGTGTTCATGTTCTCCACCACAATTTATGGAATAGTCTACATCATTTGAAAACCAACGAATTAACATATGAAGAATATAAAAATCATTTTAAGGTAATAAATTTGTTGTAACACCAACATGTTTTGGAATCTATTTCAGTTTCTCGATATACAAATGCTGAAAAATATTAGATAACCCTTCAACGTGCATGCCTCAATGCTCTAAAAAGGATATACTAGTAAATTTATAACAACCCATCTGATGTTCATATTAGAGGATGGGGTTCACATTGAGCATTATAATTCACTACACTCCAGAATAAGAAAAATTCAGAAAAAGGTGGTCTCAGGGAATGTTATTGCCCATAGTCATCTACAATCAACATATTTTGTATGTAATCGAAATTATTCTTAAGAAAATGCCTCAACCAGCTCTTATTAGAGTCATGCTCAATGAAAAGAACTTGTTGAGTTACTTTTACATAATGTATATGAGAATCTTGTGTAGGATTCCTTTTTAGAGGATGTATTTCATGAGAGAATGAAAATTTCTCAAATAGATCAACGATCTTCTAAAAAATGTGATCAGAGTGATTTCCAGATGATGCACCCAGCTAATTTCCGAACCAAAATTCTCACAATCAGAAGAGAAGTTGAACGAATTTTAGCCATAGATGTTCAAGAATCACCTCAACTTATAAGACTGGGAGCCTGGTTAATTAAAACTTTAAATTAATTAAAAATGTTCAATGATTTTAAGAAGAATAAAGGGAACAGCCCCAGCCTGTAGGGCTGGGGATCTTTCACTTCTGCAATCCCCTCCTCAACGGAGGTCAGTTTTCTCTCGATTAGGGATGAAGCCACAAAGAGAGAAAACAACTGAACTATACAAGTATTCTCTTCGAGTTACTTTACACCAAAAAGCTCATCAGAATCCATTATATAATAGAACACTGTCTCATGGAAGATACAGAAGGAGAAAATATAATGAACATGCTGACAAAATGCCATTTTTGAATTATTCGTCAGTAAATGTCACTAACACCCTTACAAAAGATCCACCATAAAATGAGTCTTGTTCAGGGGAATTAAAAGATGATGTTCTTATCCATAATACGGTACACACTGAGGAAAATAAAGATGGTGTACATACCCAAAATCAGAGGATTTCCCAAAATCATTTTATTCCTTCAAATAACAACTCCCACCCCTAGGAAAAGCATCTATCAAGAAGAAATGTAAAAGTCAGCTCACATCTCACTTTTCCATGGGAGAAGGTCAATCAATTTCACATGAAAAGATATTTGTACAACAAGAAGATGAAATTAAGGAGTTGAAAAGACCCAATATAGAGTTACTTCAAAGAAGGATTTCTGAACACGTACTTCCCAGGAAGGTTCTCAACTTGCACATCTTATAGAAGCTCCTTAGCAAAAAGGATTTGTAGTAACTACAGATGTGGATAATGAATTCCATCCATTGGGTTCACAATCAAGGTATGGTAAAAAACATCATAATAATCATGTTCACATGGGTTATCCAAGGAAAATACCAACACCACCACCAGTGGATTAACCGATCGTTGCACCAACTAATGATCCAATTGTTGTACCTGCATAAGTGAAAAATCATATGTATATTCCCCAAATTCATTTGAACACAATCATGGCATTAACAACTCGATTAGAATAAATGGAGGAATGGTGTGTGCCCATTCATTTAGAAAAGAAAGATTACCCTGAATGGGTGGATCTGATTCACCCCCCCATCGAATTTTGTGAATATCACATTCCAAATATTTTATGGTTCAGGAGATCTAGAACAAAACTTAATTTTCTTTCACATTGTGATCCCTGATGGGAACTCCTCAACAACAACAAGCAGTCTAGCTTAGGTGTTTTATGTAGTCACTACAGGGACCAGCTTTTGTCTAGTATACATGTTAACAATCTCGATCAGTTACTGGATGGGAAGATTCCCATTAGAATTTATTCATCAATTTAGCACAACACTACCAAAAATGAAAATTTTTATCTTAAAAATCATAAACAAATGGAGAATGAAAGAGATTCATATTTCATTGTGATGTGGAAAGGATTAAAATATTCCTTAAATATGGAACTACCTCAGGAAGATATGCTACCAATTTGTGTGGAAAACATGTGTGATGAATTTTTCACACCATTGATCCATGTGAAATACACAAGAGGGTTTCAAGACTTTACATCAATTTCTCAACAGATAAAATATTATATTATTAAAACTAATACTAAGACTCGTGAAATTACACTAGCTCTAGGACTGGAAACATAGAAAGAGGAGGTAGCTACTGTTACACTCATGCAAGGACTTGTACCTACTTCAACTTCAAAAACATCATCATATAGAAGGGATCCCCCTCTAGATAGTCAACAACATTTACCACCTCATCAAGATGATCAAAGAGATCAAAGGAGAAAAATTTTTGAGGAATTAATGAGTAATGATTATTCCCGAAGGAACGAACAAGTTCCTGGTTACTCCATCTCTACTCTGGAGAACAATTTGGTTCAGTTTTGAAGGCCGAAGAAAACAAACAAGGAAGAATATGAAGATCATCTGAATTATTTTCCTTTTCACCAGATGTTGAGACATCCAATTCATAAGTGTTTTGTTTTCAAGGACCTCTAGAAAAATATGGTAGAATCTGGACAAGTGAAACTGAAACGTTCATTAGCTCAAGTATCATGTGTTACTAATACTGATCTAGAGGAAGAAGTCGAATGGCCGGATGTCAAAAGAAAAAATGTGCATAAATATGATGATTAGATGATCAGGAAAACGATCAACCGAAATCATGTCATTTTACAAACATAGTTCAAATAACCTATTGTGTTTTTCTCCACTCCTACCAAAACAACACCACCTTCATCAAAAGGTCAATCCTCAATGAAATGATGTGATTTGATGGGAAAAGAGCAGTCAAAAGGAGGCATTTTCATGGCAAGGCCAAAGTTGTCCTTGACCCTCAAAAATTTCATGCCATGCAGTTCAAAAGCACGAGAACCACCCAACCACATGGAACAACTAGAAGTAACCTATTATTTAGAATCTTTATCATATGAATAATTTATCTTTTCATCTGTCAATGTTATCCACTTAACAGATCCTTTTCTCAATGATGATTCTGATTATAATTATTTGGAATTCCTCGTAACTAACTGGGGAACTATAGGAAGAGTCCAAGGTGGAGGATACAAGGGAAGATGTGGGAATTATAGAAAAACCATTTTAACTCTACCACTTCTCAAATCATATATGCGACCAAAACTCATGGAAGATCACTTTAGTGGGCTCGATAATTACAAATATTTTCTTACATACTAGATAGTTTTGGTTCTGATATTATTATTTTATAGGACCAATTAGAAGTCACACCATCTTGCTATCAGTATTTAGATAGACCTAATAAGAGGAATCTACCAATTCCTTGAGTATTTCCAGCTTCTTCTTGGACACAGGATACATCTACATCATAAGCATCAACTTCCAAAGGACCTGCAAATCTGCGTCTCTATGTTGGGAAACGTAGACCGTTAGACCAAAAGTGTGTGATGTCCTGAAACATTTGGCCCAAGTACTTGCCATGTTGTCAATTATGGATTCTTTAAGTCTGTTAAAAGATCTTTGAGAAGCACTTATTAAGGATTTTTCATGTCCCCAATAGTTTCAAACGGAAGTTGCTGCTATAGAGGTTTATCATATAAATAATGATCTTGAGGAATTTTATGTTCTCATATATTTTGTACATGAGTATGAAGATGTTGTTTTACATGGACATATCAGACCCTTCTATATATCTGTCATGGTCAATGATATAGACATCAAATGAGTATTAATTGATAATGGCTCCAAAGTCAACCTCATTCCTCTTAATACACTTTGTTGACTAGGTCCAACTGTATCTGACTTACCTCCTTCCACATTAATGTTTCCAGGGTATGACATGAATGATAAATATCCACTGGGTGAGAATACACTAAGAACTCAATTTAGAGATCGTGGGTCTAATTCAGATTTCATGGTTGTTCGTTAGAAGACAACCTTCACCATTTTACTTGGAAGGCCTTAGCTTTATCAACATGTGGCCATACCTTCATTATACCACCAATGTATTAAATACAATTTCAATGGTCAAATCAGGATTTCGTATGGAGACAATGCTCCATTAAAAATGTGTGAATCTCAATACATTTTTGTAGAGTTTTATCACATAAAAGGAACGAGATCCATGATAAATGAGATAACAAGAATTAATACCCCAAATGGTTTAGAAAATATTCCAGAAAATTCATTCATACGTTTGAGTACAGATTATCTGTTACCCATCAATCAAATTGAAATGGTAAAACCAAATATAAGTACACATACAGTGACTTCCATAATTTTGATGGGGACAACTAAGCCAGACAACATGGGTGAAATTGTTGAATCACCAAGAAGTGATGGAAGAATAAATAGAAATTTCCTCATTTCATCCACTGAACTGCATCAAGCCTCTAATTTTCTAATCAAAGAAGAAAGAATTGTATAAATTTTAGAGGAAGAAAAAGATGTTCATTCCCAATCCATCATCTCCTATTTACTACCACATGAAGACCCTTCGTTTTCAGTTGGGTCAGATATGGTGGCCACTTCATCATGATGTTCAAATAATGACTCCTCCCCTATCTATGAAAGTTTTTCCTAATCATCTACTATTAATGTAGAAACAAAATAGGTAAAAAATATTGAAGATGAATAAGATGATATCAAGGATAATCTTCTATCATTTAAGGAAGGTGTATCTACCACTATGGATGAGCTCAAAGAGATAACTCTGGGTACCGAAGAAGACCCACACCCCACTCTAATTAGTGTACCCATGACTTCTGAAGTACAATAGGTGTATACATCATTTATAAAGCATCTCCGAGATATATTTTCTTATAATTATACCGAAATACAATGTATTATCCTAATGTATCTCTCCTTAATTTGGGTTGTCCAGAATAACATCACTGATTTAAACAAGTAGAAAGAAGAACACACCGATCTCATGCCACTAAAATTAAAGTTGAAGTTGATATGATTATAAAGGATAACATTTTTAGTGAGGTTTCGTATCTCAAATGTCTATCTAATATCGTCCAATTGGAAAATATGAATTGGTAAATTAGAGTTTTCATTTATTTAAGAGATCATAACCAGAATTGTCTTAAATATGATTTTCCAGTTTCGATTGTAGAGCTTCTAATTGATGCAAAAACTAGCTTTGAAGCACTTTCCTTCATGGATGTATACACTAGGTATAATAAAATCTATATGGCCCTAGAGGATAAAGAATCTACAGCCTTTACATCCCCTCAAGGTGTGGTTTGCTATCAGGTAATTCGCTATGGCTTAAATAATGTAGGTGAAACATATAAACGTGCCATGAAACATATCAACAAACCCTTCTTAGGGAAATATGTTGAATTTTATATGGAATATTAGGTGTCCAAATCCACTAAATGTTCCAATCACATGGATGATATGGAGATTACATTCAATAAAATTTGAAAACATAGTTTGAAGATAAAACCTTGAAATTTTCTTTCGGGGTATCCTCCGAAAGGTTCCTCGGCATCATTGTAGTCCATCATGGTATTGAAGATGATATTGAGAAAAATAAATCAATCCTTGGTATTTCACCTCCTTGAAATTTGACCAAATTAAGAGGACTCCAAGGAAACTTGTCTTATATTCGTCACTTTATCACCAATTTAGCATGATTTTGTTTTCCCTTCACTAAAATAATGATGAATGGAGTCACTTATCAAAGGACTGAAGATGCCAAGAAGCATTTGATACCCTCAAGAAATATGTCTTGAGTCCAATGGTATTAATTCCACCAATTGAATGAAGACCACTTTTTTTTCTGTGTGACAATTTTAGAGCAATCACTGGGTGCATTCCTTGCCCAAAAAAATGATGTTGGGAATTCCTATAGCCATTAATATCTTAGTATAACTATGATTGATGTGGAAAGTCAATATTATAGTTTTGAAAATCGTTTCCTAGAATCAATATTTGTAGTTCAAAAATTGGGGCACTACCTGCAACATCATGAAGTTCAATTGGCTTGTCCTAGTAACCCACTCAAAGATATCCTCATTCGCCCTATGCTTACAGGATCTATGGCACAATGGTCAGTTATTCTGCAATAGTTTTATATCCATTTTTTACTATATAAGGCAATCAAAGGCCATAATCTGGCTGACATCCCTGATGAACATCCATCTGTGGAAGATACATCCCTAAATACTGAATTTCTTAAGGAAGAGGTCTTCACTATTCAGGATAATTCCAAAAAATGGTAAACATACTATGTTGGTGCTTCCAGAGGTCCAACAAGGTAGGGAATAGAAGACCCTAAACTTAAAAAATGTGGGTTAATAATTTTCCTTATTTCCCTAGAAAACGCAGTGTTACCATACTCATTCCCATTGTCAGAAGGTGGCACCCACAGTGAGGCATAATATCAAGCTCTCATCACAGGTTTGGAATTATCTCTTCAGGTGAAAGTGAATCACATAAAAGTGAAAGGTGATTCAGAATTGGTAATCAAGAAAATCAATTAGAAATACTATACCAAAATAGAAGAGTTAATCCCTTTTCTAATTTTGGAAGGGGTTTAATGGATGAATTTACCTTAGATCCAAGGATTTATTATGTCTCTTGATCACAAAATTCCCAAGCTTATGTATTGGAAAATGTTGCTACAACCCTATAAGATCCAAATTAGTATGAGAAAATCAGTAGCCTAGCCCATAATTGTGTGGTATCGACTTATGTTCAACCCAGAATGGAGGAAATTAATGAGATTAGCCCTATTTCCATGCCATATGTCATACCATGGAATGGAGAAGACCCATCCTAGAATATATTCAAAATGGAATACATCCACTCGATAGGGATGAATAATAACGGATCCTATGAAGTGCGTCCTATTTTACTCTTTATATCCATGCTAAAAGAAAATGATTTACGAATGAGACTTCGATGGAATCCTCATAAAATGTATTGATTGAGAAGAGACAATAGCTATCATGAATTAAGTGCATTCATGAACTTGTGGTGCCCACTAGTCTGGGCACATACTCTCTGATCAGATCTGAAGGCTTGGATACTTTTGGCCATCAATGTTGGAGAATAGTACAAATTTCACTATGAAATTATATTCCTACCATGTGCATTCCTACCGCATTCATCAGCCCCTAGAGTTTATTAATACAACTAAATACTCCTAGAAATTTTCCACATGGGTAATGGTTATAGTAGGACCTTATCCTCCAGCCACGTCTAAACAGTTAAAGTATATTGTTTCTACTAATGACTTCATCTCCAAATGGGATGAGTCAATACCTCTCAATGATGTCGGAGAAAAAGTCATTTTTAGTTTTTTCAAAGCTAATATCCTCACCAGATTTGGTGTCCCTCATAGTATTTTTATGAACAATGGCTCTAATTTTTGTTCTGATAAGGTAAAATAGTTATATCAGGAACATTATATCAAATACAACCATTCATCTCACAATCATTCAGTGACCAATGGATAGATAGAGGATTTCAATAAGAATTCATGAAATATACTCTAGAAGATGGTGGATAAAGACATGAAATCTTAGCCTAATAAGATAATGCATGCTTTAGGGGATTATTAGACTATTACCCATAATACCACCCAAGAAACTCCTTTTTAATTGGTATATATAATAGAAGACATTTTTTTAATAGACATGAAATTTCCATTACTCTGAGTTGCAATTTGTGATCAGTTTTCTATAGATGAGATGTATTATAAACGTTTTGTTGAGTTAGAGTGGTTAGACGAAAAAATATTGCATACTTTTCATCACTTGGAAGTCTACTAGAACCGAATAACGTGAGATTTCAACAAGAAATTTCACCCATGTTCATTTCTTCAAAGAGAATTGTTATTGGTCCTCAGGACTCTAATGATACTAGGAAAGAAACCTCCGATGCATTTTCCAAAGTGGGAAAGTCCATATTCTATACATAAGGTCTACTCAAATGGAGCTTATGCCTTAATTTAATGTATGTAGAGCTCATTACAACTCCAACCAATGTGATATTTTTAATGAAAAACATTGTGTAGTTGAACTCATTTGTCATTGGTGTAAGGTTGAAAGCTCCACAACCCCCCATGTCCTCACTACAAGACATAAAACAGCACAGTATAAAGACCAAGATGGAAGACATTAAACATCATGACACCATTTGTCCTTGTCATATGACATTAAATTGTACAACAAACATATTCTCTACCTGACGTTAGGTGAATCCATAAGAAATCTTCATTGATATCATTGCTACTCCTTAGTGGCACATGATTCCATCCCTTCTCTATGTTAGAGTTATATATTTATAGAGACCTGGTTTAAAGAACTACAAGTGTCTTGATTCTCATTTACAATGAGATACATAGAGACACCTAGATCTCCAATATTGGGCCCAGCCGCAACCAAAAAATGTTTAATTCCTTTTCTCCTCCTGTATATTAATTAGATCTTTACATATTGTTTCTTTAAGATATATGGTTTATTAGTCATACTGTTTTACGTCTTAAGTTTATCCATTATTTCTGAACATGTCAAAATCCCATATTCTTTGTATCAAACTTGGTTGGCTTGAGTAATGATTGTTTAAAGAACTACATACAGCTTGATTCTCATTTTTATGAGATATGTAGAGATGATTTTATCATTAATCTCAGATCTATCCATAATATAAAAATCCTCATATTACTTATATAAGTATCAAACTTTCTAAGATAATTTTTAAAGAACTACGCAGGGCATGATTCTAGCCCTCAACAAGACATGTAGTGACACTAGAGATTTATCCTTTAGTCCTACTACAAAAAGTCTTTTTTTCATGTTGGTTCATCTTCTTCCTTATCACATGAAATTAAACTGCATGGAAATAAATCACCCCTATTCTTCACTTGCATCACCATTATGTTATAGAAGAAATCATTACTGCTCGTTGTATATCACATTGAGCATAGCTCATGTTGGATTAGGAATTGGGAAAAAATGAATCTTTATATAAATAAGGTGTTAGAATTTTTTATGGGTTTATCAATGTATTCACTACATGAGTTAGAAATGCACAATATAATGTCAGCATTTCATGACTATAAACTATGAAATAGAATTTCAATTAAAAAGGAAACAAATAATGTATAAATTTTACATATGAGTAAGATATATATATAGGATTTAAGATTCATGACCAATATTGATTCAAAAATTTCTTATGTGCATTGAGAACAACTCCCTTCTATATTTCACATTATTAATCAGAAATATTTTCTAGATCATTATAATATTTCTTACGGTTTCTCGTGATAGTGATTATAATACCTGAGAGCTATTTTTCTTGATTATGAAGTACGTTCCCTTAGGTGGCCTTGCATATTTTGCCTACATAACGGGCCTGTTAGTCAAAAGATACCATTATTTTGCAATGCAGCATATGCCCCAGTTGGCCCTTCATAACACAACTCTAATACCAAGTTTTTAAAATAATGGTAATTTCTTTCTTGGTTATATTATTTTGTTCCCTTTCAATATTTGATGAAAATATACAAGAATCTATATTTTAAAATAGTCATTCAGGTATATTTGTCCCATTATCATTCTCTCAATATGATATTATTCAAGTGTATGGTTTACACATTTCCCTCTCCAAGTGTTCAAAGAAATATAAAATAACATTAGAATCAGTTGGATACATATCATATATTGTTTCTATTTCTGGTCCAAGTTGTATTACCAAAACTAAAAACCCCAGAACTCATACGTTTTGACCAGACCTTTGTAAAATTCTTATTACTGTAATTATTTGTAAATAACGGATGGAAATACCCTCTTCATATTGAGGTAAATTTCTACCTAAACCAAACTCTATGCATCTAAAAATCTGAATCTCTATAAAATTTCTTCATATTTTAGAAATAAAAAGTCAAAATTCTAAAAGGCTCTTTTCCCTGACTATGCAGCACGTGCGTTTAGGTGTCCCTGCACAAGCTCCCTAAATAATGGCCATGTCAGTCAAAAGAATCTTATATTTGGATATGAAACATATTCCCAAGTTATCCCTATATAATATAACCCTCGTAAGGGGTTTTCTAAATAATGGTAACTTTGTTCATGGAAAAGACATCCTCTAACACTTTTATCCATTTTTTCATTATCATTCTTCAGATATAGAAATTCCGAAATCACTATGTACAATTTTCCGTTCAATACCTAAATACGGTATTATTTTTCTAGACAAATTATCATAAAATTGAGAGAGTCTCATACCAATTTTCGAAGACACAGACCTTAAATTAAAGCCACACAATGTCTACACTACATGACTGAAAACATTAAAGTATAATGTCCTCACTGCGTGCTATAAAATTGTATAGATTCATATAAGAATTTTTTCTTTTCTGATAAATTTGAACCATTCTTCATACACAAAATTTGAATAGAAGTGTTTTTCCAATTCATGACATACGAAAACATAAAAATAGCCTTTTATTCATAAAATCCCTTTCATTAGAAAAACCAACCATTGTGGTCTTGAGTCACCCAAACATTATTTTTCCTTGTCTATCAGAAGAAAAATATTAAATTCATAAGAGCTATTTTTCTCGACTATGATGTATGATCCCATATGTGGCCTTAAATAAATTGCCTACATAATGGGCCTGTCAGTCAAAAGATGCCATTATTTGGATATACAACATATGACCCAGTGGGCCCTTTATAATATTACCCAATAACGGGTTTTTCAAATAATGGTAACTTTATTCTTGGAAAAGACTCTCCTTATGTTCATACAAGTTTTAAATTTGGTGGCCATATAAATCTTGGATCAAGATTACCCTGGGAAATATTTAAAAAATATTAATGAAATTCTCAGTCACTAAGTCTTGATTGAGATATAATTTCAAAATTTATCGTCATAGATAATCGGCCATAAATACTAACCCTTTATAGTCCAACATGCTAGACTCTAAACTACCAACAACAAAAGATGTCGTACTCACCAGATCGAGAACCCGCATAGGGAAATATGAACAAAATTTGAGTCCCATTTCACTAAACATACATTTTGAATGTTTTAGGTAATATTGAGCAAAACAAATTCAAATTATTTAATGTTTGTGGGGTTTTCCATATAACCCTAGAAAAAAAATTCAAACTATGATTACTAAGCTCAATGTCAGAGGTAAAACAAAAGAAGATAGCAAGAGTGTAAACACAAATGATTGAAGAAATATGATTTTCATTTAAAAAAGTTTTCAAAGAGGGGAATCCACAAATAGGAGTCTCTCCAATGTCATAAATCAAAAATTATAAGAACATTTCACCATAAATCCTCATTTTATTGAGAGCCTCTTGAGCCCAATCCGCTACCTATTGAAGCTAGTTAATTTGACTAGCTATGGCATCTTTAGCATGATAAAGTGCTTCTCTAGTAACTACAATGGATTTTGCACCATATTTATGGACATCTCTTAATGATTTGTGAAGCTAGTAAAGCTCCCCTGTAATGATATATAACTCTTTTTGAAGGCATAACTGCTGAATTGTTTTTTCCTTAATTGACTGCTTTAGTACCTTAAACATTACTGTATGATTAGCCTCAGTCTGGGACAACGCTTCTTGATGATCATCAATGATGATTGAATTTTTTGATTTTATCTAGTGTTTCCAAATATTTTTATCTTGTTACATCCATTGAATAATATCTTTAAACATTGTCTGAATTTCACGATACACGAAACTGAAAAATCCCAGCATGAAAAATAGAGATGAAAGTTGTGGAATTCTGGAAGACAGTTCCTCAAGAGGCATTTTATATATTATATTCCTTGTTTTTTCCATGCCTTGTAGAAGTCAAGATGAAGATCCTTCTATAGTTCTAGTTCCGATTCAAAATCGTTGTAATAAAGAATGATGTATTCTAGGAATAATGCACTTAAAGAAGTTCCCTATTCTTCTCCTTCCTGAACAATGGTTGCTTCCCCTTCCAATATTGTTTGGGTGGATGCATAGGCCTCACGTCCAGACCTAGCCATTGAATTTAATATCCCTATATGGTTAATAAAAAATTATTTTTATGGTTAGATTCAAGAGATAAAAAAGTGAATGAAATCATAGTGTCAGTATCTCTTACCTAACAGCAGGTCAGTAGCCTGAGAAGAATCCTCCCCAGTATTCACAGTTTCAGTAATTTTGTATGATGTGTATTGATGAGTTGTACAATCTTTAACGTTCTATAGATCCTCAGAATGAATCTCATGAGGATGTGTCATCTCAAGATCCACCTGAGCTAATGTCTCCGAATTGTAGGAATGATATTAATATCAATACATCCTTGAAGTATCGTTGCAGCAACAATTTCATTAGATGGAACTGCATATTTCAACCAACCATGGATAAAAAGTTAATCATAACATTATTAACATGACAGATAATGAAAACTCGCGTCCAGTTTATTCTATACAAGGAATGTAATAATCTTCTAAATCATTTGGTATATTAACATTTTCTATGAATTATTGAAAATAAATGCCAACGTTCATCATTTCATCCAATTATTTCTCAAATCCAATGTTAGACTCACCTGTGGGAGCATATGGAATGTTTACTACGCATCCTTCCTCCGATAACCTTTGACCCAGAGTAGCTTCCTCAACTATAGTTGTGGGGTCAATGGTAGTTGTTGCAAGATGTATTGCTGTATTTTAGGAACCTAATATATCATAGGATAAACGTTATTTGTTGTTAAATTTGATTCCTTATAATGTATTTTTGTTTTACTAGAAGCCTGTATTCCTCGTGTAGAAATAATGGGAGAAATACTAGGAATAGAGGTTGGTTCCCCAGTCCTTAATTCCTCCTCAGGAACCATCAAGTTTTTTTGGAATTTGTGTCGGTTTAGAAGCATCCCCAATGGTTCCTTCAAGCTTATCATTAGTTTATTCCAAAGAAGAAACCAAATAAGCCCCTATAATCCTATGAACTATACACACCTTTTCATGAATAAGTACTAAAATACATGACTATCATGGTGACTTACTACTAATAAGAAATAGCTTAACTATGGTTCTCTTTCATCGATGATTTTTATTATTCGCCTTCTTGTGATGGTTTTCTTCATCAACTCCAAAGATTGTTATTTGAGATACCAATAACCTCTCTATTTTTTTCTCCACTGCCTGTTGTCCCAGAGATACTTCTCCCAATTCACAAGGTGATCTGGTATCTCCAAGAGCAGTTCATCTAGGGATATATTGTGGCGAAAGAAATTCATTTTTCTTTCCTTTATCCAGCTTATAGTTAAGATTATATTTATCCCAATTAATAAGGTTTTGACTAAAATTTAAATTGAAAAGAAGAATATAATGAGAGAGAATGGATGCTTACATACTCAGGATCTCCACAGTCACTCCATTCTTCGTCTATTAAAGGACTATTCCCTTCGGTGGTACCTCGATCTATCATTTCCCTCACTCTCTTTGTGGTTGGAATTTATTCAATAGTTTCATATATGAGCATTTATATCTCTTGAAAGTAGGTTCTAACCACATTAGGATTGTCCTTAAAAGAATGTTTGATGAAGCCTGTAAATCCCCTACTCCTGGAAAGTACAACACTCCACACAGATCCATCCATATCGTTTTAGCATCACAGTACATACTCTACCTTGTCTGAACAACCTATGGTCATATATATATTCATAGTGTATGTTAGAGGGAAGTGAAAAGGATTTGGCAATCTTGTATTTGAGTTTCTTCCCAACCCCTATAGTGATAGATGAGGGATGAGAGAAGGGAACTCGTCTCTCTTCAGAATGATGGTGATCATATCGCCCTGATACAGCTTTGGTAGGGATTGATAGTGTGGCTCTATTAATTCTAGAAAGAGGGATATATCTGGTACAAGGTCTCTAGAGTGTATTTAGAGCATCATCACCTCCACCCTCTGATTCTCATGAGTCAGACAATAATGATGAAGAGATTTATAAGAACCAAAGTGGATCTCTTATGCTACATCTATTCAGCCCCACTTGTGGGATGACATGATTCAATTACCCATCATGGTAAAATGAAACCCATTTTTTAGCATACCACATTGTCAATCTGCTTACTTCATCAATGACGGGTAAATTAAAAATTGCCCAGCCTTCTCCGCAGATGTCAACAACCATAGTTGTTGGGAAACCCTCAGGTGTTTCTCGAATTTGACATACATAGGAGGGGATAGTATATTCTATTGTAGAACTTTGAATTGATGAGTAAATATATAAGGAGAATTTGCCTCACATATGATTTCTCTATCAATTTTTGTGGCCAACACACCACCTTTGCGAGCTCCAATATATGCCCTCAATTCCAAACTGATCATCCCATCATGAAAGAAAAACCCCATAGGTGGATTCCCGTAAGGAAATAAATGAATATCCTTAAGTATACTCAATATTTCCTTGATGTTATAAGAGTTTAGAGACAATGGTTAAATACCATAAAAATCTAGAATAGATGGTCAGAAAGGACTTCCAAAAACCAATACCCCACTTTGTGTTGCATATGTTCTGAAGTGAGTAGCGATCCATCCCCATAGCACATAGAATGGTCTTTCTATTCTAAATGGAGGATTCCCTTTCTAAATGTGTAGAAAACTCCTCTAAATGGTGGCCAAATAGTTATAGCCAACCCAACCATCCTTTTCTCCACAAGCTTGGCCACAATAACAATGGTTCCTGGACTCACGCCTCCTTTGGAGTCTTAGAACGGTAACAAATACACAATGAGACACATGGCCAAGAAACCTGCCATGCGTGTCCTTCCATGAATTTTGGGGTTGAATTTATATCCCCATTTGTTAAATTCTCCTTTCCCCAATGTTTTCCATAAGGTGTCAGAAGTACCTCTTTTCAATTCCCATAGACAACTAGTCAAATGGGTATAAGTAGGCCCCTTTTCATTCTTCTTTATTAAAAATATTTCCATCCATTCTTCTTGATGAATATTTCTCCAAGATCAAGACATCATGGTGGTAATGTTCCAGAGTTTGTTAAATTTTTTCATCGACTCACGAACCAAAGCTGGTGTCTTCTCTGTGTCATTCCATTTCACATTGGGAGGAATAATCTCACCATACATGTCTCTAAGGATTTGATCTATAGAAATTTTTTAAACATCTCATAAGCTGAAACCTACCTATCAATGTGTTAAATGGAAGGATTTAGTCACTGGAATCCAAAGACATAATAATTCTAGCACGAAATCTTCATTCTGGTACACATAAGTTCTCCCAACCCAGAAAGCCTCATAAATCCTGACGCCTTTCATGTCATCTGAAAATTGTGCAAAGGTCTTACGAACCCAGTATGCCCACATCAATGAGGGTTTTACACCTCTTCCTAGGTAGGAATACCACCTTTTATTCCAACCTATTGAATGATCCATCTCAGAATCTCAGAAGATAGATGAATAATAGTGCGACTGCATCTTGGGTTTGTGTGCTTTCATGTCCAGAGCATATGGGCTGTGATGCATGATATGATCCTTATTTATTGTCCCAGAATTTGCAAATGAGCCCCCAACAGAAACATTGGCCAATGAACAAATGGTATATTCCTGAAACAAAGAATTTTCGATATTGTTATTAGAGTCTATAATATTGATATCCTCCAGATGGCAATAATTATACAAAGGCAGATTAGTGCTTCAGGGAAAGTTGAAATGATACTTCTTCAAATATTTTTCTATGTTTAGAAGGGTGGTGTCACATGCGTCGAAGTAATCCTGACCAACAATATTCATCATGTCATCTATACTCATGATAGAGAGTTCATCAACTGTTCCAATTCGTTTAGGATCTATTGAACCTTCAAAAAGGATATAAATCATCTTTTATGTAAATTAATTTTTTTGATTTTTCTTTAAAACAAATAAGAAAATGCATTAAGGCGTGCAAATATAAACATGGAGTGCAAGTATATGTTAGTGCGAAAGTATGGCACCCCACTTATAACATGAAACTAAAATACATATGATAAAGGCATGACTAAACAGAAGCATCCATGTGAGAAAGAGCTTGTGCGCTGAGAGATGAAATTCCAAAAGTCATAAGATTTTTTGCAGAAGTAAAGCCGTTATATATAAGAGATACATATGAACCTATGTGCTATATTCATGTGTGCTACTATCTTTCACAAACAGGTGCTCAACATGTATAACACTTGTGTCCACCAGTAATCTTTTTTTCTCCTTAATTTTCATTACCTTAGTATGGGATCCTCTTATCATTCCAGATCTAATTGTGAAGGGGGGATTTTTTTGACTCTCCATTCTGTGAAATAGTCTAAAAAATGTGAAAGGGAAACACCATAAAAAAGAAATGGAAAAAATATAAGAATAAAAGCATGGTTTTCAAAGGAATGAGTTTTGGGTATCCATAGTCAAAACAGAAGTGAGTCGGCATGCAACCTATTTCTGTGCCCCAATATGACGTGCAACCTACTTTCGCACCCAAACTCCTTTTACCCAAGGTCCTAATTTTTTTACTTTAAATAGACCCTTGGAGACTTCATCTACATGGAGGAATATTCCAAAATCCCAATTGCTACTCTGGTCTCCCTAGTACTTCACCCTAGTCTTCTAAAACATTCATGGTATTTCTTTAACACCTTGAGCAGAGGATTTAATGGAGGCACATTGGATGTATGTCCTTATAGTTTTTGAAAACCATAACACTTGAATGCCTAAAGCTCCCAACCTCTCCAAATATGAAATCATTTCATGCCACCGATTCCATTCAAAGGAACTTGAAAACCCCCCTTCTAGGACCACATGTGAATACTCTTGAAGGATTTAGCCAAGTCTCCCCCATGTATTACCAAACACGTTGTTCGTCGCTTAAATGAATTTCATCTCTCACAAGTCTACTTGTGCACCGATACTTGTGTGGCCTTACCTACTAGATCTCCTCTCATTGATTCACATATTCTCTTTAATCTAAGACCCATCAAGCCTTCATCAATTCCATTCATGGAAAGGATTCTCCTTCCTCGGTTCCTTTTTCTGAAGGTGACTCTGTTTAGACCTCCACCAAAACAAACTAACTTATCAAACCTTTGAGAATGAAAAATCAGCGTGTCTCTTATTTGGGGTTTTATATCCAAAGGCCGAGGTTTCCGAATTTTTTTTTCAATGGGGTAAGGGTTCGTGGAATGTTTGTGGGTTTTTATATCCATATTCACCTGGACCTTTCTCTGAGGAATAGTGTTTGGAAGTTCCTCATTTGGAGGAGGGGTTGTGTCATGGCCCCTCCTTTCTCAAATAGAAAACCCAAAACCTCAGGTATTTTGGAAAGGAAGGTAGGATTCACAAAAACTTTTCCATTTTAACAAAGGAAAAGTCTACCTCCCCCATCCTGATCAATTTTAGGGAATCTATATTGGCATAATCTCCTATATATTCATACAAAAGGTAGCATGGAATTTTGTTACCCTTTCCATCTCCCATTGAGCTTTGTCACAATGGGAATTTATCCTAGTGTAAGCCCCTAACCATCATCCCTTACTCCTTTCATTGGACCATTTTATAATATAAAGTGAATAGAGGGAAGGTTTGTCACCTCACCCTATTATCGTGTCAACTCAGGCCTCATCCTTTCTTGCCGCTATAGGTGTGCCCTCAACCACCAGTGGAGGAGTAAAAGAGTCGGAGTCATTATTGAATCTTCCATAGCCTCTTGTTTCTGACACTGAGTATGACTCATGTGGGCTTAGAGATTATTGATGATTATAACATGTGCACAAACAACCATGATGAATGAACTATGAGAACTTTGATTCCCACCATTATTGGGATACGTAGGAAGCCCTCTCAGGGCCTAAGCCCACTAGACATCCTCTTAAGAAATACAACCCTAATTCCCTTAATCTAGGCATCCCCCTTCAGAATAACCCCCACACAAAACCCCAATCTAATCAGGGGATCCTTTTATGTAAGTAAGACCAAAATAATTTCTCTCATAATACTATAATATTTTATGATATCTATCGATATATGTGGGCTTTGATTACCATCCGTATGGGATACATTGGAAGCATCATTGAGTTTCAAAAAAAACACTTCAAATCAACCCTGTTCTCCTTGGGCCATATTCCCAACATGGTCTAATATTACATGGAAAACTATACCCTTCTCAAGGTCATTGGGATGTTTTAGCATAAGACCCCCCACCAAACATTGACTGAACATATTTCTCATATATTTACTTACCACATGAAAATAATCTCTATGGTTAGGTCCTTATCACATGACCTTAAAAGTTATGATGTGTCCCATTAAGCGGCACTAAACTACGAGGATTCTGATTCCTTAAACAAGGATACGTAGGTATCCCATTTTACGGGTATGATCTCAATATCAAAACAATCATTCGTCTACCCGGATGAAATTAAATTCTAGAGTTCCCTACTGAGTGTCTTAAACTGATTATCATTATAAACATGATTTAAAGAATCTTGAAATAGTATATTAGAGGATACCATTGATGGAGAACCTCAAATACATATAAATATCTCCATTAATGAATAACCATGAATGCATACTGATGATTTTAAATTTTATATATGTTAACAAGTGATTGAAAATTCCAAGGGAAACTAATTTTATTCTTTGTGAATTAATAATGATTAATGAAAATATCTTAAATTTATAAAGAGTGTTCTAGAGTAGACAATAATTCCCTTAATAAGGGTGTGATGAGTCTGAAGTACCATCCTATCGACCAATGTATGTTCCTATGTATTGTAAAGTTCAAACTTAATGAAATCCTCCATTTGGAAAGAAGGACACCTTTGTATAAATTAATATTGATTTTTTCGGTTCCACGAATAAAACCAATGGAAACTGCCTAGAAGCAGTGATTCTTTAAAATAGAACACACAATTCAAGGAACTACAAAACAGAAGCAGAATCAAGAGATTTAGAGAGCCCAAGGAACAACTAATTTTGAATAATTACCACAAAAGAATTTAACTCACATAAGATTCTACTGTTGTGGTAATATATGACACTCTCAAAATGTATGTTCCATTGACAAGATTTACCAAAGGGAACATGAACAACAAAGGTGGTCCAACATAGTTCAAAATTACTAGTCATCAATTGACGATCAATGTTTCGTGTGTAATGGTCTCATACATATGGAGAGTTATTCTGCATCAATGATGCAAAGGATTATGCTGAGGAAAACTCAATTTGTTCTTAAAAAATAGCCCAAAGTATCTTCAAGTGAGATGAAAATTCAAAACCGATTTGCAGCTCTGTAGGTTGAAGCTAACCCATTATATAATAAGGAAGATCAAGAATATCATTTCATGTCGGTTATGAATTATAAATTCATGGGTTAAAAAAATCGGTCAAGAAGGCCGTTCTTGCAGAAATTGTTTTAAAGGCATCAGATCGCATATGTATGTGGATAATGGATAGTGGATTCACTTCCCATATGATGGGAAATAAGAATCTAGTAACTAGAATTATATATGATAATGAATGTATTGTAAAATTTGGTAATGACGAGGCTTTGAAAATTATTGGTTCAGGAAGATCCATGTGTAGAGGAAAAGACATGTGACGAGTAGATGTCTTGGTTATTGAGGGGATTAGCCACAAATTTTTAGTGTTAGTCAATTGTGTGACTCAAGAAATGCCATATTTTTTCCAAGAAACTATGTATCATCAAGGCAAAGGATGGTGCTTCTATGTTGCAATGAAAGTGTATGAAATGGAATCTCTACATCATAAGTGGGGAAGAAGATATCTACTTTTTGTGTAAGGATGAAGAAAACATGTTATTGAAAAAGCATGTTGGGAACATTATTTATGGTTCCTTGGAAGATCTGGTAATATATCATGTATCCTAAAATCTAACTTGATTATCATGTGATCATACTCATACATTCAATGCTTTCCCACATTGTAAGATCATTCGACAGACATATATGAAAAAGGAGTAAAAGTATTCAATATCACTTGAGCTGGTGTATATTGATGTGTGTGGGAAAATTTCCCCAAGGGATATTTATGTGATGAGATATTATGTTATATTAATTTGGTACAATAGTATAATGGCATGGGTTTCAATAATCACCCACAAATATGATGTTTTTAGTTTCATTATAAGATATCGACGAGAATGTGAAATGAATCTTGGTCAGAAAATCCAAACGATTCAAAAAAATAATGGAATTGATTTCACAAATAACCAAGTGAAGAATTATATTCAAAATATGGGATAAAGCATCAAGTTTTAGTAGTAAGGAATCCATAGGAGAATCTACCTATAGTTTAGGATGCACGAATTCATGCAAATAAAGGGACCTACATGTCCATAAATTGTGTCTGACATACAAATCATTAAACTATGAGTAGATTCCATTCCAAGAGCCGTGAGCAAAGGAAGAGGACGACAATGACCATTTCCCCATGTAGTGAACCAAATAAAGAGGCCTAGGGAGTGACCATTGGGAATGAAATGACCAGACCCTAAACCATGTAAAAGTAGTGAGCCTGGGCATAAAAGATCTATCCTAAACATTATACAAATTATTATCCACGATCTTTAGTGAATTTGGTACATCAGAACATTGTCGTTGTATAATCCTTGGATGTAGTAAAGTGTGGGTGAACCATATAAAAATCACTTAGTCATGTGCATGGTGTCACATCCGTCGGTATATTGAAATGGGAGGAAGAGAGAATTCAGTTTTTTATATATAATTAAAGAAGATCCAAAAGGGAGAAATTTTTTATCTACAATACCCTAATTCACCCCCCCATCTCAGGGTATTCAACATAGTGGACCTATCAAATTATTGTGAACATCCAAAAGGTGATATTTTCTTGTAGGACTCTATTCTACTTAACACTTTTGAATCTAGAAATATTATCTCCCATGAGGACCTATCCAATGGGTGTCGCATAGGTACAACTTTAGAAAATAATGAATGTTCATACTCTATGATGAAACATGCCATTATTATAACTCTTATGGGTACTAGACATACATATATTTGCTTTCTGTCAGCTGGTAATACACTTCCATATGAGCAAGGAATCCCTAAGCACTTGGTTCCCAATGATAAAGTTGGGCAGCCCTCCGACCTCATATCAAAATGTTAGAAGATCAAAGAGGAAGAAGGGACCAGGTGGTTTAAAAAAAGTTTGGGTTCTAGCCCCAAAACCCAGGTTTTAATGAATATGTTATTTTGGAATTGTCACTACATTGTGAACCCTGACACTTTTACTGTTCTTAAAATACTTATTATGGATCATTTCCCTAAAATTATTTCAATTGTTCAAACCAAAAATAAAATTCTCTTTTAAATTTAGGCACCTTTGTTCTTTTGGTTATAAATTTTTTGGTTCATGAAAGGATGATCCTGCTGTTGAAAGTCTTTGTGTTTTTAATCATGCATCTTTACAAAATGTTAATTCCTTCAAAACATTTGAACAAATTTTTACTTGTGACATTTCCCTTGATGACATGAATTATTTGTGTACCATGATTCACACTAAGAATATATATCATCAACCAAGGCCCCTTTGGCACAATATTTTTTTAGATAACAACATTCATGACCAGTGGTTTTTGATTGGTGACATTAATTATGTTCCTATCCCCAATGAGAAAATTGAAACATCCTAATATTCTATTTCCCCAAGAGAATTTCAAACATATATTGAAGATTGTAATTTTATTGAAATCAACCTCACCGGAGCCATGTTTACATGGTATAAAAGACACTACAATATGATAGTTTATAGAAAACATGTTTGGGATATCATATATATCACTTCTCTAGACAATTAGGACAACATCTCTAGAATTGTTTTACCCAAATGTAATTCATACAATCACCCCCAACATTTTTTGTCTTTTCACTAACAGGATTAAACTCAATCTACCATTCATATTTAATAACACTTGGAATTTTTATTGGGAATGTTCAAACATCATAGGAAATTTTTTGGAGTCTATGAATCATCATAATGATATTATTCCTATATCAATAAGTTAAAACACCTCAAAAAACGTCTCAAAGGATGGTGCAGTAATAAATATAAACAAATTCAGAATGATATATCAACCCTTGATAATGAACATATCCAAATTCAAAACATCACCATTGGCTCTAATTTCTCATTGGATCCCAAATTAGAAATCAACACCTCTATGAAACTGAATTATCTTCTTGTCCTTAAGGAAAAAAATACATTAAAAATTCTTCAAAAAAATGGATTTCAGATGGTGATAGAAACTCTGTTTTCAAAAACTCTCTTAGAAGAATAAAAAATGTTTACAGACCTCTTTCATTCCTTAGAGTAAATGACACCCTCATTGTCTCTGAGGAGGAAATTTCTTGTCACATGGTCTTTTGCATTGATAATATTTTCAATGTACTAAATGTTAACAAGGACCTCCTTCCTAAGGTAATTCTGGTTATGGGGAATGATAGAGAAAATGTTTGTCTATTAAGAATCCCTCTTGACCTTGAAATCAAAGACACTGCTTTTAGCCTTCATCCTAATAGTTCCATAGGTCCTGATGAATTTAAGAGGGGGTTTTTCAACATTACATGGAGATTATTTTAGATATATTTTTTCAAACTTGTCAAATCTTTTATTACTAATGGTATTCTCCCTCATGTCCTAAATGCTCAATTTATTACTTTAATTCCTATTATGTCTAATGCCTTTGAGATTCATCTCTTCCGGTCTATTTCTCTTATTAATTATCTTTACAAAATCATAACAAAACTTTTTTCCAATACACTTCCTACTATATTTCATAAATTTTTTTTCTTGGAATCCATTTCGTATTATCAAAAGAAGGTTTATACAAGACTAAATTTTTTATACATTGGAATGAACCAAAACATTCAACAAAGCTACCATAGGATGCAATATTTCCATTAAATATGATATTAGGAAATATTTTAAACCATTGGTTAGAGAATCATTTTAAAAGTTCTTAATTACTTTGGTTTTAATGATACTTTCATTAGTATGGTAAACTCAATATTTAAATTAGCCTCTATATCTATCCATGTTAGTGTCTCCACAAAGGGTTATTTTCAATTCACCAAGGGTGTTAGACAAGGTGATCTCTTATCTTCCATTCATCTTTCTAGTGTGAGTGACTGCTTATGCGTATTTCTCACATGCCTTGTTGATCTAAACCAGAAAAAACCCATTTAGGCTCCTAGAAACATAAATGTGGCTACACATATTTTATATGCTGATTAATACATCCTGTTCCAATAAGGTGATAAAAAAATATTCAAAATTTAAAAAATGATTGTCTCATTATGATGAAATATATGGTAAATCTAAAAGCTGGAAGAAATCCTTTTTTTTATTTTTAATTTTTTTCTCCTACTATAAAAAGTAGTATCATCAATAATTTAGTTATAAAAGATGGATCATCCCCTTTCAATTACCTAGGAGTTCCCATTTTTTGGGTAAGGTCTAAATCCACATACTTTTCCACCATTGTTGACCAGGTCATCAATCAACTATCCTCCTGGTAGGGTAAATACCTCTCTATGGCTGGCAAGATCTATCTTGTGAAATATACTATTGTATCAAAAGTGGGCTACTCGCTGATGGTCTATACATAGTCTACTGGTATCCTTAATAAAGTAAATGTTTACATTAAATATTTTTTGGACAATCATCACTCTTGAAAGAAATATTGTGACCATCCCATGAGATACTTCATGAAATCCTTTAGGAAATGGTGGTATTGGAATCAGAAATATCAAACTCTTTAATGATTCCCTTCAATCCAAAATCACTTGAGGATTGATTCATAAAAACCTTGACTCTATTTATTCAATTAAAAATTATTCCTTACGATGTTAAATAACGGAAATTTGAATAATATTAACTTGTCCTTCTGGCCCTCCATTAGACAATCTTTTTCCAACATCATGAATAATAATAGATAGATTTTTAGAATGTATTCTTCCATGATTTTTTGGCTGGAAAATTGGATTGGTGCCCTCGAAATTTTGTTACAATCACAAACTCTCTAATTCTTTTCATAACATTTTTGGTTGAAATCCTTTGACAAACCCTGGATTAAACCCTCAATATTTAATCTTGTATGGTTTATTTCTCACAAAAAATTCCCCACTGAGGTTTCTATTTATTCTTTTTGGATCCAATATTTCTCTAAGTTTCTCTTTTTTCACTATCATAAAGATGATACTAACCGTTTTTTGTCTTGTGATATGACATTATCCCTTTAGAATATATTACAGACATGTTTGATGACATATGGTTATTCCATGAATTTATTTTCTCCCAATTAAAAGGTTGTGTAGAGATTAATACCTTTTAAAAAATCATTAATATATTCATAACTTCTATTTCTGATCTCCTTCATGTAATATGGTTTTATAGAAATGATATTATCCACAATAATTTCTCATTCAGTCTTAATACTGGACGGATGTGAATTATTATTTCCATTAGTGATGCTTCTTAGATTGAAAAAGGTTATTGTGACCACACTATTTGATATTTGAGACCCTTCCTCGACTTAGGAATGATGGTCTATACATATGACTGATGCACACTATTGAGGTGTTCTCAATAGCCCCACTCCCAGGATAGATTAAAGTAAATGTTGATGGTTTTTCTAAATTCAACGCGGGTCCTTTGGGTTGTGGTGCTATTTTTAGAGATTTTCTTATTATGTTTCCTGGATATTTCTTTGGCACCTACGGTACCGCCTCCTCTCTAGAGGTGGAAATGATGCATGTGATTAATTATGTTGATTTTTAAAGAAAAAGCAATGGAACAATATTTGGATAGAATGTTATTCAACCACTATTTTCAATGCTATTTAGAATGGAGTGGTGCATCTTGCATGGCTAATTACAACCCGTTGGATGAGCTACCTTGCTTCACTTTTGGAGATAAGATACATTATCAGTCATTCCTTTCGTGAAGTGAACATGGTTGTAGATGGTCTTCTTAACAAGGGATTCTACCGGGACATAACTTGGTTGGATGACATTCCTTATGATATTCAACATCATTTTGATAACGATTTTAATAATATTCCTTACTTCAGACTCATGTAGTTTCGTTATTTCTATTTAATAAATTGTGTCATGGCCTTTGACTGATGTACTACCATAATAAAAAATAAATTCTTTACTATTTTCTATTCAACAAAAATCGAACCTTTTCCAAAAAAATCTAAAAAACACACCCTAAAATAATTTTAATTTTTTGATTTTAAAAACTATTATTATTATTTACAATATTTTTTATAATAGTATAAAAATTAATTTCAAAAAATGTGTGTTATGTGTGACTAAACCTTATTTATAAAAATACTATTTTTCAGAAATAACTTATTTTTATTTTAAAGGATTATTAATTTATTTCAATCAATTTATTACCATAATTTTGATAATTTAGTTAAATATATTAAAACACTCCCTTACAATGGATATGTGATAACTATTTTAAAAAATTACAATATTTTATTAATATTTCATATTTCCATTAGAATCGGTGTTGCGTGCAACACTTAAGAAACTCAGTGTTTCATGTCACAGACACTATCAAATATAATTTTATTAATTTAGAATTTTTTTTATTTCATAGTGTATTTTTCATACTATAATCAATGAATTTTATGGAATAATTATATTCGTTTATTTAAATATTACTCATAGAACCACAACATCAGAATGAACCAACTTATGTGGGCTTTGGGTTTGAATCTCAGACCTTTTATGGATCATATTCTCTATAATCTTATTTTGAACAATATTATAATACATATAAATTTATTAATAAAATAAATAAATATTTTTTATAATTGACTATATATTAAAATTTCTCAATTTTTTTTCTTATGTGGAAAATAATTTTTTAGAACAAACCTTTTTAGTTTGAAAAATCATGATGCAATCAATAAAAGAATATATAATATCAAATTGTTTTCTATTTTTTGACTTTATTCATAACAAACCCTCCATATTGTTATTATGTGACCAATATTTTAGAATATAAAATCGTTTCAATCATAATATTTTTCTACCATTATTAATATGATATTTTTCATCTCATCAAAAAATATGGCATTGTAAGAATTAAGTTACTTTTGGCCCATAATTTTTCGCCTAGAAACATTAATAATAAAAAAGTTATCACTATTGTAGAAAAAGATTAAACTTCATGTAATTTAAATTTTTTAGAATATTAAAGTATCCTGTAGTGTGTGATGAAAACCCACTATCCATATTCCATATACAATATGTCCGGGGATATTTGAAGGAAACATCTAAAACATGTTTTCACTATTTCTATTTCTTTATTCTATTTAACATACTATGTTCTCAAGTTAATATTTAGTTGATATAGATATATAGTGAGAAAAATATTTTAAATGTTTACATTTTATTCAGACCTTCTATATACTTAATTTTATTTATTAATTTTTTTTTCTAAACATGTTCGTGAATTTATTGGGGTCTTTTATTAAATTTTTTATTGTGATTTTCTACTTAGTTATTTTCTCCCTTTTTTTTATGTAGAACCATTTTATTCTAGTCTAATAAAACATAAGTGAAAAAAACAACATAAAAAATATCACTAGAATATATTTATTTGAATTTATATCATATAATTATATTTTATGAACCTCATGTTTAATAATCTATTGTGATTTTTTAATATTAAGTTATTTGATAAATTACTAAATATATCAAGGATAAAAATGATATTTCCCAGATCTGTTTCCCTTCACATTTATGTATATTTGATGATATCTTCAGAAACATCAGAAGTTAGAAAAAAATCTAGCATTTACTAGACTCACCCAAAACATAATCATTTTATTTGAGAAATTTCGTTTCTGTCCAAAACGAATGCATATCAATTTCATTTTTTACTTTGTGATCTTGGTAAAAAAAATACATACTCATTTATTTTTTCTGTAGACATGATTTTCACCTCATATATCATGATCATTTAAAAAATTTATATGAAATATTATCAATACTTTTTATTTATTTTATTCACTTACTTCCTAGATTTAAAAATCTTCATCGTGATCTTATAATTATATTTTTCAAAATTTATGGTAGTAGAATTCATATCCCTATTGAAGGTATTAACATTATTTTGGTAATGTTTTAGTCATTTAAATTCCATATCTAGATCTACTTTATCAATAAATATTGGTTTTCAATCATTTTATATTTTTCGGAGATGAAAATGTTCATCTTATTTCCTTCCAATTTCATTAATGCACTTATTAATATCAATTTTCAGAGTATACAAATTCGATTATTGGTATTTTTCTGATAAAAATCCTATATAAATTTTTATATCATCCACAAAAGTAATATATTCTTCATATTCTTGACAACTAAAAATTTATTAGGTAGTTTCATTAGAACTATCTTCAACACTACTAAAATATACACTACAAAAATTATTTTATTAAAGAGGCATTAAGTACATTATTAAGAATTTGGATTACATTTTCAACATCCCATTTGAATGAGGATTGTATGTTATGACCGTGCATAATTTTTTGAATGATATGTGTTTCCCATCACCTTTTTTTATAAAACCACAATATCTTAATAAACAATTACCTTTATATAAGTAAATGTATTAGATTAATTGAATTTTATGAAACACCTAATGTAAATGAGCCCAAATATGTCATTATAATTTTAGAACTTTTAATAATATTGAAATCAAATTAAAATCATTACCTTTATAAGATAAATAGATAATTTGAGTTAGATTTCCATGAAAGCTGTGTTATTTATTTTTTTGACAATCAATTCAAAGATTTATATTAAAAATTTAGAATATTATTTTCATAAAATAATCTTAATTTTTGAAATCAGTATATAAACATCATTTTAAGAAGTTTTTTTTATATTTTTCTATAATAATTGGGATTTTGGTGAATAGTAAAAATATTAACTTTTTTTAATACCGTCACTTTATAATGATATATTTTTTGTTAATTCCATTTTATATAAACAAATTATAATTATAAACAAAAATTAAAAAATAATAACAAAATTTTTAATTTATAAAACCCATGAATGTCATTTTATAAAACACATAATATTTTATGAAAAACTATTTTTTGTTCTGTTTTATTAAATAAATTTATTCGTCAGAAAATTAGATAAATTATTTATTTTGAGTTCACATAAAAATTCATTGAACAATAATATTATTATAAATATAATTATAATCAATAATAGTGATATTTTTTTCCTATAAATAATCATTATACCCATTAAATCACATGCTTAAAAATGGGGTTTTACGTATTACACACTATAACATTAAGAATAATTTCCCTATAAAAGGAATAGTAATTTTATAAAATGATTATAATATTTGAAAAAATAATATCCGTATTATTTTATATGAATAATTTAATTTTTAGGTATAAAATTTTGATTATTATGATTCATGCTAAATACCACGATAATGGTGAAAAAATTATTTAAAAATTATTATTCTATTAATTTAATAAATATTGTCACTAATAGAACTTATAATATATACTAAATAATATTTAGATTCCATAACAACCAAAATGACATTTCTCCACTAAAAATGGTTGTCTACACATTAAATGATTTAATTTAAAAGGAAATTTTCAAATTTTTATATAATATAATTTACCAAATTTTGGTTAAATTTAATTATATAAAACCTCATTTTTTAATATTTTTTATTTTATATTATAATGAAATAATAAATTTACCTATTTAAAAACTAGTAACCCAATATAGAAGTAAAAGAGTAAATTGTCAAAACTAAATGGTAATAACCATAAAACATACTCAAAACATGTGTATAACTTCATGTTTGAGTCATTAATGACCACAATAAACATAAAACATAATTTTTTGATAATATGGATCCATTTAACTTGGAATAATTTCATGAGTTTATTAAAAAATGAAGATTATTTCCTAAAGATTACCTTTTATTCTATTATAATAGGATACCACTTCCAACCTTCAATGATATCATTAAATAAGTAATTAATCCTTAAAAATATGTTATTTTAATCTCAATATAATCATATCCTCGAAACATAAGGCTATGGGTAGTCATACTTTTCCTAATACATTTATATTCAAGGAGACTTCTATAGAACATTTATGTCCTTAACATAAGTATTATCCCCATGATAAGTTTTCTTTCTTAATATCACTCACCAAATATTTTTTACAATAATAATATTATTAAATAACTATAATAATTATATTTATATTTTTTAATATTAATATTATAATCCTTATTTAATCATTTATAACTACTTGAAAAATCAACATAATATCAATCACACTTGAGAACATACTACCACCTCGACGAAGAATCAATTTTTTATTTTTCTTCTTGATTTTCATTATTTATACAAAACATTAAAATTATGATCAATGTTATAAATAAATAAATATTATATTATTAATTTTATGTGATATTAATATTATGTCAAAATAAATACCACTTAACTATACCCACCCATCGAGTTGAAGTGTATTCAAGTTTGGGTCTTTTTGACAAACTATATGAATGATGTTTTAATATATGATCATGGATTACAATGAGAAACTAAATAATAATATTAATATATTATAATAATAAAATAAGTATTAATTCTTGTTTTTTAGTGTTATGTGTGTTACAGAATTTATTAGATAATAAATCATCTTCAACCACTAAAATTATAAAAATAAGTTGTTACCAATTTAATTTTAAAAAAACATAAAATATATATTAAATTAGAATAAAATATAAAATAAATAAAATTTTAAATTTTATTATATCAAATGATATATGAATAATTAAATTTTAATCAAATTATGGTTAATGAAAAAAAATTATTAAATATGTGTAAAAAAGATAAACTTTTTAATATTTGATGAATATAATATGACTTCAGTTATTAATAATCTAGTTATATAAAATTATAATTTCTGTTATGAAAGGGTAATATTTATTATTAAGGTTTTATAATAGAATATTAATCTATTTTTGTTTTTTTAAGTGATGTTGGTTTATGATTATTAATGGAAGAGAACAAGGTAAGGGTTTTAATTTCAATTAATTTTTTTTAAAAAAAGTATTGTATTTATGAGGCAATTTTTGTATTCAATGTGTTTATAATAAAACATGATATATTTTACCTTAAATAAATTTTATTTCATGGTATATAAATTTATATTTCACATTATGACTCTCAATTGCTTTTTAACCAAAAGTCATCAAATAGGAAAGGGTTTTTCATCTCAAATTCCTCCCTTTGAGACATGTTTAATTTTATTATCATAATTTTGATTTTATTGTAAAGACCTAGATTATTCCATGTATTTTTTTTAAATTATTTGGGATTATTATGAGTCTGAAAAAATTTATGACACATGATTCTAAGGCCCGGTGTGCCCAGAAGGAATTTCAATTTTTTTTAATGTTGCGTTCAGTAAATGCGTGGGTGGAATTTTCTATCTTTTAAACCAGTGCTTGGAATAAAAATATGAGGGAACCGTCGAATACAGAGTGCCAGGACTCGCATAAGGGAAGAATCACTTCGACCGTCGTAGTTCGTGTGAAAATTTTAGATTTTATATCTTTAAAAAATAATAATAAAATAACATAGTGAGTGTTTATTTATTTATTTTTTCTACCACGTGTTGAGAAGTGGTGGTGAGGACCATAAAGGCAGTCAGACATTTAATTTGGGATATTAAATGCTCGGTTAAAATTTGGATACATAACCAACCATCATGTAATTAATGTGGCACATTAATTACATCAATTACTGAACCTCATTAATTACTCGGTGTGTTAACCTCCCTTTCCCCCTCTATTTAAGTGAGGATTGGGGTAGAGTTTTGACACAGCTTCACCAATAAAGTAACCTATTTTGAAGTGACATGAAACTTTCCATTGATGGAGAAGGATGCTTGGGCCGTGATGAACTGGGAGCGACGAATGCTGGCGGCTTCAACCAAGCACATATTCCCCTTCCACCACCACAACAACCCCAACAATTATTAGGGTAGGGGTTGTATTTTAATTAAAAAATTTCCTACAATTGTTCTCCTCACTTTTTTGATTTTTTGGGTGGTAAATGAGGGTTATTCAAATGGGGTTTATCGTTATTTTAATGTGATGTATAAATTACTCCATTGCTATAAAGTTAATGTGGAGCCCGCGGGCCAAACCAACAAGGTTGAGACCCTCCACCCCTTGAGTTTCATTGCGTTCAATGAAAGAGGGTTGTTCCAACTTGGTGAAACCATGAAAATGATAGGCACACAACGATGAAGGAATCTCGGGAGGACTGCAGGCTCATACAGAAGGAAGAACAGACCACTAGAGCTCAGTTTGTGGCCCACAGAAGATTCCTCGGCACGGGACTGGCGAACGGCGCTCGCCAGCCACGGAGGAGGGCAGTGCCGCTCGACACCACAGCAGACTAAAGGGGCAAACTACATGTGCCAGCTGCGGTGATAGAGAGGCGGTGCACCATCACATGCCATAGGGATCATGTCATGGCCATGATGACGCGACGATGGCTTGACCCACTCCATGCGGATCCCACGGATGATGAGGCGGCGCCACCTGGCACCGCCAATGAAGGATCTAAATGTCTCCTTTGATCCATTCGGTAGGCGTCCGCGCCACCCCCACATGGGTCACTTCATCTAGCGGGATGGTCTTCACCGTGGGTTGAGCCCACCGCGAACCAACCCAACCTATTCAAGTCGGACCTGGACCCCTTCTGGCCCAATTACGGTCAAATGACCGTATCTTGCAAACTAGAGGTCCGTTTGAGGAACAGTCTATGACACTGCGATCCTTTGAGTGCGATAGTACTTTTTAGATAATCCATGAGAGTTTTGGAGAATATTGTAGTACGAAAAGTTGGATTGACCCTGAATCCAACTGGGCCCCTCGACACTAAAATATTAATAACTTACAGATCGTGAGTCTGGTTGACGTGCTGTTTATTGTGTTGGAACACTTATGACATGATGGATCATTGGGTGACATCTATGTGGGACTTCGTTCTAGTTGAAATATGACTGATGGCTTGAGGAGCGGTTTATCCTAGAAACAATAATACTAGGAGCAGGAATCCTTTGTCTCGATGAGTCGTGAAGAATGAAGAACGATTCTGTGTGAATTATCACCCAACAATTTTATGTGAATCCGCACCCAGTGATTCTGTGTGAATCAGCACCCAGTGAATCTGTGGGAATCAATACCCAACGATTCTATGTTAATAACCCCCAATCGATCCTACTGGGGTCTTGCAGGGGTTAGTACCTCTCGATCTTGTTTGGGCCAGCAGTTGTGCATCTTGATAGAGTAAGATGATCTAGCCTTACGAATAATCATCTATAATATTGAACTCAGTTATACATAGTTTGAGATGTGTTTATTTCATGGTTCTTTGTGATTGAGATAATTCTTGTGGTATTCAACTATGGAATTCGGAGAGACCTTCAGGGGTATTAGGGTCCATATCTATATTGTGATACTCATCGCTTCATGGGCTTCTCCCACACCATGTTTTGTCCTGTGCATACAAAGGGAAGCCTTGACTGAGACTCATGGAGCTAGGACCCGACGTTGGATGGAGGCAATGGTGACGAGAGACGTGGAGAGCTGAGGTGACAAGCTATACCTACACTTATGGTAGGATTCCTAGTGGATTATCTTAGGATCTATTTTTCTGTTTCATTTGTAGTTTTATCTTTTTAGTTTAGATTTTATTATATCCCCATTACATTAAGTAGATAATTTTAATATAGTTGTTTTACATCATGGTTTCTTCTTGTTTTGTTCTTAGGATGTGTGTTTGTAAATGTTTAAATATATTTCCTTCCCATTTTAGGGATACACCTATCCTGTGCTAGTTGCCAATCCCTAGACTATGGAAGACGGGTTGGGGTAGTCACGATAGGGGCCTCAGAGGAGGGGTCGTGAAAAAGTTGTATCATAGGAGCCGGTTCTACCAAGGAACTAGGACACCGATCTTTCAAATGAAGAAATAGTGTTAATTTCTTTGATTATGGTTTTTAGTTCAGGGAGTCCAGTGTTCATGCGGTGGCCAATATATCCATACATAAGGACCCTAAATTCTGATTTCTGACTCGGTACATGAAAACACAGATTGCATGTGTTTTGGGAATTTTTTGGCTTTGATATCTATTGAGTCAGCTAACCATGTATATCTTATTGACTGTGAAACACCTGTTTCATTTCAGGATGCTACCACATAGACAACCAGCAAGGATTCCTGAGAGAGTACGTGATGACGGCCCACCGAGCGACGATGCTTCGGTGTATGGCCCTCTTACTGTGTTGGCACCTTCAGGTGGTATATCCGAAGCAACACATCATCAAGGGAAATAGTTTTCACCATCCCCACATGTGGACGATGCATGGAGACTGAGCGTGTTGCACGATTTCCAGTTATAGAGGCCTCCATGGTCTCATTACGAAAGAGATCCCTATGAATATGCTGACTGACTGGAGGTTGTGGCTAGAGTTTTTCACATAGTTGGGACACAAGCGGAGCAGATGGTGATCATAGTTTATAGTATATTTCTCAATCACGATAGGAAGATGGTTGAGCCTAACCCTACAATTACATGACAAGGGGACCCTCATCCGTATGGACATTAAGATCCTCCTTAAGGTGATGTTCGATATATAAAAACTAAGCTCTGTGCGTATCCTAGAGCTGCTGCAATTATAGTAGGGAATCTTATCAGTGGCCGAGTACTCAACGTGATTCACTGACCTCTCGCACTACTCCACCGATATGGTTTGAGACCCATTCTTTAGGGACTGATCCTTTGAGCAGTGTCTCCGTCCAGAGATCAGAGTGTCATTGATATCAATGAATATCCCAACACAGGGTGAAGTGCCCAAGAGAATTTTATTGGTGGAGAGCATCTTAGCTGAGAAGGCACCGATGGTGAGAGACACCACGAGATTACATGTAGTTGAGTCATCAACAATGGGAAATAGGCCGATGATGCAGAGGTCCAAGTAGACCAGTTCTTCCGGAGGGTGAACCCAGGATGTAGGGTTAGAGGTGTGGAACTCGCAAGTTTTAAGAGGTCACCAGGGAAGAATATTGTACTTCACATGCAGCGATCATGGAAACATGGTTCGTAACTGCTCGACCCACCATACCGATGATCACCGAATAGTCTAGGGACCTCAGAGGTAGTGGATGAGGTTCGAGTGAGGAGTTCTGTAGGGAGGCAGGCGTGGCATAGGAGCAGGTCGTGCAGTAAGACGTGGACAACGATTTGAGGTTCTACCACCACCACCCCCAGGTGGTCCACCAATACCATAAATAGAAGGTGGATAGGGTAGATCATAGCAACAAGAAGTAGAGGCTTATGACCATGGTGTTCTAGAGACGACTAGATGTATGATCTATGTCTATCCAACCATAGATGTAGTTCTTATAGACAAAGGTTCTAGTCACTCTTTTATTTCCATGGCACTCGTTCGGAGCCTGAAGATTATGATAGAGCTGTTGGGATGATCTATGGGATTAGAGACTCCTACGGGATAATATTTGATGATTATACAATGGTGAGGGTAGTCTGAGCTCAATTTAAGAAACGAGAGATACAACTAGGATCTCCTAGTAGCAGCATCGAGGCCTTACACCATCATCTTGGGTATAGACTGGCTATCCACAAGTCATTCGCAGATCGACTGTTTTAGGCAAAAAGTGCAGTGTTCACATGATTATGGAATCAGATTTAACCTCCTCGATGAGGAGGAAAAGTTTGAATCACAAGATTGAATTTCATGGAGAAAGGTGATGCCAATCACTCACCAGTTGGTTAGCCTCTCTCTCAGAACAGTTGATGTGAGGAGTCCGAGTTATCCTGTAGTGATGGACCAATTTGCTAATGTCATCCCAAATGATGTTCCGAGACTACCTCCTCTTAAAGAAGTATACTTTCACATAGAAATGTACCCAGGGATGACACCAATATCTACACCAGCATATCAGATAGCTCCTGTGGAGATTTGTGAGCATAGGGTTCAGTTGAACGACTTGAAGAGAGAGGGGTTTATAAGGCCCATAGTTTTTCCATGGCCATCCTCGTTCTTGTTATCTTAGAAGGAAGATGAAAGTCTAAGTATTTGTCTGGAATATCAGTTCCCGAACTAGGTGATCATGAAGAACAGGTATCCACTCTCGAGAATTGATGATCAATTCGAAGAGCTAAAGAGAGGTAGAAGGTTTTCAATGACAGTCCTCAGATCAGGCTTTCAATAGCTTAGGGTATGGAATGAGGACATACTAAAGAAAACCTTTAAATTTCGATAATACCATTACAAGTTTTTGGGGATGCCTTTTGGAGTGACCAACTCTCTAGAAATGTTCATGAGGCTCATGAACTTGATCTTCCAGTCATACCTTGATCGCTTCATGGTGGTCTACATTGATGACAACTTGATATACTTGGCACTGAAGGAGGATCATTCCATGCACCTAAAGATAGTTCAAGCTACAATTGGAGAGCACCAGATGTATGGAATGCACTTGAAATGCATGTTCTGTATATGATAAGTCCACTTCCTGGGGAATGTTTTCTCAGATGCTGGATTTGGAGTGGATCCAAAAATGATAGAGGTAGTGCTTTCCTGGTAGCCACCTTGGAGTATGAATGAGGTGCAGAGTTTCCTGGAATTGGTTGGGTACTCGCATAGATTTTTACTTGACTTCTCCTGGGTGTCATCACCCTATTCATCCTTGAAAAAGTATGGGCAGCCTTTCTTGTGGAAAAAGATGTTCCAGTAGAGCTTTCAAGAGCTGAGGCTGAGACTAAAGAGTACCCCCATCTAGAGAATACTATAAGAGGACGTTGGGTTTGTAGTCTACTATGATGTAACATGGAACAGACTAGATATTTTTTTTGATGTAGGAGCGAGAAGTGATCTGCTACGGATCATGGAAATTGAGACAACACAAGCAGAAGTACGCTACCCAAAACCTGGAGTTAGAAATAGTGGTCTTTTCACTGAAGAAGTGGAATCACTACTTGATGGGTGTACGTTTTACAGTGTAATACGAACACAAGAGTCTAAGGTATATCATTTCAGAGAAGGACATGAGCCTGAGACAGTGAAAACAGATAGAGTTCCTCTCAGACTATGACATTGAGATAGTCTATACTGCTTGGAAGGGGAACATAGTAGAAAACACACTCAGTAGGAGGTCTTGTCTACAACTACTGAGTGAGGCGATAGAGCAACTAGCCGGGATGAAGATATCCTTTGTAGATAGAGATTGAACATCTTATCTCCAGTCGATGACTGTCGCTTCCCTACATATTTAGCTAGTTCGAGAGGTTCATCTTGAGGACATTGACTGCAAGGCCCAACATGCTCATATATCTATAGGACATGATCCTGAGGTATTTTTTTAATGTTGGGGAGTATGTCATCCTTTTCAGAGGATGCCCTATGGTACGAGTGACACTACAAGAGGAGGTGTTGAGGGAGTTACATACAACGCCTTTAGCAGTACATCATGGGGTGGCAAAGATGTACTAGGACCTTCGGCATAGGTACTTCTGGCTAGGGATGAGGAATGTTGTGGCATAGTTTGTATCCCAATTACACACTTGTTAGAATGTGAAGGATGAGAATCAAGTACCTGTTGGCATAACATAGCCACTTGAGGTACTGGAGTGGAAGTGGGATGGTATTTTCATGGAATTTGTGACATGGATACCACATACGTCCAGTGGCTACGATTCTATCTGGGTGATTTTTTACTGACTCACCATGTAGGCCCACATCCTACCCATCTGGGAGTAGGGATCAGTAGAGGGATTGAACTCCTATACATACAAAAGATTTTGGGACAACACGGAGTGCCATTGATGATCATCTCAGAATGTGACACACCTTTTACATACCGCTTTTGGAAGGGATTGCAGGAGGCGTTCAGGACACACCAACACTTGAGCACCACCTTTCACCCTCAGATAGATGGTTATATGGAGCAGGCCATTTAGAAACTCACGGACATACATCATTCTTGTGTCCTTGATTTTGGGCGCATTAGGGAGGACCACCTTTATCTAGTGGAGTTTTCATACACCAATAGTTACCACTCCACTATCTTCATGGCTCTATTTGAGGCCTTGTACGAGTGACCATGTAGATCATCCTTTTGCTGGACAGACCCAATGAAGTCATAACTTATGGATCTAGAGTGAGTGAAAGAAACCACCGAGAAGGTGTAGATCATCCAGGAGTGTATAAAGACTGCACAGAGCTGGTAGATGTCTTATGCCGACAGGAGACAAAGACCCATGTAGTATGAAGAGGGAGACCATGTCTTCCTATGGGCCTCACTCGTATGAGGATTATAGAGGATTGGCTAGGGTGAAAAACTATCTCTGAGGTTCATCAGACTTTTCTAGATCCTCAACATAGTATGAGAGGTAGAGCATTGTCTAGATCTTCCCACCAGACAGACCATGTTCTTAATGTTTTCCACGCGTCCCAACTAAGGAGATATGTGAATGATCCATCGCACATTATCGACCGGGTCGAGATGGACATCAACGAAGGGGCGACGTATGCAGAGTTCCTAGCGGAGATAGAGGATCAAAAAGGGTGGGTCATTCGTGGGTGGTCGATTATTCTACTGCAAGTTTTTTGGCAGCATAGGAATCTCTAGGAGAGCTCATGGGAATGGGAGGTTTAGATACGTGCTCAGTACCCACATTTGTTCCCTTAATTTTGTTGTATATTTTTGGGGAAAATACCTAAGGTGGGGAGAATTTAATGCCTAATAAAATTCCATGTAATTTTTTATTATTATTTTGGATTATTATGAGTCTAGTAAAACTGACGTTGTGGGATTCCGAGACCTGGTGTTCCAGAAATGAATTTTTAAACTTTTTTTAAAGGTTTGTTCATTAAACATTTAGGTGGCATTTTCTATCTTTTGAACTGGTTCTCAGATTACAAATTTGAGGTTACCATTGAATCCACACCACTATGATTCTTTTAAGAGAAGCTTCACTTCAACAATTGTAGGTCAGGTAAAAAAGATAGTTTTTTCGGCTTAAAAAATGATAATAAAATAACATAGATATTCTTATTTTAGTTCATTTTTTTCTACCACATGATGAGCAGTAGTGGAAGAGACCAAGGAGGTAGTCAAACATTTAATTTTTTGATATTAAATGCCTGGTTACATGTTAGTTACATATCCACCCCTCAGGTAATTAATGTGGAACATTAATTACGTCAATTAGTGAAGCTCATAAATTTGGATTTGTGTTACCCAACTTTTCCCCCTATATTTATGTGAGGATTTGTGGTGGAGTTTTGAAAAGTCTACACCAAGCATGAAACATCTGGAGAAGTGACACAACACCTTCCACAGATAGATAGGAATGCTCGGGCGGCAAAGAACCGGGAGTGACGAATACTGATGGCTTCATCAAAGCATAGATTCTCCTTCCACCGCGGCAAAGACACCAACAATTCTTGAGGTAGGGGTTGTATTTTAATTCATGAATTTCACATGATTCCTTATCTCATTATTGATTTTGAGGGTGGTCATTGTGGTGGATTTGGATGGGGATTATCGTTATTTTGATGTGATGTATAAATTACTCCCTTGTTATAATGTAAACGTGGGGGGCCCTGACCAAATGAACAATGACCAAAGCCTCCTTCTCCTGATTTTCATTGCATTATTTGGAGGTGGGTTGTTCCAACTTTAAAAAACCATGAAACTGAGATGGGTGAAGCGACATCGGCATCCCAGGAGAATTGTATGTGCGTCCGGAAGGTAGAACATAGCACCGGGCTAACCCGGTGGCCGATGGAAGACTCGTCAATTCCACACCAGAGACTGAAACTAGTGGCGACCAACGCTGACCGACCAAAGAGGAGGGTGGCATGGCTCGGCACTGCGGTAGATCGAATGAGTAGCTAGCATGGGCCAATTGTGGTGATGACGAGGCAACGCGCCGTCTCGCGTAGCGGAGAGTAGGCCACGACTGCGATGCCGGGGTGAATGAGGGACCCGATCCCTGCGGGTCCCATAGATGATGAGGCAGTGCCTCCTGGCCCACCAATAAAGGAGCCAAATGACTCCTTTGAGCTATTATGTAGGTGGATAGTGCAACCCCCACCCGAGTCGCGCTAGGATCTGGGCCGAACCGCCTGGAGGGGCATGCCCAGCCAGCGGGCCGGGCCAGTCCATGGCCCAGGGGGCCAAGCCCGCTGCGTCCGCGCCCAACCGAGCCTGATCGAGTCAACCTGAATTGGGTTAGGTAAACTCAGGCAGGGTGGAGCTAGTTTTTTCCAACCGGGTCAGACCCGAGAAAGACGTATTCGGGCCGAGTTATGCTTAAATGACTATTCCTTGTGAACCTGACATCTGTTTGATGAATTATTAGTGGTGTTGGGATAAATAGATAGAGAAGTCCCTTTTGAGATACTCCATGAGTGTTTTGGGGAATATTGGTGTACAGATGGGTGGGATTGACTCAAAATCCAACTGGTCCCTCGACACTAAAATGCCAATAATTTACAGACCCGACGTCCGGTTGACGTGCCGTCTGTTGTTTAGGAACTCATAGGACATGATGGATCATTGGGTAACTTTTACATAGGAATTTGGGAAAGTTGAAATACGACTGATGGATTGAAAAGTGGGTTCTCCTAGAAAAAATATTACTATGAGAGGGAATTGTGTGTTTGACCGAGATGTGAAAAATGAAGAGAAATTCTATGTGAATTTGCACCCATAAATTCTGTGTGTATTAGAACCTAGTGATTTTGTGTGCGTTAGAACCAAGAGATTCTCAGTGACTCATCACCCAGCAATTCTGTGTGAAACAGCACCCATAAATTCAGTGTGAATCAGCACCCAACAATTATGTGTAAATTAGTACCCAATGATATTGTGTGAGACAACACCTATCGATCTAATGTGTGTCTTGAGGGGGTTTGTACCTATTGATCATGTGTGAGTTAGCATTAGTGCCTCTTGATAGAGTGAGGTGATCTAGTCTAGAGACTAATCATCTATACTACTGTGCTCAGTTATACCTAGTTTAAGATTTGTCTATTCCTTTGTGATTTGTGATTGAAATCATGATTTTGTTATTACTGTATAGAATTTTGAGAGACCTTATGGGGTATTGGGGTCCCTAATGAGCATTGTTATACTCACCCCTCCACCGGCTTTTTCCACAACTTGTTGTGTCTTCTGCAGATGACGAGCAACCTTGATTGAGACTCGGGGATCTAGGACCTGACGCTGGATAAAGGTGATGGTGACAGTTGTCATAGAGAGATGAGATGAAGAGTTATACCTACGCTTTATGAAGGATTCTCGGTGGATGATCACATGAGCAGTTTTAATATTTTAGTTGTAGTTGTATCTTTTCAGTTGGGCATTATTTCGACAACATTAATTTTAGTACACAATTTTACTACATTAGTTATACTTCGTGGTTGCTTCTTGTAATGTTCTTGGGTTGTGTGTTTGTATATGATTAAATGGAATTACTTCATGTTTTAGTGATACTTCTTTCCGAAAATAGTTTCCAACCCCTAGCATATAGATGGTAGACTGAGTGTAGTCATGACACATGACCTATGGGATGGGTCGTGACATTTGTGGTGTATCTACACTATATTTTTTATATGAAATCTCAAAATACATTTTAATCATGGTATTTTAATTTCAATGATAATCCCTCTCTTTCATGATATTTTAATTTGAATGTTTCTAATGCCGTAAGGGTTTTCATGGCCTCAATTTTGATTCTTTCAGACATAATACTTTTTTTCACCAAGTTTCATCATTATTTTTTATTCACTTGACATGGATATATATATTAAACTATTTTTATTTAATGATATTTACTGCCGAAATAATGTTTTTCTAATTCTTGTGTTTATTAATTCATTCCTTCCCTAGTAGTAATAGTATTTTGTAACTCATTATTCTGTGATTGAGTTATGAACATTACATTGATATTATTTTATTAAATTTCGTTGAATTAGACCATTTTATTGTATTACATGGTATTTTGTCATTGTTTTCCAGTTATATAAATTTTTACCAAAAAAATATTTGAAAAATATTTATCAATTTTTATGATTTTTTTTAAATCATCCACTTTCCTTATCCATATTAATTTTTATCATATCATTATTTTATTGACATAACTATATACAAAGTTCTCTAAATTTTATAAACTGAAAAATTTTCATAATTCAAATTGGATAGTGTATACCTTGTAAAATTTTATTCTATTGACACAGGGAACTGTATTAGCATTCTGAATATTGTTCTTTTAGTATAGATGATTTTTAGAAAGTACAATATATGTTATTTAACCACCCAGATTCTTTCTAATGATGTGTTATGATAATATTATCCCTTTTATTGACATAGATAAAAAGTGTTGTAATTATTAATTATTTTTTGTCTATAACATAATTTTATTATGTATTACATTTCTATATTAATTATTATTTAGGTATCCATGTTTTAATTTTTATAGTTTTCTCATTAATTGGTATGAATAATATTTATTAATTTTATAGTGAATGAATTGGAAATGATTAAATTATTGGTGATTAATGAAATTATACAGCTCTTAGATTCTTCTATAGGCCTAATGAGACCAAAATAGTTTTAGGATTTGGTGTCTGAGTGTCAATTTCATTAAGATGTATTGAAATCGGTCACAATGACATGTAATGTGTCACTATATAAGTCCATGAAAATAAGATTTTGAGGTCAAAAATTTCATTTCATTAGGATGAGATCAATATTATTAATGTTTACGTTTCATCCTTTTTTCACATATACAACTTTCTCTCAGTTTAAATTTGATTATAGCTTTATGTCGATTACCTTTTCCTATGAAAATATTTATGCAGTGTTTATGACATTATTTATTTAGTTTTATATTTAACTAACTATGTGTTTGTCCTAAACCATTTATTAGGTTTCTATTTCCTATGATTATGGAAAATTAGAACACCTTCCATGTTTATATGGGTAGTATACATTGAATAATTTATTAATGATGTTGGATATATATCATGAATCATTTAGTGACTTATTTATATTGATAAATGTAAATTAGGTGATAAATATTAGTGATATATTAGTATTTGATGTGTTATAATTTTATAATGATCTAAACCTAAAATGATCAATTTGATATAAAATATTGAATAATTTTTACTAATTTTTTAATTATAAATGGGTATATCAAGGCTTTTATATAACACATAAAAGAATATATATAGAGTATGTTTGTATGGGCCCCTATAATTGGTGGTGTGAGCCTTGGGTATTAAATTTATAATCCTAATAGATTCTAAAAATAATATAGGAGAAAATAAAACAATATTACATCATTTAAAATATTTAGAATATATTTTACTTTGAAAAATAGGATTCACTTTTGTTGTTTCCTTAATAAAAAGAGATATTGTAATCAGAATACATCATTTTTATAATAATAAATAAATTATACTTAAAATCTTAAATCCCCATGTTTTTAAATTATTTAAATAAAATAACTTCATTATTTTTAAACCTTATATTCCCAATATTAGCCACTTATAATTTTATATAAATTTTAATTTATTGTAATGTTTATCAATCTTGATGTTATCAAAATCAATCTCTTCAATTTCTAATATCTATGTAGAAAACGTTTATAATATAATTCCCATGAGTTTCTTCCCCATAGTATAGTCTGGATTTGTCTCATCATATCATAATTTGTACTAGATATCTTTATTACTGTAGTTAATAAATTTACAAAAAATTCATCTATATGTATATCTTATTTGAAAAAATATATTCATAAAAGTTATAATTTTTTTTGCTTCACCATTTTTTCTCATTCATTTATGATGTTTAGTTTTATAGATATCTCATTAATAAATTTTTGGAAAATAAATTTTGTTGAAAATTTCATTGATAATTAATTAGACCATTCATCGAATTTTTTTTCATTCTAAAAATTTATCTTACGAAGGTTGAAAAAATCTGAAGTCTCATTTCGAACTAAAATTCCTTGATAAAAAGGCAGAAAAAAAATTTATTTAGAAATTGTGAACATGTTGTAAAATGTGTTTAATCCACATAATAAAGACTATGACATCAAATTTTGGGTTACATTTATCTAAAATAATGTTTTTATGATCCCATTAAATCCTTGATGAAAAATATTTATGTGTGAACCACGGAACAAACATCAATGGTTAAGATAACATCAATTAATAGTAAAATCTAAGTGGTTATAAATCAATGATATGATTTTTTAATTTTTTAATTAAAATAACCCTATAAATTGTAAAGAAATGACTTCTTCAACTTATTTAGTGTAGAATATAAATGGGTGGCACTTAAGATTTCAATGTGTTGCAATCCTCATAAGGGAGGAAATTTCACTTCTCTATGGTGGTTTTAATGATAAATCCTTGTCGAGATCATTCATGGATTCTATGGGCATTAGATAAATGTTCAAGGAATATACATGTCTTAAAAGAATGAAATGACCAAATAATGAATATTAACAAATCCTATTACTGTGACGTTGTTCCTTTATATGCTTAACAATATATTAATGAATATTATATTATATTTTCTTGCCCTAATTGTCTATCCAGAAAATGTTATAAGAAAGAATGTGTAAAATTGGTTTAAAAACCTCTTCAGAACAGGATAATATGAATTATTAAAATAAATTATTAAATGATAAATAAAAAACTGTTAAATATAATGTTTCTAAAATACTAGCATGAAAAATTTGATAGGTGAATATCACCTACCTAAATCAACTCGAATCACATGTCTTGATTAATCTAACTAATATCATCATTCTATATCCACTCATTTATCCACTATATTATCCATTAAATATTATTAACAATAACATTGAATTTTTTTAAAAACATGATTCTTAAAAAAGTTCAACATAGATGAAAAATATTGATAAATATCTAATTGTGTCTTTAAAATTTAGTTAAACCTTTGAATTTTATGAAATTAAATATAGATAACTATAAAAAACCCTAAAATATCAGTCCTATATTATCTAATGATATCGAATTTGAAATTTCATTTTTCTTCTCTTATCCCATTGAACATCATTGCCTTACAAAATTCAAATAAAACCATGTGAATTTTCCTGGTAATGGATAAATTAATGTTAAGAAAAATATTAATTGAATATATATCCTAAAAAAATCCAAATAATTTATTATAAAAAATATATCAAAATTTTTCTTTCCTGATAAAAATTTCATTATTTTAGTTGTTACGTATAAACCATAAATATTTGTCTTGTTATAGGAGTGTGAAATAATGTGGCCTGGATATTATTTTACCACGAGTAAAATCCCAAGAATTTTTGATGATGAAATTATTCCCCTTTTTATTGAATTAATGTTAATAATGTTTTGAGAATGAAACCAATGTTTGGACTATCCTAATGGTTGATCATTTAACTGTAGGTATATCCACCCGTGGTAGTACTCATCCATTACTTCTTGATAATATTTTTCTTCAAAATATCATTAATATTCTTGATCATTTAAGTATCTATAACATAATATTCATCATATTAATTGTAAAATGTGTCTTCTAATTATTTACCCTCCTATAGTTAAGTAAATTTTAGGGCAATTTAATTAGATTCAATGGATTAATTTTTATTCATTAGATGCTACCTCAGATTCAACCACAAAGTAAACATTCCCTTATTATTTATCCTTGAGACTTACCTCAATGAGTTATTAATACTTGGGTACCTCCTTCAATTCCTTATATTCTATTCATATTATAGATAATTGATGATATTATTCCCTAAAAAAAGTTATAATCCATAGAAAATTTCATCAACATTTATTAGCTATGGATGTGGGCCACATCCACAATACGACTAGATATTTTCTCCGAGTTGATCAATTTCATGTGTTAAATTTATATCTTGTATAGAAATTAAAATGTGTCCACTAATTAATCATTCAATTTAAACAACAAAAACATGAAAACACTTTGAACATTAAAATAAAATTCATTTAAAAATCTGACTAAAATAAAAATAGTAGATAGGGAAGGGAAAATAAATGTGATATTTTGTAGAATTATTGATTTTAAAAACCATTTCTTCTACCACAGTGCAATAAACCCATTTTACCATAGTTTTTCGTCAGTTCCTAAGTGGAAATAACTAGGCTATAATATACAAATAATAAAAACACAAAACCGAAAAGCTAAAAAATTGGAGAATATGATTGAAATAACTTTTGATGAACCCATAGTTTCAAAGTTGAAAACTATTTAAATATAACTAAAAATTTAACATATAACAATAGGATAACTAATACTATTATATGATAACTAAAAATGAACATGATAATATTGATAAATTTTTTAAATTTTTGTTTATTGATTAATGAAGCATAAATTATATGAACAATTATACATGAAATCGTAAAAATAATGTATATGAGAATACCTTGTTCCAAGTAGACATAATATAATGAATAAAGTATTATTTTTTTATCATACAGCTTATCATATTATTATGAAATTAGGCAACCCAAGATCCATACATAAATATTGAATATTGATAGCCCAATTTTTATTGTGAAAAATAAAATGTAAATTATAAAATATAAATCAATATATCACTCAAAGGCAATGGCCATTCCCAAATACATGAAAGAGATTTTTAAGAAGAATAAATTGAATAATGAAACCAAATATTAATTATATCTTAAAAAAATAAACATGAAAAAATAAATACCATTTTATTGAAAAATTCAACCATGGAAAAAACCCACTATTTTCTTTCATGAGAGGGGTATAAAAAATGAATGAACAATATATTAGATATTCTAGTCAAAATTCTTCTCAGGTTGGAAGTACAAGATTCTCATAATGTTTGATTATTTTAATTGAACTATTATCTAATACGCTAAAATCCCAGGATCTGGTGAAATTAGGCCCTGCAAATTTATCAGATAAAATGGTAAAGAGAAAACAGGGAAAAAAGTGATTCTTAAAATAGAGGGAGTACATCTCACAACATATATCAGCCTCATCCAATAAGTCACAGTAGTTCAGCATCTCAAAAGAACACCTTTCACCCATGTTAATGACTGAATGTCTCTCTAGGGAATCCGCCACCTGGTTTGCCACCTGGTATGCGTGAAAAACAACTATATCAATTTCATAAATGTTAACAAGGAAATGAACACCTGGAGTTAGCACTTTTTAGGTGACATGACACGTTCTCATTTGTAGCACAGGAACCACCATTTTCCAGTCAGATTCCAACCATATTCAGCTCCAATTGTATTATATTTCATACCTTATTACATAAATTATCTCTCATAATTCTTCTTCATATGAATTTTCGACTCCAACATAATGGAAGAAGCTTCCTTTAACGAAGTCACAACATGTCTGGAAAACTCCCCCACAACCTGATGGACCTGGGGCACCTAAGGCAGCTCCGTCAACGTTCAAATTGATGCGTGGTAAAATTTGAGGTATCCAATGAATAAACATGAGCATCCGGGGCCTTCAAGGCCGCTCAAAAACAACATGTGATCTAAGAATTTTCAGGTCAAAACATCATTAAAAATCATACCTTATTGGACAAGAGAAGCTGCATATACTTCCCTGTGGATGGCCACCATTTCTCGCTACACAACACTATATGCCGAATCAAAGAGGTTCGAGTTATGAGCTTCTCATAGAGCTAAAAAGATCTAACAGATAGCCACAAGCAAGAGTTTCTAGACCTGTTCACTGTAGTGAACCATAGGTAGTACTTCTAGAAACTCTGCAACAGAAGTGTACAAGGTCATATTAAAACCAAACAACAAGCCAATGTATGACCAAAGCTGTTTCGCTTGGTCACATTCCAGAAAAATGTTTTGCATTGTTTCCTTGGCACACAAGCATAAATTCTATGTTGATCCTAGGTAGAGGCCAACTACTTGGAGCTATGCAGAGAGAGGTAATCAACGTTTCCAGATTTTCCATAGTAGCATGAATTTGGAATGTGGGATATATTAAATTTTGAACCTCATCAGCCAGGCAGGTGGGAGGGAGGAACCCCAACATTCAAGAAACTATTAGTCACGATAGTAAAATATCATATTTCTTCTATGTTTCTATATCAAAGAATCACAATCCATGATGATGTAGGAAAAGATTTCATTTTTTTCCTGGGAGGGAATTATAGTTTAGAAGAATGAAAACATTAGATCAGCTCAGAAATGGTGATTAGTTCAATTTCAGGAATCACATCCATTTCTTAAAGTGGATGCTAAATCCAGTTTATATTCCAACAATTAAGGGTGGAGTTTCTATATACCAACCATTTTGTGTCATGCATTATCTTCGCGAAAGAATGTTTAAAGGTCGACTAGACTAATGAAGAAATGTAATATTTGTACCCATTACATATTATTCTTGAAAATCTCTGTACAAAAATGTCATCGAAACAATCCCTAGATAATAAACTCCTTGTAAATTTCTCAATAATGCCATTATTGTAGGTTTTTAGGTATTTGACACTGAGGCCTCCAAGTTTTACTACATAGATGTAAATTATAACCTTATGGAATTTATATTTTTTCTCTTCTAATGTTATATATATAGAATTATCAAATTGATTGATAATATATTGAGCATAATATTTGTAACGGATATTTTTACTAAGGAATTTTCTAGATACTATAAGATATTAAAACTAAATCTCAACACTACACATAGATCCTTTATTCAGGGAGATACCTACCATAACATGATTGACATGTGACTGTGATTATATCAAATAGTTAATCATGTATCATTTTTAATCATTACTTTGAATTCATAAATAAATTAATAACAACTAAAAACAAAGGATTTCTTATTTTGAGACATTAAATTTGAATCATGATCATACTTCCCACAGACATTCCACTAATTTTTTCAGTCAATGTTTCATTTATATATTTCCATCATAACCCATTAGAGTATCTATTACATTTGTGGTAATTTCATTTCTCATAAACATTAAGTTAAATATTTGAAAAATGATATATGAAATTTCACAAGTAATTTTTTTTTGAATTTATACTAAATATAACTTCCCTAAGGTTGAGATCAAGATCCATCATTAATATTAATGGAGGATCTAACATGTTTTGAAATAGGAATGCATGACATGACCTAAATATGAGGAATGCGAGGGATAGAAAATCATGATGAGGTCATTTCAATAAATCTTCCTGTTGTTTTGTTTTATAATACCATAATAAAAAAGATAATCTCAATAGACAATTCATTGAGAATGTAATTATTCATATATTCTTCCATGATATTCTTTTACTTGATCATCTGATGGTTCTGACTAGTATCATGTCCATTTAGATGTCATAATCCCTTGTTCCTCCCAATACTAGGCCTTTGATCCGTCTATGACTTTTCCTAGTATTGACCTATGCTAAAGCACAATTCATAAAATACCAATAATAACGCATTCATGATTCTATATAGCTTGGTCTATGCCTTATGTTTGGTCATACTCTATAGTTTTATAGCTTCTGATGGACTTCATTTTTTACTTCTTCAGAACATAATTTCTTTATAAAAAATATGATCTTAAACTACTTTTTCTAATTTCTCTCACATCATATATACAAATATTTTATTCTATAAATTATTAATAAAAAATTAATTATGTAATAAAACCAGTAAAGATGATAAGTATCAATTAAAAGTTATGCATGAGATACATCTATCACCTTAAAATGTAATAATAGTTTTTTCATTTACATTTCCATTCATAAATCCATGATCTATGTTAAACTTCCCAATTTACATTATCCTCATAAATATAAATAATCAAAAAGACTTCATTTTCATCATGTCCTATTTATATATCCCAAATTAGGTATTCGGCTATATGCAGCATGAATACTTCTGTAATTCCCATTTTTCGAAATCCTATTATTCATAATAGAATCCAAATCAATGAAAAACATCTTCTAAAACATAAAAATATTAGTATAAAAGTTTTATTTAAAAACCATTATATCATGGTTTCCTTAGTTCATATTCTATGGAATGGTGATGATCATTTCCTTTTTTTAATTAGAAATATAAAATAACACAAAAACTTCCATGCAACCTATTCTTAAAATATATTTACTCCAATATTAAAAAAACCCCTTTTATATCACATGTGCATGATTTTATCTACTACATCATATAAGGATAGTCAATTTTAAATATGGTCAACTTTCATTCATACATAATTATCTTAAAAATTTCCAATACCACTTTTATACACATTTTCAGTAGCCAACATAAAATAATGCATCATGAATTTCCCCTGGAGAAGTTCTTCATCACTGAACATTATCTAGTGACTCTATGTAACTACATAATTTATCAATCTCTATCAAACAGTAAAATATACTAAAGTAGAAATATTAAGACTCCTCAAACATCCTTAAACATTATTTAAACTTATCACATGTATTTATAAAATATAGAATATAATTATAATCCCAAAATATAGTAAATATAATGAATTAAGTACCCTTTATGTATTGAAAATAAATATTTCTTTAAAATATATTAAAAATTTTTATTTTAATTATATATCTTTAGTGTTATATTATATTTTTAAATATTAAATTAAATTCAATTTATTAAATGTTTTTAAAAGTATATTAATATTCATTTTATGGACTTATAATTATAATTATTATTTAGAATATCATAGAAACAACAATTGTCTTACAAGAAACAAGAATTTATTTTTTCATATAAATATCCATTATTGTAAAATTTTATATTTTAAATATTTTTTTATTTTTAAAAATAATTATTTTACTAATAAATTTTTATTTTAATAAAAAAACCATATATTTAATCAATGGGTTGATAATAGATTCCAAATATTTTTTTATTAATTTTATATATATAAGGGCATGATGTAAAATGGGAAATGTTTTGTACAATCCATTGTTTTGATAAAAACCCATTATATGTTTATAAAGTGAATTTGTATAAAAATAAATGTATTTATTACTTTATAAAATTTATATTTATATTCAATATTCTAATTTATTGTTGTTATATACTATGTTTTACATTTGAATTCAAATTCCTTTTAAAAATGAGGGTGCATTTTTGAGTTGAACTTTATAGAGCATTATCAATTGTGTGGGTAAACTCTTATGGATCACATGAGAAGGGTGTAAAGAATGTAATATCAAATAAACATAAAAATGATTTTTAATTTAAATTAATGAATACAAATTGGTTATAATTTTAGTAATACATGATAATTCTTTTATAAAATATGAGTATGATTTGAATGTTAATTATACTACTAATAATAATATTTATTTATTGGATGATATTAACACTTCCTGAATATTATAAAATATTTTTTAATTTATAATATATAAAAAATATCAAATTAATCGTATCTAATTAATAATATTAATGTATATGTATATCATATAAATTATTCAAATTCTTGTTCAATGCTGACATAATGATTAAGAAACATCATAAATGTAAGAAATAAATAAGTAAGTGTTAAATATTTATTAAATTGATAAGTGAAAATAAAATATCGTATTTTAAGAGCTCATTATTATAATTAATAAAATATGTAAATACTATAAATTGAAATCCATTATTTACCAAGGGGTTTAAACTCAAATTAACGATTAAACAAGAAAATCACTATAAAAGATATATGATGTTAAAATTTTTTCATACATTACTTAAAACTTATATACTATTTTCATGATGCATATTTTTATTAGGAATTCATTTAAAACCACCACTAGTGAAATTATGGGCCATTTTACACTAATAGTTGTTGTACATAACCGTTAATTAATGAGTTTGTGAAAAATTCAAGAAAATATTTTCGGTAAATGGGGAATACCTCTCCCAATTTCAAATCAAACTACATATTCATTTCTCCCACAAAAAAATTGAAACATAATTTAAAATAAATTCCCTTATAAAATTTTATAAAATTTAGATTCTAGAATATAACCCAATAACTTAATTAGAAATATGTCTTTTAATAAAAGAGTCAATTCTTCAATATTAATACCATATTTTTTATAATTTTTTTATATTTCATCATATTATAATATTTCTAGGATCCAATGAAATAATCATATTTCATGTAATTTATATAGATAAAATTTGATAACAATAGTATAATAATAAAATATGGATGTGTTTATAAACATTGTTTCTTTGTAGTATGTTCTAGTTTGGATCGGTTTAATAATTTATAAGAATGATAGAATATATTTTCCTAATTAAAAATTTGAAAATTTAAATATGGATCTATATTTAATATTTATGATATTTAATAAAAACTAATGTAATTTATTTTCTATTTTTTATTAGTTAAATATTTTATTTAAATAATCTTTTTAATATTTTATATTTTAAATGAAAGAAGAACAATATAGATTTATTCCTTTCTAATTAGTGTTGTAAATATCATTGTAAGAGTATATTAAATTTTATATAATTTTTATAGTATGGTTCTTATCACATTATAATTACATTGATGATAAAATCATAAATAATGAATGTTAATCGAGACAGGAATAATAAACAAGAATGAAACTTCAGAACTATTATAATTTGGTAATCAATATAAATTCGATAAAACATTTAATTGATAAATTAATAAATATATGATATTTATAATAAATTAAATAATTATAAACAAGGTCACAAAAGTTTTAATTAATTTTGATATGTTGGTTATACAGATATTTAGAGTCCATTTAAACACATCCAATGTTAAGGTATGAGATTTATCTCATGGTTTATCTTACTAATTGAGATTATATCTCTTTTTTGATTAGATATTTTTCTTACTTTTTAATTTGATTCATGTTATTGCATAATTCTTTAATGCCACATTCCATATATTGTGTGTCATTTATGAGTTTGGGATGAGAATATTTTTCCATCCTATTTTTTAAAATTCATATCGTCCCCTTTCTCATACAGTTTTGTTCTATTTTATTTTCATGAATTCATATGGAAGTATTACATTCATACATTTTTTATAACTATTTTTTACATTATCATTCATTTGGATTCTATTTAGTTATATTTTATTTATTATAAAAATATCATAGTTTATGATATGTTTAATCTCAAATTTTTATTTACTTTTCAGGTTCCTATGAAGGATTTGTAATCTACATGAAAACCCTTTTATATAATAATATTCTTTCTCAATTTATTTATTACAAAATACATTGATTTATATTTACGATGTCATATTATTTCATTTTCTCACCAACAAGTAATTTATAATCCCAAAATATTTTTTTCATTTTTTTCTTTTTGTAATTTTTTTTTCACTCAAGACTCAGAATTGTAATTCAAGTAGAGATGTGATTAGTTGAAATTATTGTTATCATAAATTGAATATGAAGATAAGTGGTTGTTGGATATAGATAACAAATTCATTGTGTAATAATTTAATTTTTAGAGAAGTTTTATTAGAATTAACAAGATAGGTTATTCTATTACACGTTATTGTGATTAATTATGTGTGATATGATTATGATGTTTTAATAATATTTCATTATTATTTTATATTCCAAATTATTTCTTATATTTTTGTTTTATAATCCTATATAGGTTAAATAAACAATGGAATAGATTTTATCTCCCTTATTAGGTTTATTTTATGATTAAATATTATTATTCTAAATATTTTATGTGTGTTCAAGGCATATTCTTATGATATAGATATGAACTATATTTAATATAAATATTTCTAATGAGTTTAATTCATTATAGAGTTTCATATCCTTTTTACCATTTATTGTTCTGTTTTGTTCACATTAAATATTTCCTAACGTTTTTATATGGTTAAGGGAGGATTTTGAAACAAATCAAAGTCAATTTTATTGTTTTTTTATTAACCTTAATAGAGGACAGTGTAAAATTTATAAAACGTGTTATATAGTTTAAATGGATGTTTATATAGTGTAAGAGTGAGGTTATTATTATAATATGTATAGCTCATATGTTTATAAATCTCTAACCGTTGAGGACCTAAGGATGTAGATATTGTAATATTTATATAAAAATATGTATTTTTAGGATGTTTCTTTTATAGATATTCTGATTTTGTATCTGAGTAGGGATTGAATAAATTTATAGGAATTGATAGAGGTTAATGATTTTATTTTTATAGTATTCAGTAGTATTGGGTGTTTAATATTTTATTTTTTTAAATATTTTTAAAATAATAGTAGGATAATTTATATAATGGATATCATGATTATTTTGGGAAAGGGACAATGGATCATTAGATCTTATGTCTTAATATTTCAAATAATTTTTATGATTTTCAATTTAGATTTGATGATTTTCAATTTTTGGTGATAAATTATTTTCAGTATTAGGTAAAATTGGTTTTTCAAAAAAACATTATTTATTCTAAGATGAATTGAATATTTTATTTGGATAATTCATTATATTAATTTTATTGTATAATATAATATATGTACTATTTTTATTACATACATTAATCATTTCATGTTTTACTAAATATTAATTGATGCATTATATATTTTCTATAAATAAATTAAAACTCCATAAAAAATTATAAATATATCTTATATTAATAAATAGTATCTTTTTCTAAATTTTTATTATATAATTTTTATCAATTCAGATAATAATATAATATCCCGAAGAGGTTCCATAATGTGGTAGGGAAAAATAACATATGACCCTCTATCTATTACAAATGATCTTATTAAAATTGTTTTAAGAAAATCTTATTCATGTGATTTCAATAAATTTTCTAGTATTTAAATAACATTTATTAAAATATATGATATATTAAAATTTCATTCCTTACGTTGTAATTTCCATATATTATGGAATGTTTTTTGATGAAATATTATAATCTCAAAATATTTTTAGCAGTTAACATGGAATGTATTATCAATGAATTTCAATGTTTTTATGAGGATTCAACTCTTTTATTATTCATTGAATTTTCAGTAATCTTCATATTATAGATCCATCGATCAAGTCATATTTTCATACTATAAATTTACAAGTGTTAGATAAACAGTAAATGAGCCACATTTAAAAAAATAATAATTTCATTATATTAGATCATATAATTAGTATCATGTTATTTATTATGATTAAAAATAGTATTTAAAAAATCAAAATTTTCAAAACTATATATTTATAATAATTAGTTGAATTATAAATGTACCGATTTGAAGGAATAGGTAATATAAATTATTTTAAAACTGTTTTATGTGTTTATTAACAACTTTTTCCCTCATAATTTGTAAATAAAAGGACTATGATCAACAAAATTATGGATAATGTCGATGTTATATATTTAATTTTATTATTTCATTTAATATAATGTTAGTATAATATGTTACTAAATATATCATTTTTTGGTGTTGTTTTTAGAGATCACAAAGGGTACGTTCTTGGATCTTTATATGGTTTGTGTGGCTTTTCTTCCACTCTTGAAGCAGATATTCATGGAGTCATGGAGGTCGTTGAACATGCTGACCGGTGAGGTTGGAACAAATTATGGATCGAATGTGACTCCACATCCGTGGTTATGGATCTTCGGATAGGTTCTCTTCATCTTTCTTGGAAATTGACCAATCGATGGACAAGGTGCATGGACCTAATCATCGCAAAGGAGCATATCGTCACTCATTCTTACCAAGAGGAGAACTCTTTGGTTGATGGGATTGCTGGTAAAGGAGTTAATGGTCCAAAATTTCAATGGGAGGATCAAGTACCGGATGAACTAATTCCTATCCTTTAGAAGTATAAATGTAAATCTCTTATATTCAGACTTGTGTAATCTCTCTTTTTTATTAATAAATGGATCATGCTTTTCTTGGCAGGGTCATCATCTTGTTTCAAAAAAAATTAATGAAATTATATTTATGAAATTGATAATATAAAATTACATATTTATAATTAAAATATTCGAAATGGTTCATATAAGAATAATGTAACTATAGAAACAAGTAAATAAATAGACCACAATATAGAGGTATACTTCACTGTGGTATTTCATGTAAATCAAAACACAAATTATAATCGAATAAAAAAGTATAATTAATTAAAATAAAATAGATATTTTTATAGATAAATTATAGAGTATAATGAAATTTTTATAGATCTATGTAATGGTATACTTAAGAACACAAATATGTAATATTACAATTATTATTAATTTAGTGACTATATAGATTTTCAGGTTAATTGATATGGCACAGTTTGGGTTTTAATTATATCATCGACTAGATAAATAAATATGATCAATTAGTTATACATTATATATTAAAAACAAATATTCTTCTCGTATGATATATAATATTCCTTAGTTTTTGTTAAATATATTTTTTTAACATGATTTCTTATTTCAATCTATTTGATAAATTGTCTAATTACAATATATTTAGAAAATGTGATTTATATTCATTTTATTGAATTAAATTTTATTACTTAAACTTTCTCTGAAAAATTTATAAAGTGACCTGAAACATGAATGTGATTTTTGATTTAAAAGTAAATATATGTTATTATGAAAATATATTTCAATATATCAAGGGTTTTATGTGAATATTTGGTCTTGAAAAATTTGATATTATTTTTAACAAAATGATCTAAATATTAGAAATCAACATGGTAAGTTTTTATGGAATGTATTTATTAAATATTATCATAAATAAAATGTTATCAAAAAAATATAATAGTGATTTATAATCAATAATTATGAAATAATATCATGGTAAAAGTTTATAATTAATATTTTTATTCTAATATATTTATCATAAAAATTATTTAATTTAAAATAAATATTCTAATTTATTGGTTTTTTATGTTTTTTGATATAATTGAATTAAATTTCCTCTTAAAAGTAATAGTTAAATTTCTTTTTTATCTTCCAAAATCATTATGATATTTGAGCCAGGAAAAGTTTAAATCACTTTAGAATGGTATGTAACATGTATGAGCACCAATTTAATATAAAAAATATTATTATTAAAGATAATGGACTAATTAAAATATATTATGAGTTTAATAAATGATTTAAACTCATTTTACAATCAGGGTTTGAGTTCAAATGAAATTCTATAACATAATATTAAATATTTATCTAGATTGATAAGGAATATTTTATAAACATATGTATCATTTTTATTATGATGATTTATTTAATATATCAATAAAATATTATCTAATTATAAAAATTTATTTTATATTTCATTATAATTATTTAAATTATGTTTTAATACCAATCCAATTCTTCCACAATATAAGAAAATTAACAAATAATGAATAAAATATTACTAAGTGAATATATTGAGAAGGGATAATTTAATATTTTGTTTTATATGATAAGTATGTTGAGTAATAAATTACATAAATGTAGTAAGATAAATTTAAAAAATTTCTACATATATTTGAACAAAAATTATAATATTATACCTATAGATCACATTAAATGAAACATAAAACTAAGAATGGTTTATCGCATAATAGAAGAATTTTTTTTCTAGACCCATGCGAATGATAAATGTCTAGAAAAAAAAATTCATTTTCTATTTATTACTAAATTCAATCTAAAAAATCCATTCCTTAATCATTAAGTAACATGAATATTTAAAATGATTCTATTGCTTTAAATAGAATGGGTCTAACTAAAAACATTGAAAATCACACCAGAATTCATAATTGGAGTCTATAATATGAAAAAATTCAGTCCAATATAATGTTTTATGAATTTTTACATAGTTGGGTCTCAGGATGAAGTCACAAAGCCTTCATTAAAATATTCTTAAGGAAATATTTTACTTTTCAACTAAGATATCATCTTATTCTTATTTTTTATTCATTATATTCTTCTACCCCCTCTTCTTAAAACAAATTTAATTTTTTATAAAAAAATTTATATTAATATAAATTTATAATTACTGTAATATATTTAAAAAATTATAGGTATATAAAAAACTATTTTTATAGTATATTAGTTTAGGATGGTTAAACCACTTACATGAATGATGCTATACCATTTTAAAAAATAAAAATTTTAACAAGGTGAGAATTATTGAATATTAATTTTTTATAAAATTAAATATGAACATAAATCATTGTTTTTTATCACAAATGGTAACTCTGAAATAAAAGTTATTAATAATAAAGACATTATTATTGGTTAATTTTGATGAAATGAGAATGATATGGATTTCAAACTTATAAATAATAATAATATTTATAATTAAATGAAAATAATAATTTAAAAATCAATATAAAATTTTAATTATTGTATATTAAATATTATAGAGATGATAAAGACTTTGAACAAAGAATGATGATCCTGAAGACCATACCGAAAGCGATATGAAACCTAGAGAATTATTACTATCCTTCAGTTGATATTTATTATCTATAAATTATATTTAACTTATAAATGAATATAATTGATTTTTAGTATTTGAAGCACCTATAAATGGGATCATAAAATTATTTTTAATAAGTATATATAGATTATATAGTTATTTTGAGCATATATAAATATTTAAAATGTTAGGTAAGGTTGTATTCTTATGATCATTACTATTATTTGAGATTACCGGTTTTTGTATCTTTAACTTCCATGTCCTGGTTATACATGTTATATCATGATTATTTAATGTATTATTTCAAAAATTGTGGTTTACTTATGATTTTGGGAAGATAATTTATCTCTTAACTATCTCTCTCTTCCTTAAACATTCTAACATGATTTCTTTCTCCCAAAATATACTAATAGTTATTCTATATGGAATCCAAATTTTTTTCTTATTTCATGTAATTACCATATATTTATTATTAATGTCATTTATTGGTATTAAATATTACCATATTTTAATTATTATAAGAATATAATACAAAAATATATATTTATTTATAAAATTTCCTACAATTTATTATAGTTATTTGGGGAATTTTTCATTAATGGGGAATTATTTAACACACATTTATTAGATTTAAATCACTGATTTAACATTAATTATTATGATTATTGATTTAAATTAAAGATCCAATGATATTTATTCATGATAGGATTCATCAACAATATAGATGTTGTCAGGCGGTCCCATGGTATAGCCCACAATGCATTGAGATATTATTTCTTCTTGTATGGGTTTATTATATTGATTTTAGAAGGAATGTATTATTTCCTATTATTTCACATGATTTGATGGAACAATCCTATGAAATTGATAGTAGTTTTATTCATATTAATGAATTATAATGTTCTTTAGAGTCTAATTAATTATATATATTTCTTCTCACATTTATAGATATTTTTAGGCTATTTTTATATTTTATATTTTTTATTAAAATATTTAATGGATGATTATAAAATATATCAATCCCATGATTCATTCCTTTGGATTTCATTCGAGAAATAGGAAATAAATATTTTCTTAAACCAATTTGTAAGATGAAATAGATTTTTATGTGGTTTAGAAAATGTGGATATTATTACAATTGTTAGGTTTCCATTTATATTAAAAAGTCAGTCCTAATGGACATGGATGAATGAGTATTGTAATATTTTTAAAAAAATATAAATTTATTGTCTTCTTCTATTTCGTTGATCACATGAGAAAATGCTTAGGTGGGATACTGGTATGAGGCGTTGGGATGATAATCATGTAAGAGAGAGAACTTTTTGTATGAGTCTAACATTGTTGACAACTGATGCACATTATAGAGACATGATTGCATGTGACTCTTCCTTTTAGTAGAATATCCATTACTGTAATTTTTCATCCAATATAAATTCTTCTAGGACCGTGATTGTTTTTGTTTCCTTTTTTAAATATATCGATTTGTTTCTAAAGATATTGTTCCTTAAGATAGTTTACAAAGTATATTTCATGATAAATTTCCTTAATAAATTTTTAAAATTAATTTAAGAGAAATTTACTTAAAGGGGATTATAATATTGTTCCTTAAAAATTTGATTATGCCAATACATTCATCAATGTTACAAATGTCAAGAATTTTTTCAGGATCTAAGGAATTTCTTATACACATTTATATAATTTGAAAAATTTCCATGATGGTCCATAATAGATAATATTTGGAATACTAAGTGATTTTTTATAAAATATTTTAAAATTTTAACAGCAAAACATTTGATAGGAGAAGAGTTGAGTAAATTCAATGAACAGTTTTGAGAAGCATGTCTGGACAAGTTTTTAATATTTTATACAATGTTTAAAATAGTAACATAGGGACGAATTTCAAGACAAGAGATGAAAGATTTTAATAACTATTTAAATTAAAAGTGCTGAATTTAAAATTTCAGACCAATGTTTTGAGAAATTGATTTTTCATGTAAACCGGGTCACTATATATTGAAAAAATGTAGGTAATAATATTCAACGAATGATGTTTCCTAGACAAATGGTTTTGTATGAGGTTTTAAAATAATTCTTTTTACATAATGTATGATGTTTAAGTTTTAATGTTTTTAAGTGAAATGATAAAAGTTACCCATTGGAAAACCCATAGTTCAAAAAAATTGAACAGATGGGTGAGCATCACATTACTTATTTTTTATATCATCAAACATAACTTTTGAATTATGATTGTTTTGAGAAATTATTGAGATGATGAATAATGAATTGGTAGGGTTATGAAAATAAAATAAATGTGGATAAGATATATTTTTCTACAATATAAAATGTCCCTATAGTAGTAACATGAAAACCATAGAACCAAACAAAGTAGTTACCAAAATAGTATTTGGATGAACTTATATAAGATGTGTATTTACCTTCATTACGTAATTCATTATTATACAATTTTATCAATGTTCTTTACTCAATTATTTAAATTTTTTTTATAATAATGAGGATAAATGGTTTTGAAAATGATCAGTAACACAATTTTAAAGTCATTCCAAGAATGTATAATCTTTATTAAAACAGCATGAGTATTTGAGGATGTACTAAATTGATAGAGAAGAATTGTAGAGATATTAGAATAATAAAGATATTAGGTTTTGTATTTTCTGTAAGAGGGAAGGTGATGTTGGTTTTCCACTATTTTTTATTTCCAGAGCTGCTATCAAAGGGGAATCAATTACAATATGAACTACAAACAAAAACTGTTCATTTAATAAAATAAATATGATAAAGATTTGGTGTTTGTATTGGGTTATAATAAATCCATTTTATGAATAGAAATCGTCCAAAGTTCCGTTTAATGGAGAGTAAGTTTAGACAGTAGAATTTATTTTTTACTCAAATGAAGTATATAGATAATTTTAGAAACATTTCCATATTGGAAATAATAAGAATAAAAAAAGAAATAAGATGGAAAACTATAAAAAGTACACAACTGATTGAAGTTTAGTTAGGAGTTTCAAATGGAGAACAACATATGGATACCATTAGATAGAGGTTACCTAATACAGTCATCATACAATTATTTGTTATGGTATTTTTCAAATAAATTCTATGGTGTTGTTATTGAGCATATGCTAGTCTTTTAATGATTAGGAAAGAAGTTTCAAATAAAATATCCTATTAAATTTTTTTGAAGGTAGTTAAGTCTGTACACAATGTAAGGTGACACAACTTTCTAGTCATGGAAGAGAAGATCTTCTTAAATTAGATAAAAAAGTACATGTAAATATCACATTTCTGGGGGATATCACTCATTATAAAATAAGATTTTGGGATGGGGGTATAATCTACAGTGACTTAAGTTGGTAGAGAATATATAAATGGGTTTTATAAACAAATATAGAATAATATCTTATCATTGTGTGTAGAAATGAGGTTGGATATAAAAACATTAATAGGGGTATAACCAGTTTCTATCTATGTCATTATAATAATAAAAAATCTATTAAAAAATAATTGTTGGGGGGAATAATCCTCATGACATAAAATTTTTATTTTTTATAAAACATGTAAATATCATATAATGATCATTATTTATATTTTTTCATGAACAATGTGAGCATTTTCTTTATATTTTAATGAATCAAAAATCAAAACATGTTTTCATAGGTTAATAAAAGTGTGTATAGATATATAATAAATTATTATTATAAATGATAAATTAATAACTAATTCACCCCTCCCCCTCATAGTAAGCATATAATTAATCCAAGGGTACTATTAGTGGTATTAAAGGGAATGTTTCCTATAAAAGATCCAATTGTGAGGACATACATTTTTAATTATTAAAATACAAGGGAGTACTTATTTCTTATGGTTGAAACTGTCACAGTTGGATGTCTAGGATATTACACTATCTTCTATATCATGGAAAATAAGCTAGATATGCTACGATAATGTAAATAACCACATTAATTATATTTTTATGATATATTTCTATTAAATTAATATGTTAGATGATGTAAAAGGTCATAATTCCATGTTTTTTATCCCAAACTTTTTTATGAAAATATTATATGCTTCTCAATTTCTAAACATATGTATGATATTTTTGGGATAATTTATGAAGGAAATTAGAAATATAATGAATCTAAGATTCCAACATAGAGAATAATAATTAAATTTATTTATATGGGTAGTGAAGAAATTATTGATGATTACTTTACAAGATTAAATGAGATTTCCAAAAGCATTAGAGACTTTTTTGAGAAGCTAGAAGATTCTAAAATCTTTAAAAAACTGATAATAAACACTCTAAATAGGTTTTATGCCAATGTATCTTCATTTAGAAAGAAAAAGGATTTATCATAGGTTGAGAAACAGAACATCTTTATGGAATATAAAATGAGAAATGAAACAATATTTTATTAATAAAATATAAATTAAATGTATTTTAAGGATATTTTAAAAAATATATCTCATGTATAAGGAATTTGTGGAATAATATAATGATTCAATTGACGAGGAAAATCAGCGGCTTTAACGTAATAATTTCTCTTCTTAACATTAAATATCATAAGAGTAAGTGGAAAGGTAAAAATTTTCGTAAATGATGTATTGGAAATGAAAAATTCCATTTTTTATAATGGTTTCCTCAGAAGAAGAATTTAGATTATGAATTATAATAACTATGTATATATTCTCCATTAAAAAATTGAGGAAACATTAAATAATTTTCCTTACCATAATATTTATTTTGAGAAAAAGTGATCATGATGATTTTTTATATTGGAATGAATCATTTAATTATGTCATTGTTTTTTCTCCAGATGGAAAAAATAAATGATTCACCATATATTAATGATGATGGGAAAGAAATAAAAAAACTATGTTGGTTTTGAAATAAAATTTGGACATAGCACGCGAGGATAATACAAAACTCAAAAAGAAAAAGAATAAGTTGAATAATCATGTAAAAGAAACAAATTTTGTGAATGGTGACCAAATAAAAAAGGTGTACATTAAAATTACTGTTTTTATATCTCATAGAATTAATGTTAGTGGTATTTAGAAAAAATATAATTTTTTAAAGAAACATCTACTGGATATGAGAATATCTACATGATATAAACAATATTTGTTTAGGAAAACAAGGGAAAACAGTTAAATTTTTTCTAACCATGAAATTACTGTGAATGTTATTAATGATGTTCTTTCAGAAATGAATGAAGGTTTTCTAGATAATAAAAAATGTTTCATAGAGTAAAAATTGTGTTAATAATGATCAGAGAATACTTGACCAATAATGTTGAGGTTAAAGGTAAAACTTATGAAGATAGTGTAAATAATGAATTATAGAAGCTGGTTTTTTTATTCCTAAATGATACCAAAATACCTCAATCAAAATTAATATTGGAGGTTCAAAAGTGAGGATTTCTGATAAATCATCTTCCACAAACTTAGAGTGAAATTATTCAAGAATATATCTCCCTAAATGAAGTTTCGTATAGTCTACAAAAATATTTCAACACCAAAATATGAGAAGTACTATAACTAGTTCCGAATATCATAATTCAAAGGTCTTAATTACTGTTGAGGAGTTTTTTGGGTAACAAGGATACTCAGGTTGGCACAACGTGTCATTACCAAGAAACCATTATGAATCAAGGTGTATGGATTATGATGAGAGAATAATAAAAACTATCATGGATTTTTATAATAAAAAAATGTTCCAAATTTTATATATAAAGAATCATCAATAATAAAATGTAAAATAATAGATTTTTGCGAGATATAAGAAATTTTAGTATAATAAAAATGATGATCAAGGAATGGGGCATATTAATGTTTATTTGGATATGAAAGGGTCATTAATCATTTTTATAAAGTAAATGTCCTTTGAAAAAAAGAATAAGGAATAAAAAATCTTGATAAATAGAAGAGGAGGAAAAATGAATCAAATTAATTGATAAAAGTTGATAAATGTTTCAAAAAATTTGCTTATTTGAAAATTTAGAATATGTGAAAGAGATGAGAGGAAAATGAGGATGTTAAAAATAAATTGTATTCATATCTTTTAAGACTAACATGATATGATGGAGAATATGTTACAAACTCAATGTAACAATGGCATTAAAAAGATTACGAATACATGATAACAATGTCTCAAGTCTTTATAGATGAGAATAAATAGATTACTAAATATGTTGAGGATGATCACATGAAATAAAGAATAAGAAATTAATAATATATTAAATATGAATAAGTTGATAATGAGATACAATTATCCATTCGAAAAAATAATTCAAATTAAAACTGAGGTTCTTAATTATACCCGACAATGGGTTATTTTTACTATGTTCTAGGTAATTTACAGGGATTATGAAAATAAGATGGTTATGTGATAACAATTTTTTCACAAAAATTTTGATAAATACATTATGAACCAATTATAGTGACATGATAAGGAATGGATTTATGCCCTTGAGGGGGAGGAAATCTGGAGATGAGGTTAGAGGTTCGCACTTTTGGTAAAAATGTGTTAAACAATTTGTGATATTAGTGATTTGTAATTTATAATCATGAACTATTGTTATATTATTATTAATATGGGATCTATATTTCTCTTACCAAAAATTATCCTAGTTTCCTTTATATAATGACGATAACAAGAATTATATGTCATTTAGAAAAATGATCGCCATGATTATTCAATAAATTTTTTTACACCAGGTTCACTCACATTGACATACAATTTCTTAGTTAAATTACCTTTATTAAAAAACTCATGTGATATAGGTTTTCTCGAATAACATTATCATGATTCTATAATAAAAGAATATAACTTGAGAGGATCTTCATGTAAGGATTTTTGTTTGATTGAAAATATGGGGGAGAAGTTAAATAGGGGGATATTGAAATGAAATCAACATATGGGGAGAAATAGTGGATTAAATTTACTCATGATGTATATGTTTCTTGTTTAATGTGGATATTTTTACTAAATAGAAGTCTGGATATTTTTATGACCAACTATGACTTGGTAGTATTTTTTATCAACATATCTATATTTAATTGAATAAAAATTTAATTAATCTTTTTTTAGGATGATTCAATGGAAACATAATTAAAATATTTTTATAAGGTAGTTTTAGGAAGCTTTGTTACGAAGTATTATTACAAATTTTCATCAAATTTTCAAATGATTTCAACCAATTTAAAACTGTTCCAAACATATTTAAATTTGTAATGACATGGGATAAATTTTGTACACATTTGTACAATGTTATAAATTTATATGATAGATTAAAAAAGAAGTGTATGATTTTATGATGTTTTTATAAGAAGATTTCGAAAAATTACTAGTTAAGAATTTTGAAATGAAGGGTTAAATTAAAAAGATGAAAATTTGTAAGAAGTATTTGTATTTGATTTTTTTTCACTTTCATACAATTTTTAAATAATAACAAATGGAAAAATGTACAATACATAAGAAGTTATATTTTAATTTATTTTAAATAAATTAGAGGATTAAAATGTTAAATACTATATTTTTTTGACAAATAGTTTTCAATTGATACGAGTTGTTATAATTTTCAACTATATATTCCACTATCTTCAATTGATGAATTTTTCTTAACAAGTATATTTATATGAGTTTTTAAATTGGAAAATTATTTGCTATATATTTTTATTTATGTTCAATGTTTTGAATAAATGAAGTGTTATACTGAAGGAAGGCCATCAAAAAAATTCCAAAAATATATGATATGTTCTAGCATTAGATAAGAATTGTCGATATCATGAAAAAACATTTATGGGATATTTTTTTGAGAAACGCTTGATATTAGGTAGGGTAATCCTATAGAGTTAAATAAATTTATAAAAGTTTATAATTTATTTTTTTATACGATAAAAAATGTTCCTAAAAATGTCACTATAAATACGTGATATCATATATTTTTTGAAAAGATGCATCAGATGAACTTATTTTGGATGACGATTTAGGAGATTAACATAAAAACTTTTTAGGAAATTATAGCATGATGATGTTGCGAAATTATATAACATTTTATATATTTATGAGGTTAAGTATGTTTTAATATTTTCTATAATAACAATTTTATGGTAGTTCAAAGAAAGAGCTCGCTTTAATGAAACATTATGTTTTTTCAAGACTGTTCCAAAAGAGATGGAAAATAATCAAGAGAAATTAAAATAAGTGAGATATTTAGTTTCTGGGATATAATAAAGAGAGAAACTAAATTCCTCTCCCCTAATTTATATTTTTGGAACATGTATAAAATGGGTTGGATGTATAATATGAAACAAATATGAGAATACTATTAATTATGATGAAAATATGAACTGATGATGATTTCTAATGAGGATTTGATTCTAAAAAATCAACATGAATATGGGAAACTAGTTGGATTTATATCTTATAAAGAATTTTGATAGTTAATGATTGAGTTTTTAAATAGTTTATGTTGGAATAAAACCAAAAAAACATGCCTTATCAAATATAAAAGCATTAGATGAAGTCATGAGATTGTTTCTTGTGTTGAAATTACTATAGTATAGTGAGGAGGATGAGACAAAGACCATTATATAATGAACATTAGAAATAGCTTACTAGAAAGTGTTATCAGAAGAAAATTTCATAAGGATTTATTTAAAATAAATCATGAAAAACTATTATAGAGAATATCCCTTTCATACAATGTTCAAGAGGATGTTTCTAGGAAAAACGAATCATACGATATTTGTAGATGATATTGATGTTTGTTTATAGGAGAAGGTGATAAAAATTTAATGTTTAGGATGAGAATATAATTTAATTATCTATTATAAAATAAGAAGAAATGATTTTATAATTTGAGGGTATAACTATTTTCTTAAAATGATAGTTGGTTGGGGGTATAACCAGCTGTGACATTAGTGGATTTTGTTATGATAGATTGGTGGTGGATCCACGGTTGGATGAAGGATGATTATTAAGAGGTAAAACCAACTTATTTTTGTTCTTTTCTAGTCCTTCGATAAGTTAGTTGAATATTCTATATTGGGGTAAATAACCCACAATTTAAGGAGTTTGTCTTTGTACCAGACCTTTTAAATATAGCATGTTGAATTTTCATTATACTTGATCAATATGATAGGGGAGGTTGAGATTAATATTTGAATTGATTATAACATTAAAAATTTCATATGGGGAAAGAATAATTCAATTATATTGTAAATATATAGTTCTTGTAAAATAAATAGTAATCACTTATTCACCCCTTTGTCTCTCAATGATTCTATAATTAATCCAAGGAAAATACTTATTCCACTAATTTTTCGTTAGATAAAACTATAATTTTACATGGTATGGACCATTAAAATATAAAAAATATATTGGGGAAAAATTTTATAAAATGAAATCACAATAATAATGATTAATTAAATACAATCACTCTTAAATTACTTATAGTATATGAGTGTAGTCTAAGCATAATGGTGGAATTCTATATTCTAATTTTTAAACAACGTTTTGATACCATTATTGTAACACCGTTATTTTTGAAGAATTATTTTTTTCCAATAAAATTAGTTTCATATATATCATTCATTGCATTAAATATTGAGGTGTTCTTGTATTATATGTTACATTATTATTATATTGTAACACACACGACACTATGTTTTAACAAAATTGGTGTAAATGATTAATATTATTTTGAAGCAGCCATTACAGCCTGGACATTTAATACAGATATATAAACATTAATAAGTAATTTAAAAAAAAATTAATTTCCTGTGTATCTTTCATTACATAAATGTTGAGGTGTTCTTGCGTTACAAGTGACATTATGTTTATCTTGTAATACACACAACACTATTTTTTAACAAATCTGCAGTAAATGATTATTATTATTCAGAAGTGACCATTATAGCCTAAATATTAAACATAGATATATAAATATAGATAAATTATTTATAAATATTAATTGTAATGGTTTCATAAAATGAAACTGTCTTGATAAATAAGTACATAATTTTTCAATAATGTTTTTCTATGTTTTGAAAATACATTTTTTTCCAAAATAGTTGTTTTTTCATTTTTTATTATATGTAGAATAATATAATTTTATTTTTAACCTTTTAGAAAATTTATTTGATAAAATAAAAAAAAAATTAAATAATTATATCACAATTCCCTTATAGATATTTTTTTTTTAATTTTATTATAATAATTATTTTTTTATTAATAGGAAAAAATATTTAATTTTAATTGAAAACTACATTTTATTTTAAATTCATTATAAAATATAAATATATATTAATTTATATTTAAAATAAAATAAGTTCAATTATATTTCTATTAATCCAATATAGGTCATTTGAATTATTTTCATATTTAATTTTTAAATAAAACATTTTAAGCTTTCAAACTTTTTTTATTTGAAATCCTGCTTTCTCATTGCCAGTATGCTATCAATTTTAAATTGAAAATTTGCACTCCTATAAATTGAATTTTAAAAAATGGTTTAAATATTTGTAAATTTTAAAAATTATATTATATATTGAGTTCCACTTATATTTTGAAAAAGATGAATTTAAAAGTTAGTAATAATTAACTACCACAGTTAAGGATAAAATTGGATTACCGAGGGGTTAAATGAATAGGATAAGGGTTAAAATTACCTAAAAACTTGTCTAAAATATATTTTATGGCCATATTGAAAACCGATAATGTCTAAGTCTCACTAATAATCAGTTTTTGTGACTTTTTAATAAGGAAAACGTGGGTTCACCTTTTTCTTTTCAAATAATTACAAGTATTCCACTCACCTCACGTATAAAATACAACCACATATATTATCTACATCACAAATTGAACCCAATTTGATTTAAAAAAAATACCAAAATCCATTCATAAAATTTCTATTTTCATTCTAGTAAACTAATTTTGGTTATATATCTAACCTAGGATTGCTTTTGGTGCAAACTTAAGGAGTTTTCATGAAGAAGTGGTAATTTTCTCTAATTATATTTTTTATAATTTATGATTCCAACCCCAAAAATTATTATTAAACCATGATGATATAATAAAAATATTATCACCCTTATAATGATATTTGTTTTTAATTTAATGACCTATATGTATCCCTACATCATTCAAATGTGTTATGAAATCATTATTCCTGTGTATATAAGACTACAAAGTCATGAACTAATGTCATTCTATTTCCTATTAAAACCTCACACGACTTGTTATAATTATGGATTAACTATTTAGATATTATATTTTTTATATTATTAATCTTATAGAATTAATTTATCGTACATTCCTTTATATATTCCATTCTATGGGAATATGATAATTTTGCTCATGTGAACTGCGACCGGCCGCCTCATGAAGCGATGTAATTAATTCACGATATACATGGAATCTAATAAGGATGGTTTTAATGAAAATATTTGATATATGTATAATAGAAATTATTTTTTAATGTAAATATATTTTTTTCATTTATTTATTTTAATTATTCTAGAAAATGGATAACAACGTGCATGCGTACATATGGAAAACTGTCTCAATGAATAGTGTATTTCATTTTTTATCTCTAACTCTAATGGATTAATTAAAATATATTAAAAAATTATATGTAATATTTATATAATGTTTAAATTTATGCATATTATGAAACCATGATAAAATTTATAGGACCTGCATTAAAAATTCAAAACCTACATGAAAAAAATAGTTATTTCCCGAAATATGACTTTAAAATGGAATAGTAAAAAAACTGGTAATAAAAGGTCATATGTAAATAATATATTGAATGATATATGTAATTATGGATTTTTATTTTATCTATAATAAACATATATTTCTTCTACAGTAGTTTTGATCATGTAAGATGGAAGTTATGGATTATGTTATATGATTTCCCTCTCAGTTTAACATCTATCAGACACATGCCACATTAACCCCAAATTTCATTTTTTTGATTTATATATAACTTATGAATATATTTTATGATTTTTATCTTAAAAATTATGGATATTAAAAACCCAATTTCATATATCCATTTTATGAGGATTAGGATTCAAATGTTACAAAATTGGTAATGGGTTTATGTTATAATGTCATATATTGCATGGATTATTAATGATTATGAATAAAATGTTGAAATTATATGATCTTCCCCTAAAAATTTATAATTAAAATTATTCTCCTTTGTTTATTCCAAATATTTTCATGTAAAAATATAATTTTACACTCTTTTAACTGAATATAAATGATTATTATTTATGGGAAAAACTATTAATTTCTCTCTTTGGTGGGAAATATATTTTTAATTGATTTAAGTTTTATAAAAATGTTTTCAAAAATGTTTAAAAATTTATTAAAAATAATTTATTAATGATATACATACCCATTCATTTATTTTTGTTAAATGTTTCAAAATTATTCTCCTTGTCAGGTGAAAATGAATGTCTATTTGGATATTACCAAAAGTGTGAAAGGAATTATTATTTTCACTTGTATAACATCACTAGAATTTTCATCTATAATGTAAATTATGTTATTTGAAGAATAATTTATATTTTTCAGAGATTACAATTAAAAAATTATTTTCCAAACGTTTTATGAAATATTAATTTTAAAAAGAGATTTCTTATGAAGAGTTATTTTTATCCAGAAATATTCCATGTGTCTTCTCGAAATCATTCTCTATCTTTGATGAAATCCTTTAATGTTAAAAATGCTTTACTGGACATATGATACATGGATAATGATCATATTCTATCTCTGAGTGGATTATATTTTTTAAGAGATGATGTTATTTAAATCCATTTCTCTTCTATTGGTTATACCATAAGAAAAGTCTTATGAATCCCATGTAATTTCATGAGGTATGTTATGAAGAAATATTGAAATGATTATAAAAACAATATCTTATCCATAGTTTATGATATATTTAAATCTTTATGAAAACCATTTCATTTCATGGGTTATGATATGATAAATGATTTATGATATTGTGGAATTCATAATATGGTTTTCATTATAATATGGTGGGACCCACTTCATATAAATTGTGTAATGATTTTTATCACATTAGATAGAATGAACCAGGATGGGTAGTCAACAAAGTTCAGTACGATACTTTTTCCACCATGATGGTTGGTGGAGTGAACTGAGACAACTATAACAATTGGGAGAGTGAAACCATTCCACTATGATAGACGCTTAAGTGATCCATGAAAACTATAGAAATTATTTTTGGTTCTTATTTATTTTCCAAAATTCAATATCATAAGCTAATTTTATGCTCTCATTGATCATATTATTTGATTCTCTTATGATTCATGACTTATGAACTTCCAATATTTATTCCATGACTCAATATTACAATATTATATATAGATGGTATTTTTTTCAAATTTTATTATCAGGTTCTCATGCCTCTATTTTATGTTATACATGCAAATCTCCTTTTTTTACTCTTACTAACCATATGATCTCACCTTTTTTTATATTTCATTTCCCTAGTTTATGATGAAATGTGTTAAAAATGACATTTCATAGAAGGTTTCTTATTTTGAGGAACATATTGAGAGATGATAAAGTTTATGTATGATTTTTTTTCTTCTGACTATGTTTCTAAGAACACTATTAATTTACAATTCTCAAGTGTGTGTTTGTGTAGTGTAATAATGATTTATGAAAAAAATATGTAATATTGATGTATGATAAGTCATGGAAACCATAGTGGGTATTATTGGATAGGTTTATTTAGCATTGCAAAACTATGATGGGAAAACATTAGTGAGACATGTAATGATATGTTTACTATCAATTATATAATTGAGATAAAGAATAGAAAACTACCTGGGAATTTTGTTAAAGGTTTGAGAGAGTTATTTCCAAGAAATTTATTCCTATTTTGCATAATAAAATTAGATTTGGGTATGAAACAGAGGTACCTAGAGGTAGTAAATCTGAAAGGGTAGCATTGAGATGGACATTATCATCACATTGTTCATGAAAATGTGCTTTACTACACTGTAGGGTTGACAGTCCCTTGGGTTATTCTTTGTAAATTCAAAAACTCTTTATGAACTATCATGATGGATTACAATAATGACCATGAATGACATATGATAAACCTAATATATCTTAAATTAAAAATAATTGGTCATAATTATGGGAACCATATAAGTAATTCTTTACAATTATGTGGTTCCTCACTATGTTTATTGCATCTTATACTATTACTTTTCATTTTATTGAATGAATGACACTTGAAGGAACCAGCTTAATATTGAGAGCAAAAAAAGAAATAATTTTTCTCATGAGAATCAAAATGTTATGGGATAAGGAATATTAAATGTCATTTTGGTGCACACCAAAACTCTCAAGATGTGAATCATGAGGGACTTACAAACAAACAATGGAGGGGACAATATTATTTGGACACATTCATGATTCAACGCAAAGCTTATTTCCATGGGTCTTCAAATGCATTTTTTACTGAAAAATGGATCAACACAACTAAAAATATATTTTCTAGATTCACGTGTTGGAATAATAAAAAATTAATTTTAGAGTTTTTACCTTTTGGTTGTTGAAGCAGATAAATGGTAAACACATATAATGAATATGAGGTAATAAGGTGAAATATACTCCATGTATTGGGTTGAGTTCAATATTTTTTTCAAAAGGTACATACAACATATTATTCATATTAATATAGAGAAAGACTTCCATGAGCATCATAAAAAGTTAGATAAATCCATTGGCACCTATGAGGAAAATTTTATAATACTTTTGATGCACGTGTTTGTTATTATCATCTACCCTAAATGTATGACTGATGAATTATTCAGTGGATTAAAAAAAGTCTCTAAATGGAACTATCCATATGCCACTTTTATAACTATGAAGATATTTTTCTATGTGATATCAAGGTGTAAAGTTATGTTAGAGATACATATCAATCTCATTGTTTTGATTAAAAGAGGAAAATAGAATAAAAAAGAAAATCTAAAAACCACCGATAGAAGAAGATGATATTTTTTATGTTGAATGTGCGGAAGGAAACATGATGGAAAATATCTTATGGTGACCATTATAAATTTTATTTTCCTAAAGGATGTTTACCGATAAATTGATAACTATATTAGTGGGGATATTTTAGTTAATGATGAAAATAGAGAGAAAGATGCATATAATGCACCACCCACACTGCAATGCTCGAAATGTAAGGTTTATGAGAACTATGCTAATTTATTAAAAAATTTAAAGGTTAATGATGATGATTTATGTTAACAACCTCTTATAAAAATAGACAAAGCATAATCATATGTGGTAAATGTTTTTTAATTAGGGGTGAGATAAAATTTGGTCAAATGTACACATACCATATGCTCTCAAACTGCTAATTTCTTATTTGAACCTAGATATACCCATTCATTTATACTTGTATAATTCTCTAAGGGTAACAATATTTCAACCATACTATTAGATGTAGTATTATTAGTGAAAACATTTAATGGTTTGATGATCATATATCAAGTCTATTATTCTGCTCAGGTTGACATTGGTGGGAATATGCTTCCAAAAAATCTTATCTTCCATCCTCTAGTTGAAATTGATGTTATTTTATGCACGAAGTTGCATTCTCTACATAAATATCACATCAATTTTTTGGTTTAGGTATGTCCCATTTGATATTCCATACTATCCTATGATTTTATAGCAACACCAAAATAATTATGAAATTCCAATAGAGATCACATCCATTGTATGTGTTTTTATTCCATATCAACAGTGGAATTTGTCTAATATTTGTGGGGAAAAATTTCATATCTATGATATGAAACTAGTGTATTAATTTTGGATTCCTTTCTAAAATATTTTACTATTCCTCCACCGAATCATTATGTTGAGTTATCAATATAACTCATTCGATGTGATACACTAGTTTTAACAACTCATTATATAATAGCCACGACTGAGTTTCAAGAATTAAAGAAACAACTCTAGGAAAACCATGACAAGGGATTAATTTGGACAATTGATTCACCTTAGAGTGAACCAACTCCATTTTTTTAAAAATAAATATTCAATAATGAGAAAATGGATTGGTTATCGAGAGCAGAATATGTAAAAGATCTATAAGAATTATCCTCATCCCCATAGTGATGACTGATTTTATCACTTGCAAGGAGCTCAATACTTTTCCAATATTGGAATTCATTCATGATATCATAAATTGAGGGTCCTAAAAAATTATTTTACCATGTACAAAATCCATAAAAGGTACGCACAATTTGAATATATAGATCATCTATTCGGTCTTATTGATTCCCCAACAATCATCATGGATTTAATGAAAATAGCCTTTATGTATTACCTTGATAAGACTGTTGTAGTCTTTATAGATGATATTATTATCCACTAAAAGTGTTATAATGTGCTTAAATACATCTTTAGAATTATACTAAATATTTAAGGGCGGATAAAATATATTAAAAAGATAAAAAAATTGAATTATAGATTAAAATGTTTTCATTATTTGGTTATATAATATTAAGGGAGGGTATATTAGTAGTTCCAATAAAGATAAAGGTTACTGAATATTGTACCAGAATAACCATAGTGAATTGGATAAAATATTGATATTATCTATGGATTGTGCATAATTTTTAAAAAATATTGAATCCACTCTCCATGTTAACTCATATAGGCATCATGTTCCTCTAGAAAGAATAATTTGAAGAATGTTTTAAGTAACTGAAGGGAATATTAGGTACAGAATCTATGATTACATTACCTTAAATTAGGGGAGGGGTTTTAATCAATAGTTATGTATATTATAAGGGTTTGGTATGTTTTTTATTCATAATGACATGGCCATATATGACAACTCGTGAAACATTTAAGGTTTATTATAAAATTTACACAACATATGATTTGGAGTTATCTCAGAAAAATTCATTAATGATATGGATGGCCTTTATTTATGGACTAAAGTGGGATATATAAACTGATAAAAAAAGTTTTAGGTATTAAATGACACATAAGGAGTTGTATATGAACAAGATAATATGGTTATGTATGATTAATTATTGTGAATGCTTTATACATTAAAAACCATCGAAAGTGAATAAGGTGGATGAAGCTGTGATTTGAATGTATCATTTTATCTAATCCATGATGAGGATCATAGAAGAAATAAAATTCCAATATTTAAAAAGGATGAATAGGTAAATTATTAATAAAGAGTATAAATATCATCTTTGTTATTTTAATGTTCAACCTTTTAACTGTATTAAAATTTGAGAGGTGTAAATGGAAAAAGTCATGATTCAAAACAAATATAGAAAATCTATTGATTTTAATCTTGAGTACGATGGAATGAAAAATTTCATGAACCATTTATTCATTCTATACAAAACACATTTTAAGTAGGAGTTGTTATAGGAATATCACTGTTAATTATTCAATATTCATCCTGGAGGAATTAAAATTTATATAGACATGAAATAATACTTATGATGGTCTTTCATGAAGATAGATATCACATATTTGTATATAAATTCTTGGTATGTATTTTTAGGATTAGAGAAAAATGACTAAGGGGATGCCACATCAATTATACATAGTATAATGGAAACAAAAAATCATCAATATGGATATTGTTGTTGGACTAGCCAAAATTTATAAAGGTTGTAAGGATATATGGGTTATAGTTGATCACCTTATAATTTCTATGTTGTTCATCACTCTGAGATATTAATTATCTCTATATTAACTTTCGATGAAATATATTAAGGAAGTTGAAATGTTCCTAGGAGTACAATATTCCATTTTCTCTAAATGGAATTATAGGTTTCTATCAATGTTAGGGATAAGTATTTATGTGCTAGAAGAATTATTGAGATCATGTTCATTAGACTTCAATTTTGTTTTGGATCAATTCCTTCATTAGTTTATTTTTATTACAAAAAATAGTATTCACTCAATAATTCATTGGGCACCTTATGAATTCTTCTATCGATGGATCTGTAGAGATACAATGTTATTTTATGGTGTGTTAGAAACAGAGATATTAGGACATGATATAGCTAATAAAATGAAAGATATAGTTAGAGCCTTTCATAAACACGGCAAAGAAGCCTATAGATAAAAAACATTACGCATAAAATCATGGGAGTAATCTAGATTTTTACATTGGTGATAAGGTGTTCTAAGAATTTCTCCATGGAAAAAGGTTTTGATATTTAGGATTAAATGAAAAATAATACCTAGGTTTTTCAGTTTTTTTAAATTCTTAACATTAATGGGAAGGTAGTATATCTATTAGATATTCCCCTAAACCACCCACAATTCCATGATACGTTCTATTTATATGTTTTGAGGAATTACATAATTCACCCTTCACATGTACCTAACTCATAGGCTATACATGTGGAACCTGATCGTTCCTTTTAGGAACACCAATGGAGATTATAGATCAAATCGAGAAAGTTCCATGAAAAAATACAAGTCATTTGGTCAATTTAATTGGAGAAACATTTAGTTTTAGGCTGTTATGAATGAACCTAACGAAATGACGAGGAATGATTATCCTCATTTATTTATATTTGAGTGATGATTTTTAATTGAGAAATTCATTTTAAAGGGGGTAAAATGTAACAACCTATATTTTTTTGAATTATTATTTAATTAAATTCGTATATTTCTTGGTTAGATTTCTTTACACACAACACCGAGTTATGCTTTTGTTACAAGCACCACTCGGTTTATCTTGTGTTACACTCAACATGGAGTTTTAAAAAAAGCCACGATATTTTATTAATACTATCAAAACATGAATATTATAAGTAATTCTTTAAACTTATTTATGAGAATACTAATAACTTATTTTTATATACAATGTATAACTGGTTTATATAATGAAAATATATTGATAAAAAGTGATCAATTTTTCATTAATGTCTTTATATGTTTCAAAAAATATTATTTTCTCAAAAAATAGTGTTTAATTTCATTTTTATAAAATAATATTCTTAATTTTGATGAATCATTTATAAAATTTATAAGACGGTATTTTATGAAATTATAATATCAAAATTTGATTAGGTGAAATTTTTGAGTTTTTTAGAAAAAATTAATTTCATGATAAATAATAAAAAATATTGAATTTTTATTAAATAATTAATTTTTGTTTCAATTATTTATAAAGATTAATTAAATTTAAATATTGTTTTAACATAAAATTAGTTTAATTATATAATCAATAATTCAATATAGGAAATAGGAATCATTTTCATATTGAATTTTGGTATAAAATTTTTGTAAACCTTTTAACCTTTTGTCTTAGAAGACCCTCTTTCTCATCACATCCTTATTATTAATTTAAAATTAAAATATTTAAATTCTGTGAATGGAATTTAAAAAAATTATTAAATATATTTAATAAAATTAATTTATATTATCTAGTATTTTGAACATAAATATTTTCCAAAATGAATAGTGAAAATCCACAAATTAATTATAATCGTTAATGAAAATATGGGTTTACTGGTGAATTAATCTAAATATATGAGGGTTATAATGACCAAAAAACATATATGAAATATATTTTAGGTCTATATTATAACCTAATCATGTCAAAAGCTTGATAATACATCATTTTAGAGACTTTTTCCATGATAAAATCATGTCTATACCCTATTCCTTTCCAAATATTTTACGTGTGCAACACATATCACATATAAAAGGCCACACCATCTCCTCTCTTATTCAAACCAAAAAACCATTTTCATTTTCCATTCCTTCCCAAATAATGTCCAAAATTCTCTCATATCATCCTAGAGACCGTATTTTTTTCAACAATACAACCTTCTATGTCTTTGGTGAAAACCTAAAGAGTTTACCCAAATAAGAGGTAACATTCTCGAGTGAGCAAGCTTATTTTAATTCTTCCAAAAAAATAATTAATTATTATTAAACCATATAGAAGTTATAATAATAGTATATTACATTGAATAATTTATTTTAATATTAATACCATAACCTAAAATGATATCGACTTCAATCTGATGGGTTATGAAGTCATCATTTCTATGTAAAGTAGACTACAACCTCAGGAACCGATGTAATTCATTGTTACATTACCACCTCTAACAGATGGTTATAGTAATTTTTTAAATGTTATATATGATTTTAATGATATTTTAATAATTTTTAATTATTATATAACATATTCATTCATAGTTTCCATTCTATGGGAATACCATAACATCTCTTATGTGTTAGGAATAATAAAACCTCACAAAATGATGTTTTTTTCATTATTTACATGAATGGTAATAATATGGTTTTTAATAAAAAATGTGATATATATTAAATAAAAAGTAATATTTTATTTTAATAAATTATTTACCTTTCATTCATTCAATCTATCAGGAAAATAGAAAACATCTTTCATGCGTACGTATGACCTACAACCTCAATGAATGGTGTATTTAATTTTTATTATTTAAATATTATTGATAGCTATAAAAAATGTATTGTGAATATATAATATATTTATACAATGGATAAAATTCTGTTGATAATGGTATCATGATCAATTTAAGAGGATAAAAAATAAAAACTTGATACACATTTTGAAAACAAAGTTGTTTTTCCCATAAACGTAAAATTAAAATGGAATTTTTAATAAAAGTGAAACCAAAGGTTAGAAATAAATAAAATATGTTTTGATATATAATTATTTTTATTTAATATATTTTAAAAAATCTTATGATTGTTTGAGAGGAATTTCCATCATGTTTGAATAAATTCAAGACGTAACGAACATGATTTCTTTCTCACTATTTTTCTTCTAGAGACACATGCCAAATTCACCACTTATTTACTTCATGTGGTGTGTAAAATACCCATGAATGTATTTTATGATTCTTATAATGAAAATTAGGAGGCTTAAATACTCAATTTTTATCAAATATTTAGTGGGATTATACTTCAAATGTTAACAAAATTGTAATGATTTTTCTTTTACAATCTCATCATTTGTCGAGATTATTTATCATTAAGCCTAAAATGTAGAAATCATATGATATACCTCAAAATAATTAATATTAATTATTTCCTCATCTATTTATTTATGTTATTTTAAATTGATATAATATTTTCACCCTCATTGATACTTAAACTAATTGTGAAAATGTTGTTAAGAAAAATCATCTTTATTTCTCTCTTTGGTCAAAAAATATTTTCTCCCCAAACCACAACTTCTTAATATTCATCTAAAATTAGTTTTAAAATTATTAATAATATTTAATGATGATATTTTTAGTGTTTTTTACTTTTTAAAAAAGTTTTGAAGGGAATATTCTTGTCATTTTCTAGAAAATTTAGGTTTGGATTTTACCATAAATGAGAAAGGAATAGTTTTTTAATATGTGAAACATGAAATGAATTTTCAATCTTCGTGATAATAATTTTAATTAAAGATATTAATTTCCAAGATCATTTTTGAGGTAAATTATTTTAATATGTTTTATGAGTTTTTTTAAAACATATTTTTAAATTAGAGTTATTTTCTTCAATAAATTCTCCACATAAACATTTAAAATCATTCTCAATATAACCTTTTAAAATCAAACACCATATAAGATGATATCCTTTAGGGTTAAAAATTGTTTAACTATGATATAATACAAGGGTATAATTAATATTATTTTTAGAAATAGTTTATTTTCTTGATGAAATGATGTTTTCCTAATGCATATCTCTTCTACAAGGTACAACATGATCATATTCATATGAAACCCACATATTTTCATAAGCAATTATTTGATGAAATGATTAAATGATTGGGAGACAAGTCTATTTCCCATATGTAATGATATATTTAAATGTTTATGAAATCCATTTCTTTTTATGGGTTGTGATATGTTGAATTTTTATGATCTTGTGGAACATAAAAGAATTGTTTTAATTATGATGTTGGTGGGAACTATTTCCCTATCCAATTTATAAGGTCAAAACTTTTATCTCATGAGATATAAATATCTATAATGGTTATTAAACCTTGTTTAGTACAGGTATTTATCTTCTATTATGGTATAATGAGTGAACCTCGACCACTATGATTGTGTGGTGAGTGAACCCATTACAATATTATATCCTTAAAATGATAATGTAATAATATGAAAATGATTTTATATTCTTATGTGTATTCGAAAATTCTCTACCATCTGCTAATGTTAGGATCTCATGGACCATGTTATTTGATAATATTATGATTAATGTATTACGAACTTTTATCCTTTACCCCATAACTAAATATTATGATCTTTGATATGAAGGGTATGGTTTTGAAATGCAATAATCATGCTCTCATACCCTTATAGTAATCTTAAGCTTATGTATCTCCCTTTTTTAACCTTAATAGAAATATGTGGTCACCGTTCACTATATTTCCTTTTCCATGGTTATGAAGAAAGGTATTACATATGATACACCTAATAGTGGATCTAGTTATGAAGAACCTTGTAAGGGATGTTGTAGTTTAACTATGAGCCAACATTTATTTTATAAATTTTTTTAATGGGACTATAACTTAACAATACCCAAAAGTGTGTTCTTGTAGTGTAATAAAGGTTCTTAAATAATGATGTAATATCAATTTATAATATGTTGAGACTGATATAAATATTCCTCATGTGACTGAAAACCTTTAGTGATTTCATTTATTATTAAATTGAAATAAAAAATATTCTTATTGAAATTTCAAAACCTGTACCCTGATCTTAATATAACAATCTTTATCCATTCAATGCCAGTGTGCTAGAGAAGGATCATACCAAAATTTAATGCTGATTTCATGTGAATATCTCTCTAGTTTCACACATAAAATTGAGAATAAAGGGATATATATATATATATCTTTACTTTATAATTATAAATTAATATCAATGGGATAACTAAAATTGACATATGATTAATTAAAATATCTATCTAGGGTTTATATTTAGGTAACTTCACATTGTCCTCATTGTTATTTGTAATTGAAAATATAATACCAAATATCTTATACCATTTTCAATACATAATAACATGTTAAAACATAACTATTAATTATTTGAATATTAAATATATTTTATTCATATAATATTGTATTTGTATATCAACTGTTATATATATAATTATCAATGTGAAAAATAAAATCAATACATTATAAATAAATATGTTATATAACTAAATAATTTTATAGAATATGAACATTATCTTATTACATTATATTCCATTAAATAATTATAGACATATCATTTCTTAAAAAACATATGAGTTTATGAGAAATTAAAAATCAAATATTTTTTTATACAAGAAATTAATGGGATTTAATTATAATTAATATAATTAAAATAGATATTTATCCTCAAATAGAGAATAATTATATTTGAATTCCTAGATTCAACTGATTTATCATACCATATCCACACACTTAATATGTGACCCTTTATGTACCCTTTTCAGAAGAAGTGGGTTATATTGATAGGTTATTTATGGTTTCTATAAATATATTATGTCCATACATTGAGAAAGTTAGGGGAGGGATATGAAATGAAAAGGATTAGAAATGATAAAATTTAACCCAAAAGAATATTATAACATGATTTAACTACCTTCTCATATGTCATCAAACATGATTTATAATAGTTTATTTATCATTTTAGACATGAATTATTATTATTTTGACTAACCAAAGAAAAATTATCTATAGTAAACATTTACATGTATTTAGGTTAAAACATTAATCTTTATTAAAAGGAAAAAAATTTCATATTTTATAACCTAGTAGATAAAAATAATTTCATTTTCATTAAAATTAATATAATATCACAAATTACATGCTAAAAAAATACTACTTTAGAAAAACAATGTATATCTTTTTTTATCAATCCATAGAATATTAAATTTCTGATATATATTAAAAAATATATAGGGTCCTAGGATTAAAAACCACATTTATAGATCATAAATCTCATTTGAACATAACATGTCGAATTTATAGTAGTACGGTTGTATATTAGATGTTTTCATTTTAGACATTTGTATGTGTAAAAATGTTGGAAGATATCTCAATTATTTTAAGAACCTATAACCTATAAGTAATATATTGTCTATGTATGACTATAATGATGTGATTAGTCTATATGATATCACATTAATAATTTAATAATTCAATTCCAATGACTCAATATTTTGGGGGTTTATATAACTTATAAATGTGATAAATATATAAAATATATTTTCAGAAATAGATAGAAGAACAAAAGAATAGATGATAAGTATGAAACATGAATAAAATAATATAAATAAATGGTTTGGGAATTACAATTTTAAAAAATAAATTATATTCACGGTACTAACAATAGTACAACGTGTTATAGTATCTCAAACAACTGATAAAAACCTTATTTTAATTAAAAAATAAAATATAGGACTCATTCTTTGATCAATAACATTCACTCATGGAACCTACATAGCCATACAATCACTTATCTCCATGTAGAAAATGATATAAAAATGTATGTTCCCCATAATTAATGTGAAATCAAATCAATCATGGAGTATTTTAATAATGTTATATATGATTCATCTTTTCTGGTCTCCAAATTTGACCATTTTGGAGGAGGAAGAACTAATTGAATCTTGTAAAAAATACATTGTTTTGATAAAATAACAACGTTTTACTTGAATAACACTCCTCTACCCGGTGATCCCAAATCTAATGAGGTAGTGTATCTTCTATTAGTGTGGATGAAATGATATTATGACATATTGTGTATTAGTGTGTATATTATAAATGCATGAATTTAAAAACACATTCATAAGAAATATATATTATTTTATTTTTTAATTACATATTTGGAATATAGAATTAACATTGTTCCATTTAACCAGGGACATTTGACAGGACTACTACTCATGATAATTATTATTAAATGATTTCTATAATTAATACACATGATCTAGATAAAATTAATTCAAAAATAATGTATTAAGTATTATATTGAGTGTTATTTCTTGTTTATATCTTATATTATATAATTTTTACATTGATATCTATTTGTTTTAGTTTATTTCATCCTAGTCATGATATGTGATGCAATATCAACATAGGGTTTGAAACATTTCAATTCACCTCTTCATGTATTTTTTTAAAAACATGATGAATACTAATAGTTGGTTCTATGTATTAAATAAATATTAAATTTGAAATATTATAACACTAATAATTATAGAAAATTTACATAAATTAAATAATATATTAGGGTACTTAGCTAGGATAAAGTTAGATAATAAGTGTTTTTAAATGAAAATATCTAAAATTGATATGGTAATACATAGAGTAAAAAGATATCATTGATTAAGCATCATAGAAAATATATTTTAATGTAAATAATAAGGGTTTTAATGATTTCACTAATGAAATTATACTTTATTGATACGTTTTTAGGTTTGTGCGGTTCTAGTGTTGTATTTTATTGGGTGCACAATGAAGGGTGAAATCAAGATTTTTAGAATGGAGTTGATGAGTAATAATAGTTGGTATATAACTTGAGTAGGATTAGGATGTGACATGGGTTGTGGGTTATTTAAAAAAAATAATTTTCCATTGGGATTGGAGAAAACATCAAAATATATCGTGGGTTAGAAAAATACTTCCTTGTGTTCAGTTGTGTTAACGTCATTTGGTTATTTAATTCTAGTCATAATGAGTGGTATACTAAATCTTTAGTGAATGAATGTTGGTGGATTGGGGTGACCTTATCCAACTGGGGTTTATTAAAAAAATCATTGACGCTGAATTTGATATTAATTTTTAACAAATATAGTTTAAAATAATTAAATGTACTCAATTTATTATTGATGGTACACAATCTGAAGTGAGAAAAACATCAAGGGTGCTTGGTATATATTTTGATGTTTTAACAGATGACCAAAACCATGAAATGGTCTTTTTCTGTACATTTTGGTTCATACCAATTATCATATAAATCAATGATTATTTTTAAAAAACATCATGGTGATTATGCTAGTTTTTATAATATGGATTATCATTACAACACAACTTTAACACCCCCGTTCCAATTAAGAAACCCCTTATTTTTGTTTTTATGTATGCAATGTGGTTGGATGAAGTTTTGGAGGGTTTGGAAGATATTTAAAATGTTTTGGGGTGGGGGTGGGTGGGGGGGGGGTTGTAATGGTATGTGATTTAAGAACAATTTTTCGAAATTTAAAAAAATACTATAAAAACTGTGCATAGTGAGACAATGGCTAATGGGAAAGCACACAGTTAGGTGCACTTTTTGTCCAAAACATGTGGAAACCTAGGAGAAAATATGAAATGTGTGATAGATGGAATTTTCATTGTTTGTGAACTACTTTTCAAACTATGTGGGCCTATCATGTGAGGTGATCCTTGAGGCAGAGTCTGATGCAAGATTAGTGCACGAGTTTCCTAACCTTATGACTGACAATGCATAGTTTAAAAACTAGATCCTAAAAAAGTGGATCAAGGTTAGGATTAGATCAAAACCCTCCATTTTTTAAAATTTTGTCTCAAATATATATTTTCTCCACACATATGCTTTGGAGTCTCCCCCTTCGATTTGGAGACAATCTGAATGAATTTATTGGTGCATTAAAGCCTACTTCCCTTGGTAAGTCTACTTTTGTAGTATTTTTTCATAGGTTTTATTACATTAAAATTCGTCCCTCACATGGTTGCATAAATATAGTCTAATTCAAACAGATCTATGGTGTTTAATTATAATAATCATTATATTTTTCCTTGTTAATGATATGGGGATATATCTAAGATGTGTATTCAAAGATTCAACCTAGGTTTATTGGTGTTTTCTTGATGTTCTTCATTTCCACCATAATCCACAAGGTATGTGTCTTAACTCTTAACTAATATTCTTAAAACCTGATGGTTTATGTTAAAATTATTTATATTTAAGGAATTTTGTTTTGATATTGGTATTCAATTCATAGTAGAAGCCAAATTTAGTGATTATTTGAGTATTTTATAGATTTTCGTGGAAATTTTGAAGTAGTGGAAAGTGGTTGTACAATTTTCTTTGCTTAATTGATTTTGAAATGTTGAAATTAATGTATGGAAATGTTATATTTTTGTGAAATGGTATAATTGGAATGTTTTAGATAAAATAATGGTTTTACTGAAATAAATTAAAATCGTTTTTCTAGAGGTTTTTAATAAAATTATTGTTTTTTATAAAGTTTTGAGTTGGTTAGTTTGGAATGGTTTTGGAATACATGGGTTTTGTGACTTCATGCTTTTTATGTGACCATGAATATAGTTTATACACTATTGGGGATCATAAGGATGTGACCTTCGACAAGGGGCATGTTTCATTGGGGACCAAGTAGATTTTCTAATTTTTAACAACACAGTGGATGGATAAGAAACCGCCCATGCATGTGGAAAAATTAGATAAAAATGTAGGTGTGAGTATGGGGTGAATCAATGAATGAGTGTTATAAAAAGGAATGTGAAGTGTTTTAATGTTCTTAGTTTTTTCTTTTCCTAGGAAACATTTTTTGGTATGGAAAACCATTTTGTAATTAAACATCATTGATTTGATATAAAATATTTTCAATTATTTCATATAAATATTCAACCATGTTCTATCATAGTGGAAAAATTACAGAATTCATTTGGGGAAATACTACTTTGTTTCATTACATACACATTCAGCTTTTCTAAATATTTTCTATCGAGATACAAGTAATGAAAAGTAAAAAAATTTATTCAGTGGTTCTTTGTGATACATGATCTATTTAGGTTTAGTTGACATATTGGGCATGTTGGGGTTGTGGATTCATATCTTGGAGTCTTTGAGTTTGTTGGTTAGGACTTCTACTATGTATTTTTGAGATTATGGTGGTCTGTTGTGGTAATTTTTAAAGTATGTCATTGATATCAAATGTTTTTCTGGAGTTTTATGACATTGTAATAATGAATTTTTTAGTAGTGATTTTTTTTTTTGTGTTTTGGTCTGTGGTTTTATTTTTAAAATGGTAAATCATTCCCCATACTATGTTGAGGACAGTGGAATTTATTTCCACCCTTTGGTTCCTTGGGATTTTGATTAAGGAAATTTAAAGTCCTTTTATCCTTTCAAGCCAATGAGGAGGTGGGGAATGTTACAACAGATTTTCTAATAACGTATATATCTATTGAGTCTTCAAATTTTTGGTAAAACAATAGAATGTAGGTAAAAATGACATGGTGGAAGGTTGTTTTTTGAAAAAAAGCTAGAATGGTCATGGATAAAGATGTTTTGTTAATCTTGGATTATAATTGATTGAAAACAAAATTCCTTATGTACCATGGGAAAGGGAAAACTGATTGAATTGTACATTGTGGTCGATAGAAAAAATATCAGTATTTTAAAATTAAGGTAATTTTTTATAGGATTTATTTTGGATATAAAATAATGATAATACATAGTGGGGTATAAAAATACTATCTTTTTGATCTGGTTTATATAAAATAAATTAAAAAAAATAAATGATTTTTTTTTCGAAATTTAGGACAAAATTTCAATTTTATTGGAGTTAATAGTCTTACCTAAATCAAGAAATTTATGGTAATGAGAAAACACATACTCCAGGATCATGTATTGAAGGAATATAGATTATAAATTCCTAACTAAATAGGTATATTTTGAGAATAAACTGGATTTAAGTTGAAATGGTTTTTAAATATGATGTTTGAAACATTCGAGTATGATATTTAGAGTAGGGTAAAGACTCTAATAAAGGCAAGAATATGTATTTTCTAATGTATGTTGAATATCATTTTCACATATATAAGGGTAGAAAATTTAGTATGGGAGAGAGATAGATCAGTAGAGTTATAGAAAAATATAGAGATATAAATAATATAAAAAATATCATATAGGATTCAATTTTATTTATATATGTTTCTTATAGAATAATTTAGTGGTCATCATATCGATGAAGAGATAGCATGTTTCTATAATCATATATTTGTAGTATTTTTCTATTATTTTTGTAGATAAATGTATTTAAATTGAGAGAGTGGTAGGTTGTTCTTGAGAGATAGTGTGTAGTGTGTTCTCAATTATTTATATATATTGTTTATTTCCAATTAGGACATTGACTTGTGATAGTGATTAAAATAAAATAACCAATGTATCTTTAGTATTTATCACATACATATTTATAATGGTTACAATGAATCACGAATCAAGATCATTATATATTGTTTTTTAAATTATCATGAAAGGACACAAATTTTATGGGATTACAATTACTAATTATATTTAGTATATTATGTGTACTGATTAGTGTATTTTTAGTTTGGGGTGGACGAGAGTTTATTGATTGTTTATAATCTAATTCAAATTAATTAATTTTCCATAAAATATAATTATTTAGTGACCTCATGGATGTGTGTTAAATTTACCAGAGTTTGAGGGACATTAAGGGAAACTCTTGGAGGAATCTAAAAATGGAGAGGTGATGTTTTAGAGTGGCTACCCAGTGGTAGTGTAGTTATAGTGACCCAATATTACCATACCTAAATATTACATATTTTAAGATGAATATTAAACACATTACATAAACATATCATTGATGGAATTTCATATTTTTGTTCCTTTTGAATCACAAAACACAATATTCATACTTCAAGGAAGTTCTTCAATGAATCCCATTAAGATCGTCATCTTTGTAAGTAATATATAAAAACCGTTCTTCATTACCATATGTTTTTAATTACATAAAACTCATTGAAACTTCCAATATAAATAATATATGTTTATTACACATATATTAAAGAACCATAAATAAATATTTCATAATACATATGTTTCACTATTTTTCTTTTATTACCTATTTATCAACAATTCACTGTAAAAGTCACATTTCAGGTAACACCCCTTTTTTGTATATGAATTTATTTATTAATTAATACCATATTACATTGATTATAGTTACCTAATATTTATAATAATAATAATCTTCAAATTCGTACTATAATAATACTTTAAAGAACAATCAAGGTTGATCGTTTTGTGAAATTAAGTACGTTATAATCATGGAGAATGTAGGCCATACATACACATCAGTAATGTTTGTATTTTTCAACGATAATTATAAAAGGGAGGTAAGAAATAAATTAAATTTATATAATTATAAAAATATCATAAAAGAAAATTTTATATTCATATAAATATAATCATTTTGATGTGGTTATTAAAATTTAAAGTCACATTTCTTCATTAAGGCGGTAGTCCAAAAGAACACGAATGGTGTTATCATATTTTAGTGAGAAAAAGGTAATAAATAAAATTATATAATAAATATTCAGAATTATTAATATTTTATTAATATGATAATTATTTCATGTATGTCACATATATTTATACTTATTATATTCCTTGCAATGGGTTAGTGAAACAAATTGCATCGCATCGCGAAGTGTTAGTTCGCCGTACAAACGAGCGACACTATCAAATCGCTTTTGGAAAGGAAAGGAAAAAAGGTATATATAATATAATGAATTCATATGTATATTTTTTTATAAATATAATATATATACTTTATATATATAATCACACACTACACTGAAAGGTTGAAATGGAACAATGAATGACTTTGGTTCACGAGGAGGTTGTTCATTGTACATACGACAAGTAAATTTTTATCCCATTTTATGGAAGTGGATATGGTTTTAGTTCATAAAATTAACATAAAAATACCTATATATGTTTAAAATTTGGTGGTTACATATCTTCATGGTATATTAATAATTAAAATAGTTTTAGGAATAAATAAAAAAAATACTCCTTGATGAAAATTATCTGTTATTTGGTTATCCTCCTTTAGTTTTCATGAAAAGACTATGTAGGATTGATTTTAATGAAATTAAAGGCTTCTTTAATTCGATTATGGTATTTGAGATATTATTTGGAATGGTATTTTTAGATAAAATGGGTTTTATGGTGAGAGAGAGGAGAATGGGTGACCTTTTATAAGTGAAGTGAGTGGAACACTTGTAATTTTTTGAAAAGAATGAATTAGAAAAAAATTTGATTCATGTTATTTGTATTGGTAATATATTAACAATTATAATAAAATTTGTAATGTATTAATATGGAAATTAATTGGTTTATGGACAGGTTTTTGGATATTTTTGACCCTTATCATTTTATATTAACCCCCTTGATAAATCAATTTTTACCGTTACCATTTTAATAAATTCATAATGTTTTCACTATTAAGCTTGGTAAAAAATTATGTTTAACCAATCAGATAATATAAATTATTTTGATTATCAATATGGATATTTTTTCTAATTCTATTCTCTAAAGTGAAAAATTTTATTTAATTTTAATCCAGTATACACAATGAGAGTGTTTGTATTATTAAAGTGAAAGTGTTCAAAAGATTACACATTTTGTATATCAATGTTATATTTGAAATTAATTAAAATGAACTAAATTTTATTAGCTAATGTAATATTTAACTAATTTTAATTTTAAATATATTTAAAACATAATTTTTCTTTATAAATTAATTAAACAAAATGCCAGTCTTCAATTAAAATTCAATATTGTTTAAATTTCATCAACAATGAAACTTTTTTACAAAATACAAATAATTCCACTATGTGAATTTTAAATTTTGAATTCAAAAACGTTTTTTATTTTTTCTGGAAAAATTTATAAAAGGGGTAAAAATAAATTTTAAAATTATTGTGCTAAATTTGACATAATGGGTTTTTATGAAATATAATATTATACATATAATATTATTTATTTTTATCTATTGTTTATAAATCCCATATGTTGAATGTTAAATTATTTCATAAAATATAATATATTCATTTCATTAAAATAATTCACCAAAACTAAATACTAATTGGGCCATTTTATAATGTAAAGTGAACAGAGGGAATGTTCATCGCTCACCCGCTTCTTGGTACAACTCAGGACTCATCCACTCTCTCTTCCATTGGTGTGCCCTCTTCCACCAGCAGTGAAGGAAAAGTGAATGTTTCATTGTTGAATCATTCACATCCTCTTGTTTCTCTCACCTTGTATGACTCATGTGGGATTAGAGATTTTTGATGATTACAACATGTAGACATAAAATCATGATTAATAAACTATTAGAGCTCTGATTCCCACCATAATTGGGATATGTAGGAAACCTTCTCAGGGCCCAAGCTCACTGAACATACTCTTCCGGAATCCAACCCTAATTCCCTTTATCTTTGCATCTTCCTTAGGAATATGCCCCAAATTAAAACCCTAAGTCATCATGGCATCCTTTATAAGAAGTAAGCCCAAACTCATTTCTCTCAAAATACTATACTCTCCTATTAGATTTACCGAACTATGTTGGCATTGATTCCCATCCATATGGGATACGTATGAATCCTCCATGAGGATCAAAACCAACACTTCAAAGCATCCCCATTCTCCTTGGGCCATATTCATAAGAGGTTCTAAAATTACATGGAAACCTATACCCATTCCAAGTTCATTGGGATATTTTGGAATAGGTCCCACACCAGACATCGACTAAGAACCTATCTTTTATATATCCATACCACATGACATTAAACTATATTGTTAGGTCCTTATCACATTAACATAAAAGGTATGTTGTGTCCCATTAAGCAGCACCGAACTACGAGGGTTCTGATTCCTTTAACAAGGATAATTAGGTATCCCATTTTATGGGTATGATCCCAATATAAAAAAAAATTCATCTCAATAGATGGCAATAAATTCTAGATTTCCCCACAGAGTGGCTTAAAAACCATTATCATCGTAATGATGATTAAATGAATCTTGAAATAGTATATTGGAGGACACCATTGTTGGAGAACCTCTAATACATACATATATCTCCTTTAATGAATACCCTTGAATGCATACTGATGATTATAAATTTTACAGATGTTAATATGTGATGAAAATTACAAGGGAATATTATTCTATACTTGTAGAATTAATATAGATTCATGAAAATATCTTAAATTTACAAAGAGAGTTCCAGAGTAGACAATAATTCCCCGCAAAAGGGCATAATGAGTCCGACCTTCCATCCTCTCCACCAATGTATGTTCCAATGTACCGTAAAGTTCAAACATAACGAACATAAACCTTTTGAATGTATATAACCTTTAGATAAAGAAATGTGGGATATTTCTTATTCTATGAATAAATCCAATGGAAACCGCCCGTAAGTAGGGAATCTTAATACCAGAACACATGTTTCAAGTAACTATGATAGAAAAATGGTGAACCCAATGTGAATCCATAACCAAGTTAATATTGTTACCCACCTTTTAGGCCCCTATAAATAGATAAAGGAAGGCCAAACAAAGGAATCAATCATGAATTTGTCCATTTAAAAGATGTTACATTAATGGAGTATTTATTGTTTCATGTTTTTCACGGAACTATCATCCCTCCAAAATGGATTTCATCATGTCAACATCTATGAACTTCCCATCTGCTGCTTAAGTTGGATCCTCATCCACGAGATAAATGTTATCACCCACCCAGTGTCTTCACGATTTGGTCTATCATGTGTTGGTAATGGAGTATCTCCATCACTTAACAATCCTGACTTTGGAGGTTGCGAGTTATGCCCTTGAAGTAAATAACAATCATCGATCGTTCAGCCAACGGTGAACGGTGATCAAGAATAAAATGGTACCAACAACCATTTTTAACCATTTTGGGTCCTTATCCTCATATTGCAAAAACTAGTCCCCTCCATACTATTGGGAAGTGGATCAAGAGGTCACTCAGAGCCTCAATTCTAGGAGGCAAGGATCCTTCCTAAAGACACCCACCAACAATCACTGCCAGTAGAATCACATGGTTGTGAACCCCCAATATGATGGGGGTGTTTCCTCTGGATGTCTGTCCTAGGACTCTTAGTCCTGGGCATGCAAGAAGAAAAATCAGGGATAATATATAGTCAACAAATCATAGTTTCTTACCTCTTCCCCCTCTAGAGAAGTCCATAATCCAAATTTGATAGAAAAAAATGAGTGGGAACATGCACATGTTCATCCTAATTTTTCTGTTCAATAGACTCGTCTAATAGAATCTGACATATACCATCAGATAAACCAGGTGGAGTATTATGAAAAGGCACATACACCTGCTTAAAAATTATCATCCTTTCAATAGGCTCATTTGACATCATTTAAAGAAGCCTTCAAATCCAACGTGGTGGAAAATGATAAACATGAACACACATCTTCTTAAAATCACCAATTTTTCAAGCAGTCTTCTCTTCTTGTAGAAAATAAGGTCTATCAACCATACATGAAGGGAAACATCCAATAGGTATATACACCTTTCATAATTCATTAGGCTCATCAACAGTCCAATTTGGAAGCACTCAGAGAAGTCAGCCGGAATGCTCCGATGACAAATATGGGGCAGACCCAACTCTATGTCCCAATTAATGAGTACTGGAAATACACATTTTCAGAAAAAGGATAAAAAGAGCAGGCACATACACCTACTCCAGATACAAAATAGATTTATATTCCCATTTAGGCCACTGAAGTCACCAACCACATCTAATCAATGGTGAAAGGGAAGACGCAAATCCCTGCCCTTATTCTGGAAGCATGATAGAATATTATAACAACTACTTATGTACTACCAGGGGAATAGACACATAAATCATTCCCCACACATTGGATGAAACATTGGAAGGCCATCCCAGAGTAGATACACACCTCTGTTTCAGTAAAGGTGGGTCATGTGGCATACTCACCCATATCATATGAACAACAAGATTGCAAACATACACCCTTCCAAATTGGCGGAAATCAGTCCGTTCCTATAACCAATCCAAGGAAAACACATACACCTTCCCATGATTACCACATATCCTAGAAAGTGTCCCCAACTAAGTATAAGAGAGAATCCAAGAATAAATCTCATCAAAAATTGTTGGAAAATTCAAGAGTTTATCTATAATATGGATCCTTTTAGTGCTGGAGTTCTTGAAGACCTCAGACATTTATATGTTTCCACTCATGATCCTATCCATTAATAACCAAATTATGAGAGTGGTAGTAGTTATTATAATGTTCATTATCAGACACTTCATCATGAGGACTTGCTTCACGAAACTTTTCTCAATCCAAACTGCCTATCATTAGATGAGATCCATGACAACCCTCAGTGTGGGAAAATGACCATAGAAAAATATGATCCATCCCTTACTGTAATCCACCATGGTGATCCCCGCCATGATGGAATTCACTGTGAAAGTCATATTTGGATTCGTATTTCACATTGTATAGATTATACTATAATTGATAATGTAGAAATGAAAAATCCTTCCTATCTTGAGGATCTTGCAAACAAAATTTCAGTCATGTATTATGCCTTCTTATTTACAGGTGAAACACTTTTCAACCAGAGAACATCTTAAGGGAACTGTCATTCTCTGAACATCCCTTGGGAGGTTTTTCTTCTAATATTGAGCATCCAATTTGATCAGACAAAGTTGATAAATATCTAGTAATATGTTATGATGACATGATAAACATGAGAAATTAGTTGGCTAAATGAGAAATACCAGTCATGTTTTGGCGTTTAGAAAATTATCAGTATAAATTTCCAGAATTTATGAAATAAGATTGTGTTCATGATATCCGCCTCAATTTATAAAATAATCTATGTCATTTTAAAACCAAAAAATTACCATATGATGAATATAAAAATCATGTATAGGTAATAAAAGTGTTTCAATGCAAAATTGATATGGAATCTCTATCAGTTTCCTAACATCCAATGGATGAAGAATAGTAGAGAATCCTTCAGCATGCAAGCCTAAAAGCTCTAAAAATGATATGCCAGTTAATTTCTGACAAACCATCTGGTGTTCGTATCAGAGGATGGGGTTCACATGGAGTATTTCATTTCACTACACTCTATTATCAGAAAAGTCCAGAAAAGGTGGTCTTATGAAATGTTCTTTCCCACGATCGTCTACAATGAAAAAATTTTGTATGTAATCAAATGTATTCTTCAGAATAGGCCTCAAACTGCTCTCATCAGAGTCAGGCCCAAAGAAAAGAATTTTTTGAGTTACATTTACATAATGAATCTGAGAATCATGAGTAGTTGTGCTTCTTAGTGGATGTCCATCACGAGAGAATAAAAATTCATGAAATACCACTACAATCTTCTAAAACATTTGATCTAAGTGGTTTTATGATGATGTAGCCAGAAAATGTCTAAACCAAAATTTTCCCACTCTGAAGAGAAGCTGAACATATTTCATCCATAATAGTTCAACAATCACCTTAGCTTGTATGGATGGGGGATTAGTTATTTCAAAATTCAAATTAATTAAACAAAGTTTGATGATTTAATGAAGAAAAAGAATAAGAACAGCACCAGCCTGCATGGTTGGGGTTTTTTCACATCTATAAACCCATCCTTAATGGAAGTCGGGTTTCTCCCGATTAGGGATGAAGCCACAAATAGAGCGAACAAATAAACTGTCCAATGATTCCCTTCGAGTTACAATACATAAAATAACACCTGAGAACTCATTATATAAGAGAATATAATCTCATGGAAGGCACCGAGGGAGAAAATATTTTCAAGATACAGACTGAATTCCATCGATGAGTTATGTGTCAGTAAATGTCATTAACAACCTTATAGAAGATCCTCCAGAAAATGAGTCTAGTTAAAGGGAATTGGAACATTATGTTCTTGTCCATAATATCATACACAATGATGAAAATGAAGATAGTGTACGTACCCAAAATCAGAGGCTTACCAAAAATATATGTATTCCTTCAAATAACAAACTCCCACCCCTATGCAAGGAATCTAGAAAGGGGAAATGTAAAAGTTAGATCACATCTTACTTTTCTGCTGGATAAGCTCAAACAATTTCACTTGAAGGAAGATTTGTGCAGTAATAAGAGGAAATGAAAGAGTTGAAAAGACACAATACATAATTACTATGAAGCTACATTTCTTCTAGACGTACTTCCCTGGCAGGTCCTCAACTTTCAAATTCCTGTAGAAGCTCATAAGTAAAATGGAATTGTATTAACTAAAGATGTGGATAATGAATTCCCTCCATTGGGTACACAACAAAGGTAGGATCAAACACATCATGATTAGCATTCTCCCACGGGTTATCCAAGGAAAATACCAACACCACCACCAGTGGTTTTTCCAGTTGTTCCTCCATATCAAGCTCTAGTTACTGTACCTACATAAGTGCCAGCTCATTTGTGTATTCCCCAAATGTTTTTGAACATAATTGGGGAATTAATGACTCGATTAGAAGAAATAGAGGATCGTTGTGCACCAGTTCATCTAGAAAATAAAGCTTACGCTAAATGGGTAGATCTGATTCCTCCCCCATCGAATTTTGTGAATACCACATTCCCAATCATTAATGGTTCAGGAGATCTGGAACAACACCTAAAACATTTTTTTTATCATTGTTATCCTATGATGGGAACTCCTCAACAATAAAAATCATTATAGCTTAGATGTTTTGTGATGTCACTATAGGTACCAGCTTTTTTCCTTTATACATATTTACAATCACAATAAATAACTAGATGGGAAGATCCCTATCAGAAATTCCTTCTTTAATTTAGCACAATGCTACTGAAAACGACGATTTTTTATCATAAAAATTGTTAACAACAGAAGAATTAATGATTTTCATATATCATTGTGAAATGGAATAGATTAAAATATCCTTTAAATATGGCACTCTGTCAAGAAGTGATGATTCTGATTTGTGTGGAAAATCTATGTGATGAGTTACACACACCATTGATCCCTGTGAAATACCCATGAGGGTTTCGAGACCATACTTAAATTTCTAAATCGATAAAACATTATATTATTAAAACTAAATCTATGACTCATGTAATTCCATTAGCTCTGGGAAATAGAACAGAGAAGGAAGAGGTATCTACCATTACACTCATGCAAGCACCTGTATCTGATTCCATATCAAAAACTTCATAATATAGAAGGGATCCACCTCCAGAGCATCAACAGAAATGACCGCATTGTCAAGATGATCCAAGAGATCAAAGGAGAAAAAAATTAAGGAATTAATGAGTAATTTTTATTCCTGACAGAATGAAATAGTTCCTATATACTTCATCTCAACTCTAGAAAACAATTTAGTTTAGTTTCCACCGATTAAGAAGCCAATCAAAGAAGGATACGAAGATCTTCTGAGTTATTTTCCTTTTCAACAAATGTTGGGCTATCCCATTCAAGAGTGATTTTTTCAAGGACCTCCTTCAAAAAATGGTAGACTCTGGACAAGTGAAACAGAAAAGTTTTTCATCTCAAGTTGAATGTGTTACTACTACTGATCAAGAGGAATAAGGTGAAGGGTAGGAATTCAAAAGAAAAAATTTGAAGAAATTTAATGATAGGATGATCAGGAGAATGATCAACTGAACTCTGTCCATTTTACGAACATAGTTGAAACAACCAATAGTGTTTTCCTCCACTCCTCCCACTACAAAACCACCTTCATCAAAAGGTTAATTCTCAAAGAAGATAGGTGATTAGAAGGAAAAAGAGCAGTTAAAAGAAGAGGATTTCACGTCATGGTCAAAGATGTCCTCGAACTTTATTGATTTCTTTCCATCCAGTTAAAAAGCATCAGAACCACCCCACCACATGGCATAATTTTAACTAACATGCTTGGAAGAATTTTCATCAGATGGATAATTGATCATTAGTGGTGTCAACGTTATCCACTTAACAGATCCTTTTTCTATTGATGATTCTGATTATAATGACCCGGAATATAATGTCACTAACTAGGGAACCAGAGGAAGAGTACAAGGTTGATGATACAAGGTAAAATACGGTAATTATAGAAACCAAAATTTTAACTCTACCACATATATGCGACAAAAACTTATGGTAGATCCCTTTGCTGGGATCAGTATGTACAAAGAGTTTCTTCTATCCTAGATGGGTATGGTTCTGATGTGATTATTTTGTAGGACCAATTAGATGTCATACCATCTTACTATCTGCAAGTATATGAAACTAATCTGTCTAATCTACCAAAATGATAAGTATTTAAAGCTTCTTCTCTGACACAAGATACATCTACATCAAAAGCATCAACTTCCAAAGCACCTGCAAAACTGCATCCCCATGTTGAGAAATGAAGACCTTTGGACAAAAATTATGATGTCCTGAAACTATTGTCCCAAGTAACAGCCATGTTTTTAATTCTGGATTCCTTAAGTCTATCAAATGATCTTTGAGAAGCACTTATTGAGACTTTGTCAAGTCCTCATGTTTTTGAATCCAACATTACTGCTGCATAAGTAAATCATATAATGAATGATCCTGATGATTTTCATGTAGTCATATATTCTATAGATGATTATGAATATAATGTTATACATGGACATACGAGACGCTTATATTTATCTATCAAGGTCAATGATATAGACATCCGATGATCTTTCATTGATAATGGATCCAAAGTCAGCCTCAATCCTCTTCACAGACATCATTGATTACGTATAACTAAATCCAAATTATATGTTTCCCCATTAATGTTTCAAGGGTATTACATGAATGAACAAGATCCTATTGGAGAAAATACAGTCAGAACTCAATTTGGAGATCTTGTGTCTAATTTAGATTTCATGGTAGTTCTTTAGGATACAACCTTTAACATTCTCCTATGAAGGCCTTCGCTGCATCAATATGAAGCCATACCTTTTTTATACCACCAATGTCTAAAATATTGTTTCAATGGTCAAATCAATATTTTGTATGGTCATAAGGATCCATTCAAATCATGTGAATCTCAATACATTTAGGTGGAGTTTTATCACAAAAACGGAACAAGATCCACTAAAAAAGAGATAACAAGAATTAATGCTGCAAATGGTTTGGAAAAGATTCCATAAAATCCATTCATACATTTGAGTACAGATTATGTGATACCCATCAATAAAATTGAAAGGATAAAAACAAATCTATGCACTTTTCCTGTGACATCCAAAATGTCGATGGCAGTAACTGAGCGAGACAACATGGGAGAAATTGTTGATTCACTAAGATGTGATGGAAGCTTAAATGGACATTTCTTCATTTCATCCAATGAACTACATCTTGAATCTAACTTTTCAATAAATGTATACAAAATTGTAGAAATTTTAGAGGAAGACACAGATGTAGATTCTCAATCCATCATCTTATTTTTACTACCATAGGAAGAACATTTGTTATCAGTAGAGTCAGATATAGTGGCCTCATCTTAAGGATGTTCAAATACTGACTCTTCCCCTAACTATTAATGTTTTTCCTAATCATATACTATTAAAGTAGAAACAAAAGTGGTAACACTTATTGAAGAGGAAGAGGAATATCCCTGGGATTCTCTTCCATCATGTGAATAAGGAGTATCTACCACTGTGGATAATCTCAGAAAAATAAATTTGAGAAAAGAAGAAGATCCACACCCCACACTAATTAGTGCAACCCAAACATCTGAAGAACAAGATGTGTATACTTCACTTCTAAAGCATCATCGAAATATATTTTCTAGGACTTATACAGAAATACTAATCATAATCATAATGTAGCCACCCATCATTTTGGTCTTCCAAAAGAACATCAGGGATTTAAACAAGATGAAAGAAGACAAAACCCAAATCATGCCTCTTAAATTGAATTTGAAGTAGATAAGATTATAAAGTATAACATTGTTAGGGAGGTTCAATATCTCAAATTCATAGAAAATATTTTCTAACTGAAAAAGAAGAATGGGGAAATCAGAGTTTTCATTTATTTAAGAGATCTTAACCGGAATTTTCCTAAATATTATTTTCCAATTATAATTATAGAGCTTCTAATTGATGCAACAATTGTATATGAATATAATTTCCTCATGGATGGATACTCTGGGTATAATAAAATCTGTATGGCCCCAGAGGATGAAGAATCTACAGCCATCAGTGCCCCTCAAGGTGTGTTTTTCTATCAGGTAATTCCCTTTGGATTATAGAATACATGTGCAATATAACAATGTGCCCTGAACCATATCATCAAAACATTATTAGAGAAATTGTTTAAATGTTATGTGGGTTATTGGGTGGCCAAATTTAGATAACATTCCTATCAATTGGCTCATCTGGAGAATACATTCAATAATCTTTGAAAACACAGTTTGAAGATGATCCCCTTGAAATGTGCTTTAGGGGGAACCTCATGACAGTTCCATGGATTCATTGTATGCCATCGTGGTATCAAATATGATGCTTAGAAAACAAAATCAATCCTTGGTATATAACATTAATAAAATTTGAATGAATTAAGAGGACTCTAAGAAACATGCCATACATTTGATGCATTATCATTAATTTAGCGGGAAAGTGTTTTACCTTCACCCAATTAATGAATAAAATCGTCACCTATCAATTTAATGAAGACTGACAAGAAGAATTTGATACCCTCAATAAATATATCTGGAGTCCATTGGTATTAATTCCACCTATTGGAGGAAGACCACTTATTCTTTATGTGATAGTTATAGAGCGATCACTGGGTGCCTTTCATGACCAAAAGTGTGATCCAAGGAATGAATATAGCCTTTACTATCTCATTAAAACTATTCTTGATGTAACAAATCAATATTCAAGTATTGAAAAGTGTTTCCTGGCATTATTATTTCTAGTTCAAAAATTGATGCACTACTTGTAACATCATGACTTTCAAATGATGTCTCGTAATAACCCATTCAAATTTATCGTCAGTCCTCCTATGCTTACAGGACTTCTGGAACAATGGGCGGTTATTCTATAATAGTTTTATATAATGTTTGTTCTTTTGAAGGAAATAAAAGGCCCAGCTCTAGCTCACTTCCTAGATGAACATCCATCTGTCAAATATACATCATTAAATAGTAAATTTCCTTATGAAGAGGTCTTCTGTATTCATGATAATTCCCAAACATGGTAAATGTATTTTGATAGTGCTTCTAGAAGTCGAATATGTAAGAGAACGGAAACTCCTAAACATAAAAAAGTTTGGTTAAGAATTTTTCATTATTTCCATAGAAAATGTAGTGTTACTATACCCCGTCCTATTGTCATAAGGTGGTACCAATAATGATGCTGAATATCAAGCTCTCATCACATGTTTGGAATTGGCCCTTCAGGTGAAACGAAATCACATAAAAGTGAATGGTTATTCAGAATTGGTAATCAAAAAAATAAATGGAAATAATTTATCAAAAAAAATGTTAATACCTTAGTGTGATTTAATTAAAGGGTTTATGGATGCATTTCCCTCTAAGCCATTAATTTCTTATGTCTCTCGATCAAAAATTCCCAAGATGATGCATTGGATAATGCATCAACAACCCTAGCAGATCCAAATCGGGTTGAGAAGATCATTAGCCTTGCCATCGTCTTGTGGTATCGACATTCATTCAACCTAAAATAGATAAAATTATTGAGATTATCCATATTTCTGATCCATATGGTAACAATATGGAATAGAGAACACCCATCATGGAATATCTATAAAATGGAATACTTCAATTGGATAGGGCTGAAATAGAATAGATCTGACGAAGAGTAGCCAATATTACTCTTTCTAAAGGTCTGGAGGATTAGAAAATCTTTTACAAATGAGGCTTCGAGGTAATTCTCCTCAGATTTATTGATAGAGAAGAGGCAACAACTATCATGAAGGAAGTTCATTCTGGATCTTGTGGTGCCCACCAGTCTGGGCACAAACTCTATGTTCAGATATAAAGTATTGGATACATTTGGCCTTCAATGAAGCATGATAGTACATATTTCACTATGAAATTCCATCCCTACATTGTGCATTCAAACTTCATTCATCAACCCCCATAGTTGATAGAAACAGAAAAATACTCTTGGTAATTTTTCACATGAGGAAGGGATATTGTAAGACCTTATCGTCCACCCACATCTAAACAGTTCAAGTATATCCTTACTGCTACAGAATTCTTCTCCAAATGGGATGAGGAAATACCTCTCAATGAATTGAGATCCAAAATCATTGTTAGTTTTGTAAAAACTAATATCATCACCATATTTAGTGTCCCTAGTAATATTTTGTTGGAAAATGGCAACAATTATTGTTTTACTAAGGTAAAAAACTTATATTAGGAACATAATATCATATCCAACCATTCATCTCACTATCATGCAGTGACCAATGGTCAGATAGAGGCTTTCAATAATACTTCATCAAATATACTCTAGAAAATGGTGGATAAAGACAAGAAATCTTGGCCTGATAAGCTATTGCATGCTTTGTGGGATTTCAAGACTAATACCAGTATTACCGCCCAAGAAACTCATTATTCATTTGTATGTAGAATAGAAGAAGTTTTTCCAATTGAAATGTAATTTCCTTCACTCAGAGTTGAAAATTTTGATTAGTTTTCTATAGATGATAGGTCTTAGAAATGGATTGATGTGTTGGAGCAGTTTGACGAAAAAAATAATGCATACTTTGCATCATTAGTATGTCTACAAGAATAGAATAGCGTGATTTTTCTACAAGAATGATCACCTCTGTTCATTTCTTCAAGGAGAATTGGTTTTGGTCTATAGGACTCCAATGATACCAGGAAAGAAACCTCCAAATCTTGATCCAATGTGGGAATAAACATATTCTATACATAAGGTCTACTCAAATAGATCTTATTCCTTAATCTCAATTAAAGGAGAACTCACTACAACTCAAACCAATATGATATTTTTTAATAAATAATTTGTGTAGTTGCACTCATTCTTCCTTGTTGTAAGAATAAAAACTGCACAACCTCCCACGTCCTTATTAAAAGATCTAAAACTATATTGTACAAAGCCCAGGTTGTATGACATTAAACTATATGACATCATTTGTTCTTGTCATATGACATTAAATTGTAAAATTAATGTCTTATATACTTGACATTAGGAGATTATGTAAACAAGATTCATTAATATCATAGCTACTCCTTAGTGCTACATGAGTCCATATATTCTCTATGTCAGAGTTAGATTTATATGGGGACCATGTTGAATGAACTACATGTGTCTTGAATATCGTTTTCAATGAGATACGTAGAGACACCTGGATCTACAATTATTGGCCCAGCCCCAATCTCAAATTTTTTAATTCGTTTTCTCCTCATATATATTAATTAGATCTATACAGAGTGCTTCAATAAGATATATGGTTTGGTACTCATACCTTTTTACATCATAAGTTTAGCCATTCTATCAAAATGTTTAAGATACACCATTCTTGACATCAAACTTGGTTGGCATGAGGAATTATTGTTTATATAAATATGTATGGCTTCATTCAAATTTATATGAGATATAAAGAGACTCCTAGATCTACAATCATGGGCCCAAACACGTTATAAAAAACCCCTTATTATTTATATAAATATCAAACCTACTTTGGGAATTTTTAATGAACCATGTATGAATTGATTCTTTCCCTCAATAAGACATATAGTGACACTTGGGATTTATCCTTTAGTCTAACTACAACAAGTCTTTATTTTCACGTCAGTTCATATTCTTCCTTACCACATGAAATTAAACTGCATGGTAATCTAACACCCGAATTCTTCACTTGTGTCACCATTGTGTTATTGAAGTAAACCTTAATACTCATTGTTTCTCACACCGATAATAGCTCAAGTGGGCTTAGGAATTGGGTAAAAATACATCTTCATATAAATAAGGTGTCTCAATTTATTATGGGGTTATCAATGACTTCACTACATGACTTAAAACAACACAATATAATGACCTCATTGCAGGACATTAAACTACACAATATAATGTCAATTCAAAAGGAAATAATGAAATTCTACATTTTACATATGAGTTAGATCTATGTAAATGATGTTAGATTCATGACCAATATTGATTAAAATATTACTTATGTGCATTGATCACAACCACCTTCTATATTTCAGATTCATATTCTTAAATATTTTCCATATCTTTTTAATCTCTCTTAATGTTTCTTGTGACAAGAATTCTAATACCTCAGAGCTATTTTGTTGGACTATGTAGTATATGCCCTTTGGTGGCCTTGAATATGTTGCCTTCATAGTGGGCCTATCAGTCAAAATATTCCATTATTTGGAAATGCAGCATATTCCCCAGTTTCCCTTTATAATACAACAGTCATATCAATTTTTTCAAATAATGGTAATTTCATTATTGGATAAAGTATTTTTGTCCCCTTCAAACATTGATGACAATATTCAAGAATCTGTATTTTAAAACACTCATTCAGGTATATTTGTCTCATTATCATTCTATGGATCTGAAATTCTTCAAGATTATGGTTTACACATTTCTCTCCCCATGTGTTTAATGCAATATAAAATAATCATTGGAACACTTGGCCACATATCATATATTTTTTCCAATTCTAGGCCTAGTTGTATGGCTTAAACTACAGACACTAGAACTCCTATGTTTGGATCATACCTTTATAAAATTCATATTCCTCAAATTCATTGGAAATATTGATTATAAATACCCTATCCATATTAAGTTAGTTTTATCCCTAACCCAAACTCTATGCTTCAGAAAATATGAATCTCTAGAAACATTCTTCAGCATTTAGCAATCAAATATCGAAATTGTTAAGGGAAATTTTGCCTAACTATGGAGCGCGTGCCCTTAGGTGGCCTTGAATAAGATTCCTATATAAAGGGCATGTTAGTCAAAAGATTGTACTATTTGGATTTGCAGAATATTCCCCAGTTCGCCTTGTATAATATGACCCCCGTAACAGGTTTGTCAACTAAAGGCAACTTCGTTCTTGGAAATGACTTCCTCTAATAGTTTTATCCCTTTTTTCGTTATCATTATTCAGATCTAGAAATAACCAAACAATAGTTTACAATTTTTCATTCCATAACTAATGGTAGTATGTTTCCAAAAAAAATTATCAAGAAATTGGGAGAGTCTCATAACAATGGTCGAAGATAAAGACCTTAAATTAATGCCTCATAATGTCTATATAGCAGGACTTAATACTGTACAGTATAATGTCTTAAATACATGACGTAAAACTATAGAGCTTCATATTATAAATTCACATTTTATAATAAATTTCAACCATTCACCATACTCAAAATTTTTATATAAGTGGTTTTACAATTCATGACATATGACAAAAAAAATTGCCTTTTATTCATAAAACCACTTTCATTCGAAAAACCAACCATGGTGGTCTTGAGTCACCCAAACATTATTTTCCCTTGTCTATTAGAAGTAAAATGTTAAGTTCTTAAGAGATCTTTTACTTAAATATGATGTACGTTCCCTTAAGTGGCCTTGAATAAATTGCCTACATAATGAGTCTCTTAGTCAAAAGATGTCATTATTTGGCTATGAAACATATGACCTAGTTGGCTTTATATATTATTAACCCATAACAGCTTTCTCAAATAATGGTTTCTTTATTCTTGGAAAAATCACCCCTTATGTTGATACACGTTTTAAATTTGGTGACCATAAAAACAATGGATCATGTTTCCCCTTGGAAATATTTAAAGAAGATTAAATAGTTATTAGTCACTGAGTTTTATTTGGGAATTAATTTCAAAAATTTTGGTAAAAGATGTTCAACCACAAATACTAGACCTTTATAATCTAACATGCATTAATCTAAACTAAAAACCACAAAAGACGTGGTACAAACCAGATTGAGAACCCAAATATGGAACTCTGAAGAAAAGTCAAGTCCCAGCTCACTAAATGAACATTTTTAATGATTTAGGTAATATTTAGAAAGAAAAAGTCAAAAGATTTAATGTTTGTGGGGGTTTTCCATATAAAACAAGAAAAAAAATAAAATATGCTTACTAAGCTCAATGTCCTAGGTAAAACAAAAGAAATTATCAAAAATGAAAACATAAAAAATTGAAAAAAATGATTTCCATTAATGAATATTTTCAAATAGGGGAATCCCCAAATTAGAGTCTCTCCTTGTCAGAAATCAGAAATAATAACAGGCTTTCATCATAACTCCTCATTTAATAGACAACCTATTGAGCCCCGTGAGCTGCATGTTGAAGCTCATTTATTTGACTAGCTCTGGTATCTTCAACATGATGAAGTGCTTCCCTGGTATCTATAGTGGATTTTACAACATATTTATGGACTTCTCATAATTATTTTTAAATGTGGCCAAGCTCCCTTGTAATTATATCTAACTCTTATTAAAGGCACAACTACTGAATAGTTTTTTCTTTAATTGTCTGCTTCAGTGCCTTCAACTTTGCTATATGGTCAGCCTCATCTCAGAACAACGCTTCTTGAAACTCATAAATATTGATCGAAATTTGGATTTTATCAAGTGGTTCCAAATATTTTTATCTTGTTCACTATTTTGAATAATCTCTTTCACCATTGTATTATTTTTAGAAACTGAAAAATCCCAGCGTGATAAACAGAGTTGAAAGTCAGGGAATTATTGATGGTAGTTTCTCAAGAGGCATTTCATATATAATATTAAAGGTGTTTTTTCATGCCTTTCAGTGGGAAAGATGAAGAGCCTTCTGTAGTTCTTAGTTCGATTTAGAATCACTGTAATAATGAATGGTGTATTTTGGTATTAGTATACATAAATAAGTTTTTCATTCTCTTCCTTCCTAATTTTTTTTTGTTTTTCCATGACACTATCTTCTTTCTATACATTTTGGATCATACCAATTATCATAAAAATCAATGATAATTTTTAAAAAACATCACAGTTATTATATTGGTTTTTATAACATGGATTATCATTACAACACAACTGTAACACCCCAGTTCCATGTAAGAAACCATTTAATATTTTTTACATATGCAATGTGGTTAGATGATTTTTTGGAGTGTTTGGAAGACATTTGAATTTTTTTGGGGGTGGGGGTTATAAAGGTATATGATTTAGGAAATTATTTTGGAAAGTGTGGAAATAATATAAAAACAGTGCATAGTGAGACAAGGGCTAATGGGAATGTGCACAGTTAGGTGCATTGTGTGTCCAAAACATGTAGAAACCTAAAAAAAACTATGCAATGTGGGATAGAGGTAATTTTCATGGTTGGTGAACTATTTTTCTAACCGTGTGATCCCATAGTGTGAGGTACACCTTGAGGCAGAGGCTAATGCAAGGTTAGTTCATGGGTATGCTAACCTTATGACTGATAATGCATAGTTTAAAAACTAGATCCTAAAAAAGTGGATCAAGGTCAGGATGAGAACAAAACCCCCCATTTTTTCTACATTTGGTCTCAAATCTATATTTTATCCACACAAAAGCCTTGGAGTCTTCCTACTTCGATTTGTAGCCAATCTGAATGCATTTATTACTGCGTTAAAGCCTATTTCCCTTTGTAAGTCTAATTTTGTAGTTGTTTTTCATAGGTTTTCTTACATTAAAATTCGACCCTCCCACGGTTGCATAGATATAGTATTAATCCAATAGATATATGGTGGTTGATTATAATAATAGTTATATTTTTCCATTTTGAGGATACGAGGAGATATCTAAGGTGTGTTTTCAAATATTCAACCTAGGTTTGTGGGTGTTTTCTTGATGTTCATCATTTTCACCATAATCCACAAGGTATGTGTCTTAACTCTTGAATCATATTTTTATAACATGATTTTTTATATCGAAATTATTTAAAATTAATGAGTTTTAGTGATATTTGTATTCAATTTATAGTAGAATCCATATTTAGTGATTGTTTGAGTATTTTATGGATTTTCGAGGAAATTTTGAAGAAGTGGAAAGTGGTTGTACAATGTTATTTGCTTAATTTATTTTAAAATGTTGAATTTATTATATGGAATTGTTATATTTTTGGTAAATGGTTTAATTTAAACATTTTAGATAAAATGGTCGTTTTACTGAAATGAATTAAAATCGTTTTTAGGAAATTCCACATTGTCCTCATTTTTTTTGTTATAGAAAATATAATATTAAATATCTTATCCCTTTTGCCATATATAATAACATGTTAAAACATAACTATTAATTATTTGAATATTAACTATATTTCATTAATATAATATTCCATTAGTATATCAACTGTTATATATATAATTATCAATGTGAGAAATAAATTAAATACATTGTAATAAAATATGTTATATAACTAAATAATTATATAGACAATGAACATTATCTTCGTACAACATAACCCATTAAATAGTTATTGACATATCATTTCTTAAAAAACATATGAGTTTATGAGGAATTAAAAATCATATCTTTTTTCTATACAAGAATTTAATGGAATTTAATTATAATAAATATAATTTAAATATATATTGATCGAAAAATAGAGAAAAATTATATTTGAATTCCCAGATTCAACTTAATTAGCATACCATAACCATACACTTAATATGTAACCCTTTTTGTACCATTTTTAGTAGAAGTGGGTTATATTGATAGGCTATTTATCATTTCTTTAAATTTATTATGGCCATAAATTGAGAAAGATAGGGGAGGGATATGAAATGAAAAAGGATTAGAAATGATAAACATTGAAAAAAACAATAATATTATAACATGATTTAACTACCTTCTCATATGTCATCAAACATGATTTATAATAATTTATTTATCCTTTCATACATGAATTTTTATATTTTTGACTAACCAAACATAAATTCCCTATTGTTAACATTGACATGTATTTAGGATAAAACATTCATCTATATTAGGAGGATAAAAATTTAATATTTTATAACCTAGTAGATAAAAAATTTTATTTTCATTAAAATTATTATCATATCACAAATAACATTATTAAAAATACTAATTTAGAAAAACAATGTATATCTCTTTCTATAATTTCTTAGAATAATAAATTTCTTATATATATTAAAAAATATATAAGGACCTAGGATTAAAGAACACATTTAGAGATCATAAATTTAATTGGAACATATCTTGTTGAATTTATTGTAGTAGGGTTGTATATTAGATTTATTTATTTTATAGATTTCTATGTGTAAAAAATGTGGGAAGATAACTTAATTATTTTAAGAACCTATAACCTAACAGTAATATATTGTCTATATTTGATTATAATGATGTGATTAGTCTATATGATATTACTTTAATAATTTAATCATGAAATTCTTATGGGTCAGTACTGTGGGGGATTATATAACATATCAATGTGATACATATATAAAATACATTTTCAGAAATATATTGGAGAACAAAATAATATTTAAAAAGTATAAAACATGAATAAAATAATCGAAATAAATGTTTTGAGAATTAAAATTTTAAAAAATAATTTATCTATAGGGTACTAAATATAGTATATTATGTTATAATATCTCAAAAAACATAAAAAAACATTAGTTTAATTAGAAAAACCAAATCTAGGACTCATTCTTTGATCTATAACATTCACTCATGAAACCTAATGAGACATAAAATCACTGATCTCTACGTAGAAACGGATATAAAATTGTATGTTCCCCATAATTAAGGTAAAAACAAAGCAATCATGGAGTATTTTAATAATTTTATCCATGATTCATCTTTTTTGGTGTCCTAATTTGACCATTTTTAAGAGGAAGATGTAATTGAATCTAGTAAAAAATAATTTTTTTGATAAAATAGTCATGTTTTACTTGAATAACACTTGTCTTCTTGGTGATCCCAAATCCAATGAGGTAGTTTATATTCTATTAGTGTGGATTAAATGATATTATGACATAACATGTATTAGTGTGTATATTATAAAGGCATGAATTTATAAAAAATTTCATAAAAAATGTATATTATTTTATTTTTTAATTACATATTAGGATTATAGAAATAATCATTTTTCCATTTAATCAAGGAAATTTGACAGGACTACTACTCAGGATGATTATAATTACATTACTTCTAAAATTAATAAACATGATATTGATAAAATTAATTAAACAAACATTTAATAAGTATTATATTGAGTGTTGTTTCTTTTTTATATTTTATATTATATAATTTTTACATTGATATTTATTTGTTTTAGTTTATTTCATCGTAGTCATGATATGTGATGCAATATCAACATGGGGTTTGACACATTTCAATTCACCTCACCATGTATTTTTTTAAAAACATGATGTATACTCATAGTTGGATCTACATATTAAATAAATGATAAATTTGAAATATTATATCACTAATAATTATAGATAATTTAGTTAAATTAAACAACATATTAGGGTACTAATCTAGGATAAACTTATATAAGAAGTGTTTTTTGAAATGAAAACATATAAAATTGATAGGTTAATACCTAGAGTAAAAATTTATCATTGTTTAAGGATCATATAAAATATATTTTAATGAAAATGAAAAGGGTTTTATAGAATTATCTAATTAATGTATACTTTAGTCATACACGGTTAGGTTTGTGAGGTTCTAGTGATGTATTTTATTTGGGGCACAATGAAGGGTGAAATAAAGATTTTTAGCATGAATATTATGAGTAATCATAAATGGTATATAACTTGAGTAGGATTATGCCATGATATGCGTAGTGGGTAGTTAAAAAAATAATTATCCATTGGGATTTGGAGGAAACATTAAAATATATCATGGGTTAGAAAAATCCTTCTTTGTGTTCAGTAGTGTTAACACCATTGTTTTATTTCATTGTAGTCATAATTAGTGGTATAATAACTCTTTTGTGAATTCATGTTGGTGGATGTGGGGTGGCCTAAACCAATCGTGGTTTATTAAAAAAAAATCATTGAAGATGAATTTGGTAATATTTTTTAACAAATATATTATAAAATAATTAAATATATGCATTTTATTATTGATGATACACAATCTGAAGTGAGAAAAACATCAAGGATGATTTGTATGTATTTTGAAGTTTTAATAGATGAACTGAACCATGAAATGGTCTTTTTTCTGTACATATGGGTTAATACCAATTATTATAAAAATGAATGATTATTTTTTAAAAAAATCATGGTTATTATGCTGGTTTTTATAATATGGATTATCATTACAAAACAACAATAACACCCCCATTCCATGTAAGAAACCCCTTATTTTTGTTTTTATGTATGCAATGTTTTTGGATGAAGTTTTGGAGAATTTGGAAGACATTTGAAATGTTTGGTGGTGTGGGTTTTAATGGTTCGTGATTTAGGAACAATTTTTGGATATTGTGAAAATTCTATAACAACTGTGCATAATGAGACAAGGGCTAAGGGGAATGCGCATAGTTAGGTGCACTGTTTGTCCAAAACATGTGGAAACCTAGGAGAAACTGTGAAATGTTGGATAGAGGTATTTTTCATGGTTGGTGAACTACTTTTCTAACCGTGTGGGCCCATCATTTGAGGTGATCCTTGAGGTAGAGGCTGATGCAAGATTAGTGCAAGGGTTTCCTAACCTTCTGACTGACAATGCATAGTTTAAAAACTAGATCCTAAAAAAATTGATCATGGTCAGGATTAGATCAGAAACCCCATTTTTCTTATATTTGGTCTCAAATATATATTTTCTACACAAAAAGGTTTGGAGTTTTCCCCCATTGATTTGGAGCCAATCTGAATGCATTTATTGGTGCATTATGGCTTACTTCTCTTAGTAAGTATACTTTTGTAGTAGTTTTTCATAGGTTTTCATACATTAAAATTCTTATCTCCAATGGTTGCATAGATATAGGTTTATTCAAATAGATCAATGGTGATTGATTATAAGAATTTTTATATTTGTCCTTGTTGATGATACATAGAGATATCTAAGTTGTGTTTTGGGAGATTCAACCTAGGTTTGTAGGTGTTTTCATGATGTTCCTCATTTTTACAACAATCCACAAGGTACGTGTCTTAAATCTAGACTCATATTCTTAGAACATGTTGTTTATATTAAAAACATTTACATTTAATGATTTTGGTTGTGATATTGGTATTCAATTCATAGTATAAACCATATTTAGTGATTATTTGAGTGTTTTGAAGATTTTTGGGGAAATTTTGAAGCAATAAAAAATCATTGTATAATGTTCTTTTCTTAATTGATTTTGAAATGTTTAATTTAATATATAGATCTGTTAAATTTTCTGTAAATGGTTTAATTGAAACGTTTTAGAAAAAATGATGGGTTTAAGGAAATAAATTAAAATTGTTTTTTCCAGATGTTTTTAAAGGGATGTGACATTGGATAAGGGGCATGTGTCATTGGGACCCCAGAAGATGGTCCAATTTGTTACAACATAGTGGATGGATAAGAAACCACTCATGAGTGTCTAACTATTAGAGAATAATGTATGTGTGAGTATGGGATGAATCATTGAATGTGTATTCCAAAAAAATATCTAATGGTTTAATTTTCTTAGTTGTTTCTTTTCCTAGGAATCGTTTTTTTGTTATGGAGACCTATTTTGAAATTATACATATTTGATTTGATATAAACTGTTTTCAGTTATTTAATATAAATATTAGACCATGTTCTATCATAGATTCATAAATAGGGATGTCAAATGTGGAAAATCATATGTTGTTTTATTACTTACCCTTTATTTGGAACTTTGGTGTTTTTTTAAATATTTTATATCGAGACATAGGTAATGGAATTAAATCACATTTATTTAGTGGTTCATTGTGATACACGGGATATTTTGGTGTAGTTTACATATTGGTCATGTTGGAGGGTGTGGATTCATATCTTGGAGTATTTGAGTTTGTCTGGTTGGCCTTTTTCTATGTATTTTTGAGATTATGGTCTTTTGTTGTGGTAATAATTTATTTAAGTCATTGATATCAAAGGTTTTTCTATAGTTCTTTGAAATTTTAATAATGAATTAATTAGTTCTGATTTTTTTAATGTTGTGTTTTGTTATGTGGTTATATTTTTAAAATGGTAAATCATTCCCCATATTATATTGAGGCACGTGGCATTTATTTCCACCCTTTGGTTCCTTTGGGATGTTGATTAAATATATTTAATGTCCTTCAATCTTTTCAAGCCAATGAGGAGGTTTGGAATGTTACAACATCTTTTTTGATACTGTATATTTCCATTGAGTCTTTTAATGGTTGGTAAAAAATAGAATGTATGTAAAAATGACATGAAGGATGTTTTTTTTAAATGATAAAATGGTCATCTATAAAGATTTTTTCTTAATCTAGGATTATAATTGATTAAAAAACAAAACCTTATGTACCATGGGAAAGGGAAAACTGATTGTAGTAGACATTGCGGTCGATAGGAAAATTGTGAGTATTTTAAAATTATGCTATTTTTTATACAATTTATTTTGGATATAAAATAGAGATAAATACATAGTGGGGTATACAAATACTGATTATATGATATAGTTTATATAAGATGAATTAAAAAAATAAAATGAATGTGTTTTTTGGAAATTAAAGATAGAATCTCAATGTTTGGGGAGTTAATAGTGTTACCTAAATCAATCAATTTATAGTAATGAGAAAACACATCCTGATGAATCATGTATTGAAGGAATATAGATTCTAAATTCCTATCTCAATAGGTATATTTTGAGAATAAATTGGTTTGAATTTGACATGGTGTTTAAAAATTATGTTTGAAAAAACCGAGTATGATTTTTAGAGTAGAGTAAAGACTCTAATAAAGGCAATCATATGTATTTTCAAATGTATGTTGAATAAAATTTTCACATATATAAGGATAGAAAATTTATTAGGTGAGAGATATAGATCAATAGAGTTATAGAAAAATATAGAGATATAAATAATATAAATAATATCAGATATGATTCAATTTTACTTATATATATTTCTTATATAAAACATTAGTGGCCATCATTTCTATTAAGAGACAACTTATTGCAATAATCATGAAGTTATAGTATTTTTATATTATTTTGTAGATCACTGTATTTAAATTGAGAGAGTGGTAAGTTGTTCTTGAGAGATATTGGGTACATCGTTCTCAATTATTTTCTAGTTGTAATTTGAAACCCATATCACATTCACTCTAAATATTAAAATGAATAATGAAATTTATTGGATTTTTTTAAAAACTAAAACATCATTGTGTGTATTCAATTTGGGCATTGACTAGTGAAAGTGATTAAAATCAAATAACCAGTGTATCTTTATTATTTATCACATCCATATCTATAGAGGTTATGTTGAATCATGCATCAAGATCATTATATATATATTTTTAAATTATCATAAAACAACACAAATTTTATGGGCTATTAATTACAAATTTTATTATGTATTTTATGTATTTTGGATAGTATATTTTTAGTTTAGGGTGATGAGAGGTTATTGAATGTTTAAAAAATAATTCAAATTAATTAATTTCCCATAAGATATAATTATTTATTGACCTCGTGGATGTGTGTTAAATTTACCAAAGTTGGAGGGACATTAAGGTAAACTCATGGAGGAATATAAAAATGGAGGGGTGATGTTTTAGAGTGGCGACCCAGTGGAAGTGGAGTTATAGTGACCCAATATTACCAAACTTGGATATTACATATTTTAATATAAATATTAAACAAATTACATAAACATATGATTGAAGGAATTTCATATTTTAGTTCCTGTTGAATCTCAAAAAACAATATTCATACATCAAGTATGTTCTTAAATGACTCCCATTAAGATCTTCATCTTTGTTACTCCTATATAAAAACCATTATTCATTACCATATGTTTTTAATTCCATAAAACTAATTGAAAATTCTTATCTAAATAATATATGTTTATTACATATATATTAAAGATCCATAAATAAATATTTCATAATACATATGTTTCACTAATTTTTATTTATTTCCTATTTATCAACAATTCACTATTAACGTCACATTTCTTGTAACAACCTCTTTTTTTGAATATGAATTGATTTGTTATTTACTACCATTGTACATTGATTAGAGTTCCCTAATCTTATTAATAATAATAATTATCAAATTAATACAAAAATTATACTTTAAAGGCTAATCAAGGTTGATGGATTAGAGAAATTAAGTATGTTATAATCACGGAGACGGCAGACCATACATACACATCAGTAATGTTTCCATTTTTCAATGATCATTTTAAAAGGGATGTAAGTAATATATTAAATTTATATAATTATCATATTATCATATATATAATATTATATTCATATAAATACAATCATTGTGGTGTGGTTCTTAAAATTTAAAGTCATGTTGCTTAATGAAGGTGGTAGTCCACAAGAACATGAATGATGTTATCATATATTAGTGAGAAAAGGTAACAAATAAAATGATATAATAAATATTCATAATTATTAAAATTTCATTAATATGATAATTATTTCATTAATTTCACATATATTTATACTTATTATATCCCTTTAATGCGTTAGTGATGAAAATCGCATCGGATCACGAAGTGGTAGTTCTCCGTACAAACGAGTGACACTATCAAATCACCTTTGTAAAGGAAAAGAAAAAGAAATATATAATATAATGAATCCAGATGTATATTTATTTTATATATACATTATATCCATAATCACACACTACAATGAATGGTTGAAATGGAAAAATGAAATACTTTGGTTCACGATGATGTTGTTCATTGTACATACGACCAGTGAATTTTTATCCCATTTTATAGAAGTCGATATTGTAGTATTTCATAAAATTTACATAAAAACACCTATGTATATTTAAAATTAGGTGGTTACATATCTTCATGGTATATTAGGAATTAAAATAGTTGTAGGAATAAATAAAATAAAAACACTCATTGATGAACATTATATCTTTTTTGGTTAACCTCCTTTAGTTTTTATGAAAAGACTACGTAGGATTGATTTTAAAGAAAATAATGTCATATGTGATTAGATTATGGTATTTGGGATATGATTTGGAATTTATTTTTAGAAAAAATGGTTTTTATGGTGAAGGAGAGAGGATAATGGGTGACCTATTATAAGTGAAGTGAGTGGAAACATGTAATTTTTTTGAAAAGAATGAATTCCACCAAAATGTTTTCTGTTTATATGGATTAGAAATATATTAACCATAATAATAAAATTTATAAGGTATAAATATGGATATTATATGGTTTATGGAAATATTTTTGGATATTTTTTACCCTTATAATTTTAGTTTAAGCCCCTTGATAAATCAATTTTTACCTTAACCATTGTAATTAATTCTTAATGTTTTCACTATTAAGTTTGGTAAAAAAATTATGTTTAACCAATCAGATAATATAAATCATTTTTATTACCAATATGGTATATTTTTTTTCTAATTCTATTCACAGAAGTGGAAAAATTTATTTATTATTAATCCAGCATACACGATTAGAGTTCTTGTATTATTAAACTGAAAATGTTCAAAATATTACAAATTTTTTAAATCAATGTTATATTTGAAATTAATTAAAATGAACTAAATTTTATTAACTAATATTAAATTTAACTAATTTTACTTTTAAATATATTTAAATCAGAATTTTCCTTCAAAAATAAATTAAAAAAATACAAGACATCAATTAACATTCAGTATTTTTTAAATTTCATCAATAATGAATGTTTTTTACAAAATAAAAATAATAACCCTAAGAAAATTTTAAATTTTTTACTTCAAAATGATTTTTATTTTATCAAGTTAAATTTATAAAAGGGGTAAAAAATTTAAATTTTTTTTGCTAAATTTGACACAATTTTTTTTATAAAATATAATATTATGAAAATAATATTATTTATTTTTATCTATTTTTTATAAATCCCATTTTCTGAATGTTAAATTTCTTATTAAATATGTAATATATTCATTTCATTAAAATAATTCACCAAAAGAAATTCATTTAATTTATCCTTGTAAACATGTTTATGTGCAGTAGAATATATTTTTTAGAAAATTATTTCCTTTATATTCAAAATGATTTTATTTTAAATTATAATTACAATAAGGGAATAATAACATATACCCATGACATAGAACTGTGGGTATAACTACTAAAACTATGAGTATAGGATTTACCACCCATTCTATGAAGCATGGATTCTTAAGGCCTGAGGATATATCTATACCCATGGTTTCTATTAAAATAGTATATATAAGCTAAAAGGAATTATTAATACTCATAATTTTATTGAAACTGTGAGTATATGTCTATAACCATGGTTTCTAAAACCATGGTTATAGAATTTTTTCTAAAATACATCTATTCACATTGGTTTTTGAAGCATGGGCATAGTGTCCAACCTCCACCTAACAGCTGCAACAACACCCAATACCTCTCAAGAAACCTAAAAATAACCACACACCATAGTACAAATTTAATGTAGTATATTTATTATATATATAACATTAAAACACAAAGTTATAAATATTTTTCATACCATTTACAATACTATATCATACGTATATAATCAATATCATCAATTAGATTTATTCATAAAAACATGTCTATATCTAAACTCAAAAATAGAGGGGATCAAAATATCTATCATCGCTACTAGTTCTATCATTGTCATCAGCAACATCACTACCTAGAGAACCACAACCACCACCATAATCATTATCATCACCACCACCACCACCACCTCCACAACCATTATCTCGACCACAAATAAGACACACAATGACATCACATGCAGAATCATAAAATGAGTGTATTGTTTCCATTAATAAATAAAAAGTATTAAAAACCATTAATAGAATTGATGTAATTATTACTAACCTAGTTCTAGAAGGTTTTAAGTGACATTTTTAATTCATTCATGAACTTTTACGGATATTTTTTGGCCTAAAATACTTATACAAAAAAAATTCGCAACTCAGTGGTCTAAGAGTATTGAGAGGCGCCCTTTGAGGCCCAATACATAGTAGAGATGATGTATTTACATGTTTGACACCAGAATCTCCTATGGTGGTCATAACCTTATAACTACCACAAATTATTATTTGGATTAAATTTTTCATATTATTTTTCATTGAGGGACTCAAAAAATATAGTTTAAAATATTAACTATAAATGAAATTATAAATTATGTATCAAAATTTAAAATACAAATTAAAAAAATAAAATATCTTTTTTATGTTTGTTCATTTGAAACACTTTCATCCTTCTTCATTATACTTGAGAAAAATAGATTTTTCTTAGGAAGACAAACTATGATTCCAGATGCCACTAGCTCTAGATTACATTGATTAGTATAATAACACAATATTGAATAATATAAAAGTGAAAAAGATATAATGAAATAAAATAGTAGATATTGAAGAAATCCATAAAATGATGAAGCATCAAAATATGAATTTAATTTAAAATTTAATACTAGTGGAAGAAAATAATAAATACATAATAATTAGCATACGTAACATGTATATGATATAAATTCATCTTATATTTTTATTTTTGTAGATTTTTATTTGTTTTGTGTTATTTGGTTATCTGATCACTTGGTAATTATTGTCATTTGGTCAGAATGATCCTTTTTTGGTATGATTGTTTAGTAATTTGGCCATCTGGCTATTCAGTTCATTTAGGACAATTATACCAATTAGTAAATTTATTCCAATTTGGAATGTTAAGATTATTAGTCCATTTATAAAAATTATTTCATTTAGGTTAATTTGAAAAAATTCAGCCAATTTATAATTTTGAAAATATTTTTCCAATTCAGGGGAATTTGGAAATTTAGGTCAGTTGGGCCATTTATTCCAATTCATCCATTTAGTCTAATTAGTTAATTCAGGCCAATTAGTCCCCAAATTTGCCCAGTTTTTTCTAATTAGTCTATTTCGGCTTATTTAGTTTAATATATGCTAATTTTTCTAATTTAGGAAAAGACGGGAAATTTAAGACATTTATGAAAAATTAGGCTAATTCCCAAAAATTTTGAGATTGACAATTTAGCCATTTAGGATAAATAGGCAAATAAGGCCATTTATGGAAATTAGGCCCATTAATAAAATTCCACTTATACCGGTTAGGAAAATTAATAAAATTAGGCCAATTTGGATAATTAGGAAATTTAGGCCAATTATGCCATTTATTTTGACATTTTGGCCAATCAGTCTACTTATTCTAATCAGGTAATTTTCCCAATTTAAGAAAACTATGCCATTCATTTTCTAAATTTTGTATAATTAGAACATTCGAGCCAATTTAGGGCAATGAGGAAAATTTAGAAAATTAAGACCATTTAGACCAATTTAGGCTAATTTAATCCAATTAGTCCATTTATTTGGTAAATTCATGTTATTTAGGCCTTTTAAGGAACTTTATGAGAATTCATGCAATTTACATAATTTAGGACAATTTGGCCAATTAGGGAAGTTAGGCCATTTGGAAAAATGGAATATTAGGTCATTAATTCCAAATAGGCTAATTAGAATAATTATAAAATGTAGGCTAATTATTCCATTTAGGAACAATAAGAAAATTATGCCAATTATGGCATTTAGAAGGATTAGGAAAATTAGGTCAATTGAGACCAACTAGGAACTTTATTTGGACAATTTAGACCAATTAGTCCTTTTAAAATAATTTAGGCCAACTAGGCGATTTATTTTCCCAATTTATTACAATTTGGATTTTTGGATAAATTAATAGAAATTAAAGCTAATTAGGATAATTAGAACAAATTGGTCTATTTATGCCATTTTATGGTAATTTGATCTAATTAAGAAAATTTTCCAATTATCCCTTTGACCATTAGACTGTTAGTCCATTTAGGCCATTTAGGTTGATAAGTAATTAGTCTATTTAGGTAATTAGTCCATTAGGAAAATTGTTTAATTTTTCATTAATCCATATAACCATTATACTAATTTTCCATTATTAGAATATGTCAAGATTCCATTTGGCTAAAGGACCATTATTACCTTAGGCCATTATGCCAATTAGTCCATTTAGTCTATTAGGTTATTTGGTAATTTTGGCCATTATCCATTAGGTTAATTGGCCAATTGGCCAATTTGGAAATGAGGCTAATTTTCCAATTGGGCATTAGGGAATTAATCCATTAGTCCACTATTCAATTAGACCATTATTCCCTCTATGCCATTTAGTCCAATAGGCCATTAAGCCTAATGGTTGATTATCCATTTTCACATTTGGTCATTAAGAAAATTATTCATTAGTCTATTTTTTCCATTTTTGCTATTCATTCCATTCAGGTCATTCTGGAAACTAAGACCATTAATTTATCTCATTGATATATTTTTTTCATCTCTATCCATGTTTTCTAAAAATATTATCAAAAATAATTTTGGAATTTCAAAAGTGGTTTATTGACGAAAAAATTACCCATGTTTTAATTGTTGAAAATTTATTAAAATTTAAAACAGTTTTTATTTTCTAAATTAGGTGATTTTTTATTCTTTTTAAAAAATTCGAAAAGGAATTTTTCATTTAACTTATACAATATGTAAATATATTACTCACTGTCGTGAACATCATGGACATTAAATATTTTTATTTAATTTTTTATTATTCTTTTTAGTGAAAATTATTTCCATAATATTTGTAATAATTTTATATTTTGAAGAAATTATTTCAATGGGATATGCGTATTTGTCTCAATAAATTTTCCATATAATATTTTAACGAAATATTCATCAAAAAATAAAAACATTAATTTTATGTATTGATATTAATTTCTGCTTATTTGTCTATCACATATATACCTATATTATTCTTCCTTACATTCTCGAGAAAATACATTCATTTTTTTTATTTTTGAAATAACTTTACTCTGAAATTTCCCATAATAAGGATATGATACAAGATTATGAAACCCATTTCATTCTAATGGATGTTATTATGTTTTTTACATATGATTGATTTACTTTTTTAGAACAAATAATCATCAACATGATAATACGGGTTCACCAAGATAGCACTCCAATTCATTAGGTAATGTTTTTTTCCTCACGATATAACATGTGTCAGTTTAGGGAGTTAAAAAAAATAATGGTATTTTTTAAACCATGTGATATTTTTTTGTAAGTTATTATTGACTAGTTTTGTGTCATTTTATTTGTCACTTCAACATTTCATATTCTGACAAGATCTTACGATAGCATTTAATTTATATTGATCGGTTATGTGATTATTCTTGAGCCTTCTCTTTTATGATATCATGTTATACCTTTTACACTCGAATTATTTTTACTTTTCATGATAAATAACTTATTTGAATTTTTAGGTCTCCCATTTTTTCTATGTATTCCCTAGATTTTTTTTATAATTATTTATGTATCTAAAATAATTTCTTGATCATTATTGGGAATAAAATAAAGATGTTTTATTTTATCCTCAATTATATGAATTAAGAACCCAGTCTTTCTAACACACTATGTCTAAAAATATTTTTGTTGTAATTAATATATTTTTACATTAAAATTCATATAATAATACGTGTAAAAGGATTGGATGATTATAGTTTCTATTTGATAAAGGTCTAGTTTTTTAGGATTATAAAGAGAATAATTTATTGATTACATAGTGTATAATTATAGGGATAAGTAATAGAATAATGATAATTATCATTGAATTTTGGTGAAGTATAGTGTGAGAAGGTAACACGAAATTATGTATCTATTTGGATATAATAAGTTTATGAATCTGAAGAAATATAGTTCGTATAGGTAATAACTTTTGAAAAAACGCATTGAAAAGGACTCTCTCATATATTAGAACGTGATAATAGTTCATTCTGCACACATGGTTTCATGGTCCAAGGCGATATGATTCATACATTCACAAAACTACTTATGAATCACTTTTAAGGACTTTAATAAAAAATTAGTTATAAATCCTAATAAAAAATGTTATAATGGATAACCTATATTGAAACCTACATAGTCATTAGTCATGATAAACATACAATTTATACATTATTACTTATAGGTTAATAAGTTTCACAATTTTTATGTTAATTCATTTTCACAATGTTCATTTTATTATTTTTATTCAATGTTGAGAAATAGGAGAATGACCAAAAACATTTAATGTGATGGGAAATGTAATGATTTTAGTAATGAGATCCCAAAACCATTGAAAAAGGTGTTTTGAATTTTTTTGATTATTACAAGTGAGCAATATCAAATTACTTTCAAAAATTAAAACATTGTTGAATTTAAAAGTGCATCATAGAATAGAAGGAAAAAATATCATGTAAGTTGATGTGTTAAAGAAGATAAAGAAGTTATTTATCAATTTATTTTATTTTGGAATTGTTGGAAGATTAACTATGGAAAAATTATAAAAGGAACTAGAAGATGATTTATGTGTTAGAAATTATGTTGAATTGAAGACAATTGATGAAGAAAAAATGAAGAGTATTGTTGACTAGATGTGGAGAAATAAATTTTAACCTACGAAAACCGCAATGGTTCAATCTCGTAGATGTGGGGACCTTGGCCATTATCCAAGGCAATGAACTATTATTTAAATTAATTCCAATAAGCATATGATATTAAAATAATTGAAGTGTAATTATTGAAGTGTTTAGGAGATGTAACTTAGGAATCATGTTATTGGAGTGTTTTATCAATGGTATTATGGATATAAGAATCATAAATATTCTATGGATTGTTATCAATTATTTTCTATTTAATTATTTATAAATATGAGTTGAATGGTACTAATGACATATAAAGACAGTCTAATGGTAAGGTGATATTTTATGAAAAAATATTCATTGTGGAAAAGATAATCATCGATATGTTCTTGATGTTTAGGTTATGAGAGACAATTAATTTATTTTTATTTTTAGGAAAATCATGAGTTAGATATAAAACCATGGAGGTTAAAAAATACACTTGAACACTAATACTATTATTGAATATGGTAATCATATTCATGGGAAATATATTGTATAAAGTTTAATTATGAATATTATTATCACATATATTAACACAGTTTTACAAAATGTACAACCTACTAGATATGAGACAATCCAATGACACGAGGGGGAATATACCAACAAATGACGTTGGATATGGGTAAAATTACTATCACTATCTTACATGGTGAACTTATAAGAAGGAATGTTTTACTACATGAATTATTTTATGGAAAACTACTAATTTGATTTTGTGAAACATATTTTAGGACCATTAATTCTATAATTTTTATTATTTTGAGTTGATTAAGTATATTTTGGGAAATTCTTCCTTGGTTTGGTGTATACATAACCCTAAGATATAACATTTGATTTAATATTAGAGATTAGTTGTTATGAATAGATCCTTTTTTTAAATTTTGAGGTTATTTTGGATGCAAGTTTATTTAGTTATGGAATGATTTAAGTAACCATTTGGATTTAGATACCAATATGAAGGTGTTTTTATTTTATTACTTTTTATAACTTATGATATATATATATATATTAAATATTATATGAATATATTGATATCATTTTTTGGATTTATGTGATATGCTAAAAGTTAATTCTAGTGTTTTGGGCTTGAAACTTTTATCTCGAATTCTCATCATCTGGTTAAAAAAATGAGATTGTGGTGAAAAAAAATGAAAGGATGAAATCATGATTTTAAATTTATTATATTTTCTTTATGTTTGTTTCCGTGTTGGTAAATGGTTCCATTATCTTTTATAAATGTATCTTGAAATTAGTATGTAATTCATCTTCATTAAATGAATGGTATTTTATATCTCTAAAATGGTTAAGAAGTTCTCTCAAAGAAAAATATCTATTCTAAAACCATTTTCTCACGTCCCAATATTGTCTTACATATGTAGAAAACTAGTTTTTTGTTATTTCAAACGACATTTTTTTCATTTCCCTATATTGGAGGAATATATATTAATCAATATTATGATGTTGGTTATCCACAAAATAATTTTCAAATGTCAAAAAATTGATTACTGAGTACAGGTTCAAATTTTGTGGATGCAATTTAATTAAGGGCGGTAGAATAATAAATACCAATATTTTAATACGACACAATTTTTTAGAGTTTATACATTAGACAACACTAGAATTAAACGAACCTCTATATATTATTAAGAAATTATATTTTATGTGAAGCTATTGAAAATATCCATTAAAGCTGTTGGAATGAATAATATTAACTAATTTATAAAATATACATAATGTTTAAAATAAAAATATATGAATTTTAAAATTCTTATGAAATATGTACTCAATTTTTAAGGGAAACATTTTTTTAGAAAGTAATTTTTTTTATTTTGGTGAGAAAACATTATAATTAATTTTTATACCTTTTTGAAATGTTATTTTTATAAAATTTCCATCAATTTTGAAAAAATAAAAATAATATTGTCTTATGATATGATTTTTCGATATTTCATAATGTATAGATTTTTCAGTGAATAGTTAAAAATATCGATTTTTGGTAAAAAAATATCATTTATTATAATAAATATAGTAATTTAAAAGTCCAATTGCTATTTAAATTCTATTTTAAAAATATAATAAGTATTATTTATTTATATATAATAAATTAATTACATTTATATATCATTTTTTACTATATATATTTTATTAGTTTATTTATATTCTTAAAACAATGTTTTTATGAAAACTGTTTTCATGTTCATAATTTTCATCAAATATAATAAATTAAATTAAAAAATAATGATAAATTATTTAAATAGAATTTATACACTATATATATATATTTAAATTCATATAATGATTATTTCTATCTATGCAGTTAATAGATGATATATTTTCCATTAAAAATATTTATTTTTCGAAAAACCTCTTTTTATCACTCTTTCAATTTTTAATTTAAAATAAATTTCTGAACATATTGGAATTTAATTTGAAAAAATTCATTGAATAATTTTAATCTAAATAAAATATATTACATAATATGGTCAACTTAATGTTTAGTCACATTAAATAGTAAAAAAACAAAAATAATGTTACTATGGTACATAAATTAAAATGGTAAAATAGGGTAACTGTAGAGGTAAAAAGGATAACATATTCAGAACAAATTTTTTTTTAGTGTTAGAGGTGTTTTTTGGAATTATATTTCCTAAACTCCTTTACATGTTAATTATTAATGCACTTGGATCTAGAGTGACATCACATTATTGAATTTTTTTTGGGTATTTTAGAAAATAACACTCCTAAAATATGAATGGGAACCCCTACCCCCACTTATTCATATCTTCCAAGCCATTTATCTTCAAAAAAACCTCCAAAAATCTCTCCCTAAATTCGTTATCCATATTTTAGGGCTCCTGGCATTCGCAGAAGATCAACCTTATTTCCCTTAATAAATAATCCCAAGGAGATTCTTCTATGATAAATAATCGTCTTCACCAAGATCTTTCTTTTTTAATTATTTTATCGACATAAAATATGAAATACAAGTTCAAATATAATAAAAAATATATCATATATTAGTATTTCTTTTTATATTCATGGAATAATATTTTTCCTACTCCCCTTACATCAAATGGGAAATGAATCCATCGTCCTCGTGTACAGTGGACTACCGCCACACGAATCGATATAATTAAATTCAGATCATCAACTCTCATGGATGTTAATGAGGATTTATTTTATAGTTATATATTTTATTCCTAAATTATTATTCATTATTTAAAAGTATCATGTTATACAATTTCGTACCTAGTCATCCATGAAATATTGAAAACATTGTTCTTGTACACGGGGGACTACCGTCTCACAATACAATGTGATTCATTTTTTATTACCAAATCAATTGGATGGTATATATAAGTGTATTTAAATAAATAATATTATATTAATGATATAATTTTCAATATAGAAATCTAAAATATAACTTATATTTTTAAAATAAAGATTTTTTAAAAATGGAAACGTTACACATGAGTATATATGACCTACTATCTTTATTATTTTAATGTATATCATTTTTCATAACTATAAATCATGTTTATTTTTACAAGAAAAATTTACATAAAAAATAAATATTATTAAATAATTACCATTATATATATATAATTGAGAAATTACCTCTTTGACCTGGGTTATCTTACAGATGATATTTTGATATTATGAACCAAGCATCCCTAAAACACCTATCATGGACATAAATGATTATGTAATTAAATAAATATATAGAAAAAATGTTGTTATTGTTTTAATTATAAAATATTTAACACAAAAAAATTCTTAATAAAAAATACTTTATATGAGTGTTTTTCTACAATTGATACAACATGTAATTGATAGTGTCAAGATTCAAGGTAAGGGTTTCATCATATAACATTCCTTAAAGGGATACATGTTATTTTATGAACATAATATATTTTAAATGGAATATATAATTATCATTTTAATATTATTTATTGTGTCCTTTATAGTTAATTTTATTTTGTTTTAAAATTCTTCTGATTCATTAATTTCAGTTATGTATCAAAATTTACAAAAGTAATAAGGATTTCTATTTCAATCTTATTTTTATCAGGATTGGTTATCTATAAATTTCTATTATAGGAAATTATTTATCATTTCCTAATAAGACTATTTTTTTTATAATCAAGCTATTCATGAAATTTTCATGTAATAGTACCATATGCATATCTTTGTAACATTAAATTATTTACTAATTTTTTTAAGAAAAGATGACCTTATATATATCTAGATTCATTTTTGTTTTCTCTTCTATATGCATGTTTTCTGAAAATATTTTCAACAATATTTTTTGCATTACTAAAAAGGTTTGTGAAAAACATATTTACAAATTTTGAAATTTTTAGAAAACATTGTGAACATGAACTTATTTCTATTTTCTGAATTAGGTACTTTTTAAACCATTTTACATGAGTCTAAAGGGAATTATTTTTTACCTATACTATTTTTTTGTAATTTCCCATAGACATTAACAGTAAAATATATAAATTTTAATTTATTTTTTCCAGATTTATTTTTAAATAAAATATTGTATTTAATAATTTTTCATATTTTATATTTTGAATATGTATTTTCAATGTGAATGCTTATTTTTCTCAATAAATATTCAGTGAGATATTTTTAATAAATTTTAATAAATAATGATAATCATTGATGTTATGGATAGATTATAAATGATGTATATATGTATCTACCATATATACCTATATTATTATCTTTTATGTTGATGGTGTAATACATTCCTTATGTTCATTACATAAATTCCTCTATTTTGAAATTTACATTGATTATGATATGAGACTATATAATGAAACCCATTTCATTGCTTGAATAATTATTATGTTTATGACTTTTGAATGATTTTGTTTAATGGAAAAGAAAATCATGAACATGTTATGATGGGTTCAACAAAATATCTCCATAATTATTTATTTAATGCTTTTAGTCACATATGATTTCATGTATAAGATTCACGAATCAACTTAATAAAAATATTGAATTGGTCCACCATGTGATAATATCTTTGACGATTGGATTGACTCATGTTTATGTAATGTTATATGTTTCATGGAAATTTAATTTGATGAAAATAATAAATGATACCATGTTGTTTATGTTATGCTTCTATTTAATTTATCTCGAGCCTTCTGTTTTATGATATCATGTTATTCCTTTGACTAACAAATTTTGATTGCAATCCATTTTTATTTTCATACTAGTATTTTTTCCCTACCAATTATTATGTATAACACTGGTTATCCGACATAATTTTAGGAGTTAAAAATAATTTAGTATCAAATTATGTGGTATTAAATAAATAAATTTTATTTTGACCTCCCATTAATGTATTATGATTCTATTCTGTAAAAAAACCAGGAATCATAATATTTGGGATTTAATTAACAGATGTTTATGTAAACTAATTATTTAATAATACGCATAAAAAATCGTGTAATTATATTTCAACAAATTAATGAAATTGGAGACAAGGATTCTTAAAAAAAGTGTGATATCATTCATCCCAATTAAATGAATAGAAAATCAGTCATTTGTTTGTTTAAATGAGTTTAATCAATGTATAAAAAATGAAATATTAATTCATTCATCAAATCAATTAATAAATCATTTTTCAAGTGATACCGGAATTAATAGAAAATTAATGTTGATTTATTAGGATATTTTCAACATTCATATAAAAAATAGTTTTACAACATTTATGCACATGTAGGATTGTCCTTATTTATTTTTTCTAACTCCGTTTATTTAAAATAAACCATTATTTAAATTATAAAAAATTATAAAAAAGACTCAAGGATGTTAGGAAATATATTTCACATCTATTAAATATCTCATATTCTCATAAGACTTAGTCGAGAATGGTTTTTTAGAATACCAACACTACCCTTTATAATGGGAAAAAACAAAGACTTCAATGTGTCTCTAGAGATTTCTACATTTAAAAAAAGATAATTCATGTATATATTCTTTGACATATAATATTTTACTAGATTATTTAGAAAATTTATAAAATTTTGATGGTCATAACTAATGACCTATGGATACCCGATAATATCATGCATATATTCAAGTTGAGTTTCCATCAATACCTTTTTAGCAGAAATATTATGTTGTGAAATACTCAAAAAATATTATTGTTAAATGTAATAGATGAATGTTTCTTTCTATAATTTTTATAATTTATATTTTATTGAGGAATTGTTCACCATATGGGAAAATTATGGTTATTAACTTGACCAGCCAAATAATGAATTATAAGGCCTTGTAATTCTAGTTGCATTTTTTCCATATATTATATGCGATAATTAGATGTTTTTATAAGATAGTTTAGTGTATTGTTTTAATTAATCAAGGGTGAAGCCTTCGTATTATATTGAAACCTAGTACATTATGTAAAAAAATACAATATATTGTTTTAAATTAGTCAAATAAATTAGCATACAATTAAATATTATCAAATAAATTTCATCCGGATCATGTACTTAATGACCATTAGTAAAAATACTTCCCTCTAAAACTAGTTCTACAACTCCTCTTGATTCATCCATGCTGGGTATATTAAATGTCTCCAAGGTTTAATTTTAATATGATCAAAATAGATATCCAATGTATTCAGTAATTTTGAATCCCAATAATAAATGTATCACACCCATAAAGATGTCTCAAATATTGGTTTATTCTTTAGAGATAAAAATTCAGGCATAGTTTTTCATCATTGGGAAAGTGATATCCTTAAAATATACAATCATGATGAGTGATATAGTGTTTGAATTCATCCCATGCTATCAAAATTACATTTTTCTAACTTTCATGATCTAAAACTACTCACTAATCTTAGATCCAAATCCTTTTTGGATTTTTTAACCCATTTAAATCATTTTTGGAATATAAAATTTTCTTCCATATTAATCGAGAATAATATATATAGGTTTCTTAATTTTCACAACATCATTCAACTCAATATTAATGAATAATGATTTAGATATCAAATCATGGATCTATTATTTTTTTGGTTATATAATAGAAATATATATTACGATGGTCTCATGTGTGGATTTATGGAAAAAAAATTCATTAACTATATATTAAATAAATCATGGAATATCCCTTAATAACCAATATTTTTTCATTTCATTCGAATGACGAATTTTAATTTCAATTTTTTTAACCCAATTTTTTGGAATACTTATATTCTATTATTGAAACAATACTTTCTCCCATAATTCTGTAATTCTCATTTCATTTATTTCTTCATTCATAGCTTAAATACATTCCCTATTATCAATGTAATAATCAATATTTTTGGGTTCACCCTCAAAATATTTCTAGTAAATCTAAATTTTTGGATTTTACTTCTTGTTTTACCCATTTATTCCAAACTATAATGATATTTTTATCAAAAAAATGATATATTATTCAAATTATTTTTCTATTGATCTTCAATAATTCATCATCATAAATAAATAATGAAAATATACATTATCATCATGTATTTCACTATTCTCTTTATTTTTTATTACTGGTTAAATTGTGAATTCACATCTCTTAGAAACCTCTATAGATAAATTTCTTATATATTATTCTTTTTTAATGACTATCACATCACTATAGGGGAATTCATCCTTTTTTTCTTAGTATACAATTAATGTTATATTTTATTTGGTGTGTAGCCAAGAATTAATCAATTTTTGTAGTCTCACCAAATTTAATATTTATCTTGAATTATTATGGTGTCCCAAATAATAAAAGGACATTTTAGTATTATTATTCTTAAAACACAAGTCATATGGTATTTTATATGAACATGTCCATAATAAACCCACTTTATTAATGATTTTGATAGTTCTAAAATCTTTCAATATAAAATTCCTAGAGATATTTTCATAAACTATAATGGGTTCTAGCCACGTTAACTATAATATTTTTATTCATTTCTGAAACACCGTTATGTTATTGAGGGTAGAATTCACTCATATTAGGACATATCCTTGTTTTCAATATATAATTTCAAATATTTTTTTTATATTCATTATCATGGTTTTAACTCAACCACTTTAATGAATAACAAATTTTTTCTAAATTAGTATCTTAAAAAATTTGTACATAATCTAAATCTATAACTTTGAGACATAAAAATAATTCAAGTGTAATATCCCCAACCATAGTTTCTAAGTGCCAGTTTCAACTTTAATACATTGGAATAAGATACAAGGAATCACATCCTAAAGGAAATAATAGTATACCAGTCTTGGTAAAATATATACATAAAATATTACTATATTAATTTTGAATATTAAATTTAAAACAATTTTTTTTAGAGATTATTAGTATTTAGTGTAGAATATTATAAGATAAAATTAAAAACACATTTAATGGATTCATAGGAAATTAGAAAAAAAAATAAGATTGAGATAAAATGATTATTAAGTGTTCTATACAACGGATGCTATCATGAGTCAATAAATAATAACAAGTATGAAAATATAAATAAATTAAAAAATTTCATTTAAATAACATGAGAATCATTGTATGATATGGATGAATCATTATGGAATGGAAAATAATTGACCAAAATTTATTTCATCAATAAGATAAGAATGAAATACATCCATATGTAACATAATAGAGAATATATATTTGATAACACTAATAACTAAATTCGGATTGCAGGAATTGATTAATTAATAAATGTCATGGATTAAGAATATTATACATCTACCATCAATAACTTTCACAATAAGGTTAAAATTAAATTTAAAACTCCATTTACTGTTATCTTACAAATATTTTTCATGAGACCTATAGATACATCGAGGGGTTATATAATACCAGATCACACCCATCACTGTAGGACCAAATCATTCTTCATTTTTAAAATATTCGAATTAATAAATTAATAAAAATTCTTTAACATCAAATATTTTTATTGAGTATAGTATATAGTTATATCAATATTCCTCTAGATAAAAAAATTATTTTCAAATTACAACACCATATGTATGAACATTAAATGTTTTAAGAAATATCCATATCCATAATAAGTTATATGGATATTTAAGAGAAATTTAATGTCTAATGATCATAAGAAAATAATCATTTCAAGTAAAAGTTATTAACTAAAAAACATTAAACAAAATAGTTAATGTTAATATTATCCTTGTAAAAAATAATCATAAACCATCCAAATAAAAAATGATGGTATCAATACAACATATCCCTAGTTGAAGATATGTAAAATAATGGCTTGTTTTCTTTTTTGTATATAAATATATTCAGCAAAATTCTTGACAAAAATATAGTCTCCATTTTGAAAATTTAATTCTAAATCACAAAAAATTTGTAATTTTTTAATAGAAATGTTTTTTTTAAAACTATGATTTTCTATAATAATCGGGAAAATGGTTTCGTCAAAAATAACCTTTTATACTATAGGACCCTGGGACACCCTGAGAGGGGAGGGGTGAATCAGGGAGTCAAATTTTTCTTCTAAAACCAATGATTGTGTTCCCACGTTGATAGGAACTGGTAAAACCTGTATAATGGAAATGATTAGTAATGAAACATTCACATGCAAAGATATGACACATCAATTTTTACTCAGTTCACCACTAAGGGCTATGTCCAAGGATCTTACGCCGACAAGTTTCTAGTCGTTCCAGATTTCACTAAACATCACTAGTTGTGGATTACAATGGTTTGGGAACAGTCACTCTGTCCCAGGCTCACCGCCTTTTCAAATGTTCAGGGATAGCCTACTGCATCCCTCGGGTCACTCCCATTTACTTTCCCTGGCCCACTGGCTTTGGTTAAATCCCACAAAGTTTATAGATGTGAAAGTCTCTTCAATAGATTTTCATTGAAGGCTTTGTATCCAGTTCAGCATGAGACAATGCTTACATGAGAGTACAGAGTTGATGCTCTTTTGTATTTAATCTTCTTCTTTAGTGCAATAACTGAATGCAATAAATCTTCTTCTTATCTTCCTTTGATTCCCAATACCAACACCTGAGTGTATTTATATATTCCACTCTTTCTGTGCAGATCTGAGATTAGTTTCACGAACCATTATTGTTCTCTTCACAAAGCACAACGAGGGTGTTAAACACCAGTCAAGTGTGTGCGGTTCCACTTCTCTTCATAAAACCAAATTGTTCACTATTCTTTCATCTTTACAAATGAATACATCATCTATTTCACCGAAGTTATCGGGCAATCATCCATCTTTCGTGCAGCTCCAAAAAGAAGGGCATGCTCCAACAAAACCAAACGCTCTTCTCCATGCCCGAAGCACAAGTCACAATACGACGAGTAAGTATTCGGTGCACAAGTCCAAACTGGCACACAATTATCACCAAAACCCCTGTGCGAATCCATCTTCTTCAACTCCAAACCACTGCAACTCACATCCTTTCTTGCCCAAACCTCCTTGGGTGCGCAACCAACATCCGACGTGCAACTTCTACAAACAAGCACGCAAGTCTCACCAAGTGACTTGCGCGACCACCACACCTGTATGATGGGAGCTTTGATTTTCCCTAAGTGTTGATATTTTGTAGAATGAAGAGGGGTTGACATGTATTTATAGGCATTTGGACACCCTACGCGATGGCGCGCAAGTATCCCCTCAGCGCGCATGTTTGGGCGCACAAGTCTCTGCCCCTGCAAGTCACTTGCATGACCATCTTCCAAAAATGGGCGCCTTTCTCCCTTTTCTATATTTTCATGTTCTGATCTTTAAAAACAACAGGTGTGCAAGTTCCCAAGCCTCCAAGTAATCGGTGCGCAAGTACCTTTTCCAAAAACACTTTTCAAAACACTTGTGCAACCAAACCCAAATCTTGCACGACCCTTATCCCTTTGCCATATCTTCTCTTTTTGTAACGCCTCCAGACCATCCATTCCTTTGTCGACGTTCTTAAATCAAACATGGCTCTTTAAACACATCCATTGAACTCGACATGCCATCATGAAATCCCTTTTGTCAACAAATGTTTATGTCATTGTTTGCTTTGTCAACAAGCACATTCACATTAAACAACTTCTTTTCTATGATTTACCTTCTTCATCAAATCTTCTTATTTCATCACAAACTCCACTATCATGGTATATATCCTTGGATAGATCAGCTTTAGCATCATCATATTTGGATATAATTTGAAGTACATGGACATATCTGAATTCCAATCACTTCCACTCTGTCTTATTCTTCCACTGTCATTCTCTAATTCATGCAAATCATGCGATTCTATTCATCAAGAAGTATATTTCATGGTTCGTGTGAAATCATGAAGAATTGCATAGTCTTCATCAAATCCCAATTCTTCTTTAATCATCCTCAGATGGATTATATCTCACCATTCTTCACTGTTGTAAACAATGTGTCACCTTTGAAACATATTCTTTGAACTTATGATCAGTACGACAATCATCTGAATTTTCATTCTGCATTTCATTGGAGTACTTCTTGATCTCCTTCATTTTGATCTTCATTGACATTTATTGACATCAAATAAAACCTTATACAAAAAGCGGTAGCAAAATATAAATGCAAAGGATTATTCAATCAAATTATGATCATTAAGTGAATAATTATGTAAATAACATTCTAGATAAAAAGTATATTAATTTTTTACTCTATGATAGCTAGAAAAGTAAAATGTTTAGAAAATGTTTTGATGAATCATTTAACATGTTCGATAAAAGAAATAAAATAATTATTTATGAAAAAACATGGAGATTCATTTTTTTATTTTCAAAAAATTAAAATTGTGTAAAAAAATCACTTAATTAAACATTTTTAAATGGTTAAAAAATTAGATCATTTTCTTGAAAACATTATTTTAATGGAAAATAGATTTTCATCCAAAGATATAAATGAATTATGATTTTATTAAAAACATTTCTAAAAAATTTTATGTACCAAATTGTCGAAAGATTATACTACCACATTTTAAAATTATAATGAAAAAAATAATGAAAAATAAATGGTTTTTTATAAAAATATCAAATAATTTCATAAAATTAACTTTAATGAAAAATGATCTCGATTGGAATGATATTTTCAAATAAACCCTTACAATGATAAAAATGTTGATGTGAGAAACAATAAATGAAAATATATTTTCATAAACTATAAATCAACGAAATAAATGGTTATATAAAACATTATATGATCAAAATTAATTACATAAATAATATTATATTATAAATTATAATGAAGAATTAATATAAACCAACAAATAGAAATTATGTTATAAAATAATTTACCACTTTGTAAAATGTATATGAAACTGGATTTGTTGAAATAATTAAATTTTAAATGTAAAATAACATGAATAATTAAGTATTCATGATATTTTATTTCAAATGGGAATTATATACACCATATAAAAGGAACTAGGATTATATTTTAAAATATCTATAAAAGAAATAATATTGAGATGAAATCTATTTCCTCAAAATTCCTTTTTTAAACATGATTTGGCTTCATGTATAGTATTTTTAATCATGTAATTAACTGATAAAGGATCCATATTAATATTTAGTATATAATATATAATACTATTTTAATATCTTACTATCTATTCATTAATATTTTTTCATAATTCTCATTATTTCTTGTGTAAATTTCTAGGTTTTTAAAATCATTTTTCACCAAGAATGATTTGGTTCTTTTATATGTTATATAATTATGTCATATAAATAATAAAAATATTAATTTTCTTAATATTTTTAAATCAATTATAATTTCAAATCAGATCATTAATTATTGTTTTGAGACATGAATTCTGTTACGATCCTGGAGAGGGTTGGCTGTTCTTATAGAAGAATAACATTTTCATTTTACAATGATAATTATGTCAATAAGGCAAGTTATATATTATATTTTAATAACTATTATAATAACATATATAATACTATATATCATTAAAATTACTTAATTATATTTATCCCTGGTGGTGTGGTTATGAAAAAGAGTCACATCATTTAGTAAAGGCTGTAGATCCCATGTACACGAACGATGCTATAATATTTTATTTAGTAAAACTATGAAAAATAATTATATATATTTTAGTTTAAGAATGATAAAAATTAAATTAGTTTTATAATTATTTCTTGTACCTTATATTAAATCTATAACTTTATCCTTATCACCATCCATCTCAAACATTAGTGAAATATAAATCATGAAGTTTCATGAAACAGTAGTATGCCATACATATGGTGAACGTTCTTATATCCCCTAGGGAATGGAATGTATGAATTTATGATATTATGAATCTAGAGGTATAATAATGTGTATCAATACAATATATATACTTTGGATCCATGAACATTCTCAATCGGGATAGATGGTAATGAAAAAAATGAAATACATCGTTCATGAGGAACTAGTTCCCTATACACATGAATGATGATTTAATAATACATTTGATGGAAGTGGGGATGGTTTTAAGAAATTACCTAAATATAAAAATATCTCAGTATATAGATTTTATTTAGATTATTATATCATCACGGTAACATAAAAAATTAAGAAGGTGGATGAATAAATAAAATAAAAACTCTTATAGAAGAATGTTAACACTTCTTCGGGTATCCCCCTCATATTATCAACAAATTTCTCAGTGGTATAATTTATTCCAAAAATAAGGATTATTTAACAAGAAAATGTAACTTGGTAAGATATTTTGGAAGGTATTTCCCAAAATAATGAGGTTTCATGTTGTGGATAATATAGGAAAGAATGTGGCCTTCTTTATGTGAGATGAGTGGAACACTTGTATTTTTGGGAAAAGTATAATTCATAATTAGATTTTTATAATTCTAAGAGATTTAAAAATGAACCATTAATAGAAATAGAATATATAAGTTATAAATATCACAAGAAAATATGATTTCTACATGTTTTATGTCATTTTTAACCGTTATCTTCTAAGTTGATCCCTGGATAAAATATTTTTTACCTTAACCATAGAAAATAATTTTTACTGTTTTCTTTATTCATTTTAATAAAAATTAATTTGAATTTATTAGACAAAATAATTTATTTTTATTAAAAATATGTAATAAAATTATAAAAAATCAACTAATCAAAGTTGAAATTTTAATTTAAAATTAATCCCATAGATTTGACGATGAATATAGTTCTCCAAATGAAAATATTCAAAAGTATTAATGGTTTTTTATAAAAATTGAATATTATAATTATTAGGATCATAAAAATAAGATTAATTGATATATAATTCAGGTAATATTACCTTAAAATAAATTCAAAATATAATTATACATTGTAAATTATTAAAACAATACTGCATTTTTCAATTAGAATTTCGAAATTTTCATTATTAATAAAACAATGAATCTTTTCTAAAAAACAAAAAACCTCAATTGAAGACAACAGTGATATGATGATTAAAAAAGAAGGTAAATTTTCAAAATGATTTTTATAAAAAATTTTAAAATTAATTTATTATTTTGAACTTAAATAATGACTAAAACATCATTTATAATAATACATTTTTAAATAAAATATTTATTTTTTTAAATGGTTATTATTTTATTTCTAATCAATAAATAACTAATATTTTCAAAAAAATTGCTAATAATTATAATAATTCTAATTAAAATTTCTTGGTAATAAAAATTATATATAATAAAAATATTTAAATAAGATTTCCTATATTTTTAAACATGGTGTTGCCTGTAATTCCAAAAAAACACAGTATTTCCTGTCACATACTCTATCGAATATAATGAAATTATTTTAGGAGTGTTTTTCTTTAATTATTCCATCATTAAACGAATTCATTCCTACCAATTTAAAGTGGATCTTTATAATTAAATGTTTTATATTTGAGTATGATATTTTTTTGGAAATATCCATTATTGAAAGAGTTAATAAAACTCCCTCTTAATAAGAGAGAGAATGAGGCACAAATGATTTTTTTAAAAACACATTACTAGGTTTATAATTTGCTGAACATTGGTTTTAAGAAAATATTAGAACACTAAAGAAAAGATTCTATAATTATATATAGTTATTGAGGTAATTGATCACAAGAAATTGAATGATCAATGGAATGATAAGGATCTCGAAACCATATATCTATTGTTATTTAAAAGTCTCTCTTATTTATTAAATTAGTATTTAATACAATAACATTTTTCAATATTATTTTCTTATAGTTAGGGAATTAATTTAATGTATTAGAATACGAATAAAAAAATAACATGATATTTTCTATTTCATTACCATAATTTCATAATTTGGTTGTGATAAAATTAATTTACAAGTCATCGCTTACCCTGAAAAATTAATATCTAAAACTGAATTTTTTAATTCTCAATGAATTAAAATTAAATTATAAAGGATCATAATATCCGTAAAAGACTGAAAAGTACATTAATTAGACTCTAATTGTATTCTAAAAAGAATAATATTTTCACATGTTATCAAATATAATGAATTATCCAATAATACTCAAAAATAACACCACTGGTTTTCATTAATATTTATTTTTCAAATCGTTTAACTAAATATAATTACATATTAACCAGGAGGTCGTGTATCCCAGTGGTAGGTGATAAACCCTTATCATCATTTTTTCATGGGTTCAAGCCCAATGAAATTTCCATACATTATGGGTTGTCACATAGTATGTAAGATTCCTTTTTTTAATACTAAAATAATATAACTTCTATAGTGTTCCAAAAAATGATCGTAATAATTGATATAAAATTAATCATTAAATCACCTTTTTTACTGTGGTTTTCAATATAATTTTTTTCCACTAATTGTAATAATATTGTTTACTATTTATTATGGTTTCATTAATTATATTATTAACCCCAAAGTATATCTATATCATTAAACGTATTTCAATAAAATGTAAAGGATTTATACCTAAAATGACTTTTCAACCAAATCATATATTTTCTATACTTTTTCAAAAAAATTCATTAATCATGGTAGACTACCATCTCAAAAAACCTTAAAAGAGGCGTTTAATACATTGAGATTATAATCAATCTTATACTCATGATCCCAAGATATTATCTATAACACTAATGTTAATAAAGACGTGTAATCTTCTAAAATTTTACACAATAATTCACGGTTTCATAATTATTATCACCAAAATACCATTGATAAAAAAATTACTTCAAAAATTTAATTCTTGAAAACTGTTATATAAATAATTTATCAATTTGATTTCCACATATGTCCTTCATGGTCTAGGGAATAACCATTATAAGAGATCATTTATTAGATAATTCCTTGGATCCCCACATTTAAAACAATGTACTTGAAATTAATCCCAAGGATGAGATTTATTTCCTTTCATCATACTCTTCATTTTTTCATTACATTTAATTAAAATATACCCTTATATATTACAACTAAAAAAACATTTAAATTAATTTAATACACATTATATTCAATATTTTCCGCTTTAGGTATATCCATGTTCATTAATTGTAATTATTTATTCAAATTATTCACATTGGTTGGTAAAAAAATGTGAATTATCCTAAAAATATCACATGGGAGTGTCAAACTAGTTTATCAATAAGGCCAATTTTCATGCACAATGTAACCACCTAATCATACCAATTATTCCCTTTTCATAATTTTTACCCCTGGGTAAATCATTTCTAGAACAAAATCCACTTATAGTATCATGATAAGGATGTATTTCTGGGAAAAATCACATAATATATTCCTTAAAATAATTATTATGTTCTTTTATACTTATACTCAATGATTATCATAGTGTAATGTTCTATAATCACTGTTAATTGGAATCTAGTTCTCATGGTTTATTCTAAACATCCTATAATAAAAACATCAGAGAATGCAACCCTAGTTACCTAAATTCAGTTGGTGTGTTAATAAATTTCTATAAGATACATGGAATCAAATCCTAAAAGACCAAATATGTAATAAGATTGTTATAATAGATATATACCTAATTCCAATATTACATTTGAATACCCAAATTTCTATATATTTTTATTTCAAGAATGTTATTATTCCCTACATATGACTCTTTAATATCTTTTATATTACACTTCATCGATTCCTAGGAAATCAAAAAAAAATAAGGGTGAGCTCATATGGTTAGTAAGGGTGAAACATAATAGAATCTAAAATAACTCAATAAATAATAATCAATATTACAAGGTAAATAACTAAACACACATTCTTTTTAATTAAATTTACTAAAATAGAAAGATAAAGTAGAATCAATATGGAATGGTATATAAGTTAAAATACATTTATTTTAATCAATAAAGAGATAATGAAATTATTCCAAAAAATAATATCAAAGATAAAATCTCATGGATAATAATAATAACTGAAATTTCAACATATGAAATGATTAATTATTAGGTGGCATGTCTAAGGCACTTGATAACTCAACTATCAATTACTTTAATTAGATGATTTGTTGAATAGGTAAAATACCATTTAATACTAGATTAAAATTTTCCCCAGCATATTTGTCAATGCATCCAACAACTATATAATACAACAACCCACCCGTCCATGATGGTCTGAATAATTCCTCATATATTTAATAACATATTTAATTCACTAATCAATATATCTTAAGATCAAATATCCATATTGAGTAATGGATATGTATTTATCAATGTTTTCTCAGATAAATAAATGAATATGAATGTAGAACAAAATATATATAAATGATAAATGATTTAATAAATTAAAATATCCATGATGAATATTATGGATCATTAGGGGAAATTTAACATCCAATGATCATAGTAAATTGAACTTTTCTAGGTAATGTAATTAACTAAAAAAATGAATCAGGGAAGTGAACATCAAGACTATCCTTGGAAAAACTAATCATAAACCGTTAGAAGGAAGTATATGGATGGTATCAATAGAACATATCCCTAATGGAGTGTATGTAAAATAAATGGTTTTCATCATTGATTAATAAAAATAACTCTAGAAAAAATATTGATTAAAATATCCTCTAAATTTTGAAACTAAATTTTTAAATGATAAAAAGTATTTAATATCTTTTTCATTGGAAAAAACTATTTCAAACTATTAATTTATTGAATATTTTTAAAAAAGGGTTATTTAAAAACAACATTATAATCATGAAAAAAATATTAACTGAATGGATGGTAATTATTGTGTTTAATTCCATATGTTCTATTCAATTTAATAATAATATTCCTTTTTCACCTTAAATATGTTATAAAAGTGCATTGTTTAAAAAACAACATGAATATTCCTTTCAAATCATTAGTAAAATATAAAAGATATTTTTTAAAACAAATTCAATATTAATTTAAATATATTATGTAAAATATAAAAATGGATATCATTGTATTTTAACATTCATTTTGAAAAGTTTAAAGAAAAATTATGAAAACATTTACTGAATTAAGGATTTGGTAGAAAATAAATTTTCGACAGAAAAGGTAAATAGCATTATATTTTATTAAAAATATTTTCTCAAATATTTTATTAACAAAAGAGTAAAAAATGTAAATTTTACATTTAAATATTATGAATAATTTGAGGATAATAAAATTTAATGGGATTATTTATTCAACTAAAAAATAATTTCCATTAACTAACCGTCAAGAATAAACGATCACGATTAGAATGAGATTGTGAAATAAAAACTTTCATTGATCATAATGTTGAAGTGAGAATAAATTAATGATTTTTTTATTTATAATAGTAAATCCATATAGATAATTTATAATTACAAAATAATACGGTCAAAATTATAATAAAACATTTTCTTAGAATATCAAATATAGTAGAGAAGTAATATTTCCCAATAAAAAAATTGAGTTATGAATTTTTTTACCAATTGGTAAATATTATTTCAATCACCCTTTGATTAAATATTTCAAATTGAAACAAAAAATTATATGAATAATTAATTAATAAAGATATTATATTTCTAATGGTATGTATATAAAACATATATAAAGAACATGGTGTATAACATTACAATACACCTCAAGGAAATGATTTTGAGATAGAATACCATACCTCATTCATCCTTTTGAATGACTGTAATTTATCCTACTATATAGAGTTTTAAAACATATTAGTAACTTATAGAATTTTTTTTAATTTTTATAATAACATATATGATCCTTTTACAACATTTATTAACCCATTTTTTAATAATATATTTTATTTTCACTGTTAAGGTGTTAATTACCTTGTTTTCTCTGTGTGATTCGTCATGAAAGATAAGGTTCATGTATATATAATACAATTATATAATATACATAATAATAATATTGAAATAATTATAATATTTTTAAATCATTTAATATTTTTAATTTAATCATTAAATTTGGTATTGATAGATAAATCATGTTATAATATTAGAGACAATATTCTGTACACATGCATGAGAAATGTTACCATTTTTCAATGATCATTATGGATATTAGATAAGAAATATATTGTCATTAAATAATGATCATATTATAATATATAGAACAAAATTTCTTTAAATAAACTTATATATATTATCCATGTAGTGTGGTGATTATAATTATTTCACATCATTTCATGATGGTGTAGTTCACACATACCGGAACGACATTATCATATTCCATTAAATGAAAAGGTAAGAGAAATGATATATATATTATCTTCAAAGTATTTTAATTACATAGTGAATATCATAATTGTTTCATTTATATATCTTATAATCATTGACATTATCTTTATCACCTTTCATGTAAATTTTTTGTGAGAGATGCATCACATCGATTTTTGAGGCAGTAGTCCTCCAAACACATATGCAATGTTATATTATACCTTATGAAATGAAACCTAAATAAAAATTAATGATACAGTGACTAAATATGTATAATTATGTTATAAATATAATATATATACTTTATATATATCATCATTCCCAATGATGATATGTTGTAATGGTCAAACAAATGTCATTGGTTCATGAGGTGGTAGTCTTCCATACACAATAATGATGATTTCGTAACTTATTTGATGTAAGTAGGGACAATTTTTTTCATTAAATAAAAAAATATTATTATATGGAATATAATTTTGTTAATATATCCTTGTTGTGTAATAATATTTTAGGGAGGTGGATGAATAAAAAATAAAAACACTCATTGAAAAACGTTACCTATTTTTCATGTATACTCCTTTTTTTCACCAAATCCATCCTAGGGTTTTATTATTCAAAAAATAATATTTCTAGGACGAGATTAGGTATGTTGGTAATTTATTTTTGAATCTATTGGTTGAACCAATTAATTTTTAATGTGTGAATACGAGAGGATATTGGGTGGCCTTTTCTAAGTGAGGTGAGAGGGACACATGTAATTTTTTAAAAATATTAAATTATACACACAATTTCTATGAAGATAATGATTTAAAAAAATCAATTATTTATTATTAAATATAAATATTAAAAATATTAACATAAAATGGGTTTTGGTAAAGTTATTTGGTCTTTTGTAACCATTACCTTCTTAGTTTAATCCCAATATTCTTTTTTTCAACTTGATCCAACTAAATAATTTTTATAGTTTTCACTATTCATTTGGTCATACATTAATTTGACCGAAATATAAATGAAAAATTTTTATTTTTCAAAAATATATAATAATTTTTCCATTTTCTTAAAGAATTTTTTATTTAAAATTAATGCTTTAGAAGTGATGAAAAAAGAGTATTTTAAAGTGAAAATGTTGAAATGTTTAGATTTATTCTATATCAAAATTCCATATGAATTTCCCTAAAATAACCTAAAATTGATTATTTTATATATAATTTATGTAATATTAATTTAAAATATATTCAAAATATATTTTATTATTATAAATTATTTTAAAATGTTTTTTTAATTAAAATTCTTGAGTTAATGATGTCACAAATTTCCAAGATGAACAGGTGCACACAAGTAGTGGGCCGACTGGAGGCCAAAAACCACACCCAAAAAATCCAATCGGGACAATGATTGTGTGTATTGATACAGAATGATATAGATATTGTTCATCATGGAGCCATTTGATCATGAATGGGGAAGTGATTTCAAAGTTTGTGAAATCAAAGTACAAAATAATGAATCCCTCCCAATTGAAAGACCTAAAGTGATCTCTTTACTTGATGCACTCAATGATACCGATACATGTAAATATTCCTCGACAAAAGCTTCACTTTGAATGAATCTCAATGATGGTAGATTTACAGTTGAGGCCGACCCTGATGTTCTTCAACATTATTCACAATTATCTAAGTTCTCGATTGTTGTCTTTATTTCATATATCAAAGAAGATAAATCCTAGTCATATTTTGATCTAAAAACTAGGATTTCACTTGTTTGGGGTTTCTCTAATTGAAAAACTGTGACAATATAAAGTGGTTATTTTCATATGTTCTTAATATCCTGTGAGGATCTTGATCGAGTTTTGAAACTAAGGATCCTACAGATCAAAACTGGTGTCCTTAGAATCCTTGAATGGAATTATACCTTTAATCCACATTCCTCTAAGAACACCTTGGCCCAATATTGGGTTATACTACATGGAAATAGCCAGTTCTTCTGGAATACCATGATCTGGAATGAAATTTTTTCCTACATAGGCACTCCTCTCAAAATAGACCAACAAACCTTAAATGTTGAGATTGGTTTATACGATGGAGTAATCGTGGAGGTTGATATTGTCTATAAAATCTTGAAGGTTGTTAATTTTAAAGACAAATACTACAAAGCAGAGCTCCGTATTAAATTTGAGAATATGGCACCATACTGAGAACTATGTAAAATTGAAGGGCATTCTTTGTTGAAATATAGAGATTTGAAAAGACAAGTTTCACATCCATGTTAAGATGGATGGACTGAAGTATGAAGGATCAAATAGAAAAGAAACACTACCTATACATTTTCTAAACCCTTTAATAAGAAACCTAAAACATCACAAGAAATGTGTAAAAAATTGTTAAATATTTATAATGGGGAAAAAAATCCTAGAAGAAAAGCTACATGTTCTATGGATCAAGTATGAGGATCTCAAAATGGATCCCAATGAGACTGTTGGTGCATTCTTTTACATGAAAAATATAATTGTGGAATACAAGTGGGGAATTAGAGAATTATTTGAAGATATAAATATTATGAAATGAATCTTGAGGAATCCACCATCGAATTTCAATCTTAATTTTTAGTGTTGGAAGACAAATACCCAAAAGAGATGACACTAGATAACTTGTACAGTACCCTTGTAGCATATAAAATTACAAACAATGAGAATGATGCAGTGGAAAAGGGTAATTAGAAGGAAGTGGCATTCAAGGCCATGAAGAATATATTCTTTGAAGATTGTCTATAGGAAGACAATATAGATGATGTCTTTTCATTTCTTTCTGTTAATCTGCAAAGAGGAAAAAGAAAGATCAAAGGTAAACTTCCATTTTCATGCTTTCAATGTGGAATTATTGGGTATTTTTCATCAACGTGTCCTATGAATCTTGATGATAAAAATAATAAAAATTATGAAGTTACCCAATAGAAGTATTCATAAAATAAGAATGTGGGGTAAAGTACTAGGAGAATACTCTTCAAAAAGAAAAATCTGATTTCTAAAGATGTTGAATGTTCCGAAGAATTTTAGGTAGAAGAATAGGAGAAATGTATGGATCTAAAGTAGATGCTTTGGTGGAAGTCTCTATAAATTCTTTAAAAAGAGAAAAAAATGGCAATGAAGTAAAAGAAACCAAAGGAATAGTTGATCTTCAGACTTATTTAGAAACATCCCTTGAATATGTAGATATTTTGAGAGCCAAAATGAAGAAAGTAAACAATGTTGTTCGTGATTCCAAACTCTTCATGCAATAGCTGGAAGAAGAGAACTCTGAGTTTCATGTGAAAAGGGAAAAGTTTAGGTCTTCTATGCTAGAAAGATTCGAAATGGTGGTTGAGTACAAAATCAAAATTGAAGAACAAAAAATTGTAATTGATAGTTTCACTGAAACTTGAAAATATTAAATGAAACATATTGAGCATCCAGAAAAAGGGGTAGTCAGTCTGAGACAATCAATTGAAGATCTGTAGAAACTACTAACTCTTAGTTTGAAATTAGGAAATAAGATCATACAGGAAATAGATAATTTGATATTTGAAAGGAATGGTCCATCAGAACCAAAATGGCTCGATCTAAAACATGAAGCGGTTACGGTTTAAGTTAGACCACAAGCACCCACTCCATGATTGAAGACTGATTTGGGTATGAAGCAATTGACACTCTATTCCATTAAAGAGTCTAAAAATTGACAAAGAGAAAGACCTTATAAATAAAAGCGGAAAATACATGAATTAAATCTTGGTTTAAAAAGGGATGAGTTTTGGGTTTCCTTAGTCAGACAAGAAGAGCGTTGGCGCATAGCCTACATTTTCACCACAATATGTCGCACAAACTACATGTGCACTCAAACTCCTTTCATATAATGTCCTATTTTTTCCTATTAATTGTCCCTTGGGGACTTCATCTGTACATAAAAATTTCTATGAAGCCCAATTTTAGCTCTAGTTCCCATAGTACCTAGCCCCAGTCTTCCAAAACATTCAAGGTAGTTCTTCAACACCATGAGCGGAAGATTTAAGGGAGGATCATTGGACTTATGACTATTAGTGTGTGAAATCCACTACACATGTCTGCCTAAAGCAACCAAGAGCCCCAAAATATAAATACTTGTGTAACGCCTATTCCATTCATGTGAACATGAGCACCCCACTTCTAGGACCCCCTTTGACTTCTCCTGAAGGCTTGAGGCATGTCTCGCCCAAGTATTACCAGACCTTTTGTTCATTGCTTAATTGAATATTATGTCTATGAAGTCTAATTTCATGACCATACCTACATGATCACTCCTCTTTGATTAACTTATTATTATTAGTGTAAAAGCCATCTAGCCTTCCTCAAACACATTCATGGAAAGGATTCTCCTCCCTTGGTTCCCATTTCTGAAACAGATTCTGTTGAGTCCTCCATCAAAACCCCATGACTTGTCAAACCTTTGGGAAAAACACATATGTGTGTCTCTTATTTGGGTTTGTATATCCACAGTCCGTGGTTTCCCATATTTTTTTACAATGGGGTTAGGGTTCATGGAGTTTCTGTGGGTTTGTATATCCATAGTCACCTAGACATTTCTCCCAGGAAAAGTGTAGGGATGTTCTCAGTTTGGAGGCGTGTTTAGGTCCTGACCTATCCCTTCTAAATGAGATGACCGAAGAACCTAAGGTCTTTTGGTAGGTATGGTATGATTCACACTTATATTTCCTTTTTAACAAAGGAGAAGTCTCTTTCCCATAACTAGATCAATTTTAGGTGAACTATCCTGGATTAGACCCTATCTTCTATTACAGAAGGTAGAATCATTACTCATTCACTCTTCATCATTGCCAAAGACCAGAGGGGAGATGGGCACGTGGACCTTTGATACCCTTTCCCTATCCTGTTTAGCTTTGTCACCTTGGACAACCATCCTGGTGTAACCCCCTAACCATGATCCCTTCTTCCATTAATATGGCCCTTTTCTAATGTAAAATGAATAGAGGGAAGGTTCATCGCCTCACCCTCTTATGAGTTCAACTCAGGCCTCATCCGCTCTCTCCTACATTGGTGTTCCCTATTCCACTAGAGGAGAAGGAAAAGTGAATGTTTCATTGTTTAATCTCTCACATCCTCTTGTTTCTCACACCTAGTATTACATATGTGGGCTTGGAGATTTTTGATAATTACATCATATGAAAATAAAATCATGACGCATGAACAACGAGAGCTCTAATTCCCACCATAATTGGGATACATATGAAACCTTCTCAGGGAATAGGCTCAGTGAACATCCACTTATAAAATCCAAACCTAATTCCAATAATCTGTGAATTCTCCTTAGGAATAAGCCCCAAATTAAAACCCTAAGTCATAATGGCTTCATTTTTAGGAAGTAATCCCAAACTCATTTCTATCAAAAGACTATACTCTCCTATGAGATATATCTTACTATGTGGGAATTGATTCCAATCCATATGGGATACATAAGAAGACTCCTTGAGGATAAATCCCAACACTTCTTATCGTCCATATTCTCCTTGTTCCATAATCCCAACAGGGTCTAATATTACATGGAAACCTATAAACATTCCATGTTCATTGGGTTGTTTTGGCAGAAGTCCCACACCAAAACTTCGACTAAGCACCTATCTATTAGATATCCATACCACATGGAATTAAATTGTATGGTTAGGTCATTATCACATTACCTTAAAAGGTACGATGTGTTCCATTAAGAGGCACTGAACTCCAAGGGTTCATATTCCTTTAACAAGGATACTTAGGTATCCTATTTTATGGGTATGATCCCAATATCAAAACAAACCATCATCTCCCTCGGTGTAAATTAAATTGCAGATTTCCCCACGGAGTAGCTTAAAACCATTATCATCATAATGATGATTAAATGAATCTTGAAATAGTATATTGAAATATACCATTGATGGAGAACCTCGAATACATAGAGATATCTCCTTTAATGATGAACCTTTAATGCATACTGATGATACTAAATTTTATAGATGTTAATATGTGAAAAATATTCCATGGGAATCTTATTCTATGCAAGTCAAATTAATATGGATTAATGAAAATATCTTAAATTTACAAAGAGAGTTCCAGATTAGACAATAATTCCCCCCAAAAGGGCATGATGAGTCCGACCTCCCATCCACTCGACCAATGTACGTTCTTAAGTACTGTAAGGTTAAAACATAATAAACAAAAGCATTTTGAATGAATGTATCCATTGGATAAAGAAATATTTGACGTTTCTGGTTCTATTAATAAATACAATGGAAACCTCCTGGATGTAGGGATTCTTCAAACCAGAACACACGTTTCAAGTAACTATGATACAAAAATAGTGAAACCAACGTGAATCCTTAACCATGTTAATAATGTTACCCACCTGTTAGGCCCCAATCAATAGATAAAATAAGGCTATACAATGAAATCAATCATGCATGTATCTATATAAAAGATGTTACTTTACTGGATTTTTCTATTGTTTGAAGTTTTTCACAGAACTCCCTTCCCTCCAAAATGGATTTCTTCATGTCAACATCTATGAACATTCCATGTGTTGCTCAAGCTAGATCCTCATCCATGGGAAGGATGTTATCACCCACCTAGCATATTCAATGTTTGGTCTCCCATGTGCTGGTAATGGTGTATCTCCCGCTTGTTACAATCCTGACTTTGGAAGCTTCTGATCAGGCCATTGATGTCAATAACAATCATTGATCATTTGGCCAACGATGAACGATGATCACAAAGCAAACGGTATCAACAATCATTTTTAACCGTTTTGGGTCCTTATCCCCAGAAATGAAAAACTAGTTCCCTCCATACTATAGGGAAGTGAATCAATAGGTCACTCAGGGATTCAATTCTAGAATGCAAGGATCATTTCTGTGGACTCCCACCAACAATCACTGCCTGTAGAATCGCATGGTAGTGAACCCCAAATATGATGGGGGTGTTTCCTCTGGATGTTCGGCCTATGTCTCTGAGTCCTGGCCATGTAAGAAGAAGCTTGAGGTAAAATGTATGGTCAAAATATTGTAGGTTATTACCTCTTCCACCTCTAGAGAAGTTCATTAACCAAACATGATAGAAAACAAAGAGTGGGAACATGCACATGTTCGTCTTAATTTTTATGTTCAACAAACTCGTCTGATAGCATCCGAAAAATACCACTAGATAAACCTGGTGGAGTGCGGTGAACATGGACATACACCAACATACCAATTATCAGCCAGTTAATAAGCTCATTTTACTGATTTTAAAGATGTCTGCCAATCCAATGTGGTGGAAAATGGTAAACAAGAACACACACCTTCTTACAATCACCAATTCTGCAAGCAGTCCTCTCTTCCAGTAACAAAGCAGGTCTGTCAAACATATATGAAGGGAAATAGCCAGTATGCATATACACCTTTTAGCATTCATCAGGCTCATCAACAGTATCATTTGGTAGAACTCGAAGAAGTCATCCGGAAATCTCCATCGACAAATCTGGGGTAGGCCCAACTCTCTTCCAACATGAATGAGTACTGACAATACACATTGTCAGGAAAAGGATTAAAAGAGTAGGAACGTACACCTACTCCACATAAAAAATGGAAATACATTCTCATTTTGGCTATTTAAGTCATCAAACACATCCAATAAATGGTGAAAGGGAAGACACAAATCCCTTCCAATATTCTGGAAGCATGCCAGAATATTATAACAACTACTTCAGTTGTACTAGGGGAACAGAAACATAAATAATTCCCCACACATTGGATGAAACATCGGTAGGCCATCTCATAGCATATACACACCTCTGTTCCAGTAAAAGAGGGTCATGGGGCATACTCAACCATAACATACGAATAATAAGATCAGGAACATTCACCATTTCCAATTGGAGGTAATCGGTCCGTTCCTGAAACCAATCAAAGGCAGACATATACACCTGCCCATGATTACCACATCTCCCAGCATGTGTCCCCAACTAAGTATAAGAGAGCATCCAAGAATAAATATCATCAAACAAGGTTGAAAAATCAGGAGATTAGCCGTAATATGGCTTCTTATTGTGCTAGAATTCATAAAGCCATCATAAATTTATATTTTGCAGCTCAATATCCAATCCTTTAATTACCAAATTATGAGAGTGATAGTATTAATTATGATTTTCATTATCGGACACATCATCACGAGGACTTGCTTCATAAAAATTTTGTCAATGCAAAGTGTCTATCTTCATATGAGAGCCATGATAACCCTCAGTGTGGCCAAATGACCATAGAGAAATATGATTCATCCCTTACTGTAATCCCCCATGGTGATCCTCCCCATGATGGAATTCACTGCGAATTTACTCTTCACTGTATTATTTCTCATTGTCAAAATAATTCCATAATTGATAATATAGCAATGAGAAATCCCTCCAATCTTGAGGTTCGTACAAACACAAAGCCAGCCATGTCTAATGCCTTGTCCTTTATGGGTGAAACACTTTTCAACTAGAGGAAATATTTAGGAAACTGCCATTCTCTGAACATCCCTTAGGTCTTATTTTTTCTAATACAGAGTATCCACTTTCACCCGACCATGTAGATAAATCTCTAGTATGATATGATGGAGATATGTTAAACATGAAAAAATAGTTGGATAAAGGTGAAATACTAGTCATGTTCTGGCCTTCGGAAAATTCTCAGTATAATATTCCAGAATTGATGATAGAAGATTGTGTTCATGATATCCACACCAATTTATGGAATAATTTATGTCATTTGAATACCAAATCATTTCCATATGACAAATATAAAAATAATGTAAAGGTAATAAAAGTGTTTTAATGTCAAATTGAATTGGAATCTATTTTAGTTTCCTTACATCAAAAGGCTGAAAAATATTAGAGAACCCTTTAGTATGCATGACTCAAAGCTCTAAAAATGATGTGCTAGTTAATTTCGAAAAACCCATCTGGTGTTCATATCAGAGTATGGGGTTGACATGGAGTATTTCATTTCACTACACTCCAAAATCAAAAAATTACACAAAATGTGGTCCCATGAAATGTTCTTTTCTGTGATTGGCTACAATCAATAGATTCTGTATGTAATCGAATGTATACATCAGAATAGGCATTAACCATCTCTCATCAAAGACATGCGCAATGAAAAGAATTTGTTGAGTTATATTTACATAATGCATCGATGAATTTTGAGTAGGCCTCCCTCAAAGTGTATGTCCTTCACGAGAGAATGAAAATTTCTAAAATACCACAATGATATTCTGAAACATGTGATCTGAGTGGTTTTCTGATGATTCAACTAGCTAATGTCTGAACCAAAATTTTCACAATGTGAAGAGAAGTTGAAATTTTTTTAGCCATAATAGTTCAAGAACCACCCCAGCTTGTATGGATGGGGGCTTAGTTAATTCAACCATAAAATTAATTAAACAAAGTGTGATGATTTGAAGAAGAAGAAGAATAGGAACAGCCCAAGCCTGTAGGACTAGGAGTTTTTCACATCTACAATCCCCTCCCCAATGGAAGCCAGTTTTCTCCTGATTAGGGCTGAATCCACAAAGAGAGGGAACAACTAAACTATCCAAGGACTCCCTTCGAGTTATTATCCTTAAAATAGTTCCCGAGAATCCATTATATAAAATAATAGAGTATCAAGGAAGATACATTGGGATAATATCTTATAAAGATACTGACAGAATTCCATCGACGTGTTATGAGTCAGTAAATGTCATTAACACCCTTAAAGAAGATCCACAAAAAAATGAGTCATGTTCATGGGAATTAGAATATGTTGTTCTTATCCATAATATGGTACACATAGATGCAAATGAAGATTGTGTACATACCCATAATCTGAGGCTCACCCAAAATATATGTATTCTTTTAAATAACAATCTCCCATCCCTATGAAAGGAGTATAACAAGGGGAAATGTAAAAGTTAGATCGTATCTCAATTTTTTGCTGGAGAAGGTCAATCAATTTCACTTGAAGAGAGAATTGTATAGAAAGAAGAGGAAATGAATGAGTTGAAAAAACTCAATATATAATTACTTCAAAGATACATTTCTAATAGACGTACTTCCCATGTAGGTCCTCAACTTTCACATCCTATAGAATCTCCTCAGAAAAAATGATTTGTGGTAACTTTAGATGAGAATAATGAATTCCCTCCATTGGGTACACAATCAAGGTAGGATCAAACAAATATTGATAAGCATGTTCCCAGGGGTTATCCAAGGAAAATACCAGCACCACTATAGTGATTTTTTCAGTCATTGCACCATATCAATCTCTAGTTATTGTACCTACATTAGTTTTAACTCATATGTATATTCCACAAATGTTTTTGAACTCAATTGAGGAATTAATGACTTGATTGGAAGTAGTGGAGGAACGTCATGTGCTAGTTCATCCAGAAAATAATGATTACCCTGAATAGATTGATATGATTTCTCCCCCATCAAATTTTCTGAATACCACATTTCCAATCATTAATGGTTCGAGAGATCTGTAAAAACACTTAAAAAATTTATCTTTGTGATCCCATTATGGGAACTCCTCAACAACAACAAGCATTATAGATTAGGTTTTTGTGGAGTCATTACAGGGACCAGCTTTTTTCTGGTATACATGTTTACAATCTCAATCAATAACTGTATGGGAAGATCCCTATTAGAAATTGCTTATTTATTATGGCACAATGCTACCGAAGGTGGAGATTTTTGATCATAAAAATTGTAAACAAAGGAAGATTTAAAGAGTTTCATATTTTATTTTGGAATGGAATAGATTAAAATATACTCTAAATATGGAACTCCCTCAAGAATATATGATGTCAAATTGTGTGGAAAATCTTTGTGATGAGTTACACACACCATTGATCCCTATGAAAAACAAATGAGGGTTTTGAGACCGTACTTAAATTTTTCACCAGATAGAACTTTCTGTTATTAAAACTAATTCTAAGACTCATGTAATTCCATTAGCTCTAGGAAGGAGAACTGAGAAAGTTGAGGTAGCTATCATTACAGTCATTCAAGCAATTGTACCTGCTTCCACGTCAAATACATCATCATATAGAAGGGATCCACCTCCATAGTGTCAATAGAAATGAATGCCACGTCATGATGATCCAAGAGATCAAATAAGAAAACAATTTGATGAATTAATGAGTAAATTTTATTCATGATGTAACACACATGTTCTTACTAACTTCATCTCAGCTCTAGAGAACAATTTTGTTTAGTTTCCAAGGAAGAAGAAACCAAAAAAAGAAGGAGATGAAGATCTTCTGAATTATTTTCCTTTTCATCAGAGGTCGGGACATCCCATTTAGGAGTGCTTTTTTTCAGGGACCTCCTACAAAAAATGGTAGACTCTGGAAAAGTGAAACAGAAAAGTTCGTCATCTCAAGTAGCATGTGTTACTGCTTCTGATCCAGAGGAAGAAGGAGAATGGTAGGAAGTCAAAAGTAAAAATTTGAAGAAATTTTATGATAGGACGATCATAAAAACAAACAAACAATCTCATGGAATTTTAAGAACATATTTGAAACAACCAATTGTGTTTTCCTCCACTCCTGACACTACAAAACCACCTTCATCAAAAGATCAATTGTCAATAAAGCTTGGTGATTAGAAAGGAAAAGAGTAGTCAGAAGAATAGGATTTCATGTCAAGCCCAAAGTTGCCCTCGACCCTCGCTGATTTCATGCCATCCAGTTCAAAAGCACGTGCACCACCCCACCACATGGAACAAATATAACTAACATGTTTGGATGAATCTTAATCAGAGGAAGAATTGATCTTTGGTTCTGTCAACATTATCCACATAAGAGATCTCTTTTTATTGATGATTCTAATTATAATGATTCGGAATTCCTTGTAACTAACAAGGGAACCAGAGAAATATGCCAAGGTTGATGATAAATGAGAAGCCGTGGGAATTCTAGAGACAAACATTTTAACTCTACCACTGCTCAAACCATATATGCGACAAAAACTCGTGGTAGAACCCTTTGGTGGGATTAATAAGAATAAGGAGTTTCTTCCATTCTAGATAGGTATTCTTATCATGTGAATATTTTTTAGTACCAATTATAAGTTATACCATCTAATTATAAGAAATTAGATACACCAAATTAGTCTAATATACCAAAATGAGAAGTATTTATAGCTTCTGTTCTAACAAAGGATACATCTACACTAGAAGCATCAACCTCCAATGCACCTATAAAAATACATCTTCATGTTGGTAAATGAAGACTTTTGGACCAAAAGAATGTTGTCCAAAAACAATTGTCCCATGTATCGGCCATTTGTTTCAAATCTGGATTCCTTAATTCTTTCAAAAGATCTTCGAGAATAACTTATTGAGGCTTTGTCATGTCCTCAAGAGTTTGAAACGGAAGATGCTTCAGAAGTTTATCGTATGAAGAATGATCCTGATGAATGTCATGCAGTCATATATTTTATAGATGAGTATGAATATGATGATTTCCATGGACACATTAGAACCTTGTATTTATCAATCAAGGTCAATGATATAGACATCTGATGAGATTTCAGTGACAATGTCTCTAGAGTCAACCTCATTCATATTCACACACATCGTCAATTAGGACTAACTAAATCTGACTTATCTCCTTCTCCATTAATGTTTAAAGGGTATTACATGAATGAACAAGAACCATTGGGAGAGAAAAAACTCCGAACTCAATTTGGATATCTTGGTTCTAATTCAGATTTCAGGGTTTTTTGTCAGGATAAAACCTTTATCATTCTACTATGAAGGCATTGGATGCATCAATATGTGGCCATACCATTGTTATACCATTAATGTCTTAAATACTATTTCAATTGTCAAATTGGGACGTTGTATAGTCACAAGGATTCATTCAAAACATGTGAATCTCAATACATTTATGCAGAGTTTTATCACACAAAATGAACGAGATCCACGACAAAGAAGATAACAAGAATTAATGCTCCAAATGGTTTGGAAAATATTCTAATAAATCCATTCATACATTTGGGTATAGATTATGTGCTACCCATCAATAAATTTTAAAGGGTAAAACAAAATATAAGAACTTGTCCAGTGACATAAATAATGTCTATTTCATGAACTGAGCCAGAAAACATGGGAGAATTTGTTGATTCACTAAGATGTGATGGAAGCTTAAATGGAGATTTCCTCATATCATCCACTGAACTACATCGGAGATCTACATTTTCAATCAATGCAGAATAAATTTTAGAAACTCTAGAGGAATAAAAAGATGTATATTCTCAATACATCATCTCTTCTTTACTACCACATGAAGACACCTTATTATCAGTAGAGTCAGATATGGTGGCCTCTTCTTCTGGATGTTCAAATATTGACTCTTCCCCTAACTATAAATGTTTTTATTAATCATCTATTATTCAAGTAGAAAAAAAGAGGTAACACAAATTGAATAGGATGAGGAAGATCATAGGGATTCTCTTCAACCATTTGAAAAAGGTGTCTCTACCACTGCAGATAAACTTAGAGAAATAAATTTGGATACAGAAGAATACCCACACCCCACACTAATTAGTGTGTCCCTGACTTCTAAAGAACAAGAGGTGTATACATAATTTCTAAAGCATCATCAAGATATATTTTTTTGTAATTATTCAGAAATAATAATCTTAATCATAATGTATCCACCCATAATTCTGGTTTTCCAAAAGAACATCACAGTTTTAAACAAGCAGAAAGAAGAGCACACCGAACTCATGCCTCAAAAATTGAAGCTGAAGTAGATAAGATTACAAAGGATAACATTGGTAAGGAGGTTCAATATCTCAAATTCCTAGATAATATTTTAAAATTGGAATGGAAAAATTAGAGTTTTCATTTATTTAAGAGATCTTAACCAACGTTGTCCTAAATCTTATTTTCCATTTCTGATTGTAGAGCTTCTAATTGATGAATCAATTGGCTATGAAGAACTTTTCTTCAGGGATGGATACTCTAGGTATACTCAAATCTGTATGGCCGTAAAGTATAAAGAATCTATAGCCTTCAGAGCCCCTATGGGTGGGTTATCTATCAGGTAAGGCACATTGGCCTAAAGAATGCAGGTGAAACATATGAACGTGCCATGAACCATATCATCGAACCCTTCTTAGGAAAATTTGTTGAATGTTATGTTCATTATTCAGTGGAATAATTTAGACAACGTTCAAATTACTTGGCTGATTTGGAGAATAAATTCAATAATCTTCAGCAACACAGTTTGATGATGAACCCCTTGAAATTTGCTTTAGGGGAAACCTTTGGAAGGTTCCGTGGCTTGGTTGTATGCCATCGTGGTATCGAAGTTGATCGTAAGAAAGTAGAATCAATCCTTGGTATGTCACCACCTCTAAATTTGAAAAATTTTAGAGGAATCCATGAAAACTTAGCCTACATTGTGTACTTTGTCAGCAATTTAGAAGGAAAGTGTTTTCCCATCACCCAATTAATGAAGAAGGGAGTCACCTATTAATGGGCTGAAGTCTTCCAAGAAGAATTTGATACCCTTAAAAAATCTCTTGAGTCCATTGTTATTAATTCCACCTATTGGAGGAAGACCACTTATTTTTTATGTGAGAGTTATAGAGCGTTCACTGGGTACCTTCCATACCCAAAATAGTGATGCTAGGAATGAATATATCTTCTACTATCTCAGTCAAACTATGCTTGAAAAAGAAACTCAATATTTAAGTATTGAAAAGTGTTTCCTAGCATTAATATTTGTAGTTAAAAAATTGAGTCACTACTTGCATCATCGTGAAGTTAAAATGGTGTCTCGTAATAACCCACTCAAATTTATCCTCAGTCATCCTCTGCTTATAAGACGTCTGGTATAGTGGGCGGTTATTCTACATCAGTTTGATATCATGTTTGTTCCTTAGAAGGCAATAAAAGGAAAAGCTATGGCTCACTTCATAGATGGACATCCATCTATCAAAGATCTGTCATTAAATAATTAATTTATTCGTGAAGAGGTCTTCTCTGTTCATCATAATTCCCAAACATGATTAAGTTACATCGATGGTGCTTCCAGAAGCACAGTTGGGAAGATAAGGGAAACCCCTAAACATAAAAATGTTCGGTTAGGAATTTTTTTTATTTCTATAGAAAAGGTAGAGTTACCATACTCCTTCTTATTGTCAAAAGGTGGTACCAACAATGAGGTAGAATATCAAGCTCTCATCGTAGGTTTGGAATTGTCCCTTCAGTTGAAAAGCAGTCAATTAAAAGTAAAAGGTTATTCATAATTGGTAATCAAGAAAGTGAATGGGGAATATTCTATCAGAAAAGAAGAGTTAATCCAATTGTGTGATTTCATTATAGGGTTAATGGATGAATTTCCCTCTGATCCAAGAATGTATTATGTAACTAGATCATAAAATTCCAAGATGATGCATTGGCTAATGAAGCAACAACCCTAGCAGATCCAAATCGGGGTGCGACAATCATTAGCCTAGACCATTGTCATGTGGTATCAACATTCGTTCAACCCAGAATATTGGAAATTATTGAGATTAGCCATATTTTGGAGCCATACGGTCATAATACGGAATGTAAAACACCCATCATGGAATATCTTCAAAATGGAATATTTTAACTGGATAGGGATGAAAATGAAAAGATCCAATGAAGAGTATCCATTTTTACTCTTTATGATAGTCTAGAACATCATAAATTTTAAACAAATGAGGCTTCGATGGAATACTCTTCAGATTTATTAATAGAGAGGAGGCATCATATATCATGAATAAAGTGAATTCTAGATCGTGTGGTGCCCACCAGTCTAGGCATAATCTCTCTGATGAGATCTAAAGTCTTGGATACATTTGGCCTTCAATGAAGCAGGATAGTACATATTTCACTATGAAATTCTTTCCCTGCCTTGTGCATTCCAACTTCATTCTTCAACCCCTAGATTTGATTCATAAATCAAAATACTCCTGGGCATTTTCCACATGGGGAATGGATACTGTAAGACCTTATCCTCCAGCCACATCTAAGCAGTTAAAGTATATCCTTACTGCTACTGACGTCTTCTCCAAATGGGATGAGCCAATACCTCTCAAAGAAGTTAGATCAAAAATCATTGTTAGTTTTCCCAAAACAAATATCATCACCAGATTTGGTGTCCCTCATTCTTTTTTGATGTAAAATGGAACTAATTTTTTGTTCTGTTGAGTAAAAAAAAGTTAAATAAGGAACATAATGTCATATCCAACCATTCATCTCACTATCATGTAGTGAGCAATGGACAGATAGAGACTTTCAATAAGACATCATCAAATATACTCTAGATGATGGTGGATAAAGATAAGAAATCATGGCCTGATAAGCTATTGCATGTTTATGAAATTATTAGACTACTTCCCATACTACCACCCATGAAACTCCTTATTCAATGGTATATAGAACATAATCAGTTTTTCCAATTGAAATGTAATTGACTTCACTCAGAGTTATAATTTGGGATTAGTTGTCTATAGATTAGAGGTCATAGAAAGGGTTTGATGAGCTGGAGTAGTTTGACGAAAAAAGGAATGCATACTTTGCCTCATTAGGAAGTCTACAAGAACAGAATATCATGAGATTTCATCAAGAAAGATCACTTTCGTTCATTTCTTTAAGGATAATTGGTATTGGTCTTCATGACTCTAATGATACCAGGAAAGAAACCTCCAATTCTTGATCCAAAGTGGGAAGGAACTCATTCTATACATAAGGTCTATTCAAATGGAGATTATTCCATAATCTCAATGGATGTAAAACTCATTATAACTCCAACCATTGTGAGATTTTTTATGAAATACTTTGTGTTATAGCACTCATTCATCCCTATTGTAAGACTGAAAACTGCACAACCTCCCATGTCCTTAAAACAAGACATAAAATTGCACAGTACAAAGTCCATGTTGGAAGACATTAAACTATATGACACCATTTTTCCTTTTCATATGACATTAAGTTGTATGATTAACGTCTTTTATACTTGATGTTAAGAGCTTCATAAGAATGCATCATTGATATCATTGCTACTACTTAGTTTCACATGAGTCTTTCCATTCTCTATGTTAGATTCATATTTTTATAGGGACCATGTTTAAAGAACTACATGTGTCTGGAATCTCATTTTCAATGAGATACATAGAGATGCCTTGATCTACAATCATTGGACCAGCCACAACCTCAAAATTTTTAATTCTTTTTCTCCACCTGTATATGAATCAGATCTGCTGTGAGTGTTTCCATAAGATATATGGTTGGGTACTCATACCATTTTGTGTATTAAGTTTAACCATTCTCTCAAAATGTGTTAAAAGTCACCATTCTTCATATCAAACTTGGTTGGCTTGAAGAATGATTGTTTAAAGAACTACGTACGGCTTGATTCTCATTTATATGAGATACATAGAGACTCTTAGATCTTCAATCTTGGTCCCAGCCATGTTATAAAAAACCCCTTATTACCTATATAAGTATCAAACATACTTTGGGAATGTTTGAAGAACTATGCATGGATTGATTTTTTTTGTCAATAAGAAACTTAGTGTCCCTTGGGATTTATCCTTTAGTCTAGCTACAACAAGTCTTTCCTTTCACATCAGTTCATATTCTTCCATACCACATGAAATTAAACTACATGGAAGTCTAACACCCCTATTCTTAACTTGTGTCACCATTGTGTTATAGAAGAAACCCTTACTAATCCATGTTTCTCACACCGAGCATAGTTCAAGTGGGCTTAGGAATTGGGTAAAAAGGCATCTTCATATAAATTAGGTGTCTAAATTTCTTATGGGGTTATCAACATATTCACTACATGACTTTAAATAGAACAATATAATGTCCTCATTGCATGACATTAAACTACACAATATGATTTCAATTCAAAAGGAAACATATAAAGTAGTAATCCATACACACGGTGAACGTTCTTATATTCCCTAGGGAATGTATTGTAAGAATTTATGATATTATGAATCTAGAGCTATAATCATGTGTATAAATATAATATATATACTTTGGATCCATAAACATTCTCAATCGAGATAGATGGTAATGAAAAAATGAAAGACATCGTTCATGAGGAAATAGTTCCCTATACACATGAATGATGATTTCATAATGCATTTGATGGTAGTGGGTATGGTTTTATGAAATTAAATGAATATAAAAATATATCAGTATATGGATTTTATTTAGGTTATTATATCATCATGGTTAAATAATAAATGAATATGGTAGAGGAATAAATAAAATAAAAACACAAATTAAATAATGTTGACACTTCTTCGGGTATCCTCCTCATATTATCACCAAATCTCTCAGTGGCCTGACTTATTCCCAAAATAAGGATTATTTAACAAGAAGAGGTAAGTTGGTAATATATTTTGGAAGGTATTTTCCCAACCAATGAGGTTTTATGGTATAGAAAATATAGGATATAAGGTGTCCTTTTTTATGTGAGGTGAGTGAAACCCTTGTATTTTTGAGAAAATTGAAAATCATAATGACGTTTTTATAATTCTACGAGATTTAAAAATGAACCATTAAAAAACTAGAATATATATGTTATAAATATCGTATGAAAATATGATTTTACTTGTTTTATGTCATTTATAACCATTATCTTCTACGTTTAACCCTTGATAAACCTTTTTCAACTAATCAAAGTGGAAAGTTTAATTTAAAATTAACCCCATAGATGCGGCGATGAATAAAGTTCTCAAAAATTAAAATATTCATAAGTACACAAGTTTTTTTTATAGAAATTGAATATGAGAATTATTGTGATCATAAAAATAGGATTAATTTATATATAATTCAGGTAATATTACCTTTAAATCAATTCAAAATATAATATATTATTGTAAATTATTAAAACAATACTGCATTTTTCAATTAGAATTTCAAATTTTTCATTATTAATGAAAGAATGAAAATTTTCAACAAAAACACAAAACCTCAATTGAAGATAACATTGATATGATTATTTAAAAAATGAAGGTAATTTTCAAAAATTATTTTTCTAAAAAAATTTAAAATTAATTTAATATTTTATACATAAATAAAAACTAAAACATCTTTTATAATAATAAATTTTTTAAGAAAAAGATTCTTTTTTTAAATGTTTATTATCATAATTCCAATCAATAAATAACTAATATTTTCAAAGTATTTGCTAATAATATTCATAACGTCAATTCCAATGTATTTTTAATAAAACTTATATACAATAATAATATTTAAATATGATTTTCTATTTTTTAAACATGGGGTTGCCTTTAATATCAAAAAACAAAGTATTGTCTGTCACATACTCTATCGAATATAATGAAATTATTTTATAAGTGTTGTTCTTAAATTATACCCTCATTAAACAAATTTTATCCTCCCAATTTAAAATTTATCTTTATAATAAAAATTTTTATATTTGAAAATGGTTTTTTTTGGAAATATCCATTATGGAAAGAGTTAATAAAACACCATATTAATAAGATAGAGAATGAAGCAAAAATGTTTTATTTAATAACACACAACTAGGTTTCTAATTTATTGAACATTTGTTTCAAGAAGATATAAGGCCACAAAAGAAAAGATTATATAATTATATATAGTGATTGATGTAATTGATCACAAGAAATAGAATCATCAATGGAATGTTAAGGATGTCAAAACAATATATCTATAATTATTTAAAATAATCTATTATTTATTAAATTAGAATTTAATAGGATGCAATTTTTCAATATTATTTTTTTATAGTTAATAAATTCCTTTAATGTATTAGAATATGAATAAACATCTTACGTGATATTTTATATTTCATTACCAAAATTTCCTAATTAGGTTCTGCTTCAATTAATTTACAAGTCATCGCTTACCCTGATAAATTAATATCTAAAACTGAATTTTTTAATTCTCAATGAACTAAAATAAAATTATAAAGGATCATAATATCTATAAAAGAGTGAAAATTACATTCATTTGACTCAAATTATTTTCCAAAAACAATATGTTTTTCAGATGTTAACAAATATAAAAAATTAATCAATAAGACTGAAAATTAACACAACTAGTTCTTGATTAATATTTATTATTCAAATCGTTTAACTAAATACAATTACATATTAACCATCATGTCGTGTAGCCCAGTGGTAGGTGATAAACCCTTATCATCATTTTTTCATTGGTTCAAGCCCAAGGACATTTCCATACATTATGGGTTGTAAAATAGTATGTAGGATACCTTTTTTAATACCACAATAATATAATACCTATAGTGTTCCAAAAAAATGATCATAATAATTAATTAAAATTAATCTTTAAATCACTTTTTTTACTATGGTTTTAAATATAATTTTATTCCACTAATCATAATAATATTCCTTACTATTTATTGTGGTGTCATTAATTATCTTATTAACCATAAAGGATATCAATATCATTAAATGTTTTTCAATAAAATGTAATGGAATTATACCTAAAATGACTTTTCAACTAAAACATATATTTTCTATATATTTTAAAAAAAATTCATTATTCTTGGTAGACTACCATCTCAAAAAACTGAAAAATAGGCATTTAGTACATTGAGCGTATAATAAATCTTATACTAATGATCCCAAAATATTACTTATAACACTAATGTTAATGAAGACATGTAATCTTGTTAAATTTTACACAATACTTCATGGTTTCATAATTATTATCACCAAAATATCATTGATAAAAAATTATTTCAAAAATTAAATTCTTGAAACCAATTATATAAATAAATTATTAATATTATTTCCACTTATGTGTTTTCTGGTCTAGGGATTAACCATTATAAGAGATCATTTATTAGATAATTCTGTGGATCTTACCATTTAAATAAAATTACTAGAAACTAATGCCAAGGATGAGATTTATTTCCTTTCATCATACTCATCATTTTCCAATGACATTTCATTGAAATATACCCTTCTATTTCACACATAAAAAACTTTTACATTAATTCGAGACACATTATTTTCAATATTTTCCACTTTAGGTATAGAAAAGGTCATTAATTGTAATTATTTATTCAAATTATTCACATTGGTTTGTAAAAAATTGTGAATTATCTTAAAAATATCACATGGGAGTGTCAAATTAGTTTCTCAGTGAGGCCTATTTTCATGCACAATGTGACAATCTAGTTATACCAATTATTCCCTTTTCATAATTTTTACCCCTTGGTAAATAATTTATAGAACATCATCCACATGTAGTATCTTCATATGGATGTGTTTCTGCGAAAAATCGAATAATATATTCCTTAAAAAAATTGTTATTTTCTTTTGTACTTATACTCAATGTCTATCATAGTGTAATGTTCTATAATCATTGTTTATCGGAATCTAGTTCTCAGGTTTTCTACTAAACATCCTCTAATAATAACTTTATCGACCCCGACCCTAGTTGCCTATATTCAGTGGGTGCTTTAACACATTTCTATAAGATATATGGCATCACATCCTAAAGTAACAAATAGTTTAATAATATTGTTAAAATAAATACATACATGATTCAAATATTACATTTGAATACACAAATTTCTATATAATTTTATTTCATGAATGTTATTATTATATACATAAGATTTTTTAATATCTTTTATATTACACTTCATCGATTCCTAGGAAATCAAAAAAAATAATTGTGATATCAAATGGTCAGTAAGGGTGAAGTATAAAAGAATCTATAATAAATAAATAATGAATAATCAATATTACAAGGTAAATAACTAAACACACATTCTTTTTAATCAAATTTTCTAAAATTGAAAGATATGGTAGAATCAATCTGGAATGGTATATAATTGAAAATACAATAAATTTAATGAATAAAGAGATAATGAAATGGGTCAAAAAATAATATCAGAGAGAAAATCATATGGATAATAATAATAACATCATTTTCAACATATGAAATGATTATTTATTAGGTGGCATGTCTAAGGATCTTGATAACTCTACCATCAATGACATTCATTAGATGATTTATTTAACAGGTAAAATACCATTTAATACTAGATTATCAATTTCTCCCATGATATTTGTCGATGCATCTAACAACTATATAATGCAACGACCCACCAATCATAGAAGATCTGAATAATTCCTCATATATTGAAGGACTTATTTAATTCATGAATCAATATATCATAAGATCAAATATCCATATTGAGTAAAGGATACAAATTTATCAATATTTTCTCAGATAAATGAATGAATATCAATACAGAACAACATATGCATAAATGATATACGATTTAATGAATTAACATGTCCTTGATAAATAAAATGGATGATTAGAGGAAATTTAACATCCAATGATCATAGGAAATTGATAATTTTTAGGGAATGTAATCGATTAAAAAATGAATCAAGGAACTTAACATCAAGACTATCCTTGGTCAAACTAATCATAAACCATTAAAAGGATGTATATGGATGGTGTTAATAAAACATATCCTTATTGGGGTATATATAAAATAAATGTTTTTCATCGTTGATTAATAAAAATAACTCTAGAAGAATTGTTGATGAAAATATCCTCTAAATTTTGTAAAAAAATTTTTAAAGATAAAAAGTATTTAATATCCTTTTCATTGGAAAAAACTATTACAAACTTTTAATTTATTGAATATTTTAAAAAAAAGTAATTTTAAATTAAAATTATAAACATGAAAGAAATTATTAACTGAAAGGATGGTATTGATTGTGTTTAATTCCATACGTTCTATTCAATTTAGGAATAATATTCCTTCTTCACATTAAATATTTTAGAAAAGTTCATTTTTTAGAAAACAACATGAATATCCCTATATAATATTTAGTAGAAGATATAAGATATTTTTTTAAAACAACATGAATATTACTTTAAAAATATTATGTTTAAGAAAAAAATGGATATAATTGAATTTAAAAATTCATTTTAAAATTTTTAAAGAACAATTATGAAAACATTTCTGAAATTAGAGATTTTGTAGAAAATAAATTTTCTATAGAAAAGATAAATGGCATTATATTTTCTTAAAAACATTTTCTCAAATATTTTACTAAAAAAAGAGAAGAAAATGAAAATATTACATTTAAATATTCTGAATAATTAGAGGATAATTAAATTTAATTGGATTATTTATTCAAAAAAATTCATTTAACTAATCATCAATAATAAACGATCTCGATTAGAATGAGATTGTGAAATAAAGCATTTCCTTGATCATAATGTTGAAGTGAGAATTAATTAATTATTTTATTATTTTTAATAACATTAAATCCAAATAGATAATATATAATTACAAAATAATATGATAACAATTAATAACAAACATTATATTAGAATATCGAATATAGTAGAGAAGTAATATTTCCCAATAAAAAGAATTGAGTTATGAAATTTTTTACCACTTGGTAAATTTTAAGTCAATCCCCCTTAGATGAAATAATTAAAATTAAACCCCAAAATGAGATGAATAATTAATTATTCAAGATATTATATGTCTAATGGTAAGTATATACATCTTATATAATGAACTTGGTTCATAACATTACAATAAACCTCAATGAAATAATGTTGAGACAAAATACCTTACCTCAATCATCTTTTTGATTGAATGTAATTTATCCAACTATATAGAGTTTTAAAACATATTAATAACTTATAAAATATTTGTTTTAATTTTTATTATATCATATATTATCCTTTTACAGCATGTTGTAACCCATTTGTTAATAATATATTTTATTTTCACAGTTTAGGTGTTAATTACCTTGTTTTCTCATGTGTGATTCGTCATGAATGATTTGGTTCATGTACATATAATACAGTTTTATAATATCAATAGTAATACTAATGAAATTATTATAATATTTATAAATAATGTAATAATTTTAATTTAATCATTAAATGTGGTATTGAGAAATAAATTAGGTTACAATCATGGGGATAATATTCCGTACTCACGCATAAGAAATGTTACCGTTTTCCAATGATCATTATGGATATTTGAAAAGAAATATATTGTCATTAAATAATGATCATATTAACATATATAGAATAAAATTTCTATAAATAAACCTATATATATCATCCATGCGGTGTGGTGATGAAAATTATGTCACATTATTTCATAACTGTGTAGTTCACACATACTGGAAGGACATTATCATATTCTATTAAATGAAAAGTTAAGAAAGATAATATATATTAATTTCTAAGAATTTTAGTTACATGTTGAATGTCATAATTGTTTCATTTATATCTCATACAATTATTAACATTGCCTTTATCACCTTCTATGTAAATTGTTTGTGAAAGACACGTCACATCGCTTTCTAAGGCAGTAGTCCTCCATACACATATGAGACTTTATCGTATCCCATATGGAATTAAAAATAAATAAAAATGAATGATACAATGACAAAATATGTAAAATTATGTTTTAAATATAATATATATACTTTATATTTATCAACATTACCAATGATGATATGTTGTAATGCACAAACGAATGTTGTAGGTTCATGAGGCGGTAGTCTACCGTACACAATAATGATGATTTTGTAACATATTTGAAGGATGTAGGGATAATTTTTTGTCATTAAATAAAAAAATAGTATTATATGGAATGCAATGTGGTTAAAATAACATTGTGGAGTAATAATATTTTAGAGAGGTGGATTAATAGGCAATATAAAAACACTCATTGAAAAATGTTACCTCTTCTTCTTGTATACTTCTTTTGTTTTCACCAAATCCATCCTTGGTTTTTTTTATTCGAAAAATAAGATTTCTTGGATGAGATTAGATATATTGGTAATTTATTTTGGAATATATTAGATGAACCAACTAATTATTAATGTTTGAATACGAGAGGAGATTGGGTGTCCTTTTATAAGTGATGTGAGAGGGACCCATGTAATTTTATAAAAAATGTTTAATTATACAAAAACTTTATATCAATTTAAACATTTACCAAATATGAAATTATTGATTCTTAAATAGAAATAGTAAAAATATTAACATAAAAGGGGTTTTGGTAAAGTTATTTGGTCTTTTGTAACCATTACCTTCCTAGTTTAATCCCAATAATGCATTTTTTACATTTATCCAAGTAATTTTTATTGTTTTCAATATTCATTTGGTCATTAATTATTTTGACCTCAATATAAATGATAAATTATTATTTTTCAATAATATGTAATAATTTTTCCAAATTCAATTTTTGTAATAAAATTTTTTTATTTAAAATTAAATCTATATAAGTGACGAAAAAAGAGATTTTTAATGTTAATTTTTTTAAATGTTTAGATTTATTTTAAATCAAAAATCAATATGAATTTGACTAAAATAACCTAAAATTGATGATTTTATATATAATTTGTGTAATATTACATTAAAATATATTCAAAATATATTTTATTGTTATAAATTATATTAATGTGTTGTTTTTAATTAAAATTATTGAGTATGAGATTTCGTAAATTTTCCAAGAAGAGCATGTGCACACAAGTAGAGGGCCGACTAGAGGCCAAAAACCACACACACAAAATCCCATTGGGACAATGATTGTGAGGCATGATATGGAATGATATAGATCTTGTTTATCATGGCACCATTTGATCATGAATGGGAAAGTGATTTCAAAGGACATGAAATCAAAATACAAAATGATGAATCCCTCCCAGTTGAAAGTCCTAAAGTGGTCTCTTTCCTTGAGGCACTCAAAGTTACCGATCCATGTAAATAATCTTCGACAATAGCTTCTCTATGAACGAATCTCGAAGATGGTAGATTTTCAGTTGAGGCCAACCCTGAAGCTCTTCAACAACGTTCACAATATTCTACGTTCTCGATTATGGTCTGTATTTCATATATCAAATTAGATAAACCCTAGTCATATTTTGATCCAGAAACTAGGATTTCACTTGCTTGGGGTTTCTCAAATTGGATACTTTTTCCAATAGGAAGTTGTTATTTTCATATGTTGTTAATATCCTGGGAGGATCTTGATCGAGTTTGGAAACTAAGGATCTGACAACACAAAACTGGTGTCCTTAGAATATCTGAATGGGATTATTCTTTTAATCAACATACCTCTAGGAATACCTTGGCACAAACGTGGGTTAGACTACATGGACATTGCCCGTTATTCTAGAATACCATGTTCTTGAACGACATTATGTCTTACATAGGCACTCCTCTCAAAATCGACCAACAAACCTTAAATGTTGAGATTAGTTTATACTATTTAGTAATGGTGGAGGTTGATATTGCCAATAAACTACTAGATGTTATTAATTTTAATGAAAAATACTACAAAAAAAAGGACCAGATTAAATTTGAGGATATTACACCATACTGAGAACTCTATAAAATTGAAGGGCATTATTTGTTGAAATATAGAGCTGTGAAAAAACATGTTTCACATCTATGTGATGATGGATAGACTGAAGTACGATAGAACAAAATAAAAAGAAACTCTACCTATGAAAGTCTTGAACCCTTTAAGAAGAAACCTAAAACATCACATGCATTGTGGAAAAAATTGTTAAATATTTATAACAGAGACACAAAATCTATGAAACAATGCTGCATGTTCTATAGAACAAGTATAAGGATCTAAAAATGTATCCCAATGAGACTGTTGGTGCATTCTTCAACATGAGAAATATTATTGTGGAAGACAGGTAGAGTATTAGAGAATTCATTGGAGATATAAATATTGCGAAAAGAATCTTGAGGAAACATCCACTGTAGTTCAATATGAAAGTTTAGTGTTGGAAGACAAAGACCCAAAATAGATGACACTAGATAACTTGTACAGTTCCCTTGTAGCATATAAAATTACAAACAATGACAACGATGTAGTGGAAATGGGGAATTAAGAGGAGGAAGCATTCAAGTCCATGCAGAATCTCTCCATTTATGATTGTATATAAGAAGACAATATGGATGATGTCTTGTCATTTCTATCTGCTAATCTGCAAAGAAAAAAAGGAACAATCAAAGGTAAACATCTATTTTCATTTTTTCCATGTGGAAAGATTTGGAATTTGGCGTCAATGTGTCCTATGAATTTTTATGATGAAAATGATAAAAATGATGAAATTTCCCAATAGAAGTCTTCATCAAATGAGAAAGTGGGGATATGTACTAGGAGAAATCTCTTCAAAAAGAAGAATCTGATTTCAAGATATGTTGATAGTTCAGAAGAATCTAAGGTAGAATAGTTGGAGAACTGTATGGATCAAAAAGTATATACTTTGGTGGAAGTCTATAGAAATTCATTAAAAATAGAAAAAGTGACAATTAATTAGGAGAAACTGAAGGAAGATTTGATCTTATCACAAAATTAGAATCTTCCATTGAAGAGGTAGATATTTTGAGATCCAAAACGAAGAATGAAAACAATGTTGTTTGTGATCCCAAAATCTTCATGAAATAGCATGAAGAAGATAACTCTGAGTTCCATGAAGAAATTGAAATGTTGAGGTATTCAATTCTAGACAGCTTCTAAATGGTGGTTGAGTACAAACTCAAAATTGCAGAATAAAAAATTGAAATTGATAGTTTGACAGAAACTGGAAAAGATCAAATGAAATGTATTGAGAATCAAGAAAAAGTGGTAGTCAGTCTGAGACAAAAAATTGAAGATCACGATAAACTACTAACTCTGTGTTTGAAATCAGGAAAGAAGATCATATTGAAAATAGATAAGATGATATTTGAGAGGAAAGGTCCATCAGAACAAAAGGGGATTGATCTAAAATAAGAAGCAGTTATAGTTCACGTTAGACCACAAGCACCCATTCCATGATTGAATACTCTTTTGGGTATGAAGTTATTTACACTCTGTTCTATTAAAGAGTTTAAAATAGACAAATGGAAATACCTTATAAAGAGTAGGTGAAAATTCAAGAAGAAAATATGGTTTTGAAAAGGGATGAGTTTTGGGTTTCCATAGTCAGACCAAAAGAGAATCGGTGCACAACCTACTTTTTCACCCCAATATGTCACACAAACTACTTGCGCACTCAAAATCCTTTCATCCAATGTCTCATTTCTGCCTATAAATTGACCCTTAGGGTATTCATTTGTACAGACTAATTTCCATGAAGCCCAATTGCTACTCTGGTTGCCATAGTACTTCTCCCCAGTCTTCCAAAACATTCTAGGTAGTTCATCAACACCTTGAGTGGACGATTTAAGGGAGTATTGTTGGACTTGAGTCCTTTTATTGTTTGAAAACCATTACCCTTACGTGCCTAAATCACCCAAGATCCCCAAATCAGAAATACTTGTGTACCACCTATTCGTTTCACAAGAACTTGAGCACCCCACTTCTAGGAACCCCTTTAAATTCTCATGAATGCTTGAGCCTTGTCTCGCCCATGTATTACGATACCTTTTGTTTAATACTTAAATGAATATCAGGTCTTCTAAGTCTAATTGAATGACCCTACCTACATGAGCACCCCTCTTTGATTCACTTATTATCTTTTGTGTAAAATCCGTCAAGCCTTCCTCAAACCAATTCACAGCAAGGATTCTTCTTCCTTGGTTCCCTTGTCTGAAAGGGATTATGTTGGGTCTTCCATGAAAACCTCATGACATTTCAAACCTTTGGGAAAGACTCATATGTGTGTCTCCTATTTGGGATCATATATCCACATTCCAAGGTTTCCCATATTTCATTTACAGTGGTTTTAGGTTTCATGGTGTGTCTGTGGGTTTGTATATCCATAGTCACCTGGACCTTTCTCCCTAGAAAAGTGTAAGAATGTTCTCGGTTTGGAGGAGGGTTTAGGTCCTGTCTTATCCCTTATCAATGATATCAACCAATAACCTAAGGTCTTTTGGTAGGGATGGTACGATTCTCACTTATATTTCCTTTTGAACAAAGGAGAAGTGTCTTTCCCATACCCGGATCAATTTTAGGGGAACTATCCTGGAATAAGACCCTATCTTTGGTTGTAGATGTTAACATCATTACTCCTCCTCTCTTCTTCATTTCCAAATATGAGAGGGGGGATGGGCACATGGACTTTTGTTACCATTTCCCTCTCCGATTGAGCTTTTTCACCATGGACAACCATCCTGGTGTAATCCCCCAACCATGATCCATTCTTCCATTAATTGGACCATTTTATAATGTAATGTTAATAGAGGGAAGGTTCATCACCTCACACTCTTATCGATTCAAAACAGGCCTCCTCCACTCTCTCCTACATTGGTGTGCCATCCTCTACCAGTGAAGATAGAAAAGAGAATGTTTCATTGTTGAATCTCTCACATTCTCTTGTTTCTCACACCTAGTATTACTCATTTGGGCTTAGAGATTTTTGATGATTACAACATGTGAAAACATAATCATGATAAATGAACTTCTAGAGCTCTGATTCCCACCATAATTGGGATACGTATGAAACCTTCTCAGGGCCCAAGCTCACTGAACATCCACTTCAGGAATCCAACCCTAATTCCCTTTATTTTGGAACCATCCTTAGGAATAAGCCCCAAATAAAAACCCTAAGTCATTATGGCATTATTTTTAAGATGTAATCCCAAACTCATTTCTCTCAAAAGACTATACTCTCCTATGAGATATATCAAACTATGTGGGAATTGATTCCCATCCATATGGGATACGTAGGAAGTCTCCTTGAGGATCAAACCCAACAATTCAAAGCATCCCCATTCTCCTTGTTCCATATTCCCAACATGATATAAAATTACATGGAAACCAATACGCATTCCATGTTCATTGGGTTGTTTTGGAATAAGACCCACACCAAAACTTCGACAAAGCACATATCTCTTAGATGTCCATACCACATGACATTAAAATTTATGGTTAGGTCCTTATCACATAACATCAAAAGGTATGATGTGTCCCATCAGGCGACACCGAACTATGAGGGCTCTGATTACTTAATAAGGATACTTTGGTATCCCATTTTATGGGTATGATCCCAATATCAAAACAAACCAATATATCCCTAGATGAAAATAAATTCTAGATTTCACCACAGAGTGGCTTAAAAACCATTATTATCATAATGATGATTAAATGAATCTTGAAATAGTATATTGGATGATACCATTGATGGACAACCTCAAATACATACAGATATCTCTTTTAATGAAGAACCTTGAATGCATACTGAAGATTATAAATTTTATAGATGTTAATATGTGATGAAAATTCCAATTGAAACTTATTCTATTCTTGGTGAATTAATATGGGTTCATGAAAATATACTATATTTAAAAAGAGAGTCCCGGAGTAGACAATAATTACCCCCAAAGGTCAGGATGAGTCTGACCTCCCATCCTCTTGACCAATGTACGTTCGTAAGTACCGTAAAGTTCAAACTTTATGCACATAAGCCTTTTGAATGAATTTCCCCTTTGGATAAAGAACTGTTGGATGTTTCTGGTTCTATGAATAAGTCCTATGGAAACCGCCTGGATGTTGGGATTCTTAGAACCAAAACACACATTTCAAGTAACTACGATAAAAAAATGGTGAACCCAACGTGAATCCATAACCCAGATAATAATGTTACCCACCTATTAGGACCCTATCAATAGATAAAGGAAGTCCAGACCAAGTAATCAATCAGTCATGCATCCATCTAAAATATTTTACTTTAATGGAGTTTGTTATTGTTTCATGTTTTTCACAGAAATCTCTTCCCTCCAAAATGGATTTCTTTATGTCAACATCTATGAACTTCCCATATACTAATCAAGTTGGATCTTCATCCATGGGATGGATGTTATCACCCAGCCAGCAACTTCAAGACTTGGTCACCCATGTGCTGGTAATGGACTATCTACAGCATGTTACAATCCTAAATTTGGAATCTTTCGGTCAGGCCCTTGAAGTCAATAACAATCAATGATCAACTGGCCAACGACGAACGATGATCAAGAAGAAAATGGTACCATTACACATTTTCAACCATTTTGGGTCCTTATCCCCAGAACACAAAATCTATTTCCCTCCATACTATAGGGAAGTGGATGAAGAGGTCACTCAGGTCCTCAATTATAGAATGCAAGGATCTTTCCTGAGGACTCCCACAAACAATCACTGCCAGTAGAATCGCATGGTAGTGAACCCCCAATATGATGGGGGTGTTTCCTCTAGATGTTTGGCCTAGGTCTCTCAGTCCCTAGAATGCAAGAAGAATTTTGAGGGACAATGTACAGTCAACAGAGTGTTGGTTCTTACCTCTGCCCCCTTCGGAGAAGTCCATCAACCTAACTTGATAACAAAAAAAGAGTGGGAAAATTCACATGTTTGTCTTAATTTTGCTGTTTAGTAGACTCGTCTGATAGCATCCAACCAATCACACCAGATAAACCTGGTGGAGTACGATGTAATGGCACATACACCGGATTACAAATTATCAGCCAGTTAATAGGCTCATTTAACTGCATTTAAAGAAGTCTGCCAATCCAATGTGGTGGAAAATGGTAAATAAGAACACACACCTTCTTACAATCTCCAATATTGCAAGAAGTCATGTCTTTCAGTAACAATGTAGGTCCTTCATCCATACATGAAGGGAAACAAACAGTAGGTATATAAACCTTTCAGCATTCATCAGGTTCATTAACAGTTTCATTTGGCAGCACTCCGAGAAGTCAACTGGAATACTCAGACAACAAATCTGGGACAGACCCAACTCTCTTCCCCCATGAATGAGTATTGACAATACACATTGTTAGGAAAATGAGAAAAAGAGCAGGCACATACACCTAATCCGTATAAAAAATAGACTTATATTCATGTTTTAGCCATTTAAGTCACCAAACACATCTAATCAATGGTGAAAGGGAAGACACAAATCCCTTCCCCTATTCTTGAAGCATGCCAGAATATTATAACAACTACTTCAGTTGTACCAGGGGAACAAAAACATAAATATTTCCCCACACATTGGATAAAACATAGGTAGGAAATATTGTAGCAGATACACACCTCTGTTCCCATACAAGAGGGTCATGGGGCATACTCACCAATAACATATGAACAACAAGATCGAGAATATACACCCTTTTCAATTGGAGGTAGTCAGTTTGTTCCTGTAACCAATCCAAGGCAGACACATACACCTGCCCATGATTACCTCATCTCCTAGAAAGTGGCCCAAACTAAGTATAAGGGAGAATCCAAGAATATGTATTGTCAAACATGGTTTTAAATTAAAGTGTTTAGCTATAATATGGCTTCTTTTAGTGCTATAGTTCTTGATTCCCTCAGACATTTATATATTGAAAATCAAGATCCTATCATTTAATTACCAAATTATGAGAGTGATAATAGTAATTATGATGTTCATTATCAGACATTCCATCTTGAGGACGTGCTTCTTGAAAATTTTGTCAATAGAAAGTGCCTATCATCGGATGAGAGCCATGAAAACCCTTAGTGTGGCCAAATGACCATGGAGAAGTATGATTCATTCCTTATTATAATCCACCATGGTGATCCTCCCCATGATGAAATTCACTACGAATGTCCTCTTCACTGAAGTAATTCTCATTGTCAAAAAAAATCCATAATTGATAATGTAGAAATGAGAAATTCTTCTTATCTTGAGCTTCTTACAAACACAATGTCAGTCTTGTCTAATGCCTTGTCATTTACGGGTGAAACACTCTTCAACCAGAAGACATCTTAAGGGAACTGTCATTCTCCGAACATCCCTTGGGTCATATTTTTTCTAATATAGAGAATCCAATTTGATCGACCATGTAGATAAATATCTAGTATGATATGATGGAGATATATAAATCATGAGAAAATAGTTGGCTAAAAGTGAAATACCAGTCATGTTCGGGCCTTGGTAAAATTCTCAGTATAATATTCTAGAATTGATGACAGAAGATTGTGTTCATGATATCCACCCAAATTTAAGGAATAATCTATTTCATTTTAATACCTTTGTATTACCATATGATGAATATCAGAATCATGTAAAGGTAATAAAAGTGTTGCAATGCCAAATTTATTAAGAATCTCTCTCAGTTTCATGACATCCAAAGGCTGAAAAATAGTAGAGAACCCTTCAGCATGAATGCCTTAAAGCTCTTAAAAGGATATTCCAGTTAATTTATAACAACCCATATGGTGTTCGTATTAGAGGATGGGATTCACATGGAGTATTTCATTTCACTGCACTCCAAAATTAGAAAATTTCATAAAAGGTGGTCTCCTGAAATGTTCTTGCCAACGATCGGCTACAATCAACAATTTTTTTATGTAATCGAATGTATGATTCAGAATAGGCCTAAACCATCTCTCATCATGGTCAGGCCTGGAGAAAAGAATTTGTTGAGTTAAATTTACATAATTCATTTGATAATCTTGAGTAGGAATCCCGCTTAGTGCATGTTAGTCATGAGAGAATGAAAATCCCTGAAATACAACAACAATCTTCTGAAACATGTTATCTGAGTGGTTTTATGATGAAGCAAAAAGCTAATGTCTGAACCAAAATTTGCACAATCTGAAGAGAAGTTGAACAAATTTCAGCAATAACAGTTCAATAATTACCTCATCTTGTATGGATGGGGGATTATTTAATTCAATGATAAATGTAATGAAACAAAGTTTAATGATTTTAAGAAGATGAAGAATAATAACAGCACCATCCTACAGGGCTAGTAGTTATTCACATCTATAATCTCCTCCTCAATGGAAGTATGTTTTCACGAGATTAGTTATGAAGCCACAAAAAGAAGGAAAAAATGAACTATCCAAGGATTCCCTTTGAGTTACTGTCCATAAAACAGCTCCTGATAATCCATTATATAAGAGAATAGAGTCTCATGGAAGATACAGTGAGAGAAAATCTTATGATGATACTGACTGAATGCCATCGATGCGTTATGCGTCATTAAATTTCATTAACACCCTTAGAGAACAACCTAAAAAATTAGATTACTTTAGGGGAATCGGAATATTCAGTTCTTATACATAATGTAACACCCCAAAGCATCCACGGTACGATAATGTGCGATGTACGCAACACCGAGTTCAAGTACACCATGACCTATCAAACTAACCGTTTTAAAAGTGGTTATGAATTGAAATAAAAAAATTAATTATAAATAAATAAATATATATCTCTCATATAATTTTAACATTCATTAATTTTTTTTCAAAGACATAATATGAAGAAGAATTCCTTTTTTCAATGAAAGAATTTTTTTTTCAGAAAATTACTGTTTTCCACCTTTTAATGGTGAACCCTTTTTTAAAACAATATTTGACACTTTTATATATTAAAACTTAATAAAAATAAATCTTTCTTTATAAATTTTACATAAATATTTAGTTTCAATTAATGTTTGTTACTTTTTTGATAACTTTCATATGTTGATGAATAGTGAAAATTACTAAATTTTAACTAAAAACAACTTTTTTAATCAAAGTAATTAATAGTAAAAAATAATGAATTTGAGTGGTTTAAAAGTATATTTAGAATATAGTTTTACCATTTAAAACAATTTTGGTCATTGGATGTAATTTCTCATTTAAACCGGACATAAAAAGTGTCAATCTTTTGATAGTTATTATTTCATAAAAAAAAGCTTTTTGTTTTGACAACGGGAATTAATTTAAAATTAATTTATTCCACTTCTGTGTTTTGTATTTGAATAAATGGATTATATATTTTGAATTAGTATGTATAAATTGTGTAAATAGGTGAATCTTAATTTTAGTCATTGTGAATAATTACTTCGGTAAATATTTTATTTAACATGGTTAAATGGTAAATCCAGTAAATAACGGTGAACAAATTATATTATAATAATATTAAATAACCATAAAACGTGTCCTGACCTAATTTGTTGATACATGTCCGACCATTGGAATCTTTGGGTCGATTTTGGGACCCCATGGAGACACTTGTAAGTTATAATGAAACTTTATATTAATTAAGTTTAAGTAAAAACAAAAATGGAATAAGCATGTATCTTCTAGAAAATCAATTTTTACACAGGGTTATATATGTTATATTTTCGACTATAAATATTAATTATAAATATATAACGATTTAATACATAATTTTAGTTTATTTATAATTTTTATACATTTAATAAATAATTTTATTTATGACACAATAATGATGCAGTATTTTCCTTATTAATGAAAGAATCAAATAATTGGTATTATAAATGACAAAATAAATATAATTTGAATGTTTTGATGACATCCACGAATTTTATAGGTTAATATGACATGTTATTATTGCTTAAATTATTTTTTTTCGAATTAATAAAGTTCATAAGACTTTAACAAAAATCAATTATTAAATAGTTTCCAAAATTGCATAAATGAGTTTTTAAAACAAATATTATATTATTAATTGATATTCAATTCCGAAAAATCTAAAGTACAGCCAAAAGACATATATAATGAAATCTATATCATTATTGGAACACTTGGGTGTCTCTTGGAAGTATATAGTATGTTTATTAACTATATAATAAAAAAGTACAAAGAGACATGGTAAATGTCAAACAATTTAACTAAGTGTTAAATCAATAAGATAATGTTAAAATAGTGACTCAAACCTATATAAAACCTATTGGTTGAGTGTGTTTCTACCTATCACCGCCATTAAAATATATAATTTTCTATGGAGCTATTATAAACCGAATGTGAATTTTTTATAAAATAATATTTCTAGCTTTTCCTAAGGTACCCCTCACCCCTCTTCTAAAAGGGCACTCCCCCTTCGCACTAATTCACAACTTCAAAGCATTTTGGATCAAACAAACTCTAGCCAAATACCCTCTAAACTATCCTACCTTCTTCCTAGAGGCCTTAATTTTGTCACAAAGCCAACCTATAGAGCCCTTTTGATCAAATCAAAAGGAAGAACCTGAAGAAGATGTAGTGTTTTCACCACCCTCTTTCTAGTTTCTTTCTTCTTCAACTTCTTCTTTATTTGTTATTTACATTCTAAAATAATAAATCCAGAATATTCAATATAATGTGATGTTATTATAAATATGGTACAACCATATTCAGTATTTTATCCATTCTTCGAATGACATGTCACCATACGAGCGTACGTACGGCTTACCGTCTCCACGTCGTGGTGTAATTGTTATTCAAAACATTATTATTTGGATTGGTATGATAATGACGTGTAATTGAAGTAAATAATAAATTTAAAATTATAATTATTCTGTATATATGATATATCATTCAATTATATACTATTTTAATATCAAAATAATGATATTTTCGCACGTGCGTACGTACGGACTACCGTCTCCACGAACGCGATGAGATTCATTCCCCATCATATCCATTGCAGAATAATATTTATTTGATGATTTAAAATAATGTTAAAGGACATGATATCAATCTGGATATGAATAAGATACAACCTATGGATAAAAAATACAGCTTATGTGACAAAACATATAAAAGAAAACGAGTAAGTGAACACCCGAAATGACGATAATACTGAAATATTATTAACAATGAAATATTAAAAGATCATATATGATATAATATTTATGCATATGATTACTTTATAATTTAATAACAATTATTTCACTATTATACATGATATTAACCTACCCTCGACCCAGGAAAAGTACAAGGTAAGGGTTTATTTCACAATCTCTCCATTATCCGAGGTTGTTTATACGTAATTATCAACTGGGACCTCTTTATATCAACATCCATGATTCTTAAAAATATATTTCAAATCATTCTTACTATTTTAAAAACTATTGGTTAGAGTAATTTATACCATTGATTAAATTTTAATAAGATGTTTATTAATTAATCTTTCCGCCGTTTTCCAAACAAGGTCTTTTTAACCTTTTTGATAAAATTAAGGTAAGAATGTATTTTTAAACTTATACAGTGGGTGTGGCTATTTTATGCCGTTATAAAATTTTCTATACATCCCTTACAAGCTTATAAGAATATTTACAATGTAAATGATTTCTTTTATAATTATGTGACTCTTAAATGATTTAAAAAAAGGATATTTCTCTCAAATAGTTTTGATTTCATCTATATCAACATCATTCTAAATGTTTTTATGATTTATTCTTATAAACCATTATCATAAATGTCCATGTTTTTAAAATGGTTTTAAGGATTTATTTAAATGTACATAAATGTTTTAAACTATTAATTTCCTTAAAAATTTTCAAAGTTTTATGGGACACTATGATTCAAAAATTTCATTAAATGTCATGCTTCCTAAATTGTGTGACTTTTAAATGTTTTCATGAAATGGGATATTTTAATCAAAGATTTATACAAATCATTTCCATCTATGTCAAATTATTTAATGGATTTTAAAAATGTTTTCAAGTTGATTTATTATGATACCAAACTTCCATTTGTATTGAAGGTTTTGTGATATGTTTTACTATGGATGTGTTATTTTTATACCATCCATGGTTTATGGAAAAGTATTGACATTTCATATGCTAGTTTTAATGAGAATATTATTGATTTGTTTAAAACTTTTCTTATTAGGAAAGTATTGGACTTAGTAGGTGATGGGTGGAGCCCGCTATAGCTCATCGATGCATCGGTAGACCTCATTAGACAACTAGACGTGGAATTGGCCGAGGCCTTAATCATTTTTAGACGTCTTGGCTGAGGCCGTGACAAAATGTTTCAAAATGTCCGACATTATAATTACCTCATTATGGAAATAATATTAATGGTTCATATGGTCATTTGACTAGTATAATACGCATGATTATGTTTTATTATGGCATTATTTACTCAGCTCATATTCTTTCCATAAAAGGATTCGTGTTTATTATTGGTAAAGGCATGTGGTTTCAATTATTCACCATGGTTAATATTTATGCTATCTTTCGCTATATTGCTTACCCTTACTGAGTGTTTGAGCTCACCCCTTTTTTATGTATCATTTTCCCAGGATTCCATGAAGTGTATTATGATTGATATGCAGGGTCAAGCTAAAAATAATAATGGCATTATCAAAGAACTATTTATGCTGTGTTTTATGTTTGAAATTGTAATTTAATGTTAAAGTATGTAATCAATTTTCCAAGACTACTAAACTGATCAGTCCTTCGGGACTTGATTCCTTGTAATCATGCTAATGATTTAAAATAATGTACCGACTCTGGGTGACTGGGGAAGGGGCATTACACATAATATGGTACACACCGATGCAAATGAAGATGGTGTACATACCCAAAATCTGAGGCTTACCCTAAATATATATATTCCTTCCAATAACAAACTCTCACCCCTATGAAAGGAATCTAACAAGGGGAAATGTAAAAGTTAGACCGCATATCACTTTTCCACTAGAGAAGGTCAATAAATTTTACTTGATGCAAGATTTGTGTAGTAATAAGAGGAAATGAAAGAGTTGAAAAGACTCAATACATAATTACTTCAAAGCTACATTTATACTAGACATACTTCCCATGTAGGTCCTCAACATTCACATCCTGTAGATGCTCCTCAGCAAAAAGGATTTGTAGTGACTTTGGATGCCAAAAATTAATTCCCACCATTGGGTACAAAACCAAGGCAGGAACAAACAGATCCTGATTAGTATGTTCCTAGGGGTTATCCATGGAAAATACCAGCACCACCACAAGTGGGTTTTTCAGTCGTTGCACCATCTCATGCTCTAGTTATTTTACCTACATAAGTTCCAGATCATATGTATATTCCTCAAATGTTTTTGAACTAAATTGAGGCATTAACGACTCGATTATGAGAAGTTGAGGATACTCGTGTGCCAGTTCATCCAAAAAATAATGCTTACCCTGAATGGGTAGATCTGATTCCCCCCCATAGAATTTTTTGAATACCTCATTCCCAAACATTTATGGTTTGGGAGATCTGTAACAACACTTAAAAAATTATCATTGTGATACCATTATGGGAACTCATCAACAACAAGAATAATTATAGCTTAGATGTTTTGTTCAGTCACTACAGGGACCAGATTTTGTCTGGTATACATGTTTACAATCTCAACCAATAACTGGATGGGTAGATCCCTATCAGAAATTCCTTCTTTAATTTAGCACAATCTTAACGAAGGTGAAGATCTTTTATAATAAAATTTGTAAACAAATGAATAATTAATGAGTTTTATTTTTCATTGTGCAATGGAATGGATTAAAATATTCATTAAATTTGGAACTCCATCAATTAGAGATGATGCCAATTTGTGTGGAAAATATATGTGATGAGTTACACACACCATTTATCCCTGTGAAATAGACATGAGGGTTTTGAGACCGTACATAAATTGTTCAATAGATGAAATATTACATTATTAAAACTAATTATATAACTCGTGTAATTCCATTAGCTCTGGGAAAGAGAACAGAGAAAGTAGAGGTAGCAACCGTTACACTAAGGCAAGAACTTGTACATGCATCCAAATCAAAAACTTTATCATATAGGAGGGATCCACTTCCAGAGTGTCAACAGAAATGACTGCCATGTCAAGATGATCCCAGAGACTAAAGGAGAAAACAATTTGAGGAATTAATGAGTAATTTTTATTCTTGATGGAATGAACAAGTTCCAAGTTACTTCATCTCAGCTCTAGAGAATAATTTGGTTCAGTTTACAAGGATGAAGAAACCAAACAAAGAAAGAGATGAAGATCTTCCAAATTATTTTACATTTCACTAGATGTTGGGACATCCCTTTCAAGAGTGGTTTTTTTCAAGGACCTCCTGCGAGAAATGGTAGACTCTGGACAAGTGAAACTGAAAAGTTCATCATCTAATGTATCATGTGTTACTAAAACTTTTCTAAAGGAATAAGGTGAATGGTAGGAAGTCAAAAGTAAAAAATTTGAAGAAATATAATGGTAGGATGATCAGGAAAATGAACCAATGAACTCATGCCACTTTAAGAACATAGTTGAAACAAGCAATTATGTTTTACTCCACTCCTAACACTACAAAACCACCATCATCAAAAGGTCAATTTTCAAAGAAGCTAGGTGATTAGAAGGGAAAGGAGCAGTCATAAGAAGAGGAATTCATGTCAAGGCCAATGTTTTCCTCGAACCTCACAGATTTCATGCCATCCAGTTCAAAAGCATGGGAACCACCCCACCACATGGACCAATTAGAACTAACATGTCAGGAAGAATAATCATTAGATGTAGAATTGATATTTGGTGCTATCAACGTTATCCACATAACCAATCTTTTTTCCATTGATGATTTTGATTATAATGATCTAGAATTCCATGTAACAAACTAGGGAACTAGTAGAAGAGTCCATGGTTGAGGATTCATGGGGCGATGTGGGAATTCTAGAAACTAACATTTTAACTCTACCACTACTCAAACCATATATGCTTCCAAAACTCAAGGTAGAGCCCTTCAGTGGGATCAATAAGAACAATGAGTTTCTTTCATGCTAGATAGGTATGGTTATGATGTGAATTTTTTAGTACCAATAAGAAGTCATACCATAGAACTATCAGCATGTAGATAGACCTAATTAGTCTAATATACCAAAATGAGATGTATTTACATCTTCTGATCTAACATGGGATACATCTACATTAGATGCATCAACTTCCAAAGAACCCGTAAAACTGCATCTCCATGTTGGGAAATGCAGACCTTTGGACAAAAAGTATGTTTTCCTAAAACAATTGGCCCATGTACCAGCCATGTGTTTCAATTATAGATTTCTTATGTCTATCAAAATATCTTCAAGATGTACTTATTGAGGTTTTGTCAACTCATCAAGAGTTTGAAACCAAATTTGCTGTTGTAAACGTTTATCCTATAAAGAATGATCCTAATGAATGTCATGTAGTCATATCATTTATAGATGAGTATGAAGATGATGTTGTACATGGACACAATAGAACCTTGTATTTATCTATCAAGGACAATGATATAGACATCGGATGATCATTCATTGACAATGGCTCCCGAGTCAACCTCATTCTTATTCACACACATCGTCTATTAGGTCTAAATAAATCTGACTTATCTCTTTCTCCCTAAATGTTTCAATGGTATGACATAAATAAGTAAGAACTTTTGGGCGAGAATAATATCAGAACTAAATTTGGAGATCCTGTGTCTAATTCATATTTCAGGGTTTTTTATTAGGATAAAACCTTCAACATTAAACTATGAAGGACTTGGATGCATAAATATGTGGCCATACCTTTGTTATACGAAAAATGTCTTAAATACTATTTCTATAGTCAAATAGGGACATCGTATAGTCACAAGGCTTCATTCAAAACATGTGAATCTCAATACATTTAGGCAGAGTTTTATCACACAAAAGGAACGCGATCAACAACAAAGAAGATAACAAGATTTATTCCTCCAAATGGTTTGGAAAAGATTCCAGTAAATACATTCATATATTTGAGTACAAATTATGTGAAGCCCATCAATAAAATTGAAATGGTAAAACAAAATCTCAGTACATTTACAATGAATTCTATAATGTCGATTGCGGCAACTGAGCCAGACAAGATGGGAGAAATTTCTGATTCAACGAGATGTGATGGAAGCATAAATGGAGATTACCTCATATCATCCACTAAATTAAATCTTGACAATATATTATAAATAAAATTAGAATAAATTGTATAAATTTTAGAGGAAGACAAAAATGTATATTCTCAATCCATAATCTCCTCTTTACCACTACAGGAAGACCCTTCATTATCAGTAGGGTCAGATATGGTGGCTTCTTCTTCGTGATATTCAAATACAGACTCTTCCTTTAACTATGAATGTTTTTCTTCATTATCTACTATTCAAGTTGAAACAAAAGAGGTAACACATATTGAAGAGGAAGAGGAAGATCTTAGGGATTCTCTTCCTTCATTTGAAGAAGGTGTCTCTACCACTGCAGATGTACTTAGAGAAATAAATTTCGGTACAGAAGAAGAAACATGGCCCACACTAATTAATACGGCCCTGACTTATGAAGAAAAAGAGTTGTATAATTTATTCCTAAAGCATCATTGAGATATATTTTATTGCAATTATACAGAAATAATTATCTTAATCATAATGTAGAAACCCATCATTTTTGTTTTCTAAAAGAACATCATTGATTTAAACAAGCTGAAATAAGAACACACCCAACTCATGCCTCGAAAATTAAAGCTGAAGAGATAATATTATAAAGGAAAATATTTTTAGGTAGGATCAATATCTTAAATTACTACCCAATATTTTCCAATTGAAAAAGAAGAATGGTAAAATCAGAGTTCGCATTTATTTAAGAGATCTTAACTAGTATTGTCATAAATATTATTTTACATTACCAATTGTAGAGATTATAATTGATGAAAAAATTGGCTATTAAGATATTTTATTCATGGATGGATACTCAGGGTTTAATCAAGTATTTATGGCCCCTGAGGATGAAGAATCTTTAGCCTTCAGAGGCCCTCAATGTGTGTTTTTTATCAGGTAATGCACTATGACTTAATGAATGGAGGTTAAACATATCAACGATCCATGAACCATATCATCAAACCCTTATTAGGGAAATTTGATTAATGATATTTGGATTATTTGGTGGCCAAATTTAGACATCATTCCAATCACTTGGCTGATTTGGATATTACATTCAATAATCTTCAGCAACACAAATTGAAGATGAAAACCTTGAAATTTACGTTAGGGGTAACCTCAGGAAGGTTCCTCGGCTTGGTTATACGCCATTGTGGTATCGATGTTGATCCTAAGGAAACAGAATCAATCCTTGGTATGTTCGCCCCTCAAAATTTGAACCAATTTACACAACTCTATGAAAACATGGCCTGCATTGGTCACTTTGTCACTAATTTTGCAGGAATGTGTTTTCCCTTCAACCTATTAATTAATAATAGAGTCACCTATCAATGGACTGAAGACTTCCAAGAATAATTTGATACCATCATGAAATATCTCTTGAGTACACTTTTATTTTTGAAACCTATTGAAGGAAGACCACTTATTATTTATGTGATAGTTTTAGAGCGATCAATGGGTGCCTTCAATGCCCAAAAGAGTGATGATGGGAATGAATATAGCCTTCACTATCTCATTCAAACTAGGCTTGATGCAGAAACTAGATATTCAAGTATTTAGAAGTGTTTACTGGCATTAATATTTGTAGTTAAAAAATTGAGGCCCTACTTGCGACATCATGAAGTTCAAATGGTGTCTTGTAATATCCTACTCGAATTTATCCTGAGTCGTTCTATGCTTACAGGACGTCTGGCACCGTGGGAGGTTATTCTACAATAGCTTTATATCATGTTTGTGCCTTAGAAGGAAATAAAAGGCCATGCTCTGACTCACGTCCTAGACGAACATCCATCTGTTGAAGATACGTCATTAAATACTGAATTTCATCATTAAGAGGACTTTTCTATTCAATATGATTTCCAAACATTGTAAATGTATTTTGATGGTGCTTCCAGAAGTCCAATAGGTAAGAGAATGGAAACCCCTAAGCATAAAAAAGATTTGTTAGGAAATTTTCTTTATTTACAAAGAAAAGGCAGTGTTACAGTACTCCTTCCTATTATCAGAAGGTGGTACCAACAATGAGATAGAATATCATCCTCTCATTGTAGGTTTGGAATTGGACCTTCATGTAAAAAAGGAATTACATAAAATTGAATGGTTATTTATAATTGGTAATCAAGAAAATGAATGAGGAATATTCTATCAGAAAAGAAGAATTAATCCCTTTGTGTGATTTTCATTAGGGGGTTAAGGGATGAATTACCCTCTAAGCCAAGAATTTATTACGTCACACGATCACAAAATGCCAAGATGATGCATTGGATAATGCAGCAACAACCCTAGAAGATCCAAATCGGGATTAGACAATCATTATCCTAGCCCATCGTTGTGTGGTATCAACTTTAGTTCAACACTGAATAGTAGATATTATTGAGATTATCCATATTTCTAAGCCATATGGTCATTCAACGGAATGGAGAACACCCATCATGGAATATATTCAAAATGGAATACTTCAACTGGATAGGGATGGAGAATAATATATCCGACGAAGAGCATCCAGTTATAGACTTTATGATTGTCAAGAACATCAGAAAATCATTTACGAATTAGGATTCGATGGAATCCTCCTCAGATTTATTGATAGAGAAGAGGCAACATTTTTCATGAATGAAGTGCATTTTAGATCTTGTGACTTCCACCAGTCTGGTCACAAACTCTCTGATCATATCTGATGGTTTGGTTACATTTGTCCTTCAATGACGTAGGATAGTACAAATTTCACTATGAAATTATATCCCTACCTTGGGCATTCCAACATCATTCATCAACCCCGGGAGTTGATACCTAAATCAAAGTACTCCTGGCCATTTTTTATATGCAGAATGGATATTGGAGGACCTCATCCTCCAGAAAAATATAAACAGTTCAAGTATATCCTTACTGTTAATGAATTCTTCTCCAAATGGGATGAGGAAAAACCTCTCAAAGAATTCAGAGCCAAAATCATTTTTAGTTTTGTAAAGACTAATATCATCACTAGATTTGGTGTCCCTTCTACTATTTTGGTGGAAAATGCCACCAATTTTAGTTCTGTTGAGAAAAAAAAGTTATATTAGGAACATAATATCATATCCAACCATTTATCTCACAATCATGTAGTGACCAATGGAACGATAAAGTATTTCAATAAGAATTCATCAAATATACTCTAGACGATGGTAGCTAAAGATAAGAAATCATGTCCTGATAAGCTATTGCATGTTTTATGGGATTATTAGACTACTACCCATACTACCACCCAAGAAACTCCCTATTCATTGGTATATAAAACAGAAGCAATTTTTCTAATTCAAATGTAATTGACTTCACACAGAGTTGTAATTTGTGATTAGTTACCTAGAGATGAGAGGTCTTATAAAGGGTTTGAAGAGTGGGAGATGTTTGACGAAAAAAAGAATGCATAGTTTGCATCACTAGGATGTCTATGAGAACAAAATATCATGAGTTTTCTTGAAGAGAGTTCAGTTCTATTAATCTCATCAAGGAGAATTGGTATTCGTCCCCAGGACATCAATGATAACATGAAATAAACCTCCAAATATTGATCCAAAGTGGGAATGACCTGATTCTATACATACTGTCTACTCAAATGCAGATTATGCCATAATCTTAATGGATGTAAATCTCATTATAACTCCAACCAATGTGATATTTTTAATGAAATACATTATGTAGATGCACTCATTCGTCCTTGTTGTAAGACTGAAAACTGCACAACCTCCCATGTCATAACTACAACACATAAAACAGCACAGTACAAAGTCCTAGTTGGATGACATTAAACAGTATGACACAATTTGTCCTTGTCATATGACATTAAACTGTACGATAAATTTCTTCTCTACTGGACTTTAGGAGCTTCCATAAGAAAGATTCATTGATATCATTGCTACTCCTTAGTGTCACATGAGTCCTTCCATTCTCTATGGCAGAGTCGGATTTTTATAGGGACAATGTTTAATGAACTACATGTTTCTTGAATCTCGTTTTCAATGAGGTACTTAGAGATTCCTTGATCTACAATCATTGTCCCAACCACAACCTCCAAAATTTTTATTCTTTTTCTCCTCTGCATATGAATCAAATCGGTATATAGTGTTTCTATAAGATATATGGTTTGGTACTCATACCGTTTTCCGTCTTAGGTTTCACCGTTCTCTCAAAATGTGTCAAAAGTCAACATTCTTCATATCAAACTTGGTTGGCTTGAGGAATTATTGTTTAAAAAACTACGTATGACTTGATTCTCATTTATATGAGATATATAGAGACTCTTAGATATTCAATCTTGGGCCCAACCACATTATTTAAAACCCCCTATTCCTTATATAAGTATCAAACCTACATTGGGAATGTTAAAAGTACTATGTATGGCTTGATTTTTTCCATTATCAAGACACGTAGTGACACATGGGATTTATAATTTTGTTCATCTACAACAAGTCCTTCTTTTCACATCAGTTAATATCCTTCCTTACCACATGAAATTAAACTGCATGGAAATCTGACACCCTTATTCTTTAATTGTGTCACCATTGTGTTATAGAAGAAACCCTTACTTCTCCTTGTTTCTCACAGTGAGCATAGCTCAATTGGGATTAAGAATTGGGTAAAAAGGCATATACATATAAAAAAGGTGTCTAAATTTCATATGGGGTTATCAATGTCTTCATTACATGACTTAAAACAACACAATATAATATCCTCATTGCATTACTTTAAACTACGCAATATAATATCAATTCAATAGGAAACAAATAAAGTCCACATTTTAAATATTAGTTTGATCTATGTAAATGACATTAAATTCATGAATAATATTGATTCAAATACTAATTATGTGCATTTATAAAAACCACCTTTTATATTTCACATCCATAATAATAAATATTTTCCAGATCTTTTTAATAATTTTTATGGTTTTTGGTGACAGGGTTTCTAATACCTCAGAGCTATTTTGCTTAACTGTACAGTATGTGCCCTTAGGTGGCCATGGATATGTTGCCTACATAGTGGTCATGTTAGTCAAAAGATTCCATTATTTGGAAATGCATCATATGTGCCAGTTGTCCCTTCATAACACAACACTCATATCGAGTTTGTCCAATAATAGTAATTTCTTTCTTGGTTATAGTATATTTGTCCACTTCAAACATTGATGACAATATACAAGAATGTGTATTTTAAATCAGTCATTCAGGTATATTTGTTCTATTATCATTCTCTTGATCAGAATGTATTCATGATTATGGTGTACGCATTTCCCTCTCCATGTGTTCAAACAAATATAAAAGTACCATGGAAGCACTTGGACACATATCATATATTGTTTCTATTTCTGGTCCTAGTTGTTTGGCTTACTCGACAGACAACAGAACTCCTACATTTGGATCATTACTTCGTAAAATTCATATTACACTAATTAAATAGATATATTGGTTGGAAATACCCTATCCATATTTAGGTACATTTATCCCTAAACCAAACTCTATGCTTCTAAAAATCTGAATCTCTAGAAACATTCTTCATCATTTAGCAATTATAAGTCAAAATTCTTAAGAGCTCATTTTCTTGACTATGCAGAACGTGCCCTTAGGGGTCCTTTCATAAGTTTCATACATAAATGAAATGTCATTCAAAAGATGCCCCTATTTATATTTTCAAAATATGCCCTAGTTGGCCTTGTATAATATAACCCCTGTAACAGGTTTATCAAATAATGGTAACTTCGACATTGGAAAAACTTCATATAATACATTTATCCCTTTTTTCTTTATCATTATTATGATCTAGAAATTACCAAATAACATTTTTCTAATTTTCCTTCCATACCTTAATATGGTAGTATGTTTTCAAAAAAATTATCAACAAATTGGTAGATTCTCATAAAAATAGTCGAAGATAAAGACCATAAATTAAATCCACACAATGTCTAAATATCATGACTTAATACTGTATAGTATAATGTTCTCACTACATGACATAAAACTGTATAACATCATATCATAAATTCCCATTTTCTGATAAATTTCAACCATTCATCAAACCCAAATTTTTTATAGAAGTTGTTTTCCAATTCATGACATATGACAACATAAATATACACTTTTAATCATAAAACCCCTTTCATTGGAAAAACCAACCATGGTGGTCTTGAGTCACCCAAACATTATTTTCCCATGTCTATCTGAAGTAAAATATTAAATTATAAAGAGATATTTTACTCAACTATGATGAATGTTCCTTTAGGTGGCCTTGAATAAATTGCCTACATAATGGTCCCGTCAATCAAAAGATGTCATTATTTGGATATTTAACATATGACCTAGTTGGACCTGTATATTATAAACCCATAACCGGTTTGTCAAATAATGGTAACTTCATTTGTGGAAAATACCCCCCTTATGTTGATACAAGTTTTAAATTTGGTGACCAAAAAAATCATGGCTTAAGATTCCCCTTGGAAATATTTAAAGAAGATTAAAATATTCTTTTTCACTGAGTCTTGTATGGGAATTAATTTCAAAATTTATGGTCAAAGTTGTTCGACCCTAAATACTAGACCTTTATAATCTAACATGCATGACTCTAAACTACCAACCACAAAAGACGTGGTACTCAACATATTGAGAACCCGTATAGGGAACTCTGAACAAAAGTCGAGTCTCAGCTCACTAAATGTACATTTTTAATGGTTTAGGTAATATTGAGCAATAAGAAGTCAAAAGATTTAATGTTTTTGTGGTTTTCCATATAACCCTAGAAAAAAATTGAACAATACATAATAAGCTCAATGTCCTAGGTAAATCAAAAGAAGTTAGCAAGAGTGAAAACACATATGATTGAAGAAAAAATGATTTTCATTTATGAATATTTCCGTAGAGGGGAATCCACAAATGGGAGTCACACCTTGTCAGAAATCAAAAATAATAACCGGCTTTCATCATAACTCCTCATTCGATTAACATCCTCTTGAGCCTCATTAGCTTCCTATTGAAGCTCGTTTATTTGACTACGTCTAGTATCTTCAACATAATGAAGTGCTTCTCTAATATCTATAATGGATTTTACCCCATATTTCTGGACTAGTTATAATTATTTGTGAAGATGGTAAAGATCCCATGTAATTATATCTAACGCCTATTGACGGCCCAATTCCTGAATAGTTTTTTCTTGAATTGTCTGCTTCAGTCCCTTCAACATTTTTATATTATTAGCCTATTCCTGGGACAACACTGCTTGAAACTCTTCAATGTTGATCGAATGTTTTGATTTTATCATGTGTTTCCAAATAGTTTTCTCTTATTCCCTCTTTTGAATAATCTCTTCCACCATTGTATGAATTTCAAGTAATTCGAAAATAAAAAATCGCAGTGTGATAAACATAGATGAAAGTTGTGTAATTCATGAAGGCAGTTCCTCAAGAGACTTTTTAGATATTATATTCCAGGTTTTTTTCCATTCCTTGTAGTAGGAAAGATAAAGTGCCTTGTGTACTTCTGGTTCCGATTCAGAATCATTGTAATAAAGAAGGGTGTATTCTGGGATTAACACCCTTTAAGAAGTTCCTTATTCTTCTCCTTCATGTACATTGATTGCTTCACCTTCAAATATTGTTTGGGATGATGCAGATGCTTCATCTCCAGACCAAACCATTGATGTTAATATCCCTATATGATAATTCAACGGTTATGGTAATGGTTAGATTCAAGAGATAAAAAAAGTGAATGCAATCACGTTGTCAGTATCTCTTACCCAACAGTTGGTCAACAGCCTGAGAAGACTCCTCCACAATATTCTCAGTTTTTGAAATTTGGTTTGGTGTCTCTTGATGAGTTTTACTATATTTAATGTGCTCAGTATCCTCTAAATGAATTTATGGAAGATCTTCCATCTCAAGATCCACCTGAGCCAATGTCTCAGAATGACGAGATTGATATTAATATCAATACATCTTTAAATTATTGTTGTATTACTATTTTCATTAGATGGAACTGAATATTTCAACCAACCATGGATAGAAATTTAATCATAATAGTATTAACATTATGGATAACGAAAACTCATTTCTAGATGATTCTATACAAGGAACTCCAATATCATCTAAAGAATTTTGTATATTAACGTGTTCTTTGAATTCCTCAAAAGACTTTCCAAGGTTCATCATTTCAACTAATGATATCTCAGATCCCATGTTAGTCTATCCTATTGGAGCATGTGGCATGTTTTCTTTGAAACAATCCTTTGATAACCATTGACCTCGAGTAGCTTCCTTAGTAATTGTTGTGGGGTAAACGTCAATTGATTCCCGATGCGATGGTGTAATCGAGGAACCTGAAATATCATAGGATGGATGTTATTTGACATTAAATTTGATTCCCTATAATGCATTTTTGAATTACCAGAAGCCTCCTTTCCTCATATCATAGGAACGAGAGCCACACGGGGAACATACATTGGTTCATCAGTCCTTAATGACTTTTCAGGAACCAAAAAATTTGCATGAATTTGTGTATGTTTGGCAGCACCCCCATAGTTCCTTGAAGATTATAAGTAGTTTCTTTCAAAGAATAAACAGAAAAATACCCTATAATCCTAATAAGTATTTTTTTCATGAATAAGGACTAAAATTCATGATTATCAAGGAGACTTACCACTAATAAAAAAGTGTTTAACCATGGTTCTTTTTTTCTTTAGTGATTTTTCATATTCTAATTATTGGGAGGGTTTTAATCATCATCAATAAAGATAGGTATTGGAGATCCCAATAACTTCTCTATTTCCACCTCCATTACATGATGGCCCGGATATATTTCTCCCGATTCATGGGGTGATCCAGTAGCTCCATGAACAGTGCTTCTATTGATATACTATGGTGATATAAATTCTGTTGTCTTTACTTTAGCTAGCTGCAATTTTAGATGATATTTCCCCTAATTAATAAAGTTTTTACTAAAATTAAAACTTAAAAGAATAATATAATGAGAGAGAAAGGAAATGTATATCCTCAGGATCTATGATGTCAAGCTATTCTTCGTTTAATGAAGGACTAATCCCTTTGGAGGTACCACAATTTATCGTTTCCTTCACACGCATTGTGGTAGGAATTTATTCTACAGTTTCATATGTCAGAGGGCTATAAAGAGGATCCTATAACCTTGGAATTGAGTTTCTCCCCAGCCCCTATAGTCACGAATGAGGGATGAAAAAGGGGAACTTGTCGCTCTTCAAAATGATGGTGATCAGTTCGCCTCGATATATCTTCAATTGGGATTGATGGATTGTCTCACTTAATTTAAGTTGGAGGGATATATCTGGCATTAGGACTCTTCAGAGAATTTAGAGCATCATCATCTCCACCCTTTGATTCTAATGAGTCGTCCCCTAATGATGAAGAATTTCCTTCCAAATCAAGGGTCTCCCTATTGCTTCTTCTCTTGACCCCCACTCAAGGGTTGACATGATTCAATTCCCTTTCTGGGAAGGATGAAACCCATTTTTTAGCATACCAGATAGTCAATCTGCATACTGCATCTAGGATAGGTATACTACATACTTCCCTAGTCTTCTCCACATATGTCAACAACAATAGTTGTTGGGAAACCACCAGGTGTTTCTCTAATATGACATGCACAGGAGGGGATACAATATTCTGTTGTAGACATTTGAATTGATGTGAAAATCTATAATGAGAATAATCCTCAAATACGATTTCTCTATCGATTCTGGCAGCCAACATACTATCTTTGCAAGCTAGAATATATTCCCTCAATTCCAAACTGGTCATCCCATCATCAACAAACCTCCCCACATGTGGATTCCAATAAAGAAGGAAGTAAAACTCACTATGTATAATAAGTCATTCCTTGATGTGATAAACGTTCAGTAATAATGGTGAAATAATAGAGAAATCCAGAACAGACGGTCAAAAAAATCCCAAAAACCTATACCCCACTATGTATATCATATGTTCAACAGTGAGTAGAGATCTATCCCCACAACACCTGGAATGGTCCTGATATTCTAAAGGGATACTTCCCTTGGTAAATTTTCAGTAATATCCTATAAATGTTGGCCAAAATTGGTATAGCCAACCCTACCATCCTTTTCTCCACCTGCTTGGTTGTAATAACTATGGTTCCTGGCCTCATGCCTCCTTTGGAGTCTCGGACTTGTAACAAATACACACTGAGCCACATGGCCAAGAAACATTCCATACATTTCTTTCCATGAATTTTTGGTTTGACTTGATATCCCCATTTTTAAAATTTTTCATTCTCTAATTTTTTCCATATGGTGTCAGGAGTACCTCTCTTCTCTTCTCTTGGATAGCTGGTTGAACAAGTGTCAGTGGGCCCCTTTTCCATCTTCTTTATTAAAAATATTTCCATCCATTCCTATAGATGAATATCTCTCTAATAGCGAGACAACATAGTGGTCTTGTTCTTGAGTTTGTTAAATATTTTCATCAACTCACAAAACAAAGCTGGTGTCTTCTCTGAGTTATTCCATGTCACCTTGGGAGGAATAAAATCATCATACATGTCTCTAAGAATTGGAGCTCCATAAATCTTATAATATTATAATAAGATGATACCTACCATTCCATGTGTAAAATGGAACGATTTAATCTCTTGACTCCATCGGCTTCATAATTCTAGAACGGAATCATCATTCATGTGCACATTTTTTTCCCAACCTAGACATCCTCATAAATCCTGATGCCTTTAAAGTCTTCTGAAAATTCTTCATAGGTCTTAGGAACCCAGTTTTCCCACATCAAGGCAAGTTTTACACCTCCTCCTCATCTGAAATCCAAAATTTTCTTTCAATTCATTATGGAGATATTGATCCTAAAGAAAGAAAAAATCATGTTTTATGGGAATTAATTTTTTTGTGTTTCTTTATAAAAAATTGAAAATGGCATTAAGGTAAGAAAGTATAAACATGGCGCACAAGTATAAGTTAGCACGCAAGTATGTTTCCCTACTCATAGCATGAAACTAAAAAAATATGATAAAAGCGTGACTAATCAGAGGAATCGAAGAGAGAAAGAGCTTGTGAACTGAGAGATGAAATTATGAAAGTCAGAATTTTTTTTACAGAAGTAAATCCATTACATATAAGAGATAGATGGAATCAAGTGTTACATATTCCTACGTGCTTCTAGATTGCATGAATGGTTGCTCAATGCACATAACATGTGTGTTCCCGAGTAATATTTTATTTCTCATTCATTTACATTACCTCGGGATAGGATCCTCGCTTCATTCTGGATTCAATTATGAAGGGGGGATTTTGTTGACACTCTGTTTAGTCAAAGAGTCTAAAGAATTACAAAGGGAAACACCTTAGAAAGAAAACAGGAAAATAAACGAATAAAATCAAGGTTTAAAAAGGGATGAGTATTAGGTATCCTTAGTCATACTAGAAGAGTGTCGGCGTGCAACCTACTTGTGCGACCCGATATGGCACACAACCTACTTGCGCACCCAAAATCCTTTCACCCATGGTCTTATTTGTTCTTGTAAATAGACCCTTGGGGTCATCATTTTCATGGAGGAATTTATCTAAATCCCAATTGCTACTCTGGTCGCCCTAGTACTCTACCCCAGTCTTATGAATCTTTCATGTTAGTTCCTCAACACCTTGAGCGGAGGATTTAATGGAGGATCCTTGAACCTAAGTCCTTCTAGTATTTGAAAACCAAAACACCTGCGTGCATAAAGCTCCCAATTTCCCCAAATTAGAAATACATTCATGATGCCGAATTCATTCAATGGAACATGAGCACCCCACATTTGGTACCACCCGTGAATACTCCTTAAGGCTTCAGCATAGTCTTGCCCAAGTATTACCATAAAGGTTGTTCGTCACTTAAATGAATATCAGGTCACCCAAGTCTACCTGTGCACCCATACGTGCATCCCCTTACCTACATGACCACCCTTCATTGATTCACTTATTCTCATCAGTTTACAATCTATAAATCATTCCTTAATTCCATTCATTGAATGTATTATCCTTAATTGATTCCCTTGTCTGAAAGGGACTTTGTTGAGACCTCCACCAAAACCTCCTAACTAATCAAACCATTGGGAAAGACACATCATTGTGTCTCCTATTTGAATTTTTATATCCAAAGGTAGAGTTTTCTCACATTTTTTTACAATGGGGTTAGGGTTCATGGAGTGTTTGTGTGTTTGTATATCCACAGTCACCTAGACCTTTCTCCTAGGAAAAGTGTTGGGAAGTTCCCCGTTTGGAGAAGGGTTTGGGTCCTGGCCTCTCCCTTATCAAATAGAAAACCCAGAACCTCATTTATTTTGGTAGTAATGGTAGGATTCACATCTACTCTTCCATTTTAATAAAGTAGATGTCTCCATTCCCCACGAAGTTTAATTTTAGGGAATCTATCTCGTCATAATCCCCTATATTTCCTTACAGGATGTTTCATCATTTCTCCTCCTCTCTTCTTCAGTGCCAAAGACCATAAGAGAGATGAGAACACTAACATTTTTTACCAATTCCATCTCCTGTTGTGATTTGTGACCATGGGAAGCTGTCCTTGTGTAAGCCCCTAACCTTCATCCATTCTTCCTTTCATTGGACCCTAATATAAATTAAAGTGAATAGATGGATGGTTCATCATCTGACCCTCATCTTGGGTTAACTTTTGCCTCACCAACTATAATTTCTATTAGTGCACCCTCATCCACAAGTGGAGGAGGAAAAATGCATGAATCATTGTTGAGTCTTTCACAACCACTTATTTCTCACGCTGATTTTCACTCATGTGGGTGTAGATATTCTTGATGACTACAACATGTGCACAAAGAATCATGATGAATGAACTACGAGAACATTTATTTCCGCCATAATTGGGATACGTAGGAATCCCTCTCAGGGCCCGAGCTCACTAGTCATTCTCTTCAAGAATCCAAACATAATTCCATTAATCTTGGCATCCTCCTTTGGAATAATCACCAAATTAATCCCCTAAGTCGTCAAGGAATCCTTTTAAGTATGTAAAGCCAAACTCATTTCTATCAATTGACTATAATATCCTATAATATTTATCGATATACATGGTATTTTATTCCCATCCATATGGGAAACGTAGGAAGCCCCATTGAGGTTCAAACACAAGACTTCCAATCATCCTTGTTCTTATTGGGTCATATTCCCACCATGTTCTAATGTTACATAGAAACCTATACCCATTCCAAGTTCATTTGGTTGTTTCGACATAATACCCACACCAAACATCAACTAAGAACCTTTCTCTTAAATTACCTCACCATAAGAAATTAATCTTTATGTTTAGGTCCTTATCACATGACCTTAAAAGGTATAATGTGTCCCATTAAGCGGCACTAAATTTCAAGGGTTCTAATTCCTTTAATAAGGATATGTAGGTAGCCAATTTTATGGGTACGGTCCCAATATCAAAACAATCCTTTGACTCCCTAGATGATAATAAATTCCAGATTTTCCCTACTAAGTGGCATAAAACCTGTATCATCTTAATGAGGATGAAAAGAATCCTAAAATAGTATATAAGAGGATACCATTGATGGAGAACCTCGAATACATAAAGATATATCCTTTAATGAAGAACCATGAATTCATACTGATGATTATAAATTTTACACATGTTATTACGTTATTGCAAATTCAATGGGAAACTAATGATATGCTTAGTGAATTAATAAGGATTAATGAAAATATTTTAAATTTAAAAAGAGAGTCCTGGAGTAGACCATAATTCCCTCGAAAAGGGTGTGATGAGTCCAAACTCCCATCTTAACAACCAATGTACATTTGTAATTATTGTAAAGTTCATAACTTAACAAACAAATACATTTGGAAAGAAGACCCCCTTTGGATAAACAACAGTTGGATGTTTCCAGTTTAGTGGATAAATTCAATAGAAACTTCATGGAAGAAGTGATTCTTAAAACTAGAACACAATTTTTAATGAACTATGAAATAGAAGCAGAATTAGAGGATTTAGATGAACCCAAGGAATAATTAATGGTGCATCATTACGACACAAGAATGTACCTCACATAATATTTTATTATTGTGGTAATATGAGACACTCTCAAAATGAATGTTCCCTAGCTAAGAGGTACCAAAGAGAACTAGACAAATAGAGGTGGCTGTACATAGTTCAAAATTACAGGTCATCAATTCATGTTCATTGTTTCCTGTGTAATGGTCACATACATTTGGAAAGTTATTCCACATCAACAATGTAGATGATTGTGCTGAGGAAAAATAAATTTGTTCCTACAAAATATGCAAAAGTATCTTCAAGTGAGATGGAAAATCAAAACCAATTTGCAGCTCTGCAGGTTGAAGCTGACCCATCATATAATAATGAAGATCAAGAATATCATTCCATTTAGGTTATGAATTAAATATTTTTGGTCAAAAAGAAAAGGGCTGAGCAGGTCACGATGGTCGGAATTTTGTTCAAGGAATCAAATCACATAGGTAAATGGATAATTAACAGTTGATGCACTTATCATATGACGGGAAATAAGAATATAATAACCTGAATCTGGTATGATAAATAATGTATTGTATGATTCAGTAATGATGAGAGTTTGAAAATTATTGGTTCAAGAAGAGCCATGTATAGAGGAAATTGAATAAGACAAGAAGATGTCTTGGTTTTTAAAGGGCTTTGTCATAACTTTCATAGTGTTAGTCAATTGGGTGACTCATGACATGCCATAAGTTTTTCCAAGAATTTTTGTATCATCAAGGTAAAGGATTGTGCTACTGTGTATCAATGAATGTGTATGAAATGGAATCTCTACATGATAAGATGAGATGAAGATATGTGATTTCTGTGAAAAGATGAAGAAAAATTGTTATGTAATAAGCCTCTTTGGAACATTATCCAAGATTCCTTGGAAGATCTAGTAATATATGATGCATATCAAAATATCCTTATATTGTTGGCTGATCGTACTCATACATGCAACGCTTTCCAGCATGGGAATATCATTTGAAATACATATATGATAAAGAAGTAAAAGTCTACAATATTTCATCAGCTGGTTCATATTGATGTGTGTGGGATAATTTCTCGAAGGGCTATTTATGTGATGAGATATTATGTTATATTAATTAGTGACTATAGAAGAATGGCATTAGTTTCAATAATCACCCAAAAATTAGATGTGTCCAGTTCCATTATAAGATATTGATGGGAATGTTAAAAGTTGCTTGGTAAGAGAGTCCAAATGATTTGAACAGACAATGAAATTGAGTTCACAAATATCAAAGTAGAAGATTATCACAACACACATGGGATAAGGCATCACGTTTCAATAGTATGTACACCACAGTAGAATAGTGTAGTTGAGAGAAGAAATCAGATTTTTAACAACATGGAAAGAAAAATGATCATTGAGAAAGAAAATCCAGAAAAATATTGGAAGGATGCAGGGATGGCATTGGTATACACATCAAATTGAGATTTACTCTATCCATGCGAGGAGAGTACTCAATACGAGCTATGGAATGGAAATAATCCTTAATTAATGTACATTTCAATATTTGGAAAGAACTATTTCATTCTCAATAAGGAGAAACATAGGAAGTTCAAATTCAATGAGGATAAGGAGATATTTATTTGATACACAAAGAAAAGAGAATCATACAAATGCATCCATAACTGGCTTGGAAAGATAGTTGAAAGTCATGAAGTTACTATAGTAGAAAATGAACAGAATCATTAGCCAATACATGATCATACTGAAGAGGATAACAATGAAGATATGAGTAGATCCAAAGACCCTATAGCTCCATATATTGATTTATAAGAAAAATCAAATGATGAGAATAAATCAGTTTCTTCCCATAGACCAGTAGGAAGAGCTGAAATTGATTGACAGAACAATAGTGGTGATCTGAAAGCACCATTGCAGAAAAGAATGATGAAGTCTCTTCAACATGCATCATAATTATCATAAGAGATCATAAATTCTTTGATGAAGTGGTTGGATATTGGAATTGGGTCAAGGAAATGATTAAAGAGCTCGACAAAATTTAGAAGAATCAAATGTGGAAAATTGTTTCAAGACCAGAAGACAAGAATGTAAAACATACAAAATGGGTATTTGGTATCAAAATGAATGAATATGGTGTTGTGATTTAAAACAATGCATTAATGGTATAAAAAGGGTACTTCTAGATAGAGGGTATAAATTTTGATCAAACAGTCGCAACTATTGCAAGGCTGGAGACAAATAGATTATTCTTGTCCATAACTATGAAACGATAGTTTAATGTTTTCCAGATAGATGTCAAGTCAACATTGCTAAATGGAGTTCTAGAAGAAGAAGTATACATTAAGAAACAATATGGGTTTCTCAATCATTAAGACAATAAAAAAATTTCTCAACTAAAGAAGGCTTTATATGGTTTGAAGCAAGCACCAACAGCATGTTATACAAGGCTTGATCAGTTTCTAAAGAAGCTCAGTTTTCGACATGGTGAAGTTGATTACAATTTGTATTACATCAATGGTAACAGTCAAATGATGATGGTGGTGGTTTATGTCAATGATATAATCATTGGTGGATCAAATGAATCACAATGCATATAATTATCTGAATTCATGAAAAGTGAGTTCGAAATGTCTCTTATTGAAGAGATTAAGTTTTTCCTCAGATTAGAGGTTTCACAAGGAATGAATGGGTATTTTATTTCACAATTTAAATATTCAATGGATGTATTTAGAATATTTAGAATGGATAATTCCAAAGATATGTAGACTCTAGTTTCTACCTGGTAGAAATTTTCATGGGATAATGAAGGCAAGCCAGTTAATATCGCAGAATACATGAAAATCATTGGATGTATGTTTTACCTGACAGTGACAAGGCAAGATATTGAATTTTCTACATGTTAATAAGTAATGTATCAAATCAATCATAAAAAGAGCCAGATGATTTTAGAAAAAATAGTTATATGGTATGTCAAGGGAACAATGAGTTTTGACTTAATGTATAATGAAAAATCTCATCCAGAGTTATTTGTATATACAGATACGAACTGGGCTAGTTCAGAAGATTATAGGAAATCAAAATCATGATGTACCTTTTATCTTGGGAGGTTTTGTATTTATTGGATATGAATGAAACAAGATTTCATTTCATTAAGCACTATAGAAGCTGGATACATTTCAGCTACTAAATCTTTCACTTAGCTATTATGGATGAAGCAACAACATGAAGATATAGGAATTGAAGTGAAATCTCCGATCAGAATACATTGTGAAAAATATAGTGCTATAAATCTCAGCAAAAATTCAGTCCATCACTCAAGGAAATAGAAAATTGAAATAAAATATCATTTTTTCAAGGAGAAGGTGAATCAAGGGATTTTGAAGTTGGAATATGTGAATACAAAACAACAGGTTGTAGACATTGTTACAAAGTCTGTATCCAAAGAAGCGTTTGAAAGGAATCGACTGGCTTTGTGAGTTCAGTCAAATACCCACACTTGATTAAGTGTGGTTTTGGGTCCCCCAAGACTCAAGGTATGATGTTTATTTCCCTAATATGCGAATATGTGTTATTTACCCTATTTCAGACAACCTTGATGTGCCCTTTGGGTTCATTTACAAAGTGAGAGAAAGTGTGACTCTTCAGGGGGAGAAAAGACACGAGGAACATTTTTATGTAAAGCAGTTAGATAAGGGGAGTTGATGTTGAGATAAAGCTATTAGAAGAGATGTAACATAGGGGCAGCATTAATTATGACAATGCTAGAAGTGATATATCATTGATTATATATCATTATAGCTGAGTTTCGAGATGAAAGAAGTTCATTGGAATCAATATGGTATTAACAATTGGTGATTATCAATGAATTGGTTCATTGATGAACTTTTCACCATACAATTGTTTGTCATGCAGAGAATCACTCATATTGTCTTAGAGTATGTGTTGAGAAAATAATTGATCACTATCTTAATCACATGAAGCAAATGATGGAAGGAGATTTGTTGAGATATCAAAATAAAAATAATTTTTTTAAGAAGAGTTGTCAAAAACCCAAAGGGGAGATCGTTGGGCAAAAATACCTCATGGCGGTGCTGTACGCAGATGGAGTATTTATTTCGTAGAAGATTGACCATATAAGAGCGAAGAAATTACATAGAATGGGTAAGAAAAACTCTACATTGGTGGATTTTGGTTCACAGTGGCTTAAAAGTCAGTAGGTGGTGGAGGCAAAATTATAGATTTTGTAAATCTCGATTTAAGGGATTCAACGAGTATCGTTTCCTATATAAGAATCACTAAACCCACTGATTACTGTAGAAATTGAACATTATTAGAGAATAAATTTTACTCTGGTATTTTGGGAATGTCTAATGGTGGTTTGAAGGGTATAATCCCACGAAGGCCAATGTAGTTCGTGCGGAAGAATTTCCACCAAAGTATTGGAGTGGAAAGTTGTATATGCATAAGACATAGTATTTGGAGTGGGAATCTTCGTTAGGAGAGATATGGAATTCTAAAAGCGGTACCCGGTGGGAGAGCTCTGGTACGTGGAGGCGAAGGCTGTCTGAAAATTGAGAACAGTTCATAGACAAAGGGTGAATCACATTGGGGGTTCGTGACTTCGGTGTGCGGTAGTGGTACACAATAGCAATGTAGAAGGCAATGTGTAGATAGGGGAGGTTCTTGGAAGAGGATGTTGTATGTGAAGCAGGAAGTTCACATAAAAACCTGGTACTCAGTATGTGGGAGAGAAATGCGATTCACGGTTTGAACGAGCAAGATTGTGAGAGCTTCAAATCAGATCGAAATGTATTTTATGGTACCCAGTAGTACTCGAGAAGGAGGACATCATCTACCGATGAAAACATAACTTCAATAGAGCATCTACCTATAATTAAGGATATAAGAATTCCTGAAAATGAAGGGACCTACAGGTCTATAAACTGTGTTGGACCTAAAAATCCATAAACTGTGAGTTGATTCCGTTCTAAGAGCAGTGAGCGAAGGAAGAAGAAGTCAAAGACCCTTTCCACCAGTAGTGATCCAAAGAAAGAGGCATAGGGAGTGACCATTGGGAATGCAGTGACCATACCATAAATCGTGGAAAGGTAATGAGCCTGGGTATAGAAGATCTATCCCAAATATTATAATCATTATTGGCCATGAGCCTTAGTGAATTTGGTACATCAGAACATTGTCGTTGTATGATCCTTGGACGTAGCACAATGTGGGTGAATCAAGTTAAAATTACTGTGATTGGTGCATGGTTTCATATCTTTCTGTATATTACCATGGGAGGAAGAGATAATTTGGTTTTGACTAAATAATAAAGCAATATCCAAAACAGAGAATGTTTTTATCTACAATACCCTGATTCCCCCCTCCCTCTGGGTATCTGACCTAGTGGACCTATAAGATGCTTGTGAACAACCCCAGACTGATATTTTCATATAGGACTTAGTTTTACTTAACTTTTCTGAATCTAAAATATTTTTCTCCCATGTGGACCCATCTAGTGGGTGTATCATTGGAACAACATTGGAAAATAAAGCTTGCTCATAATCTAATAATCAAAATTCCATTCTTACAACTCCAATGGGCATTGGATAGACATATAATGGTTGTCTGTCAGCTGGTAATATACTACCACATGAGTAATGAAGCCCTACGGATATGGTTCAAAAAGATGAAGATGGATATCCCTCCAAGGAATCTGTATCCTTTACTCTCCTAGATTGGAATTCAAGTATGACTCCACAAGCTAACTTGGTTATACCTAATGTCATCTTAGTGGTATAGTGAATGAAACCTACACATTTTATGAGCACTATCACTCACTTGAATCCCCTGAATGATAATTTGGGTATGACATCACAATATAATAGGGATTCATCTAATGAGTCAGCACTGTTAGTGGGAACAGAACCTACCCATGTTATGTCCACTGTCACTGATGTTGTAAATCCCTCAATGGATTCAGTGGATAGTCACACGACCACACCTTTGAATGTTAAATCACCTGAAACAAATCAGACTATTGGTAATACAAGTGCTGCTAACAAATCTTTTCTTTCTCCCATGAGTTACCCAGACAAGAAGCCCAGTCCAAACTCTTCCAAAAATAATAGAAGATCAAAGTGGAAGAAGGGATTATGTGGTTCAAAAAATAAAAAGTGTGGGTTCTAGTCCCAAACCTAGGTTTTAATGAATATTTTATTTTTGAATAGTCAGGACATTGTGAACCCTAACACTTTTATTGTTCTTAAAATAATTTTTAGGACTCATAGACCAATTTTTTTTCTAATGATGAACCAAAAATAAAATTTTATTTTTAATTTATTCACCTTTGTTTGTTTGGTTATACTTTTCTAGGTTCACGCAAGGATGGTCCCGCTGTTGAATCACTATGGGGTTTCGAATCATGCATCTTTAAAGAATGTTAATGCCTTTAAAATCTCTGAACAGATTCTTACATGTTATTTTTCCCATGATGGATGCATTATTTTGGTAGCATGATTTACACTATGAATAGATATCAAGAACAAAGGAACCTTTTAAATGGTCTTTTTTTAGATAACAACAATCATGACCCATTTTTTTATCCGTGGAATTAATGAAATTCTTACCTCTAGTGAGAAAATATGAACATCCTACTCATCCATTTCCTCAAGAGAATTTAGAACATATATTTAATATGTTATCCTTATCAAAATCAACCTCACTAGTTCCAAGTTCACATGATATATAAGACACTACAATAGGATAGCTGCTAGAAAACTGGATAGGGATATCACAAATATCACTTTTCTCGACAATTAGGAAACTATATATAGCATTATTCTACCCAAAATTAATTCGGACCATCATCCCATCCTTTTTATTCTTATCACAACAAGAAATAAATCCATTCTTCCTTTCATATTTAGTAACATTTGGCCCATAGATCTAGAATGTTCAAACGTCATAAAAAAATTCTTGGAGTCTATGAATCATTACAATGATGCTTTTTCGTGTATCACTATGTATAATATCTTCAAAAAACATCTCAATGGATGGTTCAGTAATAAATATAAACAAATTGACAACGACATATCTACCCTTGATAATGAACTTATCCAAATTAAAAACATCACCACTAGCTCTAATTTCACATTGGATCCTAAAAGAGAAATCAACACCTCTATGAGACAAAATTATCTTCTGGTCCTTAATGAACAAATACATAAAAAAATTCTTAAAAAATGGATATTAGATGGAGATAAAAACTCTATATTCTATAACTCTCCTTAAGGAATCAGAAATTATTTCATACCTTTTTATTTCCATAGATTCTATAACACCCACATTGACTCTGAGGAGGCCATTTCTAGTCATGTGGACTCTTACATTGATAATATTTTCAATTTCCCCAATGTTAACAAGGGCCTCCCTCCTGAGGTAATTTCAGTTATGGTGAATGAGAAAGAAAATTTTTATCTTTTAAGCATCCCTCCTGACCATGAAATAAAAGACACTGTATTTAGCCTCAATCCTAATAGTTCTGCTGTCCTGATGAATTTTAAAATGGTTTTTTTCGATATTACTTGGAGATTATTCACATAGATTTTTTAAAACATGTCAAATATTTTTATTCAAATGGTATTCTCCCATATGTCCTAAACACTCAAATTCTTACTTTAATTCCTAAAGTGGACAATGCCATTGAGATTCACCTCTTCTGGTCCATTACTCATAATATTTATCTTTAAAAAATCATAACCAAAATTCCTTCCAATATAAATTCTACTATATGTAATAAAATATTTTTTTAAAATCCATTTGGTTTTATCAAAGGAAGGTCTATGCAAGACTGAATTTTCAATGCATTGGAAGGCACAAAAACATTCAACAAAGAAACCAGAGGAGTCAATATTTCCATTAAACATGATATTAGGAAGGCATTTGATACCATTGATTAGAGATTCATTACTTTCGTTTTAATGATACTTTCATCAATTGGATAACCTCCTTATTTAGATCGGTCTCTTTCTCCATCCTTATTAATGGATCCCTGATGGGTAATTTTAAATTCACCAATGGTGTTTGACAAGGTAATCCCTTATCTTACATTATTTTCACTATTTTGAAAGACTACTTATGCTAATTTCTCACTCGCCTTGATGATCAAAACAAGCATAAACCCATTTAAGATCCTGGAAATTTAAATGTCCCTACACATCTTTTATATGCTGATTACATCATCTTGTTCTTATAATGTGGTAAAATAAATATTAATAATTTAAAAAATGTTTGTATCATTATGAATAAATATATAGTCAATCTATAATATGGAATAAATCTGGTTTTTTATGGGTAATGTTTTTCTCCTACTAGAAAAATTAGTATCATAAATAGTTTTGGTATCAAAGATTGATTCTCCCATTTCACTTACCATGGAGTTCCAATTTTTTGGGGAAGGTATAAAACCACATTCTTTTCCACCATTTTTGACCAGTTCATCAATCAACTATCCTTTTGGAAGAGTATGTACCTCTTTATGGCTGGCAGGATCTGTCTGTTGAAATCTACTATTGTCTCAAAAGTGGTCTACTCACTGGTGGTCTATAAATGGAATCCTTGTATCTTTATAAAAATAAATGTTAAATTTGTTTTTGGACTATCATCACTCTCGAATAGAATCTTTTGACCATCCCCTGGGCCACTTCATGAAAACCTTTAGAGATGGGTGGTCTTGGAATCAAAAATCTGAAACAATTTAATAATGTCATTATATCCAAACTCAATTAGGGATGGATTTATAACAACTCAGAATCTATTGTTTTTATTAAAGAAATATTCCTTAAGAAGTAAATGAAGGGAAATTTTATTTATAATAACTCTTCCTTCTGGCACTCTATTAGAAAATATTTTTCCATTATCATGAATAATAATAAATGGATTGTTAGCATGGATTCTTCAATGAATTTTTTGCTGGAAAACTATTTTAGTTCCCCCTAATATATATGTTACCTCTTAATTCAGCTCTATAAAACACCAACTAAACTATTAAGTATTTTATTCAATCTTGTAGATTCGACATTCTTGATGACATTATTTAGGTTCTTGATAATTACTCCTACTGTAATTTTGATGATTTTATTATTTGGGAGCATGTTCATAATGGTGTTCTTGACTCCAAAAGTTTTTACAATCACAATACTTTTTTTGGTTGAAATCATTCGAAAAACAATAGTTTAAAACCTCAAGAATCAATCGTGTATAGTGTATTTCTCACAACTGAGTCCCCAATGAGGTTTGTCTTTAGTCTTTTGGGATCCAAAATTTCTCAAACTATCACTTTTTTTCACCATCATAGAGATGATACTAACCATTTGTTTCTGTATGGTGATACGAATTCATCCCTTTGGAATATATTACTGACATGTTTGACGGAAGCTGGTTATTCCTTGAATTTATTAGCTCCAAACTAAAAGGTTTTGGGGATATTTATACCTCAAAAAAATCAGGAATGTATTCATAACTGTTATTTCTGATCACTTCCATGTAATCTGGTATGATAGAAATGATATTATCCACAACAATTTCTCATTCAGTCTTAAAACAGAATAGATCGAAATTCAAATTTCCTTTAGGGACGCTGCTTAGATTCAGAAATATTATTGTGCCAAAACTATTACAGACTTTGAGATCCATCGTTGATGAAGGATTAATGATCTTTACAAACTACTGATTCTCACCATTAAGGTGTTCTCACATGCCCCACTCCCGGGACGTATTAAAGTGAATGTTTATAGTTCTTCTAAAGGAAACCCAAATCCTACGATTTGTGGTGCAATTTTCAAGGATTTTTATAGTCAGTGACTTAGATGCTTTTTTGGCAGCTATGTACGACCTCCTCTCTAGATGTGGAAATGATGGGTGTGATTCATGTTGTTGAATTTTTTATGAAAAAGGACAGGAACCATATTTGGACTAAATGTTATTCAACCACTATTGTCAATTATATTTGGAATGGTGTGGTGCATATTTCCTGACCTATTACAACCCCTTGGATGAGCTGCCTTGCTTTTCAAGAGATCAACTACATTGTAACTCATTCCTTTCATGAAAAGAACATGGTTTTAGATAGTCTTGCTACCATGGGAATCAACCAGGGAATAACTTAGTTGGATGACTTTCTTGCAGATCATCTACCTGTTTATGATAATGATTGTAATAAGATTTTTTACATCTGACTAACATATTTTTGTTATTTCTATTTAATAAATTGTGTCTTGGTATTTGACCATGGCACTACCTTAATAAAATTAAAAATTCATTATTATTTACTATAAAAAAACAAATATCTACCAAAAAATCCAAAAAACTCAAACCAATATAATTTTGATTTTTTGATTTAAAAAATGAATACTATTATATACAATAGTTTTTATACGAGTATAAAAATTAATCTCAAATTCTGTATGCTAAGTGTGACTAATCCTTATTTATAAAAATACTGTTTTTTAAAACATAACTTATTTTTTTTTAAAGGATGCATAATTTATTTGCAATAAATGGATTACCATAATTTTAATAATTTAGTTAAATATATTAAAACACTGATTCCCAATTTTTAGGTGATAACTATTATAAAAAATTATAATATTTTATTATTATTTCATATATTGTCTAGAATCGGTGTTGCATGTAACACATGAAAACCTACGTGTTGCATGTCTCATACACTATCAAATATAATTTTATTACTTTATAATTTTGGGTTAATATAGAATATATTTTTCATACTATAATAAATTAATTTTATGGAATAATTATCTTTTTTTAATTATTACTCATAGGACCACAACATCAGAATGAATGAACATTGGTGGGCTATGGGTTTGAATCTCAATACTTTTAAGGATCATATTCTGTACCATCCAATTTTGATAAATTTTATAGTATATATATAAATTAATTAATTAAATGAATAAATATTTATCATAATGTACTATATATTCACCTTTCTCAAAATTTTTTCCATGTTGAAAATAATTGTTTACCATAATTCTTTTTTAGTTTGTAAAATCTTTATGTAATCAATAAAATAATATATAATCTCAAATAGTTTTCTAATATTTCACATAAATCATAAAAAACCTACATATTTTCATTATGGGACCTATATTTTAGAATATAAACTCATTTAAACCATAAAATCATTCTACCATTCTTTACATGATGTTTTTCATCTCATCAAAAAACAAGTCATTGTTAGATTTTAGTTTCTTTTGGCCCATAAATTTCCCCCTAGAAACATTAATATTCAAAAAGTTTTCACTACTGTAGAAAAAGTTTAATCATCATGTATTTAGTTTTTTTTAGTTTATTCATGTAACCTATAATGTGTGAGGAAAACCCATTATCCATATTCCATATACACTATCTCTGGAGATCTTTGACGGAAATATCCATAACATGTTTTCTCTATTTTTATTTAATATTTTATTTAACATAATATAGTCTCATGTACTAATTTATTTGATATAGATATATAGTGAGTCCAAAATTTGAAATTTTTACATTTTAATCACACCTTCTATATACATCATTTTATTCATTAAATATTTTTTCATCAAAACATGTTTCTTGAATTTATTGGGGTCTTTTATTTTATTTTTTTATTGTGGTTTTCTACATAGCTATATTCTCCCTTTTTATAGTTAGAATCATTTTATTTCAATCTAATAAAAGTTATGTAAAAACCCACAACATAAGAAATATTATTGAAATATAATTATTTGAATTTTTATCATATAATTATATTTTATGAACCTCATGTTTAATAATATATTATGATTATTTGAATTATCCATTAATTCATAAATTATTCAATAACTCAAGGATAAAAATGATATTTCTCATAAATTTTCCCAGTCCACATTTAGTTATATTTAAACTTATCTTCAGATACATAAGAAGTTATAAAAATATATATCATTTACTAGACTCAACTAGAAACTTGATCTCATTATTTGAGTAATTTCATTTGTCTCCTCAACTAATCTGCATCCATTTCCTCTTTTACTAAGTGATCTTGGTAAAAATAATTATGGAGTCATTTATATTTTCTCTAGACATGATTTTCACCACATATATTATTATAATTTAACATATTTATATGAAGTATTATCCTGAATTGATCTTTATTTTATTCACATGCTTCTTAGATTTTAAAATTATCATAATTATCTTATAATTATATTTTTCAATATTGATAGTAGTATTTTTTATATCACTATTTAAGGCATTAATCTTAATTTTTTATATTTCAGATATTTATATTACATATATAAATATACTTTCTCAATAAATATTTGTTTTCATTCATCCTAATTTTTTAGATATGAAAATTTTCATCTTCTTGCCTTCCAATTTCATTAATGCACTTATTAATCTTAATTTTCAGAGTGTACAAGTTAGATTATTGGTATTTTTCCAAAAAAGTCTCTATCAATTTTCATATCATCCTCAAAAGATATACCTTCTTCATCTTCTTGAGAACTAAAAATTTATTGGGTAGTTTCATTAGAACTAAATTAAACAATACTACACTTCACACTACCAAAATGGTAATATTAAAGAGGTATGAAATACATTAATAAGAATTTGGATTAAATTTTCAATATCCCATTTGATTGAGGCCGATATATTATGATGGTCCCAAACTTTTTTGAATGATATATGTTTTCCATCTCCATTTTTTATAAAACCACTATATCTTAATAAAAAATAACCATTATATAAGTAAATCTGTTAGATTAATTTAATTTTATGAAACACCTGATGTAAACATGCCCAAATATATTATTAAAATTTTAGAATTTATAATAATATAAAAATTGTTCTAAAATCATTACCTTTATAAGATGACTAGATAATTTGATTTAGTTTTCCATAAATGTTGTGTTATTTTTTTAATGTTCCATTCAAAGATAAATATTCAAAACATAGAATATTTTTTCATAAAATAATCTTAATATTTGAATTCAGTATATAAACATCATTTTAAGATGATTTTTTGATATTTTTCCTTGAATAATTGTGATATTGGTGAATAGTTAAAATATTACCTTTTTTAATTCTATCACTTCCATATGACATATATATTTTTTGAAACCCTATTTATATAAACAAAATATAACTATAAAGAAAAATTAAAAAATAATAATATTATTATTAATTTATAAATACTATGAATATCATTTTAGAAATCACATAATATATTATGAAAAACTATTTTTTTATGCTTCTTTAAATAAATTTATTTGTGAGGAAATTAAGAATATTATTTATTTTGAGTTAACATATAAATTATTTGACCAATAAAAATATTATAAATATAATTATAATCAATAATAGTGATAATTGTTTCCTACAAAAATTCTTAATACCTATTAACTAACTTACTTAAAAATGGGGGTTTACACATTACACACTATAACATTAAGAATAAATTCCCTATAAAAAGAATGTTATTTTTATAAAATGATTCTAATATTTGAGTAAATAGTTTTCATATTATTTAATATGGGTAATTTAATTTTTAGATATATAATTTTAATTATTAAGAATCATGATAAATACCATGATAACGAAGAAACAATTATTTAAAATGTGTTATTTTATTAATTGCAAAGAATTTATATCAAATCTATTAATTTTAAATCCTATAAATAATGAATATAATATAATTTTCTAAAAAATAAATAAATATTACCACTAATTCCACTTATAATACATACTAAATTATATTTTGATTCCATAATGACCAAAATGTCATTTCTCTTCGAAAAATGATTTCTAACACATTAAATGTTTTAATTTAATGGTAATTTTTAAATTTTTATATATTAAATTCTACTAAATTTTGGTTAGATTTATTTTAATAAAACATAATTTTTTTATTTGTGTTATTTTATATTTTAATGAAATTATAAATTTACCTATTTGAAAACTAGTAATGCAGTATAAAATTAAAATACCAAAATGTCAAAACTAATTGGTAATAAGCCAAAAACATACCCCAAACATGTGTTTAGCTTCATGTTTGAGTCGTTAACAACCCCAATATACATAAAAATCAATTTTTTGAGACTTTGGTTTCGTTTAACATCATAATTGATTCATTAATGACCCCACAAAGATATTTATACATTTAATATGGGATATTAAATGCTCGGTTAAAATTTAGTTTTTTAATCAATCCTCATGAAATTAATGTGGCACATTTATTTCATCAATTACTTAACTTCATTAATTTCTCGGTGTGTTAAACACCCTTTCCCCCTCTATTTAAGTGAGACTTGGGGTAGCATTTTGATGCAGCTTCACCAAGAAATAATCCTCTATTGATGTGATGTGACACATTCCACTGATAGTGAAGGATGCTCAGGTGGCAATGAACCAGGAGTGATGAACGCTGGTTGGTTAAACAAAACACAGATTCTCTATCCACCACCGTGACGACTTCATCAATTATTGGGGTTGGGTTGTCTTTTAATTCAATAATTTCCCATGACTATTGTCCTTATTTTTTATTTTACGGGTGGTAAATGTGGGGTATTGGAATGAGGTTCATCATTATTTTAATGTGATGTATAAATTACTCATTTTTTGTAATGATAACGTGGAGGGCGTGGGCCAAACCAGAAAGGCACAGACCCTCCGCCACATTGTTTTCATTGTGTTCTTCAAGGGCGGGTTGTTCCAACATAGTGGAACCTTAAAACTGATAGGTTCACAATGATGATGTTATCCTGGTAGGAATGTATGATCGTCTGGAAGGAAGAACAGGCCACCAGAGCTCACCCGATGGCCCGTGGATGATTCCTCGACGCAACAGCGGTGGCCGGCGCGCGCCAGCTGCGGAGAAGTGAGGTGCCGCTCGGCACTGTGGAGGGACTAAGGGGTATCCTCCAAGTTCCAGTGACAATAATGGAGAGGTTGCACACCATCACGTGCCGTAGTGAGTAGGTTGCGGCTACGAAGCCGTGACAAAGGAGTGATCCTATCCCTACGGGTCTTACGGATGACGAGGCAACGCCACCTGGTGCTGCCAATCAAGGATCTGAATTTCTCCTTTGAGCCATTTGGTAGGCGGACAATGCAACCCCTGCTTGGGTAATTCCAGCTTGTGGGCCGGACCACCCGGCGGGGCGAGCCTGCTGCGGCCCGGCCCAACCAGTCCGGGTCGGACCTGGACCCCTTTGGGTCCAGTTACGCTTAAATGATTGTACCTTGTGAACCATATGTTTGTTTTACTAACCATATGCAGTTCTAGGATCCTTGTAATGAGATGGATCTTTTTATATACTCCACAAGAGTTTCAGAGAATAATGGAGTACATACGGGTTAGATCGACCTTGAATCCAATAGTGCCCCTCGATACAAAAATGCCAATAACTTACAGATCGGGCATCCGGTTGACACGCCGTTTGTTGCTTTGGAAAGATTATGACATGATGGATCAGTGGGAAACATCTATGAGATACATAGTGCTAGTTGAAATATGATTGATGGCATGATGAGTGGTTTCCTCCATAAACAAGCCTACTATGAGCGAGAATCCTTTGTCTGGATGAGTCGTGAAGAATGAAGAGCAATTTTGTGTGAATCAACATCCAGAGATTCTGTGTGAATCAGTACACAACAATTCTATGTGAATTAGAACCCAAAAAATCTATGTGAATCAACACTGAACAATTCTGTGTGAATAAGCTCCTATTGATCATATTTGGGTATTGTGGGGGTTAGTATCTATGGATCTTGTGTGGGTCAGCAGGAGTGCCTCTTGATAGAGTAAGATGATCTATCCTTATGACTAATCATATGTAATACTATACTATGTTATACCTATTTTTTTCTATATCTATTTATTTGTGATTCTTGATTTAGATCATTCTTGGGTTATTCCTCTATGTAATTATGAGAAACCATTAGTGGTATCAGGGTCCCTATTGAGTATTGTTATACTCACCATTGGACAGGATTCGCCTGCACCTTATTGTGTATTGTGATGAAAAAGGGTAGCGTTGACTGGGGATAAGGGAGGTACGGCTCAACGCTGGACTGAGGTGATGGTGATGGGTGATGTGGAGAGATGAGGTGATGAGCATTACCTACCATTTAGGTCGGATTCCTAGTAGATGATATTATGAGAAATTTTTCTATTTAATTTGTACTTGTATCTATTTATTTGGTCTATTATACATGCCCCTTTACTTCCAGAACATAGTTTTACTATAGTAGTTTTACATCATGGATTCTTCTGGTTGGGTTCTTAGGCTCTTTGTTTGTACAGATTAAAATATAAAGCCCTCCCGTTTTAGGGATACACCTTTCTGGTGATAATTTCCAACCCCTAGCCTATAGAAGACAGGCTTGGGGTAGTCATGGCACGAGCCTCAGGGGATGGGTCATTCAAAGTGGTATCAGATGAGTTTGTTTTACCAAAGAACCAAGACTATGATCATTCTAATTGAAAAATAGGGTTAAGTGTTTTGAGTATGGTTTTTAGTTTTGGGACTCCACTATTCATGTGTCAATCGACATATCCATACACTAGGACCCTAAATTCTGATTCCTAACTCGGTGCATGAAAAAACTAATTGAGTCTGTTTTTGAAATAGTTTTTCTCTGATATCACTTGAGTTAGCTCACCAGGTATAACATATTGACCTTGACACACCTGTTACTTTTCAGGATTCTACCATTTAGAAAGACTGCTAGGATTGTCAAGAAAGTACACGATTATGACACACCGAGCGATGAGGCTTCGATGAAGGTCCCTCTTTCTATGTTGTAACCTTCAGGTGGTGTACCTGAAGAAACACATCATGGAGGGAAATAGTATCCACCAACCCCACAAGTCGATGGTGCACAATTACTAAGCATGTTGCACAAGTTCCAGCGGTAGAGGCCTCCAAGGTTTCATTGCGAGACAAAGCCCCAGGCAGATGAGGACTGACTAGAGGCTGTGGCTAGATTTTTCACCAAGTTAGGACACCATTAGAGAAAATGGTAATCCTAGATGCTAGTATTTTCCTGAGCATGGCAAGAAGATGGTTGATCCTGGTGGTTCAGTTACATGATTTGGAAACCCTCGTCTGGATAGACATTGAGAGGCTCTTCAGGGTGGTGTTTGTTCTAGCAACACTACGCACTGTGTGTATCCAGGAGTTGCAGCACATATAGTAGGGAATCTTATCAGTGGACAGGTACTCGGCAAGATTCACTGACCTCTTGCACTACTCCAATGACATAGTACAAGAACCACTCTTCAGGGATCGAACCTTTGATAAGGGTCTCCGGCGAGAGATCAGAGCGTCGATTATATCACTAAATATCCCGACACAGGATGGACTGCTTGAGGGAGATTTTTTTGTGGAGATCTTCCTAACTTAGTAGGAACCGATGTGAGACCCACCATGGGATGATAGGTAGCTGAGTTATCTATAGCAGGAACTTGGAAGATGATGTAGAGATCTAAGCAAACCATATCGTCCAGAGGGCGACCCCAAGAGGTAGGACCAGAGGTGCGAATCTCGCGAGGTAGAATATGTCAGAAGGGAAGACTATTCTACTTCACATGCGGTGGGCATGGACACATGTTTCACGACTAGATGTCACATTGTATCGATGATTAGAATATAATATATGTACATTCGAGGAAGAAGTCGAGGATTGAGTGAGGAGGCCTGTAGGGCGACAGATGTGGAAGAGGAGTAGGTCGTGCAATAAGAGGTGGACGATAGTTTGAGGTTCTACCACCACCACCCCTAGTGTGTCCACCCCTACTATAGGGAGCAGGTGGAAATGGGAGAGATCATTTACAGGAAGAATATTCCTATGACCACATTTCGCTAGAGATAATTATAGGTACAATCTTTTTCTATTATACCCTATTTGTAGTTCTTATAGACAAAGGTGTCAGTCACTCTTTTATTTCCACGACACTCGTTCAAAGATCAGAGATTCTGAGAGAGCTGTTGGCTTGGTCTTCATGGTTAGAGACTCTCACGGGAAAGGATTCGACGATTACCCACTATTTAAGATTGTGTGAGATCATATTAAGTGGCAAGAGCTACATCTGGGATCTCAGAGTTGCAGCGTTGAGGCATTACAATGTCATCTTGGTTATGGACTGGCTACCCAAAGTCCATGTGCAGATCAACTATTTTAGGGAAACAGTGTATTGTATCCGTGAGTATGGGATTTGGTTTACGTTCATCGGTGAGGAGGAAACCTTTGCAGAACGAGAAGGAATTTCATGGAGGAGGGTGCAGTCGATCACTCTCCAGATGGATAGCCTCACTCTCAGAGTAGTTTTCATGAGGAGTCTGACTTATCTAGTAGTGGTGGACAAATAAGATGATGTATTCCCTGAGGATGTTTTAGGACTTCCTCCTCACAAAGAGGTATACATTCACATCGACCTGTACTCCAAGACGATACTGATATCTACACCAGCATGTCGGATGGCTCCCATGGAGGTTTGTGAGCTTAGGGTACAGTTGGAGGACATGTTGAGATAGGGGTTCTTAAGGCCCATTTTTTCTCCATGGGAATCCCCGATCATGTTTTCCTAGAAGGAAGATGGGATTATAAGGCTTTGTGTGGACTATCGGTGCCTGAACCAAGTGTCCATGAGGAAAAAGTATCCACCCTCGAGAATTGATGATCTCTTTGACTAGCTAATGGGAGATTGATGGTTTTCAATGATAGACCTCATATCAGGATATCAACAGCTCAGGGTATTGGATGAGGATGTATAGAACACAACCTATAGATGTCAATATGGCCATTATGAGTTCTTGGGGATGCCTTTCTATGTGACAAATGCTGCAATAGTGTTCATGAGGCTCATGAAAAAGATCTTCCCACAATACCTTGATGGCTTCATGGTGGTCTTCATTTACAACATAATTATATACTCGACATCGGAGGAGGATCACGCAGCGCATCTGAAAATAATTTTGGATACACTTCGAGATCACCATCTGTATGGAATGCACTCAAAATTCATGTTCTGGATATATGATGTCCACTTCATGGGGAATGTTACTTCAGAAGCTGGAGTTGCAATGGATCCATAAAAGATAGAGGCAATGCTTTCTTTGGAGCCACCCAAGAGTGTGAATGAGGTGAAGAGTTTAATGAGATCGGTTGGGTACTCATAGAAATTTTTACTTGAGTTCTCTAGGGTAGAGACACCCTTGTTATCCTTTATAATGATGGGAAAACCTTTCTTATGGATAAAGAAGTTCCAGTATAGTTTTCAAGTGCTGAGGAAGAGACTAACAAGGGCCCCCATCATGAGTATACTAAAAGTGGTTGTTGTGTTTGTAGTCTACTACGGCGCATCAAGGACCAGAATAGGTTGTGTCTTGATGTAGGAGCAAGCAATGATCGCTTATAGATCATGGAAATTGAGGCACTACGTGTAGAACTACTCTACCCATGACCTGGAGTGAGCAATTTTGGTCTTTGTGCGGATGATGTGGATGCACTACCTGATTTTCATACGTTTTATAGTATACTATGACCACAAGAGTCTTAGTTATATATTCTTAACAAATGGACCAGAACATGAGGCAGTAACATTGGCTATTGTTCCTCTCGAACTATGTATTTGAGATAGTCTATATTCATGGGAAGGGAACGTAGTTCAAAACACACATAGTAGGAGGTCTGGTCTACAACTGCTGAGTGAGGTGACAGAGAAACTGTGTGTTAAGGAGATATCCTTTGTGGATAGAGATGGATAAGCTCACCTCCAGTCGATGACTGTCACTCCCCCACATATTCAGCGAGTTAGGGGGTTCATATTGGGAATGTTTACTGTGAGGCCAGACATGCTCAGATATCAGCAGGACATGATCCTGAGGTATATTATGAATGTGGGGAGCCTGTCGTCCTCTTCAAAGGATGCACCATAGTACTAGTGACACTACGATATGAGGTGTTTAGGGAGTTCCATACATCCCCTTTAGTGATACATTATGGAGTGGTGAAGATGTACTTAGACCACTGTCATAAGTACTGATGGACATGGATGAATAATGATGTGGTTGAGTTTTTATCTAGATGTCACACTTATCAGCATGTGAAGACTGAGAATCATGTATAGATGGTCTTCGCATACCCACTTGAGGTACTTGAGTGGAATTGGGATCGTATTTTCATGGAATTTGTGACAGGGGTACCACGTACGTCCAGGGGCTATGATTCTATTTGGGTGATCAATGACCGACTCACAATGTAGGCCCACCACCTACCCATCTAAGAGTAGGGATCAGTAGAGGGATTGAGACCCCTCTACATTAATGAAATTGTGTGACTTCATGAAGTGTTGTCGATGATCATCTCAGAAAGTGACACACATTTTACATACAACTTTTGGAAGGGATTGTAGGAGGCGTTCAGGACACAACTACTCTTGAGTACCGTCTTTCACCCTTAGATATATTGCCAGAAGGATCATGCCATATAGACACTTGAGGACTTGCTTCATGATTGTTTCCATGATTTTGGCCACATTTGGGAGGACCACCTTCATCTATTGATGTTTGTATACAAGAATACTTAACACTCCACTATTTTCATGGCTCTGTCTGAGGCCTTGTATGAGTGACCATGAAAATCACCCTTTTTCTGGACAGACCCTGTAGAGTATGAACTTATGGGTCCAGAGTTGGTGCAGGAAACCACCGAGAAGGTGCATATTATCCCGAAGCGTATAAAGACTTCACAGAGTCGGTATAAGTCTTATGTCGATAGGAGACGAAGACCCATGTAGTTTTAATAGGGACAACAATTCTTCCTAAGGGTCTCACCATGATGAGGATTATAGAGGATTGGATGGGGCGACAAGCTATCTTCAAGGTTCATTGGAGTTTTCCGGATCCCCAATAGAGTAGGGGAGCTGGCATATTATCTAGATCTCGCCCCACAGATGCACCAGGTGCATAATGTTTTCCACATGTCATAGAAGAGTAGATATGTGAATTATTAATCGCACATTATCGATAGGGGTGAGATGGATATCGACGATGGGGATATGTTTGTAGTTTTCCCAGTGGAGATAGAGGATCAACAAAAGCAGTTCCTTCTTGGGAAGTCGATTCTTATGGTGCGAGTTTGTTTTCAGAATATGAATCTTCAGGAGAGCTCTTGGGAGCAAGAGGTTCAAATACATGCTCACTACCCCCACTTGTTCCCCTTGTTTTGTTATAGCTTTTAGATAAAAAATACGTATGGTTGGGATAATTTAAAGACCCATAAATTTCCATGTAAAATGTTTTTAAATGATTTGGGATTATTACGAGTCTGTGAAAATTGACGGTACGAGATTATGAGACCTCATGTGCGGGAAATGAATTTTTATCTTTTTTTAATGGTACATTTAGTAATCTTGTTGGATGCATTTTCTATCGTTATAACTAGTGTTCAGATTAAAAATAAGAGTGTATCGTTGAATCCATAGTGCTGGTATTATCTTATGTGAAGCTTCACTTTGAATATATTAGGTTGGGTAAAAAAGTTTGTTTTTGTAGAATAAAAAATAATAATAAAATAACATAGTTATTGTTATTTTTTTTTATTTTTTTTTCTAACACATATGGATTAGTAGTGGACGGGACCACCGAGGTAGTAAAACATTTATTATTGGATATTAAAAGTTCGGTTACACTTTGGTTACAAAACCACCCCTCTTTTAATTAATGTTACACATTAATCACATCAATTAATGAACCTAATTAATTTCACAGTGCGTTACCCACCATTTCCCCCTCTATTTATGTGAGTTTGGGGGTGGAGTTTTGAAATGGCTACACCAAGCATGAAACGACTGGAGAAGTAACACGACACCTTCCACTGACAGAGACAGATTCTCAGGTGGCAACGGATTGGAAGTGATGAACGCTGACGACATAATCAAAGAACATATTCTACATCCACCATCACAACGAACCTAATAATTCTCGACGTAGGGGTTGTATTTTAACTCAAGAATTTCCCATGATTCCTTGTCTCATTTTTGATTTTATAGGTTCTCGTTTTGGGGGATTTGAATGTGGTTTATCATTAATTTAATTTGTTGTATAAATAACTACCTTTTTATAATGCAAGAGCGGAGGGCACCAACCAAATAAACAATGCCAAACCCTCCTCCGATTGATTTTAATTGCGTTCTTAGGAGGAGGGTAGTTCCAACTTTATAGAACCATAGAACCGAGATATGTGCAATGACTAAGGCATCCCCGGATGACTATAGGTGCGTTTAAAAGGAAAAATGGACCACCAGAGCTGATGCCGTGGCCTATAGAATATTCGTCGGTGCGGCACTAGAGACCAGTGCTGGAGGAGAAGGCGGCGACTGACGCTCGTTGGCCACAGAGAATGGTTGCATGGCTTGGAGCCGTGTCCAGTCGAAGGGGCGGCCGACCTGGGCTGGTTACGGTGATGATGAGGCAGTGTGCCGTCTCACGCCGTGATGAGCATGCCGCGACAACAAAGCTGTGACGAAGGAGGGACCTGATCCCTACAAGTTTCGAAAGTGATGAGGCAGCACCACCTGGCCCACCAATAAAGGATCTGAATGAATCATTTGAGGCGTTTGGTAGGCAGACCATGCGACCCCGGGCTGGGTCGGGCCAGGCAGTGGGTTGGACTGCCCGGAGGGGCGTGCCCAACCGGTGGGTAGGGTCCGTCCGTGGCCTAGGGGGCTGAGCCCGCCGTTTCCCGGCCAAACCGTGCGGGGTCGGGTTGACCAGAACCGGATCAGGTCTACATATACAGTGTCTAGCCAAGTCAGTCCAACTGGGTTGGACTGGACCCAGACCCATTCAGGTCGAGTTACCCTTAAATGATTGTACCTTGCAAACCAGATCTTGGTTTGACAAACTATCAGTGGAGTTGGGATACATGGAGACAGACAGTCTTGTTGACATACTCTATGTGAGTTTTGGAGAATAATATAGTATAGATGGGTTGTATTGACCCTGAGTTGAACCGGGCCCTCGAATCCAAAATTCCAATAATGTACAGACCAAGTTTCTAGTTGACGCTCCATCTGTTGAGTTGGAACTCATAGGACATGATGGATAATTGGGTAACATCTTCATGGGACTTCGTGATAGTGGAAATACGACTGATGGATTGAGGAGCGGTTTTCCTAGAAACATTCATACTATGATAGGTAATCATTGTTCTAGCTGAGATGTGAAGAATGAAGTGCAATTCTATGTGAATTAACACCTATATATTCTGTGTGAATCAACACCTAGTGATTTTGTGTGAATCTGCACCCAGAGATTCTATGTGAATTCGCACCCACAGATTCTATGTGATTCATCAGCGAATGATTCTGTGTGAATATGAACCCAATAATTCTGTGTGAATTAGCACTTATTGATCCTATGTGGGTCTTGCGGGGTTAGTACCAACCAATCCTGTGTAGGTTAGCAGCAACGCCTCTTGATAGAGCAAGATGATCTAGACTAGTGACTAATAATCTATACTATTGTACTCAGTTATACCTATTTTGTTATTTTTCTATTTATTTTGTGCTTTGTGGTTGAGATCATGCTTTTTTTATTCCTCTATGAAGTTCTGATAGACCGTCGGGGGTCTCGGGGTCCCTACTATGTATTGATAGACTCACCCCTACACGGGCTTCTTCTGCAAGTTGTTGTGTCTTTTGAAGACAACGAGCAACCTTGACTAAGACTTGGGGAGCTAGGACCTAATGCTAGATGGAGGTGACGGTGATGTGTGATGTGGAGATATGAGTAGAAGAGTTATACCTTCCATTCAGGTAGTATTTCATTGGACTATCTCTAGTGTAGTTTTTCTATTTCTATTGTAGTTGTATATTTTCTGTTAGTCTTTATTCTGACACCTTTAGTTTCAGTACATTCTTTCAGTACATTAGTTTTACTTCATGGTTTCTTCTTGTTGTGTTCCTGGGCTATGTGTATATAATGGGTTAAAGGAAATTCCTTCCTATTTTTGGGATACACCTTTCCAGTGCTAGTTTCCAACCCCTAGCCTATGGGAGTCGGTCTTGTTGTAGTCACGACACGAGCCCTAGGGGATGTTTCATGACATTTTTTTGTATCTAATTTATATTTGAGAAATGATATCTTAAAATAAATTTTTATCATGGTATTTTTATTTCAATTATAATCAATCTCTTTCAATATATTTTGATTCGAATATTTCTAATGTCGTAAATGTTTTCATGGACTCAATAATGAATCTTTCAGATATAGTAATAATTTTGTTTACCAAGTTTCCTTTGTATTTTTATTCACTTGAAATGTATATATATTTATCACGCTATTTTAATTTAATGGTATTAACAACCGAAAAAATGTTTTGTAATTCTAGTGGTTATTGATTCATTCTTTCCCTAGTACTAAGAGTTTTTGTTAACACATTATTCTTTTATTGAGTTATGAACATTACATTGATATTACATTATAAAATTTGGTTGAATTAGACCATTTTATTTTATTACATGGAATTCTATCATTGTTTTCCAATTATATATATTTTTCCAAAAAAACCAATGTTAAATATTTCTCACTTTGTGTGAAATTTTATTTTTAAATCATCTAATTTCCTTCTCTATATTAATTTTTATCATAACATTTATGTGTGGACATAACTGTATACAATGTTCAATAAATTTTACAAATCTAAAAATGTTCATAATTCAAATTGGATTGTGTCCACCTTGTAAAATATTATTCTATTGACACGTGGAAATGTTTTGGCATTATTTATAATGTTCTTTTAGTATGGATTATTATTATAAAGTACACTATATGTTATTTAACAATCCATCTTTTTTTTCAAGATGGGTTATGATAATATTATCACTTCGATTAACATAGATAAAAAGTGTTGTTATTATTTATTATTGTTGGTTTATAAACAAATTTTATTATAAATTAGATTTACATATTAATTATTATTTAGGTATCCATGTTTTATTTTTTATAGTTTCCTCAGAAATTGGGATGAATAGTATTGATGAATATTATAGTGAAATAATTGGAAATGATTAGATGATTGGAAAAGAATGAAATTATACAGCCCATAGATGCTTCTATAGGCCTAATAAGACAAAAATGGTTTTCTGGATTTTGATTATGCCTATCAATTTTATTGGGTTGTCTTGAATTCAGTCTCAATGACACGTGAAGTGTCATTTTATAAGGCCACAAAAATAGGATTTTGAGGTCTCACAATTTTCATTTCATCAGAATGAGATCAATATTCCTAATGATTATGTTTCCACCTTTTTTAACAGATACACCATGCTCTTAGTTTAAATTTGATTATTGCTTCATGTTGATTAACTTTTATTGCCAAAATATTTATGACATGATTATTCCATGATTTATTTTGTTTTTTGATTACCTTAATAAGTGTTTGAACAAACACATTTATTAGGTTTCAATTTCATTGGTTGTATAGAAAATTAGAACACATTCTATGTTTATAAGGGTAGTATGCGTGGAATAATTTATTAAATATGCTGAATACATATCATGAATCATGTAGTGTTTTATATATAATGATAAAAGTAAATTATTTTGGAAAGACTTGGGATATATTTGTATTTGATGTGTCATAATTATCTAAAGACATAAACCTGAAATGATCATTTTGATATAATATATTGAACATTTTTTAGTTATTTTTCATAATGTATTGGTATATCGATGCTTTTATTGCACGTATCAATGAATATATATAGAGTATGTTTGTATGGGACCCAAAATTGGGGGTGCGGGTCTAGAGTGTCAAATTTATAATCCTAAGAGACTCTAAAAATAATATGGGAGAAAATAAAACAATTTTACATCATTTAAAATATTTAGAATAAATTTTACCTTGACACTTAGGTTTCCCTTTTGTTGTTTCCTGAATACAAAGAGAGATTCTGATCAAATACATGAATGTAATAATATTAAATAAGTCTATACTTAAAAGCTTAAACCCTATGTTTTAAATTATTTAGAAAAAAATCACATCTATATTTTTAACCATTCATTACCAAGAATATCTACTTATAATTTTATATAATTTTATAATTTTTTAAATTTTATAAATCATGATGTTATTAAAATTTACCTCTTCAGTTTCTAATATCAAAGTAGAAAACATATATAATATAATTCCCATGAGTTTATTCCCCATAGTATAGTATTGATTTGTTTCTTCATATCATCATATGTACTAAATATCATTATTAATATCGTAAATAAAATATCAAAAAATTCATCTAAATGAATTTCTTACTTAAAAAACCATCTGTAGGAATGTTATAATTTTTCTTTCTTCCCCATTTTGTCTCCTTCATATATGATGTGTTGTTTTATAGATACATCATTAATATATTTTTGGAAAATAAATTTGGTTGAAAATTTACATGATAATTAATTAAACAATTCATTCATTTTTTTTCATTCTAAAAAGTTATGATACAAAACATGGAAAAATGAGATGTCTCATTTGGGATTACAATACCATGATAAATAGGCATAAAAAAATTATCCTAAAAGTGTGATGATGTTGTAAAATGTGTCTCTTCCTCATAATAAATATTATACCATTAAATTTTGGGTTCCATTTATCTCAAATAATGTCATGACCCATCCCAGTGTGGCCCACACCGCGACTCCCCAAGCCCACCTCCAATAGGCCAGGGGCTGGTGACTAGCACTGAGTAGGCATATCACGAACATGGGAGGCATTGCTTATGAACCTGTACACACACACACATTTCCAAGCCCACAAATTCTAAAATGTAAAAACCCTAAGGAATAAAAATGCATGAATATAACTAATCCCAACCAATAGAGTATGGCGGAAGGTAAAGTATTGAATGTTAACTGATCCAGAATACAAGCCCACCAAAACAAAAGTTTGAAAACTGAAAAGTCCAACCTGTAAAGACAAAAGGTACTGGGGATGATGCACGTAGCCGTAAGAACGCCTCAGCCTATAGGGAACTCAAAAAGCTTGGTCCTGTCCTGGTCTGCCTTGGACTCCGTCAAAAGGCTAGTCGTCTGCACAAGACACGACATGTGCGAGCAACGCCCATGTATAGGTGAGTATAAATATACTTAGTAAGGGACCCTGAAACCCACAACAAAGTACACAAAGTAAAGGTACAGTTAGTTATTAACATTATATATCTATAGAACATACAACACAAACAAGATATACTCAAAAACCAGACTTGTAGTCTAGAGACAAGTCGCGCAACCGCATACCCCCATAGGGATCTAGTTTGAAGATTCCATGATGCACTAATTCCAGGAGAACACACTCTACATGTCTTATAGTTCTGATGACTTCTGTCTGAGAAGTACTGTTCATTGAGAAACACCACGAGAGGTAGTTACACTCATTAAGGGAGACACACTCTTGAGTGGGAGAGATCACGATAGATAGATGCACTCATTATAGGAGAGACACTCTAGAGTGGGAAAGATCATGATACACAGATGAGGATGACTTCTAGGGCCATGGAGGATTCTGGGACTCATCCCAAATTCACCTGCAAAGTAGAAGATTGATTCCTGGTGAAGCTAGTCATGATGATGCTGGACTCTACCTAGGGTCATGAATGGATTGAGGATCTCGATCAAGGCCTCTCATGTTGATACCTGACTCTATCACAGAATGTCCTACTGAAGGGATCATACTTCTGTAAAAAGGAAATGATGCCTAACTTTCAAGGAAATTAGAAGAAGGGGAACTAACCAAAATGAAAGATGTCCAAGATTCAGTGGAAAAGAGGACCATGCAATTTCCTAAAAGGTACACAACGTGTAGAAAAGTTCTACGCTGTGTAGTCTGACCCCGGGTACTGCACGTGTACAACGGCCCATGTCGTAAGGATGGTCATATAGAAAAAACTGAGTACACAGCATATAGTACGATGTACACTCCATGTCTGAGTGATTGGGTTTGGATCCATGTACGTTAGCCATGTGCCCGTACACTGTCATGAACTCATGTACACCACCCCTTGTAACATGTACATGGGGTGACACGCATTACTGGCCTTGCCTGGCCATGTGATGGAGTACACTGTCGTGTACTCCATCCCGTGTCCGTGTACCCCCTGGAAACATGTCAAGTTCCGAGTAGCCGCCTCTCCCATGATGTACACGCCGTGTCGTCTGAAGCCGTGTAGTCTAACCCATGTCCTTGTACATTTCCAAGTACACGCCGTGCTTCGGGGAATGTCTAACACACCGTGTGATGAGGGTCACATGCCGTGTGATTCTTCTCTGGTCCCCTAAACCCTACTCACCACTTCCATTACTACACGTCATGTTCTTCGGAAGTACATGCCACGTATTTAAGAAATTTACAGAAATGACGCTCTTCGCCGGCGCACCACCTATGTAGCACCAATCATCGATCTGACTATTTGATCACTAGGAAACTCCTGGGTATTGGTTGGCCCAACTCCATTAAGCTTCTTCAAGTGTTTCTAGACCCTCTATCATCCCTAAAAACATTCTTTGATTTCTCCACATAAAGAACGCATAAGGAATGAACCTTCCCGATCCAGTTTGATTCGTTGTCCATCATCGTCGTCGCAACTTTGCAAGGTCGTTGTGGTGTCAATTCATCAATTTGGGATAGTTGCATCGCAAAACGGACACACAATGATCCATTGTTCATCACCCTACGAAGAACGCGAATAAACGCATGAATGAAAAGGGAAGAAATCCAAATAAAAAATTTGAAGAATGAACCTCCTTCATTGTTCATCACAGCGTTGATCTGATCCCGTTAAGATACTTAAATGTAGAAAACATCAACAAATATATTTAATGTGGATTAGTTCCCCATAATCATCCAAAATAAAGTCCCTCCCTGAAGAATTCATGAATCCGTGAATCAACATGTTCGAGGTTGATCCGTGTTCGTCGTTTAAATTTAAAGTCAGGGGAAACATAATAAAAATAACAAACCCTACCTTTAAGAAAGGATAAATCGTTGATTAAAGGGTCGCGCATCCATCATCGTCGTGATCCATCATCTTTGTTGGCAAGATGAATCTCAACTTCGATCAGTCATTGTTTATCACTAAGAGTTTTCTCCAAAGCTCCGCAGATTCTCGAGAGGTTTCTCTCAATCATCGCCATAGAGAAATATTCGATTATCCTAATGAGAAGGGAAACATATTTGACATCCTGTCACACTGTGGAATTATTGAGTTAGCATTTCTATTTCTGTGTCATTATGTGATGATATTAATGACTGAAACAACTTCCTCGTCGCTGCGCTGTAGCAAACATTTCCAAAAAGATATAAAATATAATGTACGGATTTATTTTATTTTATTTTACTTGAAACGTCCGAAAATTAACTTTTTCCCTCAACCCTATTCGGTCGAGGTTAGGCTCATTCATAGGTGACGTCGTCGTCCTGGAAGCAACGGTGCCCTCATTTTTTTAATTCGGGCATTCGTTTGGAACATACAACAACTGCGCACAAGTGCCGACTCACATAACATAGAAAAGTTGAAACCACCATTTCAGGATCACTGGGCCTCGGAATGATGTGCCGTCTTCGTACCCAGTATCAAAATAATTCCATATAATATTTAAAAGTAATGCACTGAAAAATCTGAGATATTACATTCTCCCCACCTTGGGGCTTTACGTCCTCGAAAAGATGAAACAAAGGATACTCAAAAGATGTTGGTATTGGGAATAGATCTGAGCCTCCTGCTCCAACGTTCTCTCTTGAAGATTCTCGTGCTACCCCCAGATGTGCACCAATGGAATCGATCACCCATGAAGGATCCTATCATGCCGATCCTCGATCTCCATCAGGTACTCAGTAAAGGTCACCATGTACTCGATGTCCAACTCACCCCAGTTGAGGACGTGCGATGGGTCATGCACGTACATCCTTAACTGTGACACGTGGAAGACATCATGTACCTGATGCCACTGTGGTGGTAGAGCTAGGTGGTACGCCACCCCGCCAACTCTGCATAGTATCTTAAAGGGTTCGATGAACCTCAGAGATAGCTTGCCGCCATGGCCAAATCATTGTAACCCTCGTTGAGGTGAGACCCAAAGAAAGACATGGTCTACCTCTTTGAACTCCAGAGGTCTTCGTCGTCTATCATCCTAAGACTTTTTTAAGCTCTAGGCAGTCTTCATCCACTCCCAGATGATCTGCACCTTCTATGTGGTAGCTCAAACCAACTCTGGACCCATGAGTGTGGACTCTCCGTCGTCAGTCCAGCAAAGTTGTTACCTGCATGGTCTCCCAAACAAGGCCTCAAATGGTGCCATACCAATGGTGGAGTGGTATCTATTATTGTAGGAAAACTCCACCAGTGGTTGGTGGTCCTCCCAACTGTGACCAAAGTCCAAGACTCAGGCTCGAAACATATCTTCCAGAACCTGAATGATCCTCTCTGACTGACCATCAGTCTAGGGATTAAACTCTTTCCTCATGCGTAGCTGAGTCCCAAAATCACCCTACAATCCCTTCCACAACCAGTATATGAAAAGGTCATTGCACTCTGAGACTATTTCTGAGGGGACTCCATGAAGCCGAAATATATCCTACACATAGAGGAGTCCCATTCTTTCTACGGAACTCTGTTCTTTGATAGCTAGGAAGTGGCCCGACATGGTGAGTCGTTCAATGATCACCCATATGAAATCATGAACCTTGGATGTCTGTGGTAATCCTGTCACGAAATCCATCGATATTACATCCCACCTCCACTCTGCAACTTCCAGGGGTGAGCTAATCCTTCTGGAACCTGGTGTTCAGCCTTCACCTGCTGGCATGTTAGGAATCGGGAAATGAACTCTGCTAATACCTTCTTCATGCTCGACCACTAGAACAGTCGTTGGAGATCCTGTTACATCTTTTCCACTATAGGACATACCTCCAAAAGAGATGCATGAAACTACCCCATGACCTCCTCCTGAAACGCCATCAGTACAATAGTACGTCCTCTGAAAAGAAGTATGTGATCCCCACCTTGTGAATATCCATCAAAAGAATGTCTTGTGGATAACTAAGCACATAAAGAAACTCAATTGACATCTTCTAGCTATTCCTCCCTAACAAACTGTAAGAGTGGAGGGGCGACAACCATCGACTGTATGTAGGCTGTATTTTTACTGTCCATGAAGAACAACTACAACGTGGCTAGCTGCTCTATCGCCTCACTCAACAGATGTGATCTCGATCTTCTGCTCAGATCATCCACCACATTGTTCCCCTTCTCATGAGTATAGATGATCTCAAAATCATAGTTCTAGGGGAACTCTTGCCAACACCTCTATCTCATATTCACATATTTCTGTGAAAAGATGTAGATGAGGCTCTTGTGGTTAGAGTAACCGATAACCCGCTCGCCCATAAGGTAGAGTCACCACATCTTCAATGCGAAGACTACCACAACCAACTCGAGATCATGGGTCACATAGTTCTTCTCATGTGGAAAAAGCTGGAATGAATGATAAGCAATCACTGCTTGCCTCTGCATCAGGACACAGCTGAGCCCGGTCCCCGATGCGCCGCAGAAAACTATGTACTTGACACCCTCCTACGACAACCTCAAGACTGGCGAGCTCGTCAAACTCTGTCCCAACTGCTCAAAAGCAAGCTAGAACTTCTCCATCCACATGAAGGGTATCCCCTTTTTAGTCAAGGCCGCCATTGGTGCTGATATCCAGGAGAAATCAGGAATGAATCTCTGATAATATCCTTCCAACCCAAGGATGCTCCACAACTCCATCACAACCCAAGGTGGCTCCCATGATATCACAACCTACACCTTGACTGGTTCCACAGCTACTCCATCTACTGAGATGACATGTCCTAGAAAGTGGACCTCTTGAATCTAGAAATGGAACTTTGTGAGCTTCTCATAAAGCTGGTTCTCTCAAAGTATGTCTAGAACCATCCGTAGGTGTCTCGCATGATACTCCTCTGACGTCGAGTACACAAGGATTCCGTCGATAAGGACCACTACGAATCGTTCCAAGTACGGCTATAATATCCAGTTTATCAGTCCCATGAACAATGTATGGGAGGTCGTTACACCGAAAGGCATCACCAAGTACTCATGGTGACCGTAGCGGGATCTGAATGCCATCTTCGGCATACCCTCGTGTCGCATGCGTAGCTGGTGATAGCCTGATTGATGGTAAACCTTTGAGAACCATTCTTCACCTCTTAGCTGGTCTAAGAGGTCAGCAATCCTTATCTGGGCACACTTGTTCTTCACTGTCACATGGTTCAGCCACCGGTAATCCACCCACAACCTCAGACTCCCGTCTCCCTTCTTTGTAAACAACGATGGGGCCACCTAGGGTGAAACACTAGGTCGCACGAAACCCTTGCTATGCAAATCCTCTAACTACACTCTCAGCTCGCGAAGCTCTGCAGGAGCCATCCGATATGTTGATGAGTAAATCGGTGCTGTCTCAGGGTGTAAGTCGATGTAAAAGTGAATTTACCAGTGAGGAGGTTACCCTGAAACATCTTCAAGAAATACATCCTCATACTCTACCACTACTTCTAGGAACACGGTCCTCACAACATCCACTGATCCGAGTGAAAGGATAGCCAAATAATGACCGATAGGCTACACCCTCCAATGCATAATCCCATTCTATACTGCCTAGGTTTCCCATTCTCTGAAAAAGGTAAACCTTGTTCCATCACGGCAGATACACCAAACTCTTAGACTAAGACAATAAGTGTAGGCATGGACTGAAGATAACCAATCCATACTGATAATGACGTCGTAAGGCATCGACGCTACAACCAAGAGGTTCCAACCGAAACTCTCACATATAAGGTTATGATCATAGTGTATGAAAAGGTGTTTGATCATCGAGTCTCCTCTCACAGGTGACTCCATGTGTAAGGATTGAGTTAATGGTTCTACTGGAATCTCGAGGTTTCGTACAAGACATGTGGATATGAAAGAATGACTGCACCTATCTCTATAAGTACAACAAATTAGGTAGAAAAGACACAGATCATACCTTGAATCATCCCTGGAGCCCCTGGGTCTTATGCCTCGACCGCATGCAGTTTTCCCCGCCCCTGTCCTTTAGCTCCCTGAGCCTGGTGTGGACCTCCTAGGAGTAGTAGATGGAGTACGTCAAAGCATATTCCACCACCCGAAGCACTCCCTACTCCTCTTACATGTCTGCCACTTGGCGGGCCTATCTTCTCCACTCTCTGCATCTACCTCGGTGGTCCATCCACTACTTCCATGTCACCAGCTCAACCGGTCCGACAATATCTGGTGAGATGTCCCCTACCATCGCATTCATAACATCATTTTTCCCTAGGATGACTGGATCCAGCCTGAGATCCATGGACTGTCGATCCTATGTCTTGGGTCCTCCTATGATGCCTCACATGTCCAGATCCATGAGCCTGACATCGGCACCCTGCTCTCGGGGACTCCGCACCTGTCTTCCTATTGCTGACTGTCATCAGCAATCTTTGCTCCGCCAAGAAGCTCTCGTTCACCAAGGGCTGCTCGAGCACTCTAGCATAAGTCGATATGCATAGAGGCACGACACTACCTCAGATGTCCCATTGTAGACCTCAATCAAAGTTCCGAGCTCTGAAGTACTGATCCCTGACCATATCGATCGAGTACCGGGCGAGGTTGGTGAACCTCGAGGATTAGTCAGCTACAGTCATACTACCTCGCTGAAGCTGAAGAAGCTCCTAGATGCACACAAATCTTAGTATAACTGGATAAAACTCCTCCCAGAAGAGTCTCTCAAACCCCATCCATGAAAGAGTCTCCTCATCATCAGTCTGTGTGGTCAGACTCCACCATCGTCCAACCGAACCCTAAAGAAGGCTCGCTCCTAAGATAACTATCTAGTCTGCTGGTGTCCTCACTAGAAGGAAAACTCTAGTAACTGCCTCAAGCCATTCCTCTGCCTCCTATGTGTCGGGCTCACCTTGGAACTAGAGGGGTCTCTATCTCTGTCACTAATGGAGCGTGCTCAGCCTGCGATCCTCATCGGTCGGTACCACAAGTACCACGAGGTGTTCCACTAGTGGTGGTATTGCGGGTGCACCACCGAGTAGAAATGCCTGGGGAACTGGTCCTTGTACTGAAGCCTCACCAATGAGGGGTTCATCCTCATGATTGTGATACTGAATCCTAGTGGGTATACATTGCAGAGTCATCCTTTAAGGAAACAAATGTACCACATTCAATGAGTATATCAGGATAGATGACACAAAGGACACGGAAAAAACAACCCATTCACATATGATTCATGTACCTTTCTTTTATTTCCCCACAACTAGGTTTTTCATGTACCAAGTCTAAAAGCATGTTATCAGAGTCCTGGTGTATGGATATGTCAGCTGCTGCACCTACACTGTAGTCTCAAGCCTGAAATTCGAGCTCGAAACACATAAAACCATTGCCCCAAACTCACAGACTCTTGGTCCTATGGTATAACTGACCACCTAAGATATAACTATGTCACGACCCGTCCTATTGAGTCCCGCTACGCGGCTACCCAAGCACACCTTCAATAGGCTAGGGGATGGTGACTAGCACCAAGTAGGCATATTACTAACATGTGAGGCATTGCCAAAGCACCTGTACACACACACACATATCCAATCCCCCAAATTTGAAATGTAAAAATTTTGAAGAACCAAAATTTATGAATACAACTAAACCCAATCAATATAGTATGATGGAAGGTAATGTACTGAAAGTAAACTGGGCCAGAATACAAGCCCACCAAAAAAAAGTCTGAAAACTGCAAAGTCCAACCTATTAACACAAATGGCACTGGGACTACTGCTTGTAGCCATAGTAATGCCTCGACCGGTAGGGAACTCAACAATATCGGTCATGTCCTGGTCCGCCCTGGACTCCGTCAAAAGGCTGCTCTTCTGCACAAGACACGACACATGCAGGCAAACCTGTGCAGTGGTGAGTATAAAAATACTAAGTAGAGGAACCCGAAAACCACAAAGAATTATACAAAGTAAAGGTAAATTCCACTATGCATAGTATATGTCTACATAACATACACCACCGACCAGATATAATCAAAACCCAGACCCGTAGTAGAGATACAAGTCACACAACCGCATACCCCCATAGCGAATCAGTTCGAAGATTCCATGAAGCACTCGTTTTGGGAGAACACACTCCACGAGTCTTATAGCTCTGAGGACGTCCGTCCGAGAAGTATTTTTCTTCGGTAAATGCCACGAGATAAAGTTACAGTCATTACGGGAGACACACTCCAGAGTGGGAGAGATCACGATAGATAGATGCACTCATTACGGGAGACACACTCATGAGTGGGAAAGATCACGATACACAGATGAGGATCACTGCTAGGGCCAAGGCGGATACCATGACTCATCCATAATTCACCTGCTAGGTATAGGATATATGCCCAGTGAAGTTGGTCACATCGATGCCGGACTCTACCTAGGGTCTAGAATGGATAGAGGATCTCGATCCGGGCATCTCGGATGGATGATTGACTCTATCACAAAACGTCCTGCTAAAGGCATCATACTCCTGGAAAAAGAAATTATTTTAAACATTAGGGGAAAGAGATGAATATGCACTAACCAAAACAAAATATGTCCAGGATGCGGTGAACAATAGGACCATACTGTTTTCCAAAAGGTACATGACCCGTAGAAAAGTTACATTCAGCGTAGTCTGACCCCGTGTACTGCTCGTGCACAACGACCAGTGTCATATGGCTGGTCATGTAGAAAAAACTGAATACACTGCATGTAGTACGATGTACACACTGTGTCCAAGAGACTAGGGTTGGGTCTGTGTACGCTGGTCATGTTCTTGTACACGGTCATCAACCTGTGTACACCAACCCGTGTAATCGGTACACTGGGTTACCCGCGTTTCTGGCATTGCCTGGTCCTGTGATGGACTACACGGTCGTGTACTCCATCCTGTGTCTGTGTACCCCCTAGACACACACCGTGTTCCACGTAGCTTCCTCTACCATACTGTACACGCCGTGTCTCCTAGATCCATGTAGTCTAACCCATGTTCGTGTACTTCTCAAAGTACACGCTGAGCTTCGGGGAAAGTCTAACACGCCATGTGATGAGGGTCACACGCCATGTGATTCCTCTCTGGCCCCCGAAACCCTAGACGCCACTGCCAGTACTACACGATGTGTTCTTCGGATGTACATATTGTGTATTATGGAAATTTCTAGAAATGACGCTCAACGTCGGCGTGCCTCTAGTGCTACACTGATCACTGATCTGGATGTCTGATCACCATGAAACTCCTGAGTTTTGATTTCCCCAACGCCATGAAGCTTCTTCCAGTGTTTTTGGACATCTTATTAGCCCCAAAAACATGCTTTGATATTCTCATGCAAAGAATGCTTGAAGAACGACCCTTCCCAATCTGGTCTGATTCATCATCTGCTGTCGTCGTCACACCTTCGCAAGGTCACTATAGTGAAAATTCCTCAATTTGGGATCGTTGCATCGCAAATCGGACACGCAATGATCTGTTGTTCATCGCCTTGTAAAGAATGCAAAGAATGCACAAAATAATAGGGAAGAAATCCAAATAAACAACATTTGGGGAACGAACCTCCACAGTCCTTCATCACGGCGTTTATCTACTCCCGTTAATAGGCTTAAATGGAGTATACGTCAACAGCAATAATCAACTTGTATTAATTCCCCATAATCATCCCAAATAAAATCCCTCACTTAAGAACACACGATTCCACAGATCAACATGTTAGTGGTTGATCCGCTTTCGTTGTTTAAATTTAAAGACGGGGGAAATAGAATTAAAATAACAACCCCTAAATTTAAGAATGGTTAGATCATTGATGAAAGGGTCACACTGCCATCATCATCGAAATCCTTCAACTTCCTTGGTGCAGTGAATATCAACTTTGATCTGTCATTGTTCATCACGGAGAGTTTGCTCCAACACTCCGTGGATTTTCCATAGGATTCTCTCAATCATCGCCAACGAGAAATATTCGATTATCCTAATAAAAAGGGAAACATATTTTATGTCCCATCACACTACGACATTAATGAGTTAGTGTTGCTGTTTCTGAGTCATTATGTCATGACATTGATGACTAAAATAGCTACCCCATCGTTGCGCTGCAACTGAAATTTCCAAAAAGAAATAAAATAGACTTTGCGAATTTATTTTAATTTATTTTACATAAAAAGCCCAAAAAATAACTTTTTCCCTTGACCCACGCCGGTCGAGGTTTAGCTCGTTCTTAGGTGAAGTCATCGTCCCACACGCAATGGTGCCCTCATATTTTCAAAACTGGGCATCGTTTTGGAAACTTCCATAACCGCGCACAAGTGTCGACTCACATAACATAAAAAAGTTCAAACCACCATTTCTGGCTCACTAGGCCTCAGAATGATGTGCCGTCTTCGTGGATGGTCTCAAATTAATTCCATATAATATTTTAAAATAATACATAGAAAAATCCGAGAAATTACAACTAATTTTTTATGATTCCATTAAATATTCAATGAAAAATATTTATGTGTGAACCATAGAAGAAAATTCAATGGTTTAGATAACATGAATTAACAGTTAAATCTAAGTGGTTGTAAATCAATGTTATTTTTTATTTTTTTTATCAAAGTACCCCTTTCAATTTTAATAAAATATGTTCTAAAACTTATTTAGTGTAGAATGTAAATGGGTTGCACTTAATATTTTTATGTTGCCCATTCATAATAAGGGAGGACATATCACTATTGTATGGTGGTTTTAATCACACAAATTATCATTCATCTAAAATAAAATACTATCTGTGAAATGTTAATTTAAATGAATCTAATACCCTACTATAACAGAATAGTTTAATAAAGAACAAAATGTTAACATTAAATTTCAACTACTAGTATCCTAGAAGAACTAACTCAATGTGCTAGCTCTGACCGACCAAAAAAATTTATAACCAAAATATAATTCCTTTTCCAAAGTTGTAGCTTCTTTTCTCCACCATTTTATTTTTCCTTCAAAATCCAAAATGAATAGTTCATACAATAATTTAATAAAAATACACCAAATTATGAATTCATATAAATTAAATAATGTAACCTATTTTTAACAAAAAATCATGAAATATAGCTGTCAAACATCCCATAGTTAAACCATTTCTTTTCCTCAAGTATAAAATATTCACCTAATAAAAAAGGATTCTCAATTTTCCACTGTATAATTATAATGGTAAATAAAATGAATTAAATATCATCAATGAATAATCTCTCATCCTTTAAACAAGGAATATATTGACAACTCCTTAATTATTAGAAAGTCAAAGTTAATCACGTGTTTTACCTTACTACATTAAATAAATATAATCTTAATTTCAATATTTTAATATTTATCCTTTATTTATCACAAAAAAAATTCATTTTTGAAATATAACACTCTTCGATTATTTTTTTCATTATTAAAATAATACATTTAGTAGAGTTAAGTTCATACCACACGTACAATTATCAAAGGAATTTTCTTACAATAAATATCAAATATTCAAACCCAAAATATAAAATATAATATTTAATCAAGAATAATTCATGATAAGATTAAAATTAATATGATTTTTATAGTTGGTTTGTAATTTATTTGAAAAAAATAATTGGTCCCAAAAATGAGTTTAAATCTAAAGCACATAATATGATAGAAAATAAAAAATCTCAAAAACAATTTTCCTCAAAAATGAAATGAATCAACATTTCCCATCACATATCAAGGATAATAAATCACATGAATTAGTAAAATAAAAGATAATAACTTTTTCAAAAATTAATTTTCAATAATATTTTCAATATTTTTGAACAATTTAATTTTTATTTTTAGAATAATTTTTATTTTTAGATGGTAAATAATGAATAAAAATAAAAAATAAAATCTTGATCCTTTATTATAACCATGTGATAATACTTCACATATTTTAACAAGATAATAAATCCCCTTCACAAAATTATCATCATCTTCCCCCATTATTAATCTATTTTAGAACTTAATAATTTACCCATAGTAGGGTAAGGATGAAAACAAATACTTTTAATGCTACATCCTTGTTGAAATCATTCATGGATTTTAGGGACATAAGATTAATATTCAAGGAATTTTCATGTCATAACGGAATAAAAGGAACAAATAATGAATATTTTCAAATCATATTAATGAGACTTTATTCTTTCATATGCTTGATAATATATTAATGAAAATTATGTTAAATTTGCATGCCTTATGTATATATCAAGAAAATGTTATAAGAAAGAATATAAAAAATCTGGTATATATCCTTCTCTAGAATAGGATAATATGAATTAGTAAAATAAATTACGGAATAAAAAATAATAAAAACCAATAAATATAAATTTTCTAAAATACTAGCTAGAATTTTTTATAAGAGAATATCATATACCTAAATCAATTATGTATTCCATGTCTTGATTAATCCAATTAATATCATCATTCTTATCTCTACTCATATATCCATTATATTATCCTTAAAATATTGTTGACAATGACATTAACAACGACGAAGAACTAGATTTTCAAAAAAATTCAACATTGACGAAAAATATTGAAAAAAATATATTTGTGTATTTGAAATTTAGTAAAACCAATAAATTTTATGAAATTAAATATAGGTAACTAACAAAAGATCTAAAATATCACTATAATATTATCTTACTATATCCCCTTTTCAATTTAATTTTTCTTGTCTTATCCCATTGAACATCATAGTCCTGTAAAATTGAAAAAACCATGTGAATTTTTATGGTAAAAGAAAATAATTAATATAAAGAAAAATAGTAATTAAATATATTTCCTAAAAAATACAAATAATTTATTATAAAAAATATAATAAATTTTTTCCTTTCCACATGAAAAGATATTTATTTTAGTTTTTTCATATAAACCATGAATATTTTTATTGTTACATGAGTGTGAAATAATGTTGTCCAGACATGATTTCCCCATGATAAATACCAAAAATCACTAGATGATGATCTTATTCTCCTTTTATTGAATTAATGTCAATAGTGTTTTGAGAATAAAACCAAAATTTGGACTATACAAATCGTTGAACATTTAACTATATGGATTACACACTTTGTATTACCCATCCATTACTTAATGATAGTATCTTTCATCAAAATATCATTAATATTCCTGATCATTTTAGCAGCCATCTCATACTCTTCTTCTAATTAATTGTAAAATGAGTGTTTTGATTATTTATCCTCCAATATTTCAGTAGTTGTAATTGTTCTTTAATTGGATTCATCGGATTAATCATTAGTCATTAGAGGCTACCTCAGATTCAACCAAAAATTAATCATTGCCTTCTTTATTTATCCTTGATACTATCCTTAAAGTTTTATTACTACTTGGGTACCTCCTTGAATGACTTAAATTCTATTTATAGTATCAATAATTGATGATAATATTCCATAGAAATTATAATCCTTAGAAGAGTTTATCAATATTTATTGGGTATGGATGTGAGCCACATCCACAAAACGACTAGATCTTATCTTTGAGTTGATTAGTTTTATATGTTAAATTTATACCATGTATGGAAATTTAAATGTGTCCACTAATTATTCAACCCATTTCAACCATCAAAACATGAATAAAAATAGAACATTAAAATAAAATTCAAATAAAAATATAACTAAAATAAAAAATAGATAGATAAGGGAAAATGCTTATTATATTATATATAATTAATGATTTAAAACACCATTTCCTTGACAAAAACACTGAAAATAATGTTTACCATAGATTGTAATTAGTTCCTAACAGGAAATAACTATGTCAGAAAATACAAATAAAAACAACACAAAATAATAAATCTACAAAATTGGAGAATATGAATGAAATAACTTATGTCAAATGCATAGAGTAAATGGTGAAAACTATTTAAAGAATAACTACAAATTTAACATATAACATTACAAGAATTAACACTTTTATATGATAAAAAAATGAAGATGATAATACTGATAAATTTTTTAATTTAGGTTTTTTGATTAATGAAACTCAAATTATATGAATAAATATACTTGAAATTGTAAAAATCATGTATATGTGAATACCTTGTTCTAGGTAGACATTATATAATGAATAAAATTTTATTTTGTCATCATCCAGCTTTTCAGATTATTATGAAATTTGGCATCCCAAGATACATATTTAAATATAAAATATTTATAGCCCAATTTTAATTGTGAAAAATAAAACATAGATAATAAAATAAAAAACACAATATCACTCAAAGGCAATGTTCAAGCCCAAATAAATGAAAGAGATTAATTTGAAAAATAAAATGAATAAAGAAACTAAATATTAATTACATTAAAATAAATAAACATAAAAAAATAAATTCCATTTCATTAAAAAAATATTCTAAGTAAAAAACTATCTAATTTTTTCCATGATAGGGGTATAACAAAAATAAAATAAATGAACAATACTTCAGATATTCTAGTCAACACTCCTTTGAGTTTAGAAGCATAGGATTCTCATAGAGTTTGATTATTTTTATTGAACTATAGTCCAATAAATTAAAAATAAAATAGAACACCTCAGATATTTATATCATATGTATCATATCTTCATTAAAAATTCTAATGAAATGATTTTTATTTTATTTAATGTTAACTGTATAGATGTAATGTAAATCCTAATGGAATTACAATATTTTATCCCCTAAGGTTATTTATATAAAATTATCAAATAAATATATAATATATTGGAAAAAATATTTGTCATGGATATGTTTAATAGATAATTTTCTAAATACTATAAAAAATTAAACCAAAATCTCACCATTACACAGAGATCCTTGATTCAGTGTGATACCTACCATAACCTGATCGACATGTGACTATGATTATTTCACATAATTGATCTTTTATCATTTTTAATCATTCCAATGAATTCATTAATAAAATAATATCAAAAAAAAACATTGGATTACTTATTTTGAGATATTACATTTGAATTGTGATGATACTTCCCACAAACATTCCACTAATTTTTTCATTCAATGTTTTATCTGTACATTTCCATCATAAACCATTGGAGTATACATTACATGTGTGTTAATTTCATATATCATAAAAATTAAGATAACAATTTGGATAATGATACATAATATTTCACAAGTAATTTTATTTGGAATTTATACTACATTTTACATCCCTAAGGTTGAGATCGAGATCCATCCTTAATATTAATGGAGGATCTATCATGTTGTGAAACATGTATACCTGACATGACCAAAATATAAGGAATATGAAGGATATAATGTCTGGATGAGGTCATTACACTAAATCTTCATGTTGTTTTATTTTTTACTACCATAACAAAAATTATATTCTCTATAGATAATTCACTGATATTGTTGTTATTTATATATTCTTCCATGAGATTCCTTTACTAGAACATCTAATGGTACTGACTTGTGTCATGTCCATTTGGATTTCATAATTGCTAGTTACTCCCAATACGATGCCTTTGATCTGTTAATGAAATTTCCTAGTACTTACCTAAGGTAAGGGACAAGTCATAAAATACAAATCATACCCCATTCAAGTTACTATATTGCTTGTTCAATGCCTTCTGTTTAGTCAGATTCTCTAGTTTTATAGCTTGTGATAGACATTATTTTTTACTTCTACAGAACATTAATTATTTAAAAAAATATTATCTTAAACTATTTTTTCAATTGTTTATCAAACCTTATATACAAATATAATATTATATATGAAATCAAAAAAAAATTAATTATGTAAGAAAACCCATAAAAGATGATAACTATCAATAAAAAGTTATGCATGAAATACATCCTTCACCTTAAAATGACACAGTATTTTTTCATGTAGATTTCCATGAAAAAATCCATGATTTATGTTAAACTACCAATCTAAATTCATCGTCATTAATATAAATAACCAAAAAAGAATTAATATTCATCATTTTCTATTTGTATTTCCCAAATCACGTATTCAGCTTTATGCATGATGAATACTTCTATAATTCCCATTTTGTGGGAATCATATCCTTCATAATAGATTCCCAATCAAGGAAATCCTTATTCTAAAGAATAAAAAAGTTATTATAAAAATATTAGTTAAACACCATTGTATCACGAATTCCATAGTTCATTTTCCATGGAATGGTGGTGCTCATTTCCATTTTTTTAATTATAAAAATATTGGATCATCAAAATTCGGTGCAACTAAGTACAAAAAACATGTTTAATACTCTACCAAAAAACCCCATTTGTAACACATGTGAATGGTTTTAACTACTACTTCATATAATTATAGTCCATTTTAAATATGGTCTACAATCATTCATACTAAATTATCATTAAATTTTCCAATACCTCTTTTATACTCATTTTGGGTAGCCAACATAAAATAATGCATCATGCATTTCCCCTCGAGATTTTCTTCATCAATGAACATTATCTATTGAGTATTTTTAACTCCATACATTATCAATCTCCTTCAAATAACAATATATACTAAAATAGACATGTTAATCCTCATAAAACATCCTTAAAAATTATTTAAACCTTATGAAATGTTTTTAAAACAAATAACATATCATTCTAATATAGAAATCTAATAATTAAGTTGAATTAAATACCCATTTTGTATGGAAAATAAATATTTCTTCATAATAAATTACATTTTTTTATTTTAAATATATGTCTTTAGTGTTATTTCTTATTTTAAAATATTAAATTAAATTTAAATCATTATATGTTTTTAAAAGTATATTAATATTCATTTTATGGATTTATATTTATAATTTTTATTTAGAATATCATAGAAACAAATACATTCATACATGAAACAAGATGTTTTTTTTCAAATAAATATCCATTATTGCACAATTATATTATTTTAATATATATTTTATACTTTAAACTAAATATCTTATAAATAATTTTGTATTTTAATAAAAAAAATCATATATTGAATCAACGAGTTGAAAATAGATGAAAACTTTTTTGTTATTAATTTTATAGGTACAAGGGCATGATGTAAAATAGGGACTGTTTTTTATAATCAATTGTTTTTATGAAAAATTACTATATCAGTTTATCAATGGTTTTTGTTTTAGATGAAATATAATTATTACTTAATAAAACTTATATTTATATTCAATATTCTAATTCCTTGGAATTATATAATGAGTGTTACATTTGAATTAAAATTCTTTTTAAAAATGAGGGTGCATGTTTGAATTGAACATTATAGACCATTATCAATTATGTGGATAGACTATTATGGATCACATGAGAAGGGTGTAAAAAAATTAACTCAAAATATACAACAAAAATTAGTTTTAATTTGAATTAATGAATAAAAATTGGATATAATTTAAGTAAAACATGAGAAATCATTTCTAAAATTTGAGTATGATTTGAAAGTTAATTATACTACCAATAAAAAGATATTTTTGTTGAATGATATGAACCAATATTGAAGTAAATAAAATATTTTTTAATTTATAAAATATAATAAATATCAAATAAATACTATCTAACTAATAATATGTAATATATATATATATATATATATCAACGAAATTATTCAAATTCATATTCAATACTGAGACAGTTTTTAAGAAACATCATAAATGTAAAAAATAGCGAATTATGTGTTAAAAATTGATTAAATTTATATGTGAAAAGAATATCCAATTTTAAGAGCTCATTATTATAATTCATAAAATATGTAAATATTATAAATTGAAATCCATAATTTACCAAGGGTTTTAACAATCAAATGAAACGATTAATCAACAAAATCTCTATAAATGAGATATAATGTTAAAATTTGTTTATACATTACTTATAAATTATATAATATTTTAATGATGTATATTTTTATTAAGAACTCATTTAAAACCACATCTAGTTCAATTATAGGCCATTTTACACTAATAATTGATGTACATAATCATTAATGAATGAGTTTGTGAAAAATTCCAGCAAATATTTTCAGTAAATGGGGAATACCTCTACCCATTTCAAACCAAACCACATATTCATTTCTTTCTCTATAAAATTTAAATTTTATTTAAAATATATTCCCATATAACATTTTAGAACATTTATATACAAGAATAAAACCCAATAAATTCCTTAAAAATATTTCCTTTAAGTGAAGAATGCAATTTTCAACTTTAATACCACATTTTTCTATATTTGTTTTATATTTCATCACATAATACCATTTCTTGAATCAAATGTAATAATATTATTTCATGTAATTTACCTAGATAAAATTTTATAACAACAGTATTATAAGGAAATATGGATGTGTTTATAAACATTGTTTCTTTGTAGTATGTTCTTGTTTGGATCAGCTAAACTATTTACGTGAATGATTGAATATTTTTTCTTAATTATAAATTTGAAAATTTAACTATGGATCTATATTTAATATTTATGATATTTAATAAAAACTTATTTAATTTATTTCTTGTTTTTTTTGAAATATTTTTTATTACAAATAATCATTTTAATATTGAAAAAGTTAAATGAAAGGAAAACAAAATAGATTCCTTCATTTTTAAATTAGTCATGTAAATATCATTGTATGAGTATATTAAATTTTAAATAATTATAATAGTATGGTTCCTATAACATTATAATTATATAGATGATGAAATCATAAATAATTAATGATGATCGAGAAAAGATAACTAAACAAGAATAAAACTTCAGAACTGTTAGAATTCGATGATGTGTATAAATTAAATAAAACATTAAAATTAATAATTTAATAAATAGAAGATATTTATAATAAATTAAATAATTATAAATAAGTTTAATAATATTTTAATTAATGTTATTATGTTGATTATAAAGATATTTAGAGTGCATTAAAACACGTCCGGAGTTAAGGTTTGAGATTTACCTCATAATTTATCTTACTATTTGAGATTATCTATAATTTTTGATTGGATATTTATCATCCTTTTATATGAGATTCATGTTATTTCAGAATTTTATAATTCTAAATTCCATATATTTTGGTTCATTTATTAAATTGGGATTTGGATATTGTACCATTCCATTATTTAAAATTCATATCATCCCCTATCTCTAAGAGTTTTGTTCTATTCTATTTTCAACAATTCATATGGATGTTTTCCATTATTATATTTTTAAAAACTATATTTATTTACTTTCCCATTCCATTGGATTATATTTACTTATATTTTATTCATTATAAATATATCATAGTTTATGAAATTTTTATTCGTAATTATTTATTTATTTTTTAGGTTCCTAAGAAAGATTAGTTATCTACATCAAAACCCTTTTATATAATAATATTTGATATCAGTTTCTTTTTCTACGAAATAAATTTATTTATATTAATGTTGTGATTTTATTTAATTTTATATTCAATATGTATTATATAATCCCAATCTATTATTTTCATAGTTTTATTTTGGTAATTTTATTTTCTTATGCCTCAGAATTGTAACTCAAGTAGAGATGTGATTAGTTGACATTATTTTTATAATTAATTGAAGATGAAGATAATTTGTTATTGGATATAGATAAAAAATTCATTGGCTAATAATTTAATTTTAGAGAAGTTTTATTATAATTAAATAGATATGGAATAATATTGCATGTTATTATGAGTGATTACGTGTGATATGATTATGATGTTTTAATAAGATTTCATTATTAATTTATGTTCCAAATTATTTTATATTTTTTTTATAATCCTATCGAGGTTATATCGACAATGAAATATATTTTACCTCCCTTATTTGGTTTATTTAGTGATTTAATATTATATTTCTAATTATTTTAGGTGTGTTCAAGGCATCTTCTTATGACATAGACATGAACCACATTTAATATCAATTTTTCTAATGTGTTTAATTCCTTAAAGAGTTTCATATCCTTTTTACAATTTATTGTTTTGTTTTTTTCTATTAAATATTTCTTAATGTTTTTATATGGTTAATGGATGATTGTGAAACAAATCAATGCCAATTTTATTGTTTTTTATATTATCCTTAACAGAGGAAAGTTTAAAATTTATAGAACTAGTTTTATAGTATAAATGGATGCTTATAAAGTTAAAAAATGAGGATTTTATTATAATAATTATAGTTTATATGTCTATAAATCTATAACCCTTAAGGTCATGGGGATGTAGATATTTTAATATTTATAAAACGATATGTAATTATAGGATGCCACTTTTTTAGATATTCTGATTATGTATCTGAGTAGGGATTGAATAAATTTATAGGAATTTATAGAGGTTGATGATTATATTTTTATAGTATTTGTTAATAATAAGGGTTTAATATTTTATTTAGTTAATTGTTTTTAAAATAATATTATGATACTTTATGTAATGGATATCATGATCATTTTGGGAAGGGGTTAATGGATCATTGCATCTTATGTGTTAATATTTCGAATAAATTTTTGATTTTTGATTTATATAAGATGATTTTTAATTTTTTGGTGATTATTAATATTATGGATTAGGTAAAAAGGATTTTTCAATAAAACATAATTTATTATAAGATGGATTAAATGTTTCATTTGAGTAATTTTTTATATTCATTTGACTGTTTGATATAATATATATACTATTTTTATTACATTCATTAATCATATTTTATTTTACTAAAAATTAGTTGATGCATTATATATTTCTTAAGAATAAATTTAAAAATCAAAAAAAAATTATAAATATCTCTTATAATAATATATTGTACATTTTTTTCATATTTTTGTTATTTTTTTTTATTAATTCAAAAAATAATCCAATATCTTGAAGAGGTTCCCAGGGATGGTGGGGAAAATCACATATGACCCACTATCTAATCCTAATGAACTTATTTCAATTGTTTTTAGAAAATATTATTCATGTTATTTCAATACCTTTTCTTGTATTCAAATTACATCTATTAAAATATATGATATATTAAAATCACATTCCTTACATTGTAACTTCCATAGATTATGGAATGTTTTTTTTATGAAATATTAAAATCTCAAAATCTTCTTATCGGTTAACAAGGAATGTAGTATAATTTAATTTTTTTTTCAAGAGGATTCAACTCTTTTAATCACCCTTTTATTTTCAATAATCTTCATATTAGTGATCCTTCAATCAACATATATTTTCGTACGATATATTTACAAGTGTTACATAGGTAATAAATGATCCACAATTTACTAAATCTAAATTTCATTATACTAGATCATATAATTAGTATCAGGTTAATTATTATGATTAAAAAAACTATTTTTTAAAAAAAAAATTCAAAACTATATATTTAAAATATTATCTAAACTTTAAATGTACCAAATTTTTTGGATAGATAATATAAACTATTTTAAAATTGTTTTTTGTGTTTTTAACTTCTTGTTCCCTTATCATTTGTAAATAAATGGACTATGATCAATAACATTATGAATAATGTAGATATTATATATTTAATTTTATGATTTTATTAAATAAAATTTTAGCATAAAATGTGACCGAATTTATTATGATGCCCAATTGTGAAATTGTGATATTAATATTTGATTGTGTGAGGAAAGTCTCACAGGGTAATAAAATTATATATTTTTAGGTTTTATGGAGAAATAATAAAATTGAAATGTTTAAATAATGGAATGTGAGGGGATAATTATCCATAATGGTTTTTCAAATTATTAAATATTTTGAGGATGTAATTTCATTATGTGGAGGTAGAAAATACAATTACCAAAATATTATTGTGATTTTTCACTTTTCTAAATTATTTTTTTGTTATAATTATATGAAATTTTATTATGAATAAAAATCTAGTTTAGGATAAAGGAAATTATAATTATTTAATTTTGATAAAAAATTACGAATTTAGAATTATAATATTCTAAAAGATTCATACAAGAATAATGTAACTATAAAAACAACATAATAAATAGACCCCATGATTGAGGTATACTTCACTGTGGTATTTCATGAGAATCATAACACAAATTATAATCGAATAAATAACTATAATTAATTAAAATATAAGGCCCCAACCTTAAACCTTACTTAATCTTGAGTTATTATAAGATTACATGTAACACCCCAAGATTTTATAGTGTGTTATTTCTTCAAAATCATTCAATAACTTTCATTACACGAAACACCGATTTCAATTACACCATGACTTACCAAACAAGCCATTCAAAAGAGGTTATGAATAGTATTAGATAAATTTTAAAGTTTATGTAATCCTTATAATTTTAGAATCCATATTATGAGTTTCTTAAATATAATGCAAGCACAAATTCATTTTCAGTATTGCACTTTTATCAACTTTTAATAGTTAACCATTTTTAAATACAATATTTTAATCTTTTTGACTAAATTGGGACATCAAAAATTTAAAATGAAACATCCCAAGCTTCCACGGTACGTTTTCTTTGAATAATACAGTAGCGTGTGTTGTACGCAACCTTGAGTTTTAACACACACCACAACCAATCAAACTAGCCGTTATGAATAGTAATACCTAATTTTTGAAATTATATATATTTTATATTTCAAAATGGACTTCATTTTTGGATTCGTAATATCGAATTTATCCTAAGGTGAAATTTTGGTACTTTTCGGATAACTTTCATATTTTGATGAATAGTGAAAATTACTAAATTTTAATTAAAAACAACTTTTTAATCAAAATAATTAATAGTGATAAATTATGAATTTGAGTGGTTTTAAAGTATATTTAGAATATATTTTTACCATTTAATATAATGTTGGTCATTGGACATAATTTTACAATTAAACCGAACATAAACAAGTGTCAATCTTTTGATAGTTATTATCTCTTAAAAACACGCTTTTTGTTTTGACAGCGGGAATTAATTTTAAATTAATTTCTGCCACTTCTGTGTTTTGAATTTAGAAAAATGGATTCCATATTTGGAATCAGGATATTTAAATTGTGTAAATAGGTAACTTTTATTTTTAGACATTTTGAATAATTACTGCGGTAAATATTTTATTTACCATGGTTAAGGGTAAATCCGGTAAATAAGGGTTAAAAAATAATATTATAATAATACTAAATTACCCTAAAACGTGTCTTACCCTATTGGTTGATACATGGTCGACCATGGGCATCTTTGTGTCAATTTTGGGACCCCATGGATCCACTTGTAAGTGATAATGACACTTTATTTTAATTAAGTTAAAATGAAAACAAAAATGACACAAGCATATATCTTTTAGAAAAACAATTTTTAAATAGGGTTATATATGTTGGATTTTAGATTATAAATATTCATTAGAAAGATAAAAAGATTAACTACATAATGATATTTTATTTATAATTTTTAGACATTAAATAATTTATTTTATTTATGACACAATGATGATGCAGTAATTACTATAATAGTGAAAAATTAAACTAATTGATATTATAAATACCCAAATAAATATAATATGAAACTTTTAATGAATTAAACTAATTTTCTAGGATAATATGATATATTAGGATTGATTTAATTGACTTTGTTCGAAGTAATCAATCTGTTATGAGTTTCACAAAAATCAACTATTGAATAGTGTCAAAATTGACATAAAAGAGTTCTTAAAACAAATATTATATTATTAATTGATATTAAATTCCTAAAAATCTAAGGTTCGGCCAAGAGACTTATATTATGATAGGTTAATAATTAATGGACCACTTGGGGGTCTCTTGGATGTATATAGTAAGTTTATTAACCATATTATATAAAAATACAAAGAGACATTGTAAAAGTGAAACTAATTAACATAGAGTTAATACTTAAAGATAAGGTTAATATAAGTACCCAAACCTGTCTAAATTCTATTGGATGAGTTGTTTTCGACCTATCCCCACCTCATCCTTTTAATAGTCAACTTTGGAGCCTTTAGAAACCGAATATGAATTTATTATAAATTAATATTTCTAGCTTTTCCAAAGGTGCCCCTCACCCCTCTTATAAAAGGGCACTCCTCCTTATCTTTTCCTCACACCTCTCAAGCCACTTGGCTCGTCCAAACTCTGCCCAACTAAGCTCCCCACATCCCTCTCCTCCTCCTTGAAGCTTCCCATTAGGCAGAAAGCATTTCAACAAGTCCTTTGGTTCCAACCAAAGTGAGTTACCTAAATTAAAGGTAACGTTTTCTCTTAAATTATTTTCATTTATTTTGCTTCTTCAACCCCCAAACTCTTTTTATTTCCTTTCTTTTGTAACAACACCAGTATCCTAAATATACTAGAATGTTGTTATAAGAAGTATTCAAACTATACATACACACAACTCCATCTAATGGATGATGAACATAATGTTTCTGTGGATGGCAAACTAACGCCTCACGAAACGATGATTGTTCAAATACATCTTACCACCTCTCATGGTGGCCATTATGATGGCACTACAATTAAATATGATATTAATGATATATATTTTATATATAAGCTTCTGTAATTCCATTTTATTTCATACCATTATTCGTTTCATGTTGTATATACATACGATAATTTCATTTGAGGAAGTGCGGACTACCGCCCCCTTAAAATGATATGACTCGTTCATACCACACATGGAACGTATAAAGGATGGTGTTAATGAACTTAAGTAACATATATAAAATGTTATATTATACTGGAATAGTAATATACCTATGTATCATTTGGATTCGATTCTTTTAAAATAAAAATTAAATGGAAGTAGCGTTCGTGCGTACGTACGGACTACCGTCTCCACGAACGCGATGAGATTCATTCTCCATCGTATCCATTCAAGTATAATTATCATTTAATGATTTAAAAATGATGTTTGAGGACTTCATATCATTCTGGATATGAATAAGATACAACAAACATGACTTATGTAACAAAACATATAAAAGAAAATGAGTAAGTTAACACCCGAAACGACGTTAATACTAAGATATTATAATCAAATCAATATTAAAAGATCATATATGATATCATATTAATGTATATGATTCTTGTATAATTTAATAACAATTATTTAACCATTATACAGGAGGTTAACCTTCCCCAACCAAGGAAAAATACAAGGTAAGGGTTATTTCACAATCTCTTCATTATCCGAGGTTGTATTATACGTAATAATCTACTGGGATCTCTTTATCATCCACATCCATGTTTCTTCGAAATGTATTTCAAAACATTTTTACTATTTACAAGAATATGGGTTAAAGTCATTTATACCCTTGTTTGACTTTTTATAAGAGGTTTATAAAGGAATCTTTCCATCGTTTTCAAAACAAGGTCCTTTTTAACCTTTTCGACAGAATTGAGATAAGAATGTTTTTTTTACTTATACGGCGGGTGCGGTTATTTTCCGCCGTTATAAAATCGTCAAAGCTTTCCTTACAAGCTTACAAGAATATTTTCAAGAAAATGTTTTATTTTATATGGCTCTTAAATGATTTCAAAAATAGAAAGAGATATTTCTCTAAAAAGTGTTTTGATTTCATCTATGTCAACATCCTTTAATGGATTTTACACTTATTTGAAGTTGATTTATTATAATACAAAACTTCTATATTGTATTGAAGGTTTTGTGATATGTTTGACTGTGGATGTTCTATTTTATACCATTCATAGTTTATGGTGAAACTATTGACATTTCGTATGCTAGTTTTAATCCGAATGTTTATGTTATATTTCAAACTTTTCTTCAGATGAATGTGCTAAACAAGTATGTTCCGGGTTGGGGACCGGTAAAAGTAAGCCCTCCAGGTTGGGGACTGGTAAAAGTAAGCCCTCCAGGTTGGGGACTGGTTAAAGTAAGCCCTCCAGGTAAGGGACTGGTAAAAGTATGCCCTCCGGGTTGGTGTCCGGTTATTAGAGGCACTCCGGGTTGGTGTCCGGTTATTAGAGGCACTCCGGGTTGGTGTCCGGTTATTAGAGGCACTCCGGGTTGTGTTCTGGTTAGAAGTAACCCCTAGGTCTTGGGATGAGTCCTAGACAAAGAAATTAACGTTTAGCATTATGCATTCCAACATTATGAAAGTGGTTATTGATTTCTGCATGTGATTATTCGATTGGTAGAATATCCATGTGAACAAGTAAATGGAATTATTTCATTTTACATTTGCCATACTATGTTGAAGTTCAATTTTAAAAGGCTTTTGTTTTAGTAATTCATTGCCTTAAATGTTTATGCTTATTTTGAATGTTCCGCTATATTGTTATCCTTACTGGGCATTTGAGCTCACCCCTTTTCTATGTTTTATTTTTCCCAGGTAGTGAAGAAGTAAATTATGAATGACTTGCAGGGATATTATGAGGGGTTAATAGTGTGGATATGAAGACTTTGTTGTTGTAGTAGTTTTTCACTTTGAAATGTAATGTAAAACTTTATGATTATATCTAGTGTTTCCAAGGCTACTAAACCAATCGGTCTTTCGAGATTTGATCTTCTTGTGATCATGCCAATGTTATGTAATTAATGCACCGACTCTGGGTAGCTGGGGTCGGGGCGTTACAGTTGGTATCAGAGGAAGTTTAGTACAAAACTTGGAATCTAGATTTAGATAAACTCTGATTAGAGCACGAAGACCTAAGATGAACTTTGAGGATTAGTATAGAAGAACTTCCTAAAATTTTGGTATTGTAGAGATTTTGTGAGTTTTCCGAGCAATACATCCCTGTCTGGATACGAGCAGGTAGAGGCGGCTCTGGCACAGATGTACCTAGGGGTAAAACCCGAAAACACCGCTTTGAGCTAGACTCGAACGGGAACTGGTGCACGACAACGGGCCTTGCTGCACTCTTGGTTACGACACTCCCGGGGGATATGCTTAGGATAACTCTCATTTTCTTTACAAATCATTTTGAAGGGATTATGAGTATATACTTCCTCAAAGAAAACATTCTTATGATTATGGATTATATCCATAAATAGTTCAATTTATGTTAAGTGTTTTATAAGTATGGGATTATGTATTTTGATTCATAAACTGATCTAGTTTATGCCATTGTTTAGAAATGGCGCCCAGTAGAAGGAATGAGAACTCCAAAAATGCACATGATCCAAAGAGAAGGAAGGATCATATCTTTCATGGTGTTAAGATAGAATTGATAAGAGAAATAGTCTCCCATGTATTATCATCATATGAAGAAATAATATCATGTGTTGATAAGATAAGTAAAGAGTTTACTGAGTCCTATGGCTTTGAAGGGAAGCAAGAGAAGAAAAGGATGGAAGAGAGAAAATTGGATAAAGGGAAGAGGGGAAAGAAGAATTTTCCCATATGTGGTAACTGTGGGAAGAAACACCCTGGAACTTGCCTGAAAGGAATGGGAGTTTGTTATAAGTGTGGAGGAAAAGGGCACAAAGTACGTGACTGCAAGGGTGAGAAAATGGTTTCAAATGTACAATGCTTCATTTGCAAGGAGTTTGGACACTACGCGAACCTATGCCCCAGTCATCAGACTATGCCGCAAATGATGCTATTGGATAATAATCAAGTTATGATACTACCACAGATGAAGAGGAATGATTAGAGTTCTTATGTTGATTATGTCAATTGAGTGTTGTGTCAACAATGTACTTGTTATTATGGAGAATATAAGGATTGTACTGCAGTACTATTTCATTAAGGACTTGAGATTGTGTGGAACAAAGAAAAGTGACTCAATAGCAGGATAAATTTTTGGAAAATATATGGTTGAGAGAAAGATAAACCATAATATGGTTCTGATACCGAGTTAGTGATTTTAGAATAATACATGATTGATTTGGATAAATTATGTTGGATATTCTTGACTACCTTGAAACTGATTAATGATTTGTATATTCCATCATTTTTTGGGGTTTAAAACATTTTTGGATTGATGAAGTATATCCAGCATTCTATATGGAATAGGGGAGCATGAATGTAATCAATAAGGAATATGGTAATTCAAGATGTTTCAGTTTATTAAAAGAATAAAAGATGAAGGTATTCATATGCTATTACGGGGTAAAAAGGATCTATATTATGTTTACCTTCCTTATAAATGTTGGACTGTGAGTTTGGATAGAAGTATTTTGGATAGTTCTAGTTTGGATTATTTTGGATTACCATAAAAGGACAACCCGGAGGTCGGGCAGCAACCTGTCGCGTCCGGCAAGGCTGCGAGACTTGAACCCGCAACCGAAGGGCGACAAGGGTGTATCACCTACCACTGGCCCACGAGATGTCTTGGATTAAATAATGTTGTTTTTTTAAAGATCTGGTAGATGAATTATAAATTCATTTTTTTTGGAACCCTGTACGAATAGTATAAATAAAAAAATTACATTCTATTATCTTTTAGAGTGAAAGATGAGTTTGTGGTAGAAATTTATTAATGGATAAAACTCTAATTATAAAGTAAGTATATCTCCTTATGATCTTATCCAATCTCATAAATAAATTCCACAACATTAAGAAAAGGAACTTAGAACAAAAATGTTGTCCTAGATGGTACCTTAAATCATCACTAATTTATGGCTTTGGGGTTGTTGGCCTTTTCATAGCCATGTTCTCTACCACTCTCCATCAGATAATTGATGGTTAGATTTCTCTTCCATATCCATATTTTCCTACATGGAACCCTAGTATGTGTTATTTTTGGTAATCTTCATACTTTCCACTCTTTATTTTAAATAGAGGCCTCATTAATTGATTTTTCGATGTGGGATTTCAACTAAGATATTTTGAAACGTCAAAAATGTGTTATCCCAATACCCTATATTTTGTTGAACCGATGGTATTTCAAATCATCATAGATTGATGAGTTTAAGGACCTAAATTTTATACTTGTTTTTGATTGATGACCTCAATCACTACCTATAAATATTTACGTTTTTCCTCCAATTATATGTCTCTAATTGCCACCAATGTTCTCCTAATCGAGATCATAATTTGGTGGTGACCCTTTCATTTCTCTTTTCCCCATATTAAGACTAAATTTTAGTAACCCAATTTCCGATGTGGGTTTTCCCACAAAGATATTTTCTATTTTCAACCTTTTATTTTCGAAGAACAATTTCAAATTGCGAGGACGCAATTTATTGAAGGAGGGGAGAATGTAACACCCCAAGATTTTATAGTGTGTTATTTCTTCAAAATAATTCAATAACTTTCATTACACGAAACACCGATTTCAAATACACCATGACTTACCAAACAAGCCATTCAAAAGAGGTTATGAATAGTATTAGATAAATTTTAAAGTTTATGTAATCCTTATAATTTTAGAATCCATATTATGAGTTTCTTAAATATAATGCAAGCACAAATTCATTTTCAGTATTGCACTTTTATCAACTTTTAATAGTGAACCATTTTTAAATACAATATTTTAATCTTTTTGACTAAATTGTGACATCATAAATTTAAAATGAAACATCCCAAGCTTCCACGGTACGTTTTCTTTGAATAATACAGTAGCGTGTGTTGTACGCAACCTTGAGTTTTAACACACACCACAACCAATCAAACTAGCTGTTATGAATAGTAATACCTAATTTTTGAAATTATATATATTTTATATTTCAAAATGGACTTCATTTTTGGATTCGTAATATCGAATTTATCCTAACGTGAAATTTTGGTACTTTTCGGATAACTTTCATATTTTGATGAATAGTGAAAATTACTAAATTTTAATTAAAAACAACTTTTTAATCAAAATAATTAATAGTGATAAATTATGAATTTGAGTGGTTTTAAAGTATATTTAGAATATATTTTTACCATTTAATATAATGTTGGTCATTGGACATAATTTTACAATTAAACCGAACATAAACAAGTGTCAATCTTTTGATAGTTATTATCTCTTAAAAACACGCTTTTTGTTTTGACAGCGGGAATTAATTTTAAATTAATTTCTGCCACTTTTGTGTTTTGAATTTAGAAAAATGGATTCCATATTTGGAATCAGGATGTTCAAATTGTGTAAATAGGTAACTTTTATTTTTAGACATTTTGAATAATTACTGCGGTAAATATTTTATTTACCATGGTTTAGGGTAAATCCGGTAAATAAGGGTTAAAAAATAATATTATAATAATACTAAATTACCCTAAAACGTGTCTTAAACCTATTGGTTGATACATGGTCGACCATGGGCATCTTTGTGTCAATTTGGGGACCCCATGGGTCCACTTGTAAGTGATAATGACACTTTATTTTAATTAAGTTAAAATGAATACAAAAATGACACACGCATATATCTTTTAGAAAAACAATTGTTACATAGGGTTATATATGTTGGATTTTAGATTATAAATATTCATTAGAAATATAAAAAGATTAACTACATAATGATATTTTATTTATAATTTTTAGACATTAAATAATTTATTTTATTTATGACACAATGATGATGCAGTAATTACTATAATAGTGAAAAATTAAAATAATTGATATTATAAATACCCAAATAAATATAATATGAAAATTTTAATGAATTAAACTAATTTTCTAGGATAATATGATATATTAGTATTGATTTAATTGACTTTGTTCGAAGTAATCAATCTTTTATGAGTTTCACAAAAATCAACTATTGAATAGTGTCAAAATTGACATAAAAGAGTTCTTAAAACAAATATTATATTATTAATTGATATTAAATTCCTAAAAATCTAAGGTTCGGACAAGAGACTTATATTATGATAGGTTAATCATTAATGGACCACTTGGGGGTCTGGTGGATGTATATAGTAAGTTTATTAACCATATTATATAAAAATACAAAGAGACATTGTAAAAGTGAAACTAATTAACTTAGAGTTAATACTTAAAGATAAGGTTAATATAAGTACCCAAACCTGTCTAAATTCTATTGGATGAGTTGTTTTCGACCTATCCCCACCTCATCCTTTGAATAGTCAACTTTGCAGCCTTTAGAAACCGAATATGAATTTATTATAAATTAATATTTCTAGCTTTTCCAAAGGTGCCCCTCACCCCTCTTATAAAAGGGCACTCCTCCTTCTCTTTTCCTCACACCTCTCAAGCCACTTGGCTCGTCCAAACTCTGCCCAACTAAGCTCCCCACATCCCTCTCCTCCTCCTTGAAGCTTCCCCTTAGGCAGAAAGCATTTCAACAAGTCCTTTGGTTCCAACCAAAGTGAGTTACCTAAATTAAAGGTAACGTTTTCTCTTAAATTATTTTCATTTATTTTTCTTCTTCAACCCCCAAACTCTTTTTATTTCCTTTCTTTTGTAACAACACCAGTATCCTAAATATACTAGAATGTTCTTATAAGAAGGATTCAAACTATACATACACACAACTCCATCTAATGGATGATGAACATAATGTTTCTGTGGATGGCAAACTAACGCCTCACGAAACGATGATTGTTCAAATACATCTTACCACCTCTCATGGTGGCCATTATGATGGCACTGCAATTAAATATGATATTAATGATATATATTTTATATATAAGCTTCTGTAATTCCATTTTATTTCATACCATTATTCATTTCATGTTGTATATACATACGATAATTTCATTTGAGGAAGTGCGGACTACCGCCCCCTTAAAATGATATGACTCGTTCATACCACACATGGAACGTATAAAGGATGGTGTTAATGAAATTAAGTAACATATATAAAATATTATATTATACTGGAATAGTAATATACCTATGTATCATCTGGATTCGATTCTTTTAAAATAAAAATTAAATGGAAGTAGCGTTCGTGCGTACGTACGGACTACCGTCTCCACGAACGCGATGAGATTCATTCTCCATCGTATCCATTCAAGTATAATTATCATTTAATTATTTAAAAATGATGTTTAAGGACTTCATATCATTCTGGATATGAATAAGATACAACAAACATGACTTATGTAACAAAACATATAAAAGAAAATGAGTAAGTTAACACCCGAAACGACGTTAATACTAAGATATTATTATCAAATCAATATTAAAAGATCATATATGATATCATATTAATGTATATGATTCTTGTATAATTTAATAACAATTATTTCACCATTATACAGGAGGTTAACCTACCCCAACCAAGGAAAAATACAAGGTAAGGGTTATTTCACAATCTCTTCATTATCCGAGGTTGTATTATACGTAATAATCTACTGGGATCTCTTTATCATCCACATCCATGTTTCTTCGAAATGTATTTCAAAACATTTTTACTATTTACAAGAATATGGGTTAAAGTCATTTATACCCTTGTTTGACTTTTTATAAGAGGTTTATAAAGGAATCTTTCCGTCGTTTTCAAAACAAGGTCCTTTTTAACCTTTTCGACAGAATTGAGATAAGAATGTTTTTTTTACTTATACGGCGGGTGCGGTTATTTTCCGCCGTTATAAAATCGTCAAAGATTTCCTTACAAGCTTACAAGAATATTTTCAAGAAAATGTTTTATTTTATATGGCTCTTAAATGATTTCAAAAATAGAAAGAGATATTTCTCTAAAAAGTGTTTTGATTTCACCTATGTCAACATCCTTTAATGGATTTTACGCTTATTTGAAGTTGATTTATTATAATACAAAACTTCTATATTGTATTGAAGGTTTTGTGATATGTTTGACTGTGGATGTGCTATTTTATACCATTCATAGTTTATGGTGAAACTATTGACATTTCGTATGCTAGTTTTAATCCGAATGTTTATGTTATATTTCAAACTTTTCTTCAGATGAATGTGCTAAACAAGTATGTTCCGGGTTGGGGACCGGTAAAAGTAAGCCCTCCAGGTTGGGGACTGGTAAAAGTAAGCCCTCCAGGTTGGGGACTGGTTAAAGTAAGCCCTCCAGGTTAGGGACTGGTAAAAGTATGCCCTCCGGGTTGGTGTCTGGTTATTAGAGGCACTCCGGGTTGGTGTCCGGTTATTAGAGGCACTCCGGGTTGGTGTCCGGTTATTAGAGGCACTCCGGGTTGGGTTCCGGTTAGAAGTAACCCCTAGGTCTTGGGATGAGGCCTAGACAAAGAAATTAACGTTTAGCATTATGCATTCCAACATTATGAAAGTGGTTATTGATTTCTGCATGTGATTATTCGATTAGTAGAATATCCATGTGAACAAGTAAATGGAATTATTTCATTTTACATTTGCCATACTATGTTGAAGTTCAATTTTAAAAGGCTTTTGTTTTAGTAATTCATTGCCTTAAATGTTTATGCTTATTTTGAATGTTCCGCTATATTGTTATCCTTACTGGGCATTTGAGCTCACCCCTTTTCTATGTTTTATTTTTCCCAGGTAGTGAAGAAGTAAATTATGAATGACTTGCAGGGATATTATGAGGGGTTAATAGTGTGGATATGAAGACTTTGTTGTTGTAGTAGTTTTTCACTTTGAAATGTAATGTAAAACTTTATGATTATATCTAGTGTTTCCAAGGCTACTAAACCAATCGGTCTTTCGAGATTTGATCTTCTTGTGATCATGCCAATGTTATGTAATTAATGCACCGACTCTGGGTAGCTGGGGTCGGGGCGTTACATTACACATTGAGGATCTTTTCAGGTTTAGAGTTTTAGAGAATTAGATCATAAAACCTGCATTACATTCCACATATAAACAAATTGGTTACATAAAGATAGTATTCTTATTTCCCATCAATGGAAACATATTTAAAATAAAACATGGATTCTTTTTTGACACTTCCTGGACACTATCATCATATCATGTACCTTTCCCCTGACCAATGAAAAACATTTCAAAAAACATGGGATGAGCATAAAAAGCTCAGTAAGGGATATAAAAATATGGAAAGGAAACATGGGTATATATATACATAAGAATGAAATCATACTTTACCCATAAAACATAAGCACTTTAACATACCTCATCAAATAATGAATAAATCATAGAAATCATAAGACATAAAGTTATTTTGAGGCATTCATAACATTCTTACGTAGGGAGTAACCCTCTTGGTTACGTTTGGAATACTCGTCACAATATATTCCCTAAATATCTTTAGAGAAACCTTAACGTTTCACTCCTTCACATTTCCCAATGCATTGGAGAGATATATCGGGCTCACCCGCCCTTAGATTATCAGGGAACCACCCGTCTTCCTAACAATGCCCAAGAACCTCAACATAATCGTATCACATAAAACATGCATAAAGGAAACATAACATTTCCTCCTTTCAATCACAAGATATCAATACAACACATAGATATAAAAACATTATGAAAACAATTTTCAATACCAAAATAAAAGAAAAGTAAAACATGGTATTTATTTTTCTTTTAAAAATAAGGTATGGCTTGTAGAGGAAGCCGAAACTCAAATAATGGTCACAGCAGCGGAGAAGTTATTGTCACCGCATACGTATGACAAAAACATTCCCTTTTTACATTTATCAAATGCTTCGTATAAAAAATATTCCTTTTGAATAAACGTAAAAGTCAATGGGGATTATACACCATATAAAAGAAGGTTGTGTATAAAACAAAACATGCCTCAATGAAAGGAGATTGAGATGAAGTCCCATACCTCGGGTCCGACTTGACTCGATCATTCTTTAATGTCCTGAATAATAAACTTGAGTTAATTTATACTTTCTTAAGAATCCTTTCAAGTTCATTATTCCTTTTATATCACTTATTTCCATGTCATTAACACTATGTAATTATTTAAGTTAATAACGGTCGTTTTAACGATCATTGGTACTTGAGTCAAAAATAAACCCTTTATAATTACAAGTTTTTCATGTATCCATTATATCCATAATTATAATCATGATGTATATATCATATATATCCAGTATATATATGAATTTATAATATTACATAATCATTTAGAGGTAAGAAATGAAATGCACCGTTCATAGAGACGGTAAGCCGTACGTACGCATGAACGCTACTTTCATTTCTATTTCATATTTTATAGAATGGAATCATAATGATATAATGGTATATTATAATTCTAGTATAATATCATATATAATATCATAGTTCCATCATTTATACGTCCCACATATGGTATTTAACGAATCAAATCACTTTGAGGGGGCGGTAGTCCGCACTTCCTTAAATGAAGTTATCGCGTTTACAAATAATGGAAACCATAAAGAAATGCCCAAAATGAAAAACACAGAAGCTTAAGGAAAACATAAAAATATCATATATCATATATAAATATAGTGACATCTTAATGGCCACCTTTGAAGGTGTTAAAAGAATGTTGAACAATCATCGTTTTGGGAGGCATAAATTCACCATCCACAGAAACAGTATGTCCTTTAAACATTAGATGTAGGTGTGTGTAAGTTTAGATAGAATACATCTTATAACAACATCCTAGTATATTTAATATACTGGATTTGTTTCAAAATAAATGAATAAAAAGAGTTTAGGGGGTTTGAGAAGCAAAATAAAATAAAAGGACTCAAGTGAAGACATTACCGTAAAATCGGGTAACTCCCTTTGGTTTGAGCTCAAAGGCTTCCTTGGGAAGCCTTCTACCCAAAATGAGGCTTTAAGGAGTAAGATAGGGAAGTTGAGAGACAAAATGGGCATGGGTTTCCTGAGCCAAAGGCTTTGGGAGTGTGGGTAAGGAGGTAGAGTTGGGGACGTTTTATAAGAGGAGAAGAGGGGCACTCTTGGAATGTAAAGAAATGATACTTTATTTGAAAATGATTTTAGGATTCAAAAGGTCCCACATTGATATAATTCGAGGGTAAGGTGATAAGGGTTCTAAATCCACCCATACAATAGGTTTTGGACATGTATATGTCATAGATTTTACATTATCATTTCATTTTATTTAAATCCTTTATTAATGAGGTAATTACTGCATCATCATGATGTCATAAATAATTTAGTTTATTTAAAGTATAAAAATTATGAAAAAAATTCTATGATGTAGGAAGTCTTTTTATATTTCTAATGAATATTTATAGTCCAAATGATCATTTATGTAGACAAAATGAAAAATATTTTACTTAGGTGATACATTCTTTGTCACATTTAACATTCCTTAAAAATAAAAAGATAAAAAGTCAATTTCTCTCAAAAGTGATTCCATGGGGCCCTCAAGTTTGGTACAAGGAATCCCATGGTCGGCCATGAGAAAACCAGTATCCTTAAGACACATTTTGTTGTCTTTTTGAATTATTATGATATCATTTTATTATCTTTAACTACCTGATTACTCATTAATCAAGATAATTAAAGATAATTACCATCATTACTATTCAAAATGTCCAAAAATAAAAGAGTCTTAATTACATAATTTGGACCTTCTGATTCCAAATATGTAATCCATTTTACCAAATTCCAAACACATAAATTTCAATAATTGATTTAAAAAATAATTCCCGTTGTCAATACAATTAGCGGGTTTTTTTTTAAACAATATCTATGAAAATTTTGCCATTAGTTTATGACCAATTCTAAAGTGAAATTATTCCTAATGACCACCATTGGATTAAATGGTAAAAATAAATTCAGATTACACTTTAATACCAATTAAAAGGATAATCTAACCTTATAATTAAATTAAATGAAAAAGCAGTTTTGATGTAAAATGCAGTAATTTTTCACTATTCATTAAAAAATGAACATTGTCAGAAAAATACCAAAAATTTATCCAATGTAAATTTCAATGTCCCAATCATAATGAATATGTTTATTTTGACAAATATAGATTATAAAATAGTAAAAAGTTTGATTAAAAAAACGGTTTTCCATCAAAAGGTAGTAAAACAATCTTTTAAGAATATTAGTGTATTCCATGCATAAGATTGTATTTATTTTCATTTTAAGCCTCTAAAACACTATCTTAATCATTAATAGACATAGATAAAAATATCTATTATTCATCACTTACTTGGGATGTTACATCCTTCCCCCCTTTAGAAAATTTCTTCCCCACAATTTATTTACTAATCGAATAAATGGGGGTACTTATTCCTCATTGCATTTTCAGATTCCCATGTTGCCTCTTCCATCATGTGGTTTTTCCACAAAACCTTTACCTGATTATTCACCTTATTTTGTAACAATTTCTCCCTGTGGTCAAGAATCTGGACCAGTTGTTCCTCAAAAGATAGGTTCTCTTCCAACTGAACTACCTCTGGACTCAAAACATGAGATGGATCTAGCATATACTTTCTCAACATCGAAACGTGAAAAACATTGTGTACCTGAGATAAACTCGGAGGTAAAGCAACTCGGTATGCAACTGATCCATCTCTCTCCAGAATTGCACATGGTCCAATGAACCTTGGACTCAGCTTTCCTTTCTTACCAAATCTCATCACACTTTTCTATGGTGAGACTTTGATAAAAACATGATCACCTACCTCAAAAGTTAGATCCTTCCTCCTATTGTCTACATAACACTTCTTCCTACTCTAAGCTATTCTCATGTGTTTCTGAATCAACTGAACTTTTTTTTCCATCTCTTCTACCAATTCTAGTCCCATCAACTTCCTTTCACCCAGTTCATCCTAGAAATCTGGAGATTGACACCGATTCCCATATAACGCCTCAAATGGTTCCATCTGTATACTGGAATGAAAACTGTTATTATATGAAAATTCAACCAAAGAAAGATGTTGGTCCCAACTTCCCTGATAATCCATCAAACAAGCTCGTAGAATATCCTACAAGGTCTGAATTTTTCGGTCTGACTGCCCATCTGATTGAGGATAAAATGCTGTACTAAAATTTAATTCAGTACCCAACGACTTCTGAAGGCCTTTCCAAAAGTTAGAAGTTAACCTAGGATCACAATCATATACAATGGATAGGGGAACTCCATGTAACCTGACTATCTCTTTATGATACAAACGGGAAAGTTGATCTAGGGAAAAAGTATCTCATATAGCAAGGAAATGAGTAGATTTAGTCAAGCGATCAACAATAACACAGATTGCATTATTACCTCAAGATGTATTCGGTAATCCCACAAAAAAGTCCATGTATATATTCTCTCATTTCCACTCTGGCACTGGTAAAGGCTGAATCATCCCTTTTAGTAATTGCCGCTCTTCTTTAACCTGTTGACATGTCAAACGCATCACAGTAAAATCAGCAATATCTTCATTCCATCCCACCAGTAATACTCTCACAGATCTATGTACATCATAGTACTTCCAGGATGAACTGAAAACAGATAACTATGAGCTTCACATAACAACTCTCTCTTCAAATGTGAATCACAAGGCACTCAAAATCTCTTCCCAAAGCTCAAAACACAATCATTATCAATGTTGAATTCAGGAAACTTACCCTTCTGAACCATCTCTACCTTTTTCTGCAACTCACTGTCTTGATTCTATGCTTGCTTGATTCTATCTGATAGAGATGATCTCACTGATACTTGAAACAAAACAGAAGAACTTCCTGCACCAACAACTTCTACGCCAAATTTCATCAAATCCTTAACCAAAGGATCATGTCCCAAACGCAACATTGCTAATGAAGCATTACTTTTTCGACTCAAAGCATCAGCCACTTTATTTGCTTTTCCCGGATGGTAATGAATTGTACAATCATAATCCTTGATTAATTCCATCCATCTCTTCTATCTCATGATTAACACTTTCTGAGTGAATATATACTTTAAACATTTGTGATCAGTATATATTTCACACTTTACTCCATACAAATGATGCCTCCAAATTTTTAAAGCGAAAACAATAGAATCTAATTCCAAATCACATGTAGGGTAATTTACCTCATGAGTTTTCAACTATCGTGAAGCATAAGCAATTACCTGATCATTCTGCATTAGGACGCAACCAAGTCCTTTCAATGAAGCATCACTGTATATAACAAACTCACTATTCCTGGAAGGTAGTGCCAAAACTAGAGCATTCACCAATCTTCTTTTCAATTCCTGAAAACAATCATCACATTATTTTGTCCAGATAAACATAACAGCCTTCCGAGTTATCTTAGTCATTGGACTAGATAACCATGAAAAATTTCTTACAAACCTTCGGTAATAGCCTGACAAACCAAGGATGCTATGAATCTTAGTTACATTTGTGGGTCTTGGCCAGTCTTCCACAACTTTTTTTTGCAGGATCAACAGTTATCCCATCTTTAGAAACAATGTGACCAAGGAAAGAAATTTCTTGCAACCAAAACTCACACTTGCGGAATTTTCCATACAGTTTATTTTCTTTTAATGTTTTCAAGATAACCCTTAATTTTCTTTCATGATCCTCTTTACTTTTAGAAAACACCAAAATATCATCAATGAAAACCACCACAAACTTATCCAAGAACTCATGGAAAATTTTATTCATTAAGTCCATGAATACAGTATGTGCATTGGTTAGCCGAAAAGGCATTACTAAAAATTCATAATGGCCATATCTTGTATGGAACGCGGTCTTCAGAACATCTACTTCCTTTACCTACAGCTGATGGTACCCCGATCTCAAGTCAATCTTTGAAAAATACTGAGCTCTCTGGAGCTGATCAAACAAATCATCGATATGAGGCAAAGGATATTTGTTCTTAACAGTGATGTTATTCATGGGTCTATAATCAATGCAAAGTCTCATTGAACCATCTTTCTTTTTAACAAATAAAACAGGATCACCCCATGGTGATGTGCTAGGTCGAATGAAACCTTTCTCTAATAAATCTTGTAATTGCTCCTTCAACTCTAAAAGTTAAATTTGAGCCATTCGATAAGGGGGTTTTGAAATTGGCTTAGCATTAGGAACTAAGTCAACAGTAAACTCAACTTCCCGATCTGGTATTATTCTAGGCAACTCATCAGGAAAAACATCAGGATACTCATTTACCACTGGCACATCATTAATCTAAACAGATCATTTATTTTCAATGATGTGTGCAAGGTAACATTCATTTCCATCTTTTACAAGTTTCTTGGCCTCTTGATAAGTTATCAACAGTAAGGGAACATTATTGTACACAAACTGAAAGTATTTTTGAAAAGAAACTTATTTAGCTCTACATTCAATCTTAGCATGGTAAATAGAGAGCCAATCCATACCCAGGATAACATCAAACTCTACTAGAGGTAGAAAAATAAGGTTTTCAAGTAGTTTCTTTCCACAAATAAGGATAAGAGGATTCGTATAAATTATTTTTGCCTCAACATTTCCCCCAGGTGTTTTTACCAAAAGTTCAAGAGTCATTTCTTGAGATGGTATTCCCATTTTACTAGAAAAGGTTTCAGATATGAAAGAATGTGTGGACCCCGGATCAAACAACACACTGGCATAATCTGAAAAAACAAACAAAGTACCTGATACAACATCATTTGATGGCCCGACATCTGTTGAAGTAGTTGAAAAGGATTTCACCACCCCTTTCCTCTTGTAATATAACTGCTTCCCATCACACAAGCTCTTTGTCGGACACTTTTTTGCATAGTGACCCATCTCATTGTACTTAAAACATTTCACTAACTGTAAATCAAATTTGGTCTTACCTTCACCTTGATCTTTTTCAGTGCAATCACGAGCCTTATGTCCCATATTACCACATCGGTATCACTTTCCAGAATTCAGATGACATTCCCCAGCATGCCTTTTGCCACATTTATCACAATCTGGAAACTTAGATTTCTTAACATCATACTTTTTTAAAGAATTCTTCCCTTTCTCCTGCCACCTTGGTATCTTCTTCTGCTGGTTGTTATAGAACACTTGATCATTGGAAAACTCTATTTCCACCTTCTTAGCACATCGAACAAGCTTTTCATAACTTTTAAACTCACAAGAAGCTAATGCCCTTCGATATTTTGGCTTTAATCCTGAGTAAAAATGATTGATTTTACTATCAAGGTCTCGGATAAAATTTGGAGCATACCTTGCCAATCGAGTGAACCTTTCTTCATAGGTAGCCACTGAGTCTTCCTCTTACCACAATTCCAAGAATTGTATTTCCATCCTAAGTCGAACAGCCTTAAGAAAATACTTTTCAAGAAACATACCTTTGAATTCATCCCAGTCTAGAGCATCAATCTCATTAGCATCCCTGATATTTTTAACCATCGACCACCACTGATCTGCTTCAACCTCCAAACGATAAATAGCATGTCTAACCTTTTGATTGTCTGAACACACCATGACATCAAAAATCATCTCCAGTGCTTTAATCCACCCTTAAGCTAGCAAAGGGTTAGATGATCCTCTGAATGATGGGGGATGTTGCCTCATGAAATGTTCCACCACTGACATGTTCCTCTGCGGTTGATCTGGCTGATCTCATGTATGGATACCACCGCCATTTATTGCTTGAGTCAACTGCGCCATTACTACAAGAAACTATTTAGTTCCAATTCCAACCCTCTTAGGATGCTGATTCGGAAGGTTATTTCCTTCTGCATTCCTTCGTAGCACTTTTTCCATGTTTCCTCTGCGGAAAACCATTCTGAACAAAAATTTATTAGATGAAGCAACATGGTAATCTTCAAATGCTACATCACTTCAACATGACCATAAAAAAATATTTTTGGATAATAATTTAATAAAATTCTAACTCCTAAAGTTATCTAAACCGACCATTGATACCAACTATAAGGCCCCAGCCTTAAACGTTACTTAATATTAAGTTATTACAAGATTACACATTGAGGATCTTTTTGGGTTTAGAGTTTTAGAGAATTAGGTCATAAAACTTTCATTACATTCCACATATAAACAAATTGGTTACATAAAGATAGTATTCTTCTTTCCCCTCAATGGAAACATATTTAAAATAAAACATGGATTCTTTCTTGACACTTCCTTGACACTATCATCATATCATGTACCTTTCCATTGACCTGTGAAAAACATTTCAAAAAACTTGGGATGAGCATAAAAATCTCAGTAAGGGATATAAAAATATAGAAAGGAAACATGGGTACATATATACATAAGAATGAAATCATACTTTACCCATAAAACATAAGCACTTTAACATACCTCATAAAATCATGAATAAATCATAGAAATCATAAGACATAAAGGTAACTTGAGGCATTCATAACATTCTTACATAGGGAGTAACCCTCTTGGTTACGTTTGGAATACCCATTAGAGTACATTCCCTAAATCTCTTTGAAGAAACCTTAATGTTTCACTCCATCACGTTACCCAATGCATTGGAGAGCTATATCGGGCTCACCCACCATTAGTTTATCACGGAACCACCCGTCTTCATAACAATGCCCAAGAACCTCAACATAATCGTATCACATAAAACATGCATAAAGGAAACATAACATTTCCACCTTTAAATCACAAGATATCAATACAACACATTGATATAAAAAAATTATGAAAACAATTTTCAGTACCAAAATAAAAGAAATGTAAAACATGGTATTTATTTTTCTTTAAAAAAGGTATGGCTTGTAGAGGAAGCCCAAACTCAAATAATGGTCACGGCGGCGAAGAAGCCATTGTCACCGCATAAGTACGACAAAAACATTCCCTTTTGTCGTTTAGTAAATTCTTCGTATAAAAAAGATTCTTTTGAATAATCTTAATAGTCAAAGGGGTTTATACACCATATAAAAGAAGGTTGTGTATAAAACAGAATATGCCTCAATGAAAGGAGATTGAGATGAAGTCCCATACCTCGAGTCTGACTTGACTCGTCATTCTTTAATGTCCTAAATAATAAACTTGAGTTAATTTCTACTTGCTTAAGAACCCTTTTCAAGTTCATTTTTCTTTTTATATCACTTATTTCCATGTCATGAACACTATGTAATTATTTATGTTAATAACGGTCTTTTTAACGATCATTGGTACTTGAGTAAAAAATAAACCCTTTATAATTACAAGTTGTTCATGTATCCATTATATCGAGAATTATAATAATGATTTATATATCATATATATCTAGTATATACATGCATTTATTATATTACATAATCATTTAGAGGTAAGAAATGAAATACACCGTTCATGGAGACTGTAAGCCGTACGTACGCGTCAACGCTAATTTCATTTCTATTTCATATTTTAGAGAATGGAATAATAATGATATAAAGGTATATTATAATTCCTGTATAATATCATATATAATATCATAGTTCCATCCTTTATACGTCCCACATATGGTATTTAAATAATCAAATCACATTGAGGGGGCGATAGTCCGCACTTCCTTAAATGAAGATATCACGTTTACCCATAATGGAAACCATAAATGTATGCCCAAATTTAAAAATACATAAGCTCAAAGAAAACATAAACATATTATATATAATATATATATATAGTGACAACTTAATGGCCACCTTTGAAGGTGTTAAAAGAATGTTGAACAATCATCGTTTCGGGAGGCATAAATTCACCATCCACGGAAACAGTATGTCCTTTAACCATTAGATGTTGGTGTGTGTATGTGTAGCTTGAATCCTTCTTATAACAACATCCTAGTATATTGAAGATACTATATTTTTTACAAAATAAATGAATAAAAAGAGTTTAGGGGGTTGGAGAAGAAAAATAAAAGAAAAGGACTCAAGTGAAGACATTACCTTAAAATTGGGTAACTCCCTTTGGTTTGAGCTCAAAGGCTTCCTTGGGAAGACTTCTGCCAAAAGTGAGGCTTTAAGGAGTAAGAGAGGGAACTAGAGAGACAAAAGGGGCAGGGTTTGGCAGAGCCAAAGGCTTTGGGAGTGTGGGTAAGGAGGTAGAGGTGGGGGCCTTTTATAAGAGGAGAGGAGGGGCACTCTTGGAAAGTAAAGAAATGTTTCTTTATTTGAAAATTATTTTCGGATTCAAAAGGACCCACATTGATATAATTAGAGGGTAAGGTGATAAGGGTTAGAAATCCACCCATCTAATAGGTTTTGGACATGTGTAGGTCATAGATTTTACATGATCATTTCATTTTATTTAAATCCTTTATTAATGAGGTAATCACTGCATCATCATGATGTCATAAATAATTTAATTTATTTAAAGTCTAAAAAATATGAAAAAACTACTATGATGTAGGAAATATTTTTAGATTTCCAATGAATATTTATAGTCCAAAAGATCATTTCTTTAGGAAAAATTAAAAATATTTTACTTAGGTGATACATTCTTTGTCACATTTAACAGTCTTTAAAAATAAAAAGATAAAAAGTCACTTTCTCACAAAAGTGATTCCATGGGGCCCCAATGTTTGGAATAAGGCATCCCATGGTCGGACATGAGACAACTAGTAGCCTTAGGACACATGTTGTGGTCATTTTGTATTATTATGATATCATTTTATTATCTTTAACTACATGATTACTCATTAATCAAGATAATTAATGATAATTACCATTGTTACTATTCATAATGTCCAAAAATAAAAGAGTCCTAATTACATAATTAGGACCATCTGATTCCAAATATTTAAACCATTTTACCAAATTCCAAACACATAAATTGCAATAATTGATTTGAAAAATAATTCCAGTCGTCAAAACAAATAGCGGGTTTCTTTGAAACAATATCTATGAAAAGTTTGGCATTAGTTTATGACCAATTCCAAAGTGAAATAAATACTAATGACCACCATTGGATTAGAGGGTAAAACTATATTCAGATTAAACTTTATGACCAATTAAAAGGATAATCTAACAATAAAATTAAATTAAATGAAAAAGCAGTTTTGATGTAAAATGCAGTATTTTTCACTATTCATTAAAAAAATGAACATTGTCAGAAAAATACCAAAAAATTATCCAATGTAAATTTCAATGTCCCAATAATAATTAATATGTTTATTTTAACAAATATAGATTATAAAATTGTCAAAAGTTTGATTTAAAAAAGGGTTTTCCATCAAAAGGCAGTAAAACAATCTTTTAAGAATATTAGTGTATTCCATGCATAAGATTGTATTTATTTTCATTTTAAGCCTCTAAAACACTATCTTAACCATTAATAGACATAGATAAAAATATCTATTATTCATTACTTACTTGGGATGTTACATAAAATATAATATATATTTGTATAGACAAATTAGGGAATATAATGAAATATTAATAGATCTATGTAATGTTATATTTTGGAACACACATATGTAATATCACTAGTATATTATTATTAATTTTAGTGACTATATAGATGTTCAGTGTAATTGATATGTGACAGTTTGGGATTTAATTATATCATCGACTAGAAAAATCAATAGGTTCAATTAGATATACATTATAAATTAAAAACCGATATTCTTCCTCTATGATATATAATATGCCTTATTTTTTGTTAAATATATTTATTTAACATGATTTATTATTTCGATATATTTAATATATTGTGTAATTATGATATATGTTGAAAATTTTATTTATATAAATTTTATAGATTTAAATTTAATTATTGAAACTTTCCTGGAAAAATTTATAAAGTGATATAAAACATGTATGTGATTTTTAATGTAAAGGTAAATATATGTTATTATGAAAATATTTTTTAATATATAAAGGGTTTTATGTTAACATTTAGTCTTTAAAAACTAGATTTTTTTTAACAAAATGATATAAATATTTGAAATCAACATGGTAATTTTTTTGGAATGTATTTGGTTAATATTATCATAAATTTGACGGTATCCCAAAAAATAGAAAAGTGACTTATAATCAATGATTATGAAAAAATATCACTGTAATAGTTTATTGTTGATATTTATAAACTAGTATATTTATCATAGAAAATAATTTATTTCAATTAAAAATTCTATTTTATTGGTGTTTTATGTTTGGGGATACAATTGAATTCAATTTCCATGTAAAAGTATATGTTAAAATTCTTATTTATCTTTAAAAACCATTATGAGTTTTAAGCACAAAAATGTTTAAATCACATTAAATGGTATATAACAAGAATAAGCACCCATTTAAGATAAATATTTTTATTAAATATAAAAGACTAATTCATATAATTTATGAGTTTAAGAAATGATTTTAAACTCATTTTACAGTAATGGTTTCAGTTCAAATAAAATTCTATAAAATAATATTAAATATTAATCTAGATTAATAATAAATATTTTAGAATCATAAGTATCATTTTTATTAAGATGATTTATTGAAATGATAAATAAAATATTATCAAATTATTAATAATTTATTTATATTTAAGCATAATTATTGAAATTATGTTCATATTCCAATTAAATTCTTCCACAATATAGGAGAAATAAAAAATAATGATTAATAATCTAAAGTGGATATATTGTGAAGGGATAAGTCAATTTTAGGTTTTATAAGATAATTATGAGGAGTAATAAATTACACACATGTTGTGAAATAAATTTTAAAAATTTATATATATTTTTGAACATGAATTATAACATTATACCTATAGATCACATTAAATGGTTGATAAATCAAAATACGGTTTATTACATAAAATAAGAAATTTGTTTTCTAGAGCCATGTGAATGATAAATGTCGAAAAAAACAATATATTTTCCATTTATTAATAAATTCAATCTAAAAAATTCATTCCTTAACCATTAAGTAAAATCAAAATTAAAAATGAATCCATTTGATTTAAATAGAATGGGTCAGCCCAAAATATAGAAAATCACACCAGAATTCATGTTTGGTGAGCATAATATGAAAAACTTCAGAACAATACAATGCTTTATGAAGTTTTTCATAGTTGGGTATCATGATAAAGTACCAAAGAAATCATTAAAATATTCCTAAGGAAATATTTATCTTTTCAACCAAGATATCATCTTATTATTTATTTTTTTCATTATCTTCTTCTTCCCCATCTTATTGAATCTAATTTATTTTTTTTAAAAAATATGTATATATTAACATAAATTTAAAATTAGTGTCATATAATTAAATAATGATGGGTTTATAATAAACTATTTTTGTAGTATGTTCATGTTTGGGATGGTTAAACCACCAACATGAATGATGTTATACTATTTTACAAAATTTAAATTTTAACAAGATGAAAATTATTCAATAATAATTTTTTATAAAATTAAATATGAACATAAGTCAATATTTTTTATCAAAAAGGCTAACTCAAAAATTAATTTTAATTATAAAAAACATTATTATTGTTTAATTTTCATGAAATTAGAATGATATGCATTTCAAAAATATAAATCATAATCGTATTTATAATGAAATGAAAAAAATAATTTATAAATGAATATAAATTTTAATTATTTTGTCTTAATTGTTATAGAGATGATAAAGGCCTGAACAACGAATGATGATCATGATGACCATACCAAAATAGATATGAAACTAAGAGAATTATTACTATCCTACTGTTGATTTATATTATCTATAAATTATATCTAATTAATCAATGAAAATAATTGATTTATAATAAATGAAACACTTATAAGTATTATCGTAAAATTATTTTTAATATGTATTTGTAGATTATATATGGATTTAGTGCATGTTTAAATATATAAAATGTAAGGTAAGGTGGTTTTCTTGTGATCATTACTATTATTTGAGATTACCACTTTTTGTATCTTTAACATCGATATCTTAGTTACACTTGTTATATCATGATTATTTAATGTATTATTTCATCCATTGTGGTTTATTTATGATTTTGAGAGGATAATTTCTCTATCAACTCTCACTCTCTTCCTTAAACATTCTAACAAATTTTCATTCTCCCACAATTTACTAATAGTTTCTCAAGATGGAATCCAAGAATTGTTTTCTTATACCATGTAATTAAAATATATTTATCAACTATGTAATATATTTGGATTAAATATTACCATATTTTCATTGTTATATGAAAATAATATCATCATATATATATATTTTTTAAAATTTCATACAATTTATTATATTTATTTGGGTAATTTTTCATTAATGGGGAATTTTCTAAGATAAATTTATTAGAATTAAATCATTAGTTTAACCTTCATCCCTATGACTATTGATTTAAATGAATGATCATATGTTCTTTATTAATGTTATGATTCTTCAACATTATAGATGTGGTCAGGTTGTCCCACGATATAGCCCCAAACACATTGAGATGTGATTTCTTCTTGATTGGGTTTGTTATAATGATTTTAGGAGGAATTTATTTTTTCCTATTATTTCAAAAGATTTCTTGGAATCATCCTATTAAATTGAAAAAAATTATATTCTTGTTCATGAATTATAATTTACCTCAGAACCTAATTAATTATATTTATTTTATTTCCAATTAATAGAGATTTTTAGGATATTTTTATAATTTTTATTTATTATAAAAATATTTAATGGATGATTATAAAATATATCAATTCCATGATTCATTCCTTGGATTTCATTCTATAAATAAACAATAAATATTTCCTAGAACATTTTTTTGATGAAATGGATTTTTATGGGGTTTAAAAAATGTGGAACTTTTTACAAGTGTTAGGTTTCCTTTTTTATTAAAATATCTGTCTTAATGATATTGGAATAATGAGTATAGTAATATTTGTAAAGGAATATAAATTTATTATGTTGTTTGGTTTGGGTGATCAAATGAGGAAATTCTTAGGTGGGATACTAGTATGAGCCTTCGGGGTGATAATCAAGTAACTCACAAAATAGTATGTACGAGTGTATCATTCATGGAAATTGTTGCACATTATAGAGACATGATTCTATGTGACTCTACATTTTAGTAGAATATCCATTAATGTAATATGTTATCCAATATTAATTATTTTTAGACTGTGATTGTTTTGTTATCCTTTTTTAATATATCAATATGTTTTTAAAGAGAATGTTCCTTAAGAATGTTTACAATGGATTTTTTCTAAGAATTTACCTTATCAAATTTTCATAATTAAGTTAATAGAAATTTAGTTATAGAGTATTATAATAATGTTCCCTAATAAAATTTAGGAATCCAATACATTCATCAATGTTACAGATATCATGAATGTTTTCATGATCTGTGGAATTTCTTGTAAAAATTTATATAAACTGATAAAATTCCATGATCGTGTATAATAAGGAATATTTGGACCTCTAAGTAAATTTTTTATAATATTTTTTGAAATTTTAACATAAAAAACATTTTATAGAAGATGGGTTGAGAAAATTCAATGAACATTTTTGAGAAGCAAGCATGGAAAAGTTTGTATAATTTTATACAATGTTTAGATAAGTAACATAGGGTTGATGTTCATTCCATGAGATGAATGATTGTAATTACTATTTAAATACTATGTGGATAATTCAAAATATGAGAAAATGTTTTGAGACATTTAGGTTTCATGTAACACAAGTTATTATATGTTGAAAAAAATATACGCAATAATACTCTACGAATGATGTTTTCCAAACAAATAGTTTTCTATTAGGTTTTCAAATAATTGTTTTTATTACATAATGTTTTATGTTTGGTGTTGTAATGTTTTTATGTTAAATGATAATTGTTATCCATTAGAAAAACCAATGTTTGAAAAAAATTGAATGGATGGGTGAGCATCAGATAAGATTTTTTAATGTCATCAGACATAACATTTCAATTACGTTTGTTTTGAGAAATGATTGAGATGTGGAATAATAAATGAGAAGAGTTGACCAAATAAAATGAATGTGGATAATTTATATTTTTCTACCATAAGAAATGTCCCTATAGTAGTCACATGAAAACCATGGAACCAGACAATGTAGTTACCAAAATAGTATTTGAATAAACTTATATCATATTTTTATTTACAAGAATGAAATAATTCAATCATAATACAATTTTTCTATCGTGTTTTTATTCAATTATTTAATTTTTTAACATAATGAGGATAATGGTTCTTTAAAAAGTTCATTTTCACCATTTTAAAGACATTCAAGGAACGTATAATCCTTAATAAAATATCACGTGTATTTGAGGATGTTCTAAATTGGTAGAGAAGAATTGTAGAGATATTAAAATATTAAATATATTAGGTTTTGTATTTTTAGTGATAGGGAAGTTGATTTTTTTCCATCGTTTCTATTTCTATAGAAGCTATCAAAAAGGATTTAATTACAATTTTAAAAATAAATGAAAACTGTTTATTTTATAAAATAAAAAAGGTAAAGATTTGGTGTTTTTATGGGTTTCCAATCAATATATTTGAAGAATAGAAATCAGCCAGAGTTATATCCGATGGAGAGTATGTTTAGAGTGTATAATTGATATCTTACTCAATTTAAGTATATATATAAATATTGAAATAATTAATTATAGAGAAAAAGTAGAATTAGAAAAAGACACAAGATGGAGTTAATTGAAAAATACACAACTGGATGAATTGTAGTTAGGAGTTTCAAATAGAGACCATCAAATGGATACCATGAGATAGAGGTTACATAATAGGGACATCATATGATCTTTTCTTACGGTAGTTTTCATGGAAATTATAACGTTTTGTTATTGAGCATATCCTGGTCTTATAAAGATCAAGAAGGAAGTTTCTATGAAAAAAGACTATTAATTTTTTTTGGAGGATATTATTTCTATACACAAGGTTTAAAGACCTGAATCCTGATGTACAAGGACATTACAATACATTTTCGAAATACTTAATACATAATAAAAATAGACACACAAGGATCGTAATAGTTAACTGTCTTTGGAAACTCAGAATATTATCTTCTAATCATGGTGAAAGACCTTCAACATCTCCATTAATGATCTTACCCTTTTTTTTCTTACATAAAACCTTTCTTTAAATCCTGGGGAAGAGATAACATATAAAGGGTGAGCTCAAATGCTCAGTAAGGGTAATCATAGAGAACATAAAACAATCCTTAGACATTTGATTGTAAAAAAACATGAGCATAAAATCTAAACATCAAAATCTTGAGCAATGACATAAAACATGGCAGTACGTAAGGAATAGAACATTAAGAAACATTAATCATGATAAATTAGCATGGGAATAAAACATGTAATTGAAGAAAACCATTAAGCACATGATATGATTTCCATAGTAGCCAAGGCATCACTGCCAAGACCATCTTAGTGGACAGAGTCCCTTTCTGAATCAAGTTCACTCCTCGTTCCAGTCCAGTATTACTGAACTGGTTTAACTTTCCATTCCAACCATGTTTATCTCATGAGATATAAATCATTACCCAATGCATTGTAAGGAGATATAGGTCCCACCCATATCATAGTAAAATCATTCTTACTTGTGCCCCAAAATAAACATAAATCATTCATCATAACCCAAAGAATAAAATGGGTTTCATAAACATCATCCAATCATCAGATAATCCATATAAAACAAATGGATATTTCATTATAAGAAAAGTGAACCCATTTAAATCATAGAGACATTATACTTGAAACATACACATATGAAATAATGTCATCTTATATGGAATATGATTTTTATAAAACACTTGAAATGAATTCTTGATGAAAATATCCATTCTTCTTCAAAATAATTTTCTTTTCACAAAATTCCATGAAATTTTAAAATAAAAGTAATTTGATGAAAATAGTCATAAAATCTTGTAGAGTAAGCTTCATGAAAATGAGGCGTTATGAAACCGTAACAATCTGTTCATGCCGTATAAGTTAAATATAACATTCTTTTCGTACTTTTGTCGAAAAAGTCAAAAAGATCCCCGTGTGGTAAACAAAAGTGAGATTCCATTCATAACATGTGGTGAATTAAAAAAATGGGTAAAAAGGACTTTCAGAATACAGGAATTTTTTTTTAGAAAACATGGTCATGGATGAAAACAATAAGCCCAGTAAATACTTACAAATAACAATCTCGGATAAGAATGAGATTGGAATAGTTATCCCTTACCTTAGGTCCGATATGCTTCGTCCATATCTGAACCACCTATATAATGATTTAAATAATATCATTGACTTATTACAGAATCATATTCATTGTTATGATATCATATATCGTTCACTTATGACTTTATATTACCCGTTCTTTTGTAAATTCCATGTTAAAGAGCGTTTTGGGTAAAATCGTTTCATTTGTCGTCCGTGTATTGAATTGTAATTATTCATATGATTACATAGATCATTATTACTTAATTAAAGAATATAAAACATGATTTATATATAATATATATTCATAATATACATATATATAATATATCGATAAATGGAAAGAAATACACCGTTCATGGAGACGGTAGGCCGTACGTACGCATGAACATTGTTTTCATATCCTCATTTAATTGAATGGAATTAATTGGATGACATACATACATATATATATATATATACATAAATACAGTATCATTATTATGTCATATATTTCCGGATTAATTATTATATATACTTTATAATCATTCATGAAAGGTTAATAATTGGGAATGAATCTCATTGCGTCGTGGAGACACTAGTCCGTACGTACGCACGAGCGATGATATTGTTCTCATAATTATTGAATTGAATTGGAGGGGATGATAAAATATATCAGAATCAGTATGATTTTATAATAACTATGTATAGTTATTCTTTACACCATTATACCCATCCAAGTAAGGTGGTGTTGGAAAAACAGATTACACCACGACGTGGAGACGGTATTCCGTACGTACGCACGCGCGGTGATTTCGTTTTCATTAGGATGGATAGAAGGTGAAATAGGGTTGTTTCATATTTATAATAACATATAAGTATTTGAGGGATACTTATGTTATTACTTCATAATGAAACAACTAAAGAAGAGGGAGTAGAAGATGAATGGAGCTTGAAGAAAACGGTAGAAGGTATTACCTCTTTCTCAAAGTGCCCCCTTTAAGCTTTCTCTTAGGGAACTAAAATTGGTCTTTAAAGAATACCAGGACCTCTAGGATGTTTCTAGGGAAGTGGAGAAGAGAATTTGTCAGGGGTTGGCCTATCTTGAATGCTCAATTTGGTGTAAGGAAGAGAGGGAGGAGGTGCCCTTTTATAAGGGGGGAGAGGGGCACCTTTGGAAATATAAAAATATTAGTTTATATTAAATATAAAACCCAGTTAAAACTCCAAAAATGACTCATATCCTATGATTAGATGATATATGGTTGTAATATCATCAAACAATAAAATTTAGACATGTTAGGAATTTATTTTAAACATCATCAACTTGATTTATCCTTATTTATCAATTTAATTTTATTTGTTGTAAAAATATTCTAAATTTTAAATTATTATAAATATTTATATATGTGTTGTGAATTTTCCATAATTTGACACTTTATGATGTTTTTGACCATATTAATTTTAATTGATAATTTTTAAATATTTTTGTGATTTGTAAATAATTTTATAATATGTTATTTTTATAAAATAACAATAGTGTCAATTTTGACATTATTCATTTATTTGAATTTAAATAAACAATATACAGAAGATATGTTCTAACTAAAAGATTTAATAGATTAATAACATGTAATATTTATCTATTAAATTAGTGGATCACATTAAATAGTTCATATAATATTTATTTTAATATTTCTAAAACCATTTATTTGATATTTCTCTTAATAAAATAATTTCAACATCACTATTATGTCACCTTTAATGATTATTATTTAATCCCGAAAAATACTAAATAAATTCATAAGATATAGATAATTGTAATATATTTCTAGAGCCTATTCATGTTCGAAGTTTCATTAAGTTTATCACTAAACTAAAATTATTATTCTTATAAGATCTAAGAAAGTGACATGTTGTCACTTCTTTGGTTTTAATAATAATTAAATTTTATTCATAGAAAAAAGTCCATTAAATGAATCTAATCCGACCTTTATGTGATATCGGTCAACTTTTAGTCATCCAATAGGATTTTTACAGGTTTTAGGGTAATTTTATAATCTTATATTTACCCTTAATTACTCGATTTACCTTTAACTATGGTAAATAAAATTTACCGTAGTTACTATTCATAATGTCAAAAAAGTAGCTTATTAACAAAATTTGAACACACTGATTCCAAATATGGAATCCATTTTTCCAAATTCAATACACAAAATTTGCAGATATTAAATTAAAATTAATCCCGTTGTCGAAAGAAAACAAGTTTTTATTTAAATCATTGCAAATGATTGAATTGAATTAAACTAAGAATTCAAGGTAAAATCAATGATAATGACATACATTATATTAAATGGTAAAAATATATTCTATTTATAAGTTAAAAACATTCAATATTATAATTTAACCATATAAATTATTACGATGAAAAAAGTTGTTTTTAATTAAAATATAGCGTGTTTTTACTATTTATTAAAATATGAAAGTAATCAGAAAAATATCAAAACATTATCCAATGTAAATTATTATATCCTGATTCAAAATAAGAAGTTTATTTTGTAAAATTGAACTTATAAACATGTCATAAACTAGATTTAATGTGGGTGCGCCATCAAAAGGTGGCAAAACTGCATCTTTTTAAAAATACTTTTCTTACCCGAAAAAATTATTTTGTTCACATAAAATGTTTTAGAAAATTTATAAGATGAATAATAAAGTTATAAAATCCAAAATGTAGTTAATACTATTCATTGAAACCCACATCGTAAGATGAAATACCAAAACTTATCTTTAATAACTAATGTATGAAACGTAGCGGTTACCCAAATTAACTAATCACTGGGTTTCCTCAAAGGAGAACGTAGGTGAAAATATGGATATGGAAGAGAAATCCAACCATCATGTATAATTGAGAGTGGTAGATAACATGGCTATAAAAAATCCATTAATCACAAAGCCATAAATGTGTGATGATTTAAGGTACCATCTCATTCATCGGATATAAGGGAACTAGGATAACATTTTTGGCTTTCAAGATGATTTCCCTAAAGTTGATGAAATTGGAATTAAAATAAATACATTCTTGATTTTGGTATAGTCTCACCGTTGGTCGTTTCTTAAACAATTTCCACTTCATCTCTTAAAGAAATGAAGTTGAATTTGTCATTCATCAAGTGTTAGAATATCATGTGATAGAATGATGGGTCATTCCATCTATCTCAAACAAAAGGTTAGAAAAAGTTATCAAAAATATATAAGTCCATCTATAGTGAGATTAATCATATATGGTTCCTAAAATGGACTTATATTTCATATATCATACTTCTTTACATAATAAAACCGGTTCCTACTAAACAGGGACTTCCTGTAGGCCAGTGGTAGGCGATAAAGGCCTGTCGCACTTCGTTTGTGGGTTCAATTCCTATAGCCTTGTCCGACACGATGGGATGTCACCCATCATGCAGGTTTTCCTTTTTCTAAAACTAAATTGATATAACATCCCATCAATAATATCTAAAAAAAGTTCTACCCTTAAACAATACTAACTTATGTCCAACATAATCCATCCCAATCTTTAGTTTTATATAAAACATTTTGTTCCAAGCTCATAGTATAGTGAAAATGATTACTTGAAATGTCACATAACAATAACATGAATTCCATCATTTATACCCCATATATCATAAGATATATCTTGTTGGTCAAATTACAAACATGTGAATACCTTAATCATGTATTCTCTTGAAAAAAATAAAAACCCATTTAACCTTAGTGAAAACATGAATGCTGTCAAAAGTTAACACTTTCCACATATAAAAATCCAAAAAAAATTCTATATAATCAAACCATGATATCACTTAGTCCTTATATCAATCATGAGCCCATGAATACAATCAAACATCTCATTATCTTCTTGTCCCTTCATTATGCGCATATCATCTACATTCCAAAAATATCTGAATAACCTTCCATGGATACCGGTACCATTCAACATATACTTTCAAATACTTTAGGAAAAACAATAGCATAACAATCCGTAGACGATTATTTATTCCAAAGTACCATATATTATTCTTTATAAACATAAAATCATTCCACTAACTTCTTAAACCACTAACTGAGCTTCATCATTTCTTTCATCTGATATTTCATTAGTAGTCTTATCATCATCATCCACATAAATACTACTCATATGACCATGCTTATTCTCTTTATGATATTTTCCCTTAGGGAATTGGTTTTCATAATGCCCATACATTCCACATTTAAAACATCTAATCATTGTTGATGTCGTAGCAATACCAGTATCATTGTCCAAGGTGTTAACTGAACCTTTTCCTTTTCACTTACTAGCTTTGTGTCTTTCTTTTCCACACCCAAAGTATCTTCAAGTTCCTTTGAAACATTCTCTCTGATGCCTCTTCCCACATTATTTATATGAGGAAAATTGAACTTTCATTCCTCTATGATCATCATGAAACACCATCTTTCTCTTATTATCTGAGTCGTGAAACTTACCAAAGTTGAGATTATTGATCATATTATGAGATTGATGATTAGGCATAATAACGGTGTTTGGACTTCCAAATCCCGTTTCATATGGTTTCTCATAAATAATATCATTCCATTGTCCATCATATCGTCCATTATTTTCAATCTTCCTGTTTCTAGCCATTTTCTAAAACCCAAAAAGAATAGTGTAGGAGGCAAAAATCATACTAGGGAAAACAACATAGTAAAGGGGGAGTACCCTCAATTTCTAACATATTAGGTTAAATTCTATGATCGTTACTGTAGTTCTAGAAGAATATCCTATACGTATAATTATCCTTAGGGACATCCCTAGACATACCTTAGAAATATCTCTAGGGATCTCACTAACGTTTTTGCATCCTAGTTTCCAATGGTTGAGTAAACCTTTCCTCTGATACCAACTGTAGAGACATGAAGCCTGATATACAAGGACATTACATTACATTTGCGGAATACATAACACATAACAAAAACAGACACACAAGGATTGTAATAGTTTAGTGTCTTTGGAAACTCAAAATATTATCTTCTAATCATGGTGAAAGATCTTCAACATCTCCATTAATGATCTTCCCCTTTTTTCTTATCTAAAACCTTTCTTTAAATCATGGGGAAGAGAAAAAATATAAAGGGTGATCTCAAATGCTCAGTAAGGGTAATCATAGAGAACATAAAACAATCCTTAGACATTTGAATGTAAAAAAACATGAGCATAAAATCTAAACCTCAAAATCTTGAGCAATGACATAAAACATAGCAGTACGTAAGGCATAGATCATTAAGAAACATTAATCATGATAAATAAGCATGGGAATAGAACATGTAATTGTGGAAAACCATTAAGCACATGATATGATTTCCATAGTAGCCAAGGCATTACTGCCAAGACCATCTTAGTGGACAGAGTCCCTTTTTGAATTGAGTTCACTGCTCGTTCAAGTCCTGTATTACTGAACCGGTTTAACATGACGTTCTAGAAATGTATATCTCATTTGATATAAATCTTTACCCAATGAATTGGAGGGCGATATAGGTCCCGCCCATCTCATATTGAAATCATTCTTACTTGTTCCAAAAAAAACATAAATCATTCATCATAACCCAAAGAATAAAATGGGTTTCATAAACATCATCCAATCATCACATAATCCATATAAAACAAATGGATATTTCACCATAAGAAAAGTGAAACCATGTAAATCATAGAGACATTATACTTGAAACATACACATATCAAATAATGTCATCTTAGATGGAAAATGATTTTTATAAAACACTTGAAATGAATTCTTGAAGAAAATATCCTTTATTCTTCAAAATCATTTTCTTTTCACAAAATTCCATGCAATTTTAAAGGAAACATATTTTGATGAAAAGAGTCATAAAATCTTGTAGTGTAAGATTCATGAAAATGAGGCGTTATGAAACCGTAAAAATCTATTGATGCCATATAATTTAAATATAAAATTCTTCTCGTACTTTTGTCGGAAAAGTAAAAAAGTTCCCAGTGCGGTTAAAAAAAGTAAGATTCCATTCATAACATGTGGTAAATTCCAAAAATGTTTAAAAAGGACTTTAAAAATACATGATTTTTTTTAGAAAACATGGCCATGGATGAAAACAATAAACCCAGTAAATACTTAAAAATAACAATCTTAGATAAGAATGAGATTGGAATAGTTATCCCCTACCTTAGGTCTGATATGCTTCGTACGTATCCCAAACTGCTGTATAATGATTTAAATATTGTCATTTCCTTATTACAGAATCATATTCATTGTTATGATATCATATATTGTTCACTTATGACTTTATATTACCTATTCTTTTGTATATTCCATGTTAAAGAGCATTTTGGGTAAAATCGTTTCATTTGTCGTCCGTCTTTTGACTTGTAATTATTAATATGATTACATAAATCATGATTACTTAATTCTAGAATATAAAACATTATTTATATATAATATATATTCAGAATATACATATATATAATTGATCGATAAATGGAAATAAATACACCGTTCATGGAGACGGTAGGCCGTACATCCTCATTTAATTGAATGGAATTAATTGGATGACATACATATATATATATATACATAAATCATGTATCATTATTATGTCATATATTTTATGATTATTTATTATATATACTTTATAATCATTCATGAATGGTTAATCATTGAGAATGAATCTCATCACGTCGTGGAGACGGTAGTCCGTACGTACGCACGAGCGATGATATCGTTCCCATAATTATTGAATTGAATTGGAGTGGATGATACAATATATCAAAATCAGTATGATGATATAATAACTATGTATAGTTATTCTTTACACCATTATACTCATCCAAGTAAGGTGTTGTGGGAAAAACAGATTACACCACGGCGTGGAGACGGTATTCCGTACATAGGCACGCGCGGTGATTTCATTTTCCTTAGGATGGATAAAAGGTGAAATAAGGTTTTTTAATATTTATAATAACATATTAGTATATGAGGTATACTGATGTTATTACTTAATAATGAAACAACTAAATAAGAGGGAGTAGAAGAAGAATGGAGCTTGAAGAAAATGGTAGAAGGTATTACCTATTTCTCGAAGTGCCTCCTTTAAACATTCTCTTAGAGCACTAAAATTGGTCTTTGAATAATACCAAGACCTCTAGGATGTTTCTAGGGAAGTGGAGAAGAGAATTTGGTAGGGGTTTGCCGATTATGAAGGCTCAAAGTGGTGCGAGTAAGAGAGGGAGAGATGCCCTTTTATAAGGGAGGAGAGGGGCACCTTTGGATATATAAAAACTATTAGTTTATATTAAATCCCAAACCCACTTAAAAACTTACAAATTGACTCATATCCCAAGCTTAGATGATATAGGGTTGTAATATCATCAAAAAATAAAATTAGACATGTTATAATTTTTTTATACATTATCAACATGATTTATCCTTATTTATCAATTTAGTTTTATTTGTGGTAATAATATTCTAAATTTTAAATTATTATAAATATTTACATGTGTTGTGAATTTTCCATAATTTGACACTACATGACATTTTCAACCATATAAATTTTAATTTATAATTTTTAAATATTTTTGAGATTTTTAAACAATTTTATAATATGTTAGTTTTATAAAATAACAATAGTGTCAATTTTGACATTATTCATTTATTTGAATTTAAATAAACAATATACAGAGGATATGTACTAAATAAAAGATTTAATAGATTTATAACATGTCATTTTTATCTAGAAAATTAGTGGATCAAATTATATAGTAAATATAATATTTATTTTAATATTTTTAAAACCATTTATTTGATATTTCTCTTAATAAAATAATTTCAACATCACTATTATTTCACTTTAATGATAAATATTTAATCCCTAAATATTTTAAATAAATTCATATCACGTAGATAATTGTATTTTATTTCTGTAGAATATTCATGTTCGATGTTTCATTAAGCTTATCACTAAATTAAAATTAGTATACTTATAAGATTCAAGAAAGTGACATGTTGTCACTTTCTTTGGTTTTAATAATAATTAAATGATTTCCATGGAGAAAAGTCCATTAAATGAATCTAAACCGATCATTAGGTGATATGGGTCGAATTTTATTCCTCCAATATGATTTTGACAGGTGTTAGGGTAATTATATAATCTTATATTTACCCTTAATTACTCGATTTACCTTTAACTATGGTAAATAAAATTTACCATAGTTACTATTCATAATGCCCAAAAAATAAAAAGTATCTTATTAATATAATTTTCACACACTAATTCCAAATATGAAATCAATTTTTCCAAATTCAATACACAAAAGTTTTAGAAATTAAATTAAAATTAATCACGTTGTCGAACGAAAACGGGTTTTTGTTTAAAACATTGCAAAAGATTGAATTGGTTTATCCTACGAATTCAAGGTAAAATCAATGCTAATGACATAAATTATATTAAATGGTAAAAATATATTCTATTTATACTTTAAAACCATTCAATATTATAAATTAACCATATAAATTATTATGATGAAAAAGTTGTTTTTAATTAAAATATAGCTTGTTTTTACTATTCATTAAAATATTAAAGTTATCAGAAAAATATCGAAACTTTATCCAATGTAAATTTTTATATCCTGATTCAAAATAAGAAGTTTATTTTGTAAAATTTAACTTATAAACATGTCAAAAACTAGATTTAATGTGGGTGTGCCATCAAAAGGCGGCAAAACTGCATTTTTTGAAAAATATTTTTCTTACCCAAAAAAATTATTTTATTCACATAAAATGTTTTAGAAAATTAATAAGATGAATAATAATGTTATAAAATTTAAAATTTGGTTAATAATATTCATAATGTCTAGTCCATAAAAATATTATAACAATATATTGGCATTTAGTGAAACTTGGTATTGCGTATAACACACGCTATCGAGGAAGGTCGTGATTGCATGTAATGAAACCCAAGTCAGGGTTGCGTGTTGTGAAAGACTCCTTTGTTGTTTCGTTATAACAGAATCCAACCATTTTTCATTTATACATTTAATATATATATATATATATACTCAATTTTGCATAGAATGACTATTATCAAACGAACATGAAATTATGTGTAACACAATCTAATAATAGTGTTGCGTATACTGCAAGCTAATACGGTGTTGCGTATAGCAGAAGATAATCTTGTTGTAGCATAAAACACGTGACATCAAATAAATTAAAAAAAATAATTATCATAAAATATCATGTTGTTACATTCTACCCCCCTTAAAATGAATTTCTCCCTCGAAATTCGTCGGGGTTATACATTGTTTTCTACTTGAAAGTATCCTTAATTTAAACCCACATCATAAAATGAAATACCAAAACTTAACTTCAAAAACTAAAGTATGAAACATAACAGTTACCCAAATTAACTAATCACTGGGGTTCCTTATAGGAGAACATAGGTGAAAATATTGATATAGAGGATAAATCTTACCGTCATGTTCTGATGGAGAGTGGTAGAAAACATGGCTTTGAAAAAGCCATTAATCACAATGCCATAAATTTGTGATGATTTAAGGTATCATATGATTCATCAGATATAAGGCCACTAGGACATCATTTTTGGTTTTCAAGATGATTTCCCTAAATTTTATGAATTTGGAATTTGAAGAAATACTTTCTTGATTTTGGTATAGTCTCACTGTTGTTCGTTCCTTGGACAATTTCCACTTCATCTGTTAAAGAAATGAAGTTTAATTTGACATTCGTGAAGTGTTAGAATATCATGTGATAGAATGATGGGTCATTCCATCTGTCACAAACAAAAGGTTAGAAAAAGTTATCAAAAATACGTAAGTCCATTTGTAGTGACATTAATCATATATGGTTCCTAAAATAGACTTTTATTTCATATATCATACTGCTTAACATAATAAAACTGGTTTATACTAAACATGGACTTCCTGTAGGCCAGTGGTAGGTGATAAAGGCATGTCGCACTTCGGTTGTGGGTTTGATTCCCAAAGCCTTGTCCGACGTGATGGGTTGTCGCCTGTCCTACTGGTTGTCCTTTTTCTAAAACCACATTACTATAACATCCCATAAATAATATCGAAAAGAAGTTCTAGCCTTAAACAATACTAACTTAGGTCCAACATAATCCATTCCAATATTTAGGCTTATCTAAAATATTTCGGTCCAAGATCATAGTATAAAGAAAATTATTACTTGAAATATCACATAAAAATCACGTGAATGACATCATTTATCCCCTATATATCATAAGATATATCTTATTGGTCAAATTACAAACATGTGAATACCTTAATCATGTATTCTCTTGAAAAATATAAAAACCCATTTAACCTTAGTGAAAACATGAATGCTGACAAATGTTAACTTCTTCCACATACCAGAATCCCAAACAAATTCTATACACTCAAACAATGATAACACTTAGTCCTTATATTAATCGTGAGCCCATGAATACAATCGAACATATCATTATCTTTTTATCCCTTCATTATGCGCATATCATCTAGTTTCCAAAAATATCTGAATAACCATCCATGGTTACCAGTACCATTCAACATATACTTTCAAATACATTAGAAAAAACAATAGCGTAACAATCCTTAGATGATTATATATTCCATAGTACCATACATTATTCTTTGTAAACATACAATCATTCCACTAACTTCTTCATACAATTACTGAGATTCATAATTTATTTCATCTCATATTTCATTTGTAGTCTCTTCATCATCATCCACATAAATACTACTCATATGAATATGCTGATTCTCTTCATGAGATTTTCACTTAGGGCATTGGTTTGCATAATGCCCATACATTCCACACATAAAACATCTAATCATTGTTGATGTCGTAGCAATACCATTATCCTTGTCCATGGTGTTAACTGGTCCATTTCCTTTGCACTTACTGGCTTTGTGTATTTCTTTTCCATACCCAAAGAATCTTCCAGTTCCTTTGAAAAATTCTCCCAAATGCCTCTTCCCACATGATTTACATGAGGGAAATTGAACTTTCTCTCCTCTATGATCATCATGAAACTCCATCTTTCTCTTATAATATGAGTCGGGAAACGTACCAATGTTGAGATTATTGATCATATTATGAGATTGCTGATTATGCATAATAATGATGTTTGGACTTCCAAATATGGTTTCATTTGGTTACTCATGAAGAATATCATTCCATTGTCCGTCATATCCTCTATTATCGTGAATCGTGATGTTTCCAGCCATTTTCTAATACTCAAAAATAATAGTTTGAGAGGAAAAAATCATGCTAGGGAAAACATCACAGTAAAAGGGGAGTACCCTCAATATATAACATCTTAGGATAAATTCTATGATCTTTACCGTAGTTCTAGGACTATATCCTATACGTATACTTATCCTTAGGGACATCCCTAGACATACCTTAGAGATATCTCTAGTGATCTCACTAATGTTTTCGCATCCTAGTTTCCAAAGGTTGCGTAAACCTTTTCTCTGATATCAACTGTAGAGACCTGAAGCCTGATGTACAAGGACATTACATTTCATTTGTGGAATACTTAATACATAATAAAAATAGAAACAAAAGGATCATAATAGTTTAGTGTCTTTGGAGACTCGGAATATTATCTTCTAATCGTGGTGAAAGATCTTCAACATCTCCATTAATGATCTTCCCCTTTGTTTTCTTACCTAAAAACATTATTTAAATCTTGGGGAAGAGAAAATATATAAAGGGTGAGCTCAAATGGTCAGTAGGGGTAATCCTAGAGAACATAAAACAATCCTTAGACATTTGAATGTAAAAATACATTAGCATAAAATCTAAACATCAAAATCTTGAGCAATGACATTAAACATGGCAGTACGTAAGGAATAGATCATTAAGAAACATTAATCATGAAAAACTAGCATGGGAATAAAACATGTAAATATGGAATTACATTAAGCACATGATATGATTTCCATAGTAGCCAATGCATTACTGCCAAGACCATCTTAGTGGACAGAGTCCCTTTCTGAATCGAGTTCACTCCTCGTTCCAGTCCTGTATTACTGAACCAGTTTAACTTTCCGTTCCAGCCATGTCTATCTCATAAGATATAAATCTTTACCCAATGCATTGAAGGGAGATATAGGTCCCACCCATCCCATATTGAAATCATTCTTACTTGTTCCACAAAATAAACATAAATCATTCATCATAACCCAAAGAATAAAATGTTTGGAGTCTAACCAAAAAATATTTGGAGTCTATAATACATTTTTATTCAGATTATATTTATTAGAAGAATTCGGACTGAGAATTCTATATAATTATTGAGTCTGAATTTCAAAGAAATTCAGAGTCTTGAATTTAGTAGAATTCAAAGTCTGAATCCTTAAGATTTCAGAGTCTGTATATACAAGAGTTCAGAGTATGAATTCATAAGAGTTTGGAGTCTGAACTAATAATTTTCATAGTATGAATTCAAAGAACTAGGAGTCAGAACTCAGATGTGTTCGGAGTATGAATTCAGAGAACTCGGAGTCATAAATCAGAAGATTTCAGAACCTGAATTCCGAACCTGAAAACAGAATTCTATATATCTAAGTATTTATATGATTCCGAGGTATTGGATACGAATCCGAATTTAATACTTAGAGACAAAATGATATATGAAAAACATGGTATGGTAAAATTTCCATGAGGAAGGAAATTTTTTTATAAATGAAAAGAATAAGATAAAATGAAATTTTCACAAAGATAGAGTTTTTATGATTTTCAAAACAAGAAGGAATAGAAAATTCATAAGGATAAATAATTTACTCAACAATCTCCCAAAATATTAAGGAATGGAAAATTAATAAGGATAACTAATTTACTCATCAATCTCCCCAAACATGAAGGAATGGAAATGATATAATGAAAAAATATTGACTCAATAATCTCCCCCTTTTTGGAAATCAAAATCATCTATATGAAATGAATATAAGTACATAGAAATTATTTTTCTAGACTTTGAATTAAAACATATCTCCCTTTTCACATGGAAAATGATGAATACGACTAACTCCTCCTTAGGCTTTGGAACACTAATGATTATGTTCTAGATTTTTGGAATGATATTTTTCATTATCTTGAATACAAAAATATTTGTAATGAAAACTACCCCTCAGATAAACTCCCCATTACATAGGGATATTTATTCATTTCTTAGAATTATGTTTCCTTTCTCCACCTTTGTGATTTTTCGAATGAAATTTGATGGAATGGAAAAGAAATTATGGTACCTGAAATATTAGTACATGATATCCAAAAAACAATCAAGGAAACATTTCATTATGATTGGAAAAATTTTTATAGGGAAAGGAATACTACAAAATTTAGTATTTAATCAAATTTATCCTTCCATTTCCTTGGGTTTGAACTTCTTCAATATTGTTTTGAGCATTTTAAACTCTTTGTGATGTTCTTCTGCTCGCTTGAGAATCTGATCACGATCCTTAGATTTCTTCTCTAGAGCCTTGATTCTTTTTTCTTGAGCCTTATGAGATTATACTTGAGCCTTCAAGACGTCTTCCTGCTAGAAAATATTTTCTTCTATCTCAATCTGAAGATCTCTTTCTCTCTTCCTGCTTTGAGAAACTGAATACAACATTTCATTCAAATCCTTCACTTCTTGAATCTGAGAATTCTCTTCCAGAGTCATCTTTTCTTCAAAACTAGTTGTGAGATCCTTGATCATACCATCCTGAATGTCAAAAACCTCCTTGACACCATCATGGAACTCATGATGTTCTCTCATTTATTCATCTATCTTCATTGACCAACTAACCATTTTCTTACAAGATCTTTTGTGGGAATCATATTTAATGAAGAAATTTTTTAAATCTGCATCAAGATTTACACACTTATCCATCACTATGAATACTGAATTTGATTTCTGATTTAGGGTGTGTTGAAGCATCCGGAATTAGGAGTCTATGCTTGGAAAAATTAGACTGGTCCCAACAATCTTCTTCAAAAACTAAACAACGAAATCATGACTAAGTGATGATGAATCCGAATCGAAAAATTTTCTTAGTGAGGGCTCTATCACTTGATCAGCAATTTTACTATTTAAAGATCTACAAGCTTCTTTCTTCATTAAAACATCTTTAGTGGGTGTATCAACAACCATATGTTTACCCTTATCGGTTTTCAGAATGGCTTCCTCATCCGGATATTTATGTTCACTGTCAGACAACTAAACAAATTTTTCTTCATCTATATCTTGTTTCTGAACTAATAGCTCAGCATCCTTAGGATGCGCGAAATGATGATTATATCTTTCTTTTTCAGACAACATATTCACTTCATCTTCATCCTTGTCATCTAACCCAAGAGTAGCAAGCTTTGATGATTCGTATTGAGAGGTTTGGATTGACAATTTAACAAAAGGGATTTCATTCTGATGAAATTATTCCACTTGCATAATCAAATCTTCTGAATCACCATAACTCTCAAATTCTTTTTCGAATTATTGTACTACTTCTTCATCTCTTTCTTTGACAATTTCTTGAGTAGAAAACTTTTTCCCAAGGGTTTCTGGTAAAGCTTATACTAGGATGTATTTTTTTACCGGAATATTTTCAGAAGCATTCTCAGTATCTATCAGAAGGGATTGCACTATCTCAGCTTCTGTCATCTTATTCTTTAACTTCTTTTCTTTTTCCTGCTTTTCAAGCTCATCAGCTATCTTCTCTTTCAAATACTTTTCTTCTACAGGATCAAAGAAAAACTGTGTCTCTCATTCATTTCAGTTTCACTTATCTTCCCTTCACTTATCTATAAACACATATGGATATTATTTTTTCTTCTTAGGTTTTAGAGGTCCGGATTGAGCTTCCTTAGCTTTTGGGGTTTTTTCTTCCTCTTCTACATCCTTTAACTTAGACTTATTTCCTACCTTTTTTGATGGTTCGTCCACTACTGGTGTTTTCAGATCATCATTCGATTCTTTTTTAGGTAGGTCATAAAAATCTCTTGAGTCCGTAGAAAAACCCTTGTTCATCCTCTTCAGAGTATCATCACGGACTTGCATGACCATGCAATTCCATGGCTTCGAGCTGCAAGGGATTTTGAAATATTCTTTGCTCCGAACAATTAACATTGAAAGGACATATAGATACATGATTATCTGAGCCTTAAAGATTACATTATTAATATTTTCAATCATAATGAGAATAATCTAAACCAAATTGTTCTTCCTCAGGTTCACCAAAAAATCCAAAATATACATATCACTCTTCTTCAATGTGTCTTTGTCCCCTTTTCTTAGAATGATAAACCCTTGAACCCATAATTCTAGAATCCTATAATTTGTATAAAAATGGGAAATCATCGGAGTCTTGACATCTGTAATACTAAGACACTCCATTGATTTCACCTTAACAAAAATTCCTTTGACATCTGGAAACATATGGGAACAGAATTCAGCTTCGCCATCATATGGAATACCAACTAGGATAGCTGCCTTTGTATATGAAAGATCATAGGTCTTTCCATAGATCTTGATGGAAAACTTTTATATGCCTTATACCTTAATGAAAATGAAAGATTCATAAAACTCAACAAGAAAATCCAGATACACCAAATCTTGAGATCTTGGCCTCAATTGGGAAATATATTCCCATCCATTCAGCTTCATGTTATTCAAGATTATAGAATCATACCTTTTAAAGAAGTTCGTATGACCCAAACTTTTTCTATATACTCGTCACTCTGAGATTGTCTTTATACTAGACATATCTTTCTGAGAGGACTCTTCTAAAGACATTTGTAATTGAGAAACCAATGAAAATTCAGAATGAGCTTAAGTATAGAGGCAGAGCTTCAGCACACTAGAGCTTTGAGGTCGATATGGGAAAACCATTGGGTGTCCTTTTTATAGGTGTTAGAAGTAATGATTATTCTTCCATACTCAATCCAAAGGCTGAAAAATCTTCTGATCAGATCTGACAGTTGATATGATAGCTGCAAGGAAACCATGGATCCAATATTTTGAGGGGTTTTTTCATAAAAACATTCAGATTTCATAATAGAGAATCCAAAAAAATTAAATAAAAAAGAAACTACCCATAAATAAAGGATGACTATAAAAACTCAAGAAAGTAAACATACCTTTTGGATTTATAGGAAGATTATTCGTATATAAGAAAATTCTTCTTAAAGTTATTTAGATTTTGAAAAAATATATTACGAAAAATATTTGGAAAATGTAAAACTCCATTATGAAAATTTTGAGTATGAAAATCGCCATTATGATGATTTTGAGTACAAAAATATTCATTATGAAAATTTTGAGACTACGAAAAAAATTAAGATTACGAAAGGTTTCATTATAATTGATTTGAAAAAAAAACTGACTACAGAAATTTTCATTATGAATGATTTGAAAAATCTGACTTCCAAATTTTTTATAACGAATTATTTGAAAAATTTTACTACAAAAAATTTCATTACGAGGAATTTTGAAAACTAACAAGAAAATGTACTCCCCCTATGAAGAATGATATCCCCTTTTGTGTGTGATCCCTAAGAAAGTGATTCCTAATATCTATGTGTTTTTTATGAGAGTGATGTGCAGTGTTTTTACAATAGGAAATGGCACCAGTATTATCACAATGAATTTGTGTTTTGGCAAAACACATACCATAGTCAATGAGTGTGTGTTGCATCCACAACACTTGAGCAAAACAACATCCAGCTGCTACATATTCCTCTTCAGCAGTGGAATGTCATACTGAGTGTTGCTTCTTGCATGACAATGATACTAATGAATATCTTAAAAATGACAAGTTCTGGATGTACTCTTTCAATCCATTCTACATCCACCAATGTCAGCATCCGAAAAACAATTTAGAACAAACTAATTTCCATATTTATAAAAGTGTCCTAAATCATTGGGTCATTTTAAGTAACGAAAAATTATTTTCAATGCCTTTAAATGATATTCTTTGGGATTGGATTGATATCTTGCACATAAGAATACTAAAACCATTAAATCTGGATGACTAGATGTCAAGTAATGTAAACATTTTATCATACCTCAAAAAGATGTTTGATCTACTGGTTTCCCAGCATCATCATGATCAAGTGTGTTTGAGGTATCAATGGGAGTACTAATACCCTTAGTGTTGTTATATCCATACTTTTTAAGGAGATATTTAATATACTTATTTTTCGATATATAGATTCATTTTGGTTTTTGAGAAATTTGAAAACCATGGAAAAATGATAACCCACCCATCATACTCATTTCAAACTAAGATTTCATTATATCCAAAAATAAATCAGTTAAATATTTCTGATTTGAACCAAATATCATTTCATCAACATAAATTTGAACAATCAAATTTTTTTTCATATATTTCATTATAAAAAGGGTTGGATCTGCATTACCCTTAACATAATTATTTTGAAGAAAAAATCATGTAAGCTTATCATACCAAGCTCAAGTGGATTTTATAAGTCTATAAAATTATTTTGTATGTTTATAAACATGTTCAGGATGTATTGTATCTTCAAAACCAAGAGGTTGTTCAAAAAAAACTTTCTCTTCAACATAACCATTAAAGAAAGTACATTTCACATCCATTTGAAAAATTTTAAAATTAAAGAATACTGCAAAGGCATGAATAATATGAATAGATCCATGTATAGATACTGGAGCATAGGTTCCTTCATAGTCTATTACTTCTTTTTGATTATAGACTTTAGAAACCAATCTAGCTTTATTTCGTACTATGATTCCATTTTAATCAAACTTATTTCTGAAGACCCATTTTACACCAATAATAGAAGTATCATTAGGTCTTTCAACCATGGTCCATGCTTTATTCCTTTCAAATTCATTTAGTTCATCTTGAATAGATTTTATCCAATCATCATCACCTAATGATTCATCAGTGCTTTTTTGGTTCAAATTTGGAAAGGAATGCTAGATTTTATATATCATTTATTAAGGAACTTCTAGTACTTACAGGGTTATTTACATCACCAATGATACTATCATTGGGATGATTCTTAAGAAAACACTGATCTGGGTTTTGTGAAACATGTTCATCATCATAAGGTAGAAAATATTCTGGGGTAAATGCTTTAGAAAAATCTTCTTGGAAGTTTTCCTTATCGGATGAATCTTCTAAGAATGTTTGAAAATTAGTTTTTGAAAACACATCCGAATATATAGGTTGGTGTTGTTTAAAAACAATGGGATCAGTTTCAACAAATTTGAAATGTACCATTTCTTCAACAGTACAAGTGTTTTTATTGAAGAATCTATAAGACTTGGAAGTTGTCGAGTAGCCTAAGATAATTCCTTCATCAGATGTTGGTAAGAATTTGTGTAAGTTATCTTTAGTATTAAAAATGAATACATTGCATTCAAAAACCTTGAAGTATGAATGTCAAGGTTTTCTACCATTCCATAACTCATTAAGGGTTTTATTGAGAAAAGGTCCAATCAAAACACGATTTATAGTATGTCAAGAAGTACTTACATCTTCAGCCCAAAATTGAACTTATAAACATGTCAAAACTAGATTTAATGTGGGTGTGCCATCAAAAGGCGGCAAAACTCCAATTTTTTTAAAATAATTTTCTTACCCGAAATATTTATTTTAGTCACATAAACTGTTTTAGAAAATTTATAAGATGAATAATAAAGTTATAAAATTTAAAATGTAGTTAATAATATTCATAACATCTAGTAAATAATAATATTATAACAATATATTTTCATTTAGTGAAACCTGGTATTACGTACAACACAAGCTATCAAGGAAGGTCACGATTGCGTGTAATGCAACCCAAGTCAGGGTTGCGTGTTATGCAAGACTCCATTGTTGTTTCGTTATAACAGAATCCAACCATTTTTCATTTATACATTGAATATATATATATATATATATACTCAATGTTTCATAGAATGACTATAATCAAACGAACTTGAAATTATGTGTAACACAATCTAAGAATACTGTTGCGTATACTGCAAGCTAATATGGTGTTGCATATAGCACAAGATAATCTTGTTGTAGCATAAAACAGACGACATAAAATAAATTAAAAAGAATACTTATCCTAAAATATCTGGTTGTTACATTCTACCCCCCTTAAAATGAATTTCTCCCTCGAAATTCATCGAGGTTATACATAGTTTTCTACTTGAAAGTTTCGTTAATTGAAACCCACATCATAAAATGAAATACCAAAACTTAACTTTAAAAACTAAAGTATGAAACGTAATGGTTACCCAAATTAACTAATCACTGTGGTTCCTCACAGGAGAACATAGGTGAAAATATGGATATGGAAGAGAAATATAACCATCATGTTCTGATGGAGAGTGGTAGAGTACATGTCTTTGAAAAATCCATTAATCAGAAAGCCATTAATTTGTGATGATTTAAGGTACCATTTGATTCATCAGATATAAGGGCACTAGGACAACATTTTTGGTTTTCAAGATGATTTCCCTAAAGTTGATGAAATTGGAATTAGAAGAAATACTTCTTGATTTTGGTATAGTCTCACCGTTGGTCGTTCCTTGGACAATTTCCACTTCATCTCTTAAATAAATGAAGTTGAATTTGTCATTCGTGAAGTGTTAGCATATCATGTGATAGAATGATGGGTCATTCCATCCGTCACAAACAAAAGGTTAGAAAAAGATATCAAAAATATGTAAGTCCATATATAGTGAGATTAATCAAAAATGGTTCCTAAAATGGACTTATATTTCATATATCATACTACTTAACATAATAAAACTGGTTTCTACTAAACAGGGACTTCATGTAGGCCAGTGGTAGGCGATAAAGGCCTGTCACACTTCAGTTGTGGTTTTGATTCCCACAGCCTTGTCTGACGCGATGGGTTGTCGCCAGTCCTACAAGTTGTCCTTTTTCTAAAACTACATTACTATAACATCCCATCAATAATATCGAAAAAAAGTTCTATCCTTAAACAATACTATCTTATTTCCAACATAATCCATTCCAATATTTAGGCTTATCTAAAATATTTCGGTCCATGCTCATAGTATAAAGAAAATTATTACTTGAAATGTCACACAACAATCACGTGAATGCCATCATTTATCACCCATATATCATAAGATATATCTTGTTGGTCAAATTACAAACATGTGAATACCTTAATCATGCATTCTCTTGAAAAAAATAAAAACCCATTTAACCTTAGTGAAAACATGAATGCTGTCAAAAGTTAACTCTTTCCACATACCAAAATCCCAAAAAATTCTATATACTCAAACCATGATATCACTTAGTCCATATATCAATCATGATCCCATGAATACAATCAAACATCTCATTATCATTTTATCCCTTCATTATGTTCATATCATCTAGTTTCCAAAAATATTTGAATAACCTTCCATGGTTACCGGTACAATTCAACATATACTTTCAAATACTTTAGGAAAAACAATAGCTTAACAATCCTTAGATTATTCTTTATTCCATAGTACCATACATTATTCTTTGTAAACATACAATCATTCCACTAACTTCTTCAACCACTGACAGAGCATCATCATTTATTTCATCTCATATTTCATTTGTATTCTCTTCATCATCATCCACATAAATACTACTCATATGACTATGCGGATTATCTTCATGAGATTTTCCCTTAGGGAATTGGTTTTCATAATTCCCATACATTCCACACATAAAACATCTAATCATTGTTGATGTCGTAGAAATACCATCATCCTTGTCCATGGTGTTAACTAAACCTTTTCCTTTGCACGTACTGGATTTGTGTCCTTCTTTTACATACCCAAAGAATCTTCCAGTTCCTTTGAAACATTCTCCCTCATGCCTCTTCCCACATTATTTACATGAGGGAAATTGAACTTTCTTTCCTCTATGATCATCATGAAACTCCATCTTTCTCTTATAATCTGTGTCGGGAAACTTACCAAAGTTGAGATTATTGATCATATTATGAGATTGCTGATTATTCATAATAACGATGTTTGGACTTCCAAATCCCGTTTCATTTGGTTGCTCATGAAGAATATCATTCCATTGTACGTCATATCCTCTATTATCGTGAATATTCCTGTTTCCAGCCATTTTCTAAAACCCAAAAAGAATAGTGTGAGAGGAAAAAATCATGCTAGGGAAAACATCATAGTAAAGGGGGAGTACCCTCAATATCTAACATATTAGGATAAATTCTAAGATCATTACCATAGTTCTAAGAAAATATCATATACGTATACTTATCCTTAGGAACATCCCCTGATATACCTTATAAATATCTCTAGGGATCTCACTAACATTTTCGCATCCTAGTTTCCAAAGGATGAGTAAACCTTTCCTCTTATACTAACTATAGAGACCTGATTCATGATGTACAATGAAATTACATTACATTTGTGGAATACTTAATACATAATAAAACAGACACAAAAGGATCATAATAGTTTAATATCTTTGGAGACTCGGAATATTGTCTTCTAATCGTGGTGAAAGATCTTCAACATCTCCATTAATGATCTTCCCCTTTGTTTTTTTACCTAAAACCTTTCATTAAATCCTGGGGAAGTGAAAACATATAAAGGGTGAGCTCAAATGCTCAGTAAGGGTAATCAAAGAGAACATAAAACAATCCTTAGACATTTGAATGTAAAAAAAACATGAGCATATAATCTAAACATTAAAATCTTAAGCAATGACATTAAACATGGAAGTAATTAAGTCATAGATCATTAAAAAACATTAATCATGATAAATTAGCATGGGAATAAAACATGTAATTGTGGAAATCCATTAAGCACATGATATGATTTCCATAGTAGCCAAGGCATTACTGCCAAGACCATCTTAGTGGACAGAGTCCCTTTCTGAATCAAGTTCACACCTCGTTCCAGTCCTGTATTACTGAACCGGTTTAACTTGTCATGACAGCCATGTCTATCTCATGAGATATAAATCTTTACCCAATTCATTGGATGGAGATATAGGTCCCACCCATCTCATATTGAAATCATTCTTACTTGTGCCACAAAATAAACATAAATCATTCATCACAACCCAAAGTATAAAATGGGTTTCATAAACATCATCCAGTCATCACATTTTCCTTATAAAATAAATGGATATATCATCATAAGAAAAGTGAAACCATGTAAATAATAGAGACATTATACTTGAAACATACACATGAAATAATGTCATCTTAGATGGAAAATGATTTTTATAAAACAATTGAAATGAATTCTTGAGTAAAATTTCCTTTCTTCTTCAAAATCATTTTATTTTTACAAAATTCCATGAAATTTTAAAAGAAAAGTATTTTGATGAAAATATTCATAAAATCTTGTAGAGTAAGCTTCATGAAAATGAGGCGTTATAAAACTGTAAAAATCCGTTCATGCTGTATAAGTTAAATATGACATTTTTCTCATACTTTTTTCGGAAAAGTCAAACAGTTCCCCGTGTGGTAAACAAAAGAGATATTCCATTCATAACATGTGGTAAATTCCAAAACTAGGTAAAAAGGAATTTAAAAATACATGAAAACATTTTTATAAAACATGGGCATGGATGAAAACAATAACCCCAGTAAATACTTACGAATAACAATCTCGGATAAGAACGAGATTGGAATAGTTATCCCTTAACATAGGTCTGATATGCTTCGTATGTATCCGAAAATCATGTATAATGATTTAAATAATGTCATTTCATTATTACATAATCATATTAATTGTAATGATATCATATATGGTTCACTTATAACTTTATATTACCCATTCCTTTGTAAATTCCATGTTAAAGAGCGTTTTGGGTAAAATTGTTTCATTTGTCATCCATGTTTTGACTTTTAATTATTCATATGATTACTTAGATCATGATTAATTAATTCCACAATATAAAACATGATTTATATATAATATATATTCAGAATATACATATATATAATAGATCGATAAATTGAAAGAAATACACCGTTCATGGAGACGGTAGGTCGTACGTATGCATGAACGTTGTTTTTGTTTCATCATTTAATTGAATGGAATTAATTGGATGACATACATATATATATATACATAAATACAGTATCATTATTACGTCATATATTTCATGATTAATAATTATATATACTTCATAATCATTCATGAACGGTTAATCATTGAGAATGAATCTCATCGCGTCGTGGAGACGGTAGTCCGTACGTATGCACGAGCGATGATATTGTTCCCATAATTATTTAATTGAATTGGAGTGGATGATACATTATATCATAATCAGTATGATGTTATAATAACTATGTATATTTATTCTTTACACCATTATACCCAACCAAGTAAGGTGGTGTTGGAAAAACAGATTACACCACGACGTGGAGACGGTATTCCGTACGTACGCACGCGCGGTGATTTCGTTTTCCTTAGGATGGATAGAAGGTGAAATAGGGTTGTTTCATATTTATAATAACATATTAGTATATTAGTTATAATGATGTTATTACTTCATAATGAAACAACTAATGAAGAGGGAGTAGAAGAAGAATGGAGCTTGAAGAAAACGGTAGAAGGTATTACCTCTTTATCGAAGTTCCTCCCTTAAACATTCTCTTAGGGCACTAACATTGGTCTTTGAAGAATAAAATGACCTCTAGGATGTTTCTAGGGAAGTGGAGAAGATAATTTTTCAGGTTTTGTCTAATCGTGAAGGCTAAAAGTGGTGTGAAGAAGAGAGGGAGGAGGTGCCTATTTATAAGGGAGGAGAGGGGCACCTTTGGAAATATAAAAAATATTAGTTTATATTAAATCCCAAACCCACTTAATAACATCCAAAATGATTCATATCCGAATATTAGATGAGATAGGGTTGTATTCTCGTCAAAAAATAAAATTTAGACATGTTAAGAATTTATTTTAAACATTATCTACTTGATTTAACCTTATTTATCAATTTAATTTTATTTGTGGTAATAATATTTTAAATATTAAATTATTATAAATAATTATATATGTGTTGTTAATTTTCCATAATTTGACACTTTATGACATTTTAGACCATATAAATTTTAAATTTTATTTTTTAAAATTTTTTGTGATTTGTAAACAATTTTATAATATGTTATTTTTATAAAATAACAATAGTGTCATTTTTGACATTATTCATTTATTTTAATTTAAATAAACCATATACAGAAGATATGTTCAAACTAAAAGTTTTAATAGATTCATAACATGTCATATTTATATATAAAATTAGTGTATTATATTAAACATTTCATATAATATTTATTTTAATATTTTTAAAACCATTTATTTGATATTTCTCTTAATAAAATAATTTCAACATCACTGTATGTCATCTTTAATGATAATTATTTAATCCCTAAAAATTAAAAATAAATTCTTATTATGTAGAAAATTGTATTAGATTATAGGAGACTATTCATGTTCGATGCTTCATTAAGTTTATCTCTAAATTAAAATTATTATATTTATAAGATTTAAGAAAGTGACATGTTGTCACATTCTTTGGTTTTAATAATAATTAAATTATTTTCAGGGAAAATAGTCCATTAAATGAATCGAATATGACCCTTAGGTGATATGGGTCTACTTTTAGTCATCCAATATGATTTTGACAGGTGTTAGGGTAATTTTATAATCTTATATTTACCCTTAATTACTCGATTTACCTTTAACTATGGTAAATAAAATTTACCGTAGTTACTATTGATAATGCCCAAAAATAAAACATAGCTGATTAACAAAATTTGGACCCACTGATTCAAAATATGGAATCCATTTTTCTAAATTCAATACACAAAATTTGCATAAACTAAATTAAAATTAATCCCATTGTCGAAAGAAAACGGGTTTTTGTTTTAAACATTGCAAAAGATTGAATTGGATTAACCTACGAATTCAAGGTAAAATCAATGCTAATGACATAAATTATATTAAATGGTAAAACTATATTCTATTTATACTTTAAAACCATTCAATATTATAATTTAACCATATAAATTATTATGATGAAAAAATTTGTTTTTAATTAAAATATAGCGTGTTTTTACTATTCATTAAAATATGAAAGTTATCATAAAAATATCAAAACATTATCCTATGTATATTTTTATATCCTTATTCAAAATAAGAAGTTTATTTTGTAAAATTGAACTTATAAACATGTCCAAAACTATATTTAATGTGGGTGCGCCATCAAAAGGAGGCAAAACTGCATTTTTTGAAAAATACTTTACTTATCCGAAAAATTATTTTGTTCACATAAAATGTTTTAGAAAATTTATAAGATGAATAATAAAGTTATAATATTCAAAATTTATTTAATACTATTCATAACAGAAAGTCCATAATAATATTATAACAATATATTGTCGTTTAGTGAAAACTGGTATTGCGTACAACACACGCTATCGAGGAAGGTCGTGATTGCGTGTAATGCAAGCCAAGTCAGGGTTGCATGTTGTGCAAGACTCAAATTTTTTTCCTTATAACAAATTCCAACCATTTTTAATTTATAAATTGAAAACGTATATATATATATACTCAATGTTGCGTAGAATGACTATTATCAAACGAACTTGAAATTGTGTGTAACACAATCTAAGAATAGTGTTGCATATACTGTAAGCTAATACGGTGTTGCGTATAGCACAAGATAATCTTGTTGTAGCATAAAACACATGACATCAAATAAATTAAAAAGAATACTTATCATAAAATATCGGGTTGTTACATTCTACCCCCCTTAAAATGAATTTCATCCTCGAAATTCGTCCGGGTTATACATGGTTTTCTACTTGAAAGTTTCTTTAATTGAAACCCAAATCATAAAATGAAATACCAGAACTTAACATTAAAAACTAAAGTATGAAACGTAATGGTTACCCAAATTAACTAATCACTGGGTTTCCTCATATGAGAACATAGGTGAAAATATGGATATGGAAGAGAAATCTAACCATCATGTTCTGATGGAGAGTGGTAGAGAACATGGCTATGAAAAATCCATTAATCACAAAGCCAAAAATTTGTTATGATTTAAGGTACCATCTGATTCATCAGATATAAGGGCACTAGGACAACATTTTTGGTTTTCAAGATGATTTAACTAAAGTTGATGAAATTGGAATTAGAAGAAATACTCTCTTGATTTTGGTATAGTATCACCGTTGGTCGTTCCTTGGACAATTTCCACTTCATCTCTTAATGAAATGAAGTTTAATTTGTCATTCGTGAAGTGTTATCACATCATGTGATAGAATGATGGGTCATTCCATCTATCTCAAACAAAAGGTTAGAAAAAGTTATCAAAAATACAAAAGTCTATCTATAGTGATATTAATCATATATGGTTCCTAAAATGGACTTATATTTCATATATCATACTACTTAACATAATAAAACTGGTTTCTACTAAACAGGGACTTCATGTAGGCCAGTTGTAGGTGATAAAGGTCTGTCGCACTTCGGGTGTGGGTACAATTCCCACAGCCTTTTTCGACGCGAAGGGCTTTCGCCCGTCTTGTAGGTGGTCCTTTTTCTAAAACTACTTTATTATAACATCCCATCAATAATATCGAAAAAAATTTCTATCCTTAAACAATACTAACTTATGTCCAACATAATCCATTCCAATCTTCAGGCTTATCTAAAATATTTCGCTCCAAGCTCATAGTATAAAGAAAATGATTACTTGAAATGTCACAAAACAATCACATGAATGCCATCATTTATCCCCCATATATCATAAGATATATCTTGTTGGTCAAATTACAAACATAAGAATACCTTAATCATGTATTCTCTTGAAAAAAATAAAAACCCATTTAACCTTAGTGAAGACATGAATGCTGTCAAAAGTTATCTCTTTCCACATACCAAAATCCCAAAAAATTCTATATACTCAAACCATGATATCACTTAGTCCTTATATAAATCATGAGCCCATGAATACAATTAAACATCTCATTATCTTCTTATCCCTTCATTATGTGCATATCATCTAGTTTCCAAAAATATTTGAATAACCTTCCATGGTTACCGGTACAATTCAACATATACTTTCAAATACTTTAGGAAAAACAATAGCGTAACAATACTTAGATGATTCTTTATTCCATAGTACCATATAATATTCTTTATAAACATACAATCATTCCACTAACTTCTTAAACCACTGACTGAGCTTCATCATTTCCTTCATCTCATATTTCATTTGTAGTCTCTTCATCATCATCCACATAAATAATACCCATATGACCATGTTGATTCTCTTCATGAGATTTTCCCTTAGGGAATTGGTTTCCATAATTCCTAGACATTCCACACTTAAAACATCTAATCATTTTTGATGTCGTAGTAATACCATTATCCTTGTCCATGGTGTTAACTGAACCATTTCATTTGTACATACTGGCTTTGTGTCCTTCTTTTCCATACCCAAAAAATCTTCCAGTTCCTTTGAAACAGTCTCCCTGATGCCTCTTCCCACATGATTTACATGAGGGAAATTGAACTTTCTTTCCTCTATGATCATCATGAAACTCCATCTTTATCTTATTATCTGAGTCAGAAAACTTACCAAAGGTGAGATTATTGATCATAGTATGAGATTGCTGATTATGAATAATAACGATGTTTGGACTTCCAAATCCCATTTCGTTTTGTTCCTCATGAAGAATATCATTCCATTGTCCTTCATATCCTCTATTATCGTGATTCTTCCTGTTTCCATGCCTTTTCGAAAACCCAAAAAGAATAGTGTGAGAGGCAAAAATCATGCTAGGGAAAACAACATAGTAATTGGGGAGTACCCTCAATATCTACCATCTTAGGATAAATTCAATGATCGTTACCATAGTACTAGGACTATATCCTATATTTATACTTATCCTTAGGGACATCCTTAGAAATACCTTAGAAATATCTCTAGGGATCTCACTAATGTTTTCGAATCCTAGTTTCCAACGGCTGAGTAAACCTTTCCTCTGATACCATCTTTAGTGACCTGAAGCCTATTGTACAAGGAAATTACATTACATTTTCAGAATACTTAATACATAACAAAAACAGACACAAAACGATCGTAATAGTTTAGTGTCTTTGGAAACTCGGAATATTATCTTCTAATCATGGTGAAAGATCTTCAACATCTCTATTAATGATCTTCCCCTTTGGTTTCATACCTAAAACATTTATTTAAATCACGGGGAAGAGAAAACATCTAAAGGGTGAGCTCAAATGCTAAGTAAGGGTAATCATAGAGAACATAAAACAATCCATAGACATTTGAATGTTAAAAAAACATGAGCATAAAATCTAAACATCAAAATATTGAGCAATTAAATTAAACATGGCAGTACGTAAGGCATAGATCATTAAGAAATATTAATCAGGATAAATTAGCATGGTAATAAAACATGTAATTGTGGAAAACCATTAACCCCATGATTTGATTTCCATATTAGCCAAGGCATTACTGCCAAGACCATCTTAGTGGACAGAGTCCCTTTCTGAATCGAGTTCACTTCTCATTCCAGTCCTGTATTACTGAATTGGTTTAACTTGCCGTTCCATCCATGTCTATCTAATGAGATATAAATCTTTACCTAATTCATTGGATGGAGATATAGGTCCCACCCATCTCATATTGAAATCATTCTTACTTGTTCCACAAAATAAACATAAATCATTCATCATAACCCAAAGAATAAGATGGGTTTCATAAACGTCATCCAATCATCACATAATCCATATAAAACAAATCGATATTTCATCATAAGAAAAGTGAAACCATGTAAATCATAGAGACATTATACTTGAAACATACACATATGAAATAATTTCATCTTATATGGAAAATGATTTTCATAAAACACTTGAAATGAATTCTTGAGGAAAATATCCTTTCTTCTTCAAAATCATTTTATTTTCACAAAATTCCATGCAATTTTAAAACAAAAGTATTTTGATGAAAATATTAATAAAATCATATAGACTAATCTTCATGAAAATGAGGCATTATGAAACCGTAAAAATCCTTTCACTCCGTATAAGTTAAATATAACATTCTTCTCGTACTTTTGTCGAAAAAGTCAAAAAGGTCCCCGTGTGGTAAAAAAAGTGAGATTCCATTCATAACATGTGGTAAATTCCAAAAATTGGTAATAAGGACTTTAAAAATACATAAAAACAATTTTAGAAAACATGGGCATGGATGAAAAAAATAACCCAAGTAAATACTTATGAATAAAAATCTCGGATAAGAACGAGATTGGAATAGTTATCCCTTACCTTAGGTCCGATATGCTTCGTACGCATCCGAAACTCATGTATAATGATTTAAATAATGTCATTGACTTATTACAGAATCATATTCATTGTTATGATATCATACATGGTTCACTTATGACTTTATATTACCCGTTCTTTTGTAAATTCCATGTTGAAGAGCGTTTTGGGTAAAATCGTTTCATTTGTCGTCCGTGTTTTGACTTGTAATTATTCATATGATTACTTAGATCATGATTATTTAATTCCAGAATATAATCCATGATTTATATATAATATATATTCAGAATATACATATTTATAATAGATCGATAAATGGAATGAAATACACCGTTCATGGAGACGGTAGGCCATACGTATGCATGAACGATGTTTTCGTTTCCTCATTTAATTGAATGGAATTAATTGGATGACATATATATATATATATACACATATAAATCCAGTATCATTATTATGTCATATATTTCATGATTACATATTATATATACTTCATAATCATTCATGAATGGTTAATCATTGAGACTGAATCTCATCGCGTCATGGAGACGGTAGTCCGTACATACGTATGAGCGATGATATCGTTCCCATAATTATTGAATTTAATTGGAGTGGATGATAAATTATATCGGAATAGTTTTATGTTATAATGACTATGTATAGTTATTCCATACACCATTATACTCATCCAAGTAAGGTGGTGTTGGAAAAACAGATTACACCACGGCGTGGAGACGGTATTCCGTACCTACACACGGGTGGTGATTTCGTTTTCCTTAGGATGGATAGAAGGTGAAATAGGTTTGTTTAATATTGATAATAGCATATCAGTATATGAGGGATACTGATGTTATTACTTCATAAGGAAACAACTAAAGAAGATGGAGTAGAAGATGAATGGAGCTTGAAAAAAACGGTAGAAGGTATTACCTCTTCCTCGAAGTGCCTCCTTTAAACTTTCTCTTAGGTCACTAACATTGGACTTTGAAGAAGACCAGGACCACTAGGATGTTTCTAGGGAAGTGGAGAAGAGAATTTGTCAGGTTTTGGCCGATATTGATGGCTCAAAGTGGTGTGAGGATGAGAGGGAGGAGGTGCCCTTTTATAACGGAGGAGAGGGGCACCATTGGAAATATAAAAAATATTAGTTTATATTAAATCTCAAACCCACATAAAAACTTCCAAAATGAATCATATATGAATATTAGATGCGATAGGGTTATTGTATCATCAAAATATAAAATTTAGACATGTTAGTAATTTATTTTAAACATTATCAACTTGATTTATCCTTATTTATCAATTTAATTTTTTTTGTCGTAATAATATTCTAAATATTAAATTATTATAAATAATTACATATGTGTTGTGAATTTTCCATAAATTGACACTTTATGAAATTTTAGACCATATAATGTTTAGTTTTTAATTTTTAAATATTTTTGTTATTTTTAAACAGTTTTATAATATGTTATTTTTATAAAATAACAATAGTGTCAATTTTGAAATTATTCATTTATTTGAATTTAAATAAATAATATACAGAAGATATGTTCTAACTAAAAGATTTAATAGATTCATAACATGTCATATTTATATATAAAATTAGTGGATCACATTAAATAGTTCATATGATATTTATTTTAAAATTTTTAAAACCATTAATTTGATATTTCTCTTAATAAAATAATTTCAACATCACTATATGTCAGCTATAATGATAATTATTTAATCCCTAAAAATTATAAATAAATTCATATTATATCGATAATTGAATTAGATTTCTGGATACTATTTATTTTCTATTTTTCATTTTTTTTATATCTAAATTAAAATTATTATACTCATAAGATTTAAAAAAGTGACATGTTGTCACTTTCTTTGGTTTTAACAATAATTAAATTATTTTCATGGAAAATAGTCCATTAAATGAATCTAATCCGACCCTTAGGTGATATGGGTCGACTTTTAGTCATCCAATAGGATTTTGACAGGTGTTAGGGTAATTTTATATTCTTATATTTACCCTTAATTACTCAATTTACCTTTAACTAAGGTAAATAAAATTTACCGTAGTTACTATTCATAATGCACAAAAATAAAAAGTAGCTTATTAACATAATTTGAACCCACTGATTCAAAATATGGAATCCATTTTTCCAAATTCAATACAAAAAAAGTTGCAGAAATTAAATTAAAATTAATCCCCTTGCCGAAATAAAATGGGTTTTTGTTTAAAACATTGCAAAAGATTGAATTGGTTTAACCTACGAATTCAAGGTAAAATTAATGCTAATGACATACATTATATTAAATGGTAAAAATATATTCTATTTATACTTTAAAACCATTCAATATTATAATTTAACCATATAAATTATTACGATGAAAAAAGTTGTTTTTCATTAAAATATAGCGTGTTTTACTATTCATTAAAATATGAATGTTTTTAGAAAAAAATCAAAAGCTTATCCAATGTAAATTTTTATATCTTGATTCAAAAGAAGAAGTTTATTTTGTTAAATTGAATTTATATACATGTCCAAAAATAGATTTAATGTGGGTGCGCCATCAAAAGGCGGCAAAACTGCATTTTTTGAAAAATACTTTTCTTACCCGATATTTTTTTTTGTTCACATAAAATGTTATAGGAAATTTAGAAGATGAATAATAAAGTTATAAAATTAAATATTTAGTTAATAATATACATAACGGCTAGTCCATAATAATATTATAACAATATATTGTTGTTTAGTGAAACCTGGTATTGCGTACAACACACGCTATCGAGGAAGGTCATGATTGCGTGTTATGCAAGCCAAGTCAGGGTTGCGTGTTGTGCAAGAATCAATTGTTGTTTCCTTATAATAGAATCCAACCATTTTTCATTTATACATTGAAAATATATATATATATACTCAATGTTGCGTAGAATGACTATTATCAAACGAACTTGAAATTGTGTGTAACACAATCTAAGAATAGTATCGCGTATACTGCAAGCTAATACGATGTTGCATATATCACAACCTAATCTTGTTGTAGCATAAAACGCATGACATAAAAAAAATTAAAAAGTATACTTATCATAAAATATCGGGTTGTTACACAAGGTTAGGTGATATAACTTTACATTCAATTAAGAGAATATCTTCCTGAATTAGATAAAATCAAACAAGGAAATATCGAGTTTTGGGGGGATAGAAAAAATTTTAGAATATTATTTTTGGATGGGGTATAATATATTGTGAAATTAGATGATAATGATAGGATAAATGGGTTTTATAAAAAAAGTATGGAAGAATATCTTATAATTTGGTGTATAAATGAGGATAGATAGAAAAAAAAAATGGGGGGTATAACCAGTTTCTATCTATAGCATTCTAATAATGAAACATCAATTAAAAAATAATAGTTAGAGGGAATAATCTACATGTAATTATAGTGGTAATTTTTCTAAAACATATAAATATCATCTACTTATAATTATATATATTTTTATGAAAAATGTGAGGGTTGTATTTATATTTTATTGAATCCTAAATCAAAACAGGTTTTCATATGTTACTAAATGTCTGTATAGATATATAATAATTTATTATTATAAAATATAAATTAATAACTAATTCGACACTTCCACTCTTAGAAATCATATAATTGATCCAAGGTTCCTATAGGTGGTATTAAAGGGAATGTTTATTATAAAAGTTCCAACTATGAGGATATATAATTTTAATTTAGAAAATTAATGGGGAGTACTAATTTCTATGGGTTGAATCTATCATAGTAGAATGAGTAGGATACTATACTCTCTTCCATCTCTTGGAAAAAAATTTAGAGATGCTACAATAAAGGTAATCGTCCCTTTAATTATATTTGAATGATATATTTTGATAAAATTCATATGTCAGATGATGTAAAAGATCATAATTCCATGTCTATTGATCTCAAAAAAATTTACAAAAATATTATTTGGTTCTCAATTTCTAAACAGATGTATGATATTTTAGGGGGCAGTTATGAAGGAAATTATAAGGATAAGGAATCTTATCTACCAATATGGATAATAATTATTAAATTTATTTATATGGGTGGTAATGAAATTAGTAATGATTACTTTATAAAAGTAAATAATGTTTTCTAAAAAATTAGAGATTTTTTTGAGAATCTAGAATATTCTCTTATAATTAAGTAACTAGTAAGAAAAATTATAAATAAATATTATTCTAACTATATCTACATTTAGAATGAAAAAATATTTATCTTAGTATGAGAACTATAACATCTTTATGGCATATAAAATTAGAAAGGATAAATTATTTTATAAACAAAATATAATTTAAATGTATTTTATGGTTTTTAAAAAAAATACCTCATGGATAAAGAATATGTGGAAAAATATAATGACTCAATTGATGAGTAAAATCAGAATCATTAATGTAATCATTACTCTTCTTACCATGAAATATAATAAGAGTAATTAGAAAGGTAAATATTATCCTAAATGATGTATATGAAATGATAAATTCCATTTTCTCCAACGATTTTCATAGAATAAGAATTTCAATTCTGAATTTGAAGAACTATGTATGTTTTCTCCAATACAAAAGTGAAGAAACATAAAATAAGTTTCTGTAAAATAATAATATTTTTTTTGTGAAAAATTGATCATGATGATTTTTTATATAGGAATGAATCCAATCATTATGTAATGTGTTTATCTCGAGTAGAAAACATTAAACGATTCATTATGTATTGATGATGATGGGAAAGAAATAACAAAAATTGGGTTGGTTTTGAAATAAAATTTGGGCATAACATGTGAGGATAATAAAAATCTCAAAAATAAAATTAATAAGTTGATGAATGATATTAAGGAAACAAATTTTGTGAATGGGTAAAAAATAAAAATGATGTAGATGAACATTATTGTTTTTATATCTCATATAATTAATGTTATTGATATTTTTAGAGAATATAAAATTTATAAAGACACATGTACTCGATATTATAATTTCAACGTGATGTAAAATATATTAGTTTAGGAGAATAATGGAAAAAAGTTAAATTTTTATGACAATGAAATGACTATGAATGTTATTAAGGTAGTTATTTCAGAAAATAATGAACGTTTTTTAGGAAAATAATCCATGTTTCATAGATAGTGAAAATAAAAAATTATAGAAGATGGTTTTTCTATTCCCAAACTATCCCAATCTACCACTATCTATACTAATATTGGAGGTTCAAATTTTATGATTTTTGATAAATCATCTTCCACAAAGTACGAGTGAAATTATTCAAGAACATATCTCCCATTATAAAGTTTCGTATATTCTATAAAAATATTACATCCCAAAGAATCTGATAAGTACTATAATAAGTTCCAAATATCAGCATTCATAGGTTTTAATTTGTGTTGGGGTGTTTTTTATATAAATGATACTCATGTTGGTACCACATGTCATTACCTAGAAACATTTACGAATCAATATAGAGTGATGATGAGGAGATAATAATAAAATTATCATAGATTTTTTTAAAAATAAAAAATGGTCCAAATTTGATATATAAATAAACATCAATAATAAAAGGGAAAATAGTAGATTTTTTTGTAATATAAGAAATTTTAGAATAATAAGAATACATAATGTGGAGTAGTGTAAGAAAGGGTTATTTACTATTTGGCTAAGTAAATGACATTTGGAAGAAAGAAGATGAAATAAAAAATTATTTATAAATAAAAGGGGAGGAAAAAGGATTCAAATTATGTGGTCATAGTTGATATATTTTTTCCAACATATGATCATTTAAAAATTAAGAAGAAGTGAAAGAGAAGAGAGGAAGATGTGATGTCATAAATAAATTGTATGCCTATATTTTAAGACCAATATGATATGATGGAGAATATGTTACAAACTCAATGTAACATTGACATTAAAAAAGATTATGAAAATATGAAAACATCATCTCAAGTCTTTGTAGATGAGAATAAATAGATAACTAAATATGTTGTGGGTGATCCCATGAAATAAGAAACAAGTAATGAAAAATATATGAATGATGAATAAGTTGATAATTGTTGAGATGGTATGGAGTATGATATACTCTATAATATCAAATGTAGGATCGAAATAATGAACGATACTGATTGTAGTATCGTATGATGCTCAATATACAAGAGGGGGTTGAATTGTATAATTTAAAAATTCTTTAGGAACTTTTCAAGTTGGTTAGAAACCTTTCTATTGTTTAAATAGGTTAAACAATGTAATTCACAAAACCTTTGAGTTCTACAGACTTGCTTGATTCTGGAAATGTGATTCTGAGAATGCAATTCTGAAAAAGTAGTTCTGAAAATAAAACTTTACAAAAGTTTACAAAGATAATGATTCTACATTAATGTGTATAAAATCTCACTATATCTGAGTACATGTATAAAGAAGTATAAAATAGTTATACTATACTCAACAATCAAAAATTCCTTGGAAAGCATGAAACAGACAAGTAACAAATAGTAAATCTTTTAACCAATGAGAAGGGTATCCAACAAACATGGATTAATGTCCCTTGGTTTATACTTTCATGAAATTATGTCTTACCCACACTAGGGTAAGCCCTCAATACAATGATCAGAGTCGGTCTTGCTATCCCCATAAGCCCTCAACTTCAAGATAGTCGGCACCACTGTGTTCCATAGCAAGGAAGTTATTGAGAATTAAGGTAGTTGACACCTCCGTCTTCCTATCCCCGGAATCCCTTGAATGTACTCAACAATATTCGGAGTCGCACAATGAAAATATAAACTAGGTTTTCAGTACGCACTAATCATCAGAGTCTCTCTATGGAAATCACTTCAACAACATGTAATCGCTATAGCCATATAATGGTGTTGAGCTCTTTCAAATGAGCTCCTATTTATAGGTACAATCTCAACAGTCAGCTCCATCCTCCAAAGGTCATATATTTCCTTGAATTTTGGAGGGACCTGTACACGTGTCACCCAATCAACGGTTAGTTAGTTACTGAATGCACGACATTGTTTTATAACCAGAACATGAGTAAACAAAAATATTGTTACTTAAAAAATTTTATTTTTTGGAGTGTAAGAAAAAAATGATTATTTGGAGTCTAACCAAAAAATATTTGGAGTCTATAATACATTTATATTCGGATTCTGTTTATTAGAAGAATTCAGACTGAGAATTCTATAGAATTAATGAGTCTGAATTTCAAAGAAATTTAGAGTCTTGAATTTAGTAGAATTCATAGTCTGAATCCTTAAGATTTCAGATTCTGTATATACAAGAGTTTGGAGTATGAATTCATAAGAGTTTGGAGTCTGAACTAATAATTTTCAGGTTCTGAATTCAAATAACTAGGAGTCAGAACTCAGAAGTGTTCGGAGTATGAATTCAGAGAACTCGGAGTCAGAACTCATAAGATTTCAGAACCTGAATTCAGAACCAAAAAACAAAATTCTTTATATCTAAGTATTTATATGATTCCGAGGTATTGGATACAAATCCGAATTTAATACTTAGAGACAAAATGATATATGAAAAACATGATATGGTTTAATTTCCTTGAGGAAGGAATTTTTTTTATAAAAGAAAAGCATAAGGTAAAATGAAATTTTCACAAAGATAATGTTTTTGTGATTTTCAAAATAAGAAAGAATGGAAAAGTCATAAGGATAACTTATTTACTCAATAATCTCCCCAAACATGAAGGAATGGAAATGACATAATGAAACCTTATTAACTTTATAATATCCCCCTTTTTGGAAATCAAAATAATCTATATGAAAAAGAATATAAGTACTTAGAAAATATTTTTCTAGACTTTGAAATAAAAATTATCTCCCTTTTCACATGGACAATGATGAATACGACTAACTCCTCCTTAGGCATTGGACCACTAAAGATTATATTCTAGATTTTTGGAATGATATTTTTCATTATCTTGAATACAAAAATATTTGTAATGAAAACTACCCCTCAGATAAACTCCCCATTACTTAGGGATATTTATTTTTTTCTTAGAATTATGTTTCCTTTCTCCACCATTGTAATTTTTCGATAGAAATTTGATGTAATGGAAAAGAAATTATGGTACCTGAAATATTAGTACATGATATCCAAAAAACAAGCAACCAAACATTTCATTATGATAGGAAAAAATTTTATAGGGAAATGAATACTACAAAATATTGTATTTAAACAAATTTATCCTTCCATTTCCTTGGGTTTCAACTTCTTCACTATTGTTTTGAGCATTTTAAACTCTTTGTGATGTTCTTCTGCTCGCTTGAGAATCTGATCACGATCCTTAGATTTCTTTTCTAGAGCCTTGATTATTTTTTCTTTTGCCTTATGAGATTATTCTTGAGCCTTCAAGACTTATTCCTGCTCGACAATCATTTCTTCTATCTCAATCTGATGATCTCATTCTCTCTTCCTGCTTTGAGAAACTGAATACAACATTTCATTCAAATCCTTCACTTCTTGAATATGATAATTCTGTTCCAGAGTCATCTTTTCTTCAAAACTAGTTTTGAGATCCTTGATCTTATCATCCTCAATGTCAAAAGCCTCCTTGAAACCATCATGAAACTCATGATGTTCTCTCGTTTATTCATTTATCATCATTTACCAGCTAACCATTTTATTACAAGATATTTTGTGTGAATCATCTTTAATGAAGAAATTTTTTAAATTAGCCTCAAGATTTACACACTTATCCATCACTATGAATACTGAATCTGATTTCTGATTTAGGGTGTGTTGAAGCATCTGGAATCATGATTCTATGCTTGGAAAAATTAGAATGGTCCCAACAAGCTTCTTCAAAAACTAAACAACGAAATCATGTCTAAGTGATGATGAATCCGAATCTGAAACTTTTCTTGGTGAGGTCTCTATCTCTAGCTCAGCGAGTTTACTATTTAAAGATCCACTAGCTTCTTTCTTCATTAAAACAGCTTTAGTGGGTGTATCAACAACCATATGTTTACCCTTATTGGTTTTCAGAATGGCTTCCTCATCCAGATATTTATGTTCACTGTCAGACAACTGAACAATTTTTTTTTCTTCTATATCTTGTTTCTGAACTAATGGCTCAACATCCTCAGGATGAACGAAATGATGATTATAGATTTCTTTTTCAGACAACATATTCACTTCATCTTCATCCTTGTCATCTACCCCAAGAGTAGCAAACTTTGAAGATTCGTATTGAGAGGTTCGTATTGACAATTTATCAAACGGGCTTTCATTCTGATGAAATTATTCCACTTGCATAATCAAATCTTCAGAATCACCACAACTCTCAAATTCTTCTTTAAATTATTGTACTACTTCTTCTTCGCTTTCTTTGACTATTTCTTGAGTAGAAACCCTTTTCCCAAGTATTTCTGGTAAAGCTTATACCTGGATATATTTTTTTACCGGAATATTTTCAGAAGCTTTCTCAGTATCTATCAGAAGGGATTGCACTATCTCCGCTTCAGTCATCTTATTCATTAAATTCTTTTCTTTTTCTTGCTTTTCAAGCTCATCAGCTATCTTCTCTTTCAATTCCTTTTCTTCTGCAGGATCAAAGGAAAACTATGTCTCTCATTCATTCTAGTTTCACTTATCTTCCCTCTACATAGCTATAACCACATATGGATAGGATTTTTGATTCTTAGGTTTTAGAGGTCCGGATTGAGCTTCCTTAGCTTTTGGGGTTTGTATTCCTCTTCTACATCCTTTAACTTCGACTTATTTCCTACCTTTTTGGATGGTTCATCCACTACTGGTTTTTTCAGATCATATTTCGATTATTTTTTGGGTAGGTCATAAAATTCTCTTGAGTCATTAGAAAAACCGTTGTTCTTCCTCTTCAGAGTATCATCACGGACATTCATGACTTTGCAATTCCATGGCTTCGAGCTGCAAGGGATTTTGAAATATTCTTTGTTCCGAACAATTAACTTTGAAAGGATAGTTAGATACATGATTACCTGAGCCTTAATGATTCCATTATTAATATTTTCAATAATAATGAGAATATTATTAACCAAATTGGTCTTCCTCAGGTTCACCAGAAAATCCAAAATATACATATCACTCTTCTTCAATGTGTCTTTGTCCCCTTTTCTCGGAATGATAATCCCTTGAACCCATAATTCTAGAATCCTATAATTTGTAGAAAAATGGGAAATCATCGGATTCATGAAATCTGTAATACAAAGACACTCCAAAGATTTCACCTTAACAAAATGTACTTTGACATCTAGAATCTTATGGGAACAGAATTTAGCTTCTCCATCATATGGAATACCAACTAAGCTAGCTTCCTTTGTATATGAAAGAGAATATGTCTTTCCATAGCTCTTGAAGGAAAATTTTTTTATGCCTTATACCTTAATGAAAATGACAGATTCATAAAACTCAACAAGAAAATACCGATACACCAAATCTTGAGAACTTGGCCTCGATTGGGAAATGCTTTCCCATCCATTCAGCTTCATGTTCTTCGAGATTATAGAATCATACTTGTTAAAGAAGTTCGTATGCGCCAAAAATTCTATATATACTAGTCACTCTAATATTTTCATTACAGTAGACATATCTTTCTGAGAGGATTCTTCTACAGACATTTGTAATTGAGAAACCAATGAAAAGTCAGAATGAGCTTAAGTAGAGAGGCAGAGATTCAGCACATGAGAGCTCTGAGGTCGATATGGGAAAACCATCGGGGGTCCTTTTTATAGGTGTTAGAAGTGACCATTAATCTTCCATACTCAATTCAAAGGCCGAAAAATCTTCTGATTAGATCTGACAGTTGATATGATATCCACAAGGAAATAATGGTTCCAATCTCTTGAGGGTTTTTTTAATAAAAACATTCAGAATTAGGAATAGAGAATCCAAAAAATTTAAATAAAAAAGAAACTACCAACAAATAAAAGATGACTATGAAAACTCATGAAATTAAACATACCTTTCGGATTTATAGGAAGATTATTCTTATAGAAGAAAATTCTTCTTAAAGATATTTAGATTTTGAAAAAATATATTACGAAAAAGATTTGGAAAATGTAAATCTCTATTATGAATATTTTGAGTACGAAAATTTCTATTACGATGATTTTGAGTACAAAACTCTTCATTACGAAAATTTTGAGACTACAAAAAAAATTAAGATTATGAAAAGTTTCCTTAAAATTGATTTGAAAAAAAAAACTGACTACAGAAATTTTCATTATGAATGATTTGAAAAATATGACTTCCAAATTTTTTATTACAAATGATTTGAAAAATTTGACTACAAAAATTTTCATTACGAGAAATTTTGAAAACTAACAAGAAAATGTACTCCCCCTATGAAAAAAAAGTTTTTACTGTAAGGATATTAGTTTCAACAAAATGTTAACAAAAAATATTACCTTATGTTTATCATTCCTAACATCTGTTTATTGTATTCAAATCTATCGAAGGGTAATTTTTTTTAAAATGTCAGCAAGTTGATCTTGTGTTACGATAAATTGAAGAATGATATCCCCTTTTCTGTGTGATCCCTAAGAAAGTGATTCCTAATATCTATCTGTTTTTCATTAGAGTGATGTGCAATGTTTTTACAATGGGAAATGGCACTAGTATTATCACAAGGAATTTGTGTTTTGGAAAAACACATACCATAGTCAGTGAGTGTGTGTTGCATCCACGACACTTGATCACAACAACTTACAGCCGCTACATATTCCTCTTCCGCAGTGGAAAGTGCTACTGAGTGTTTCTTCTTGCATGGCAATGATACTAATGAATCTCTTAAAAATAACAAGTTCTGGATGTACTCTTTCAATCCATTCTACATCCACCAATGTTAGCATCCAAAATGCAATTTAGAACAAATAATTTCCATATGTATAAAAGAGTCCTAAATCCATGGTTCATTTTAAGTAGCGAAAAATGCTTTTCAATGCCTTTAGATGAGATTCTTTGGGATTGGATTGATGTCTTGCTCATAATAATACCAAATACATTAACTCTGGACGACTAGTTGTCAAGTAAAGTAAACATCTGATCATACCTCGAAAAGATATTTGATCTACTGGTTTCCCAGCATCATCATGATCAAGTGTGTTTGAGGTTTCAATGGGAGTACTAATACTCTTACTGTTGTTATATCCATACTTTTTACGGAGATATTTAATATACTTATTTTTGGATATATAGATTCCTTCTGGTTTTTGAGAAATTTGAAAACCATGGAAAAATGTTAACTCACCCATCATACTCATTTCAAACTCAGATTTCATTAGATCTAAAAATGAATCAGTTAAATATTTCTGATTTGAACAAAATATCATGTCATCAACATAAATTTGAACAATCAATTTTTTTTTCATATATTTCATTATAAAAGGGGTTGGATCTGCATTACCCTTAACATTATTATTTTGAAGCAAAATATCTTGTAAGCCTATCATACCAAGCTCGAGGGGCTTACATAAGTCCATACAATTATTTGGTATGTTTATAAACATTTTTAGGATGTGTTGTATCTTCAAAACCAGGAGGTTGTTCAAAAAAAACTTTCTATTCAACATAACCATTAAAAAAACACATTTCACATCCATTTGAAAAAGTTTAAAATTAAAGAATACTATAAAGGAATGTAGAATAAGAATAGATCCAAGTCTAGATACTGGAGCATAGGTTTCTTCATAGTCTATTCCTTCCTTTTGATTAAAGACTTTAGAAACCAATGTTGCTTTATTTCTTACTATAATTCAATTTTAATCAAACTTATTTTTGAAGACCCATTTTACACCAATAATAGAAGTATCATTAGGTCTTTCAACCATGGTCCATGCTTTATTCCTTTATAATTCATTTAGTTCATCTTGCATAGATTTTATCCAATCATCATCAGCTAAAGATTCATCAGTGTTTTTTTGGTTCAAATTGGGAAAGGAATGCTAGATTTTCTACATCATTCATTAAGGAACTTCTAGTACCTACAGGTTTATTTACATCACCAATGATACTATCATTGGGATGATTCTTAAGAAAAAACTGATTTGGGTTTTGTGAAACCTATTCATCATCATAAGGTAGAAAATATTCTGGGGTAAATGATTCAGAAACATCTTCTTGGAAATTTTCCTTATCGGATGAATATTCTAACAATGTTTGAAAATTAGTTTTTGAAAACACATCCAAATACGTAGGTTGGTGTTGTTTAAAAACAATGGGATCAGTTTCAATGAATTTGAAATGTACCGTTTCTTCAATAGTACAAGTGTTTTTATTGAAAAACCTATAAGACTTGGAAGTTGTGGAGTAGCCTAAGATAATTCCTTCATCAGATGTCCGTAAGAATTTGCGTAAGTTATCTTTAGTATTCAAAATGAATACATTGCATCCAAAAACCTTGAAGTATAAATGTCAAGGTTTTCTACCATTCCATAACTCATTAAGGGTTTTATTGAGAAAAGGTCCAATCAAAACACAATTTATAGTATGTCAAGAAGTACTTACATCTTCAGCCCAAAAATTTTTAGCGATAGAATATTCACTCAACATGTTTCTTGTTATCTCTTGAATAATTATTTTTCTTCTTTCAACAACACCATTTTTTTGAGGTGTTCTTGGTGCTGAGAAGTTACGAGTAATGCCTTTTCTACTACAAAAAGTTTCAAAAATCATAATTTTGGAATTCTTTTCCATGATCACAATGAATAGTTAGCAAGTGATGGTTTTTCAAATTTTTAACATGGGCTCAAAACATTTTAAATAATAAAAATAATCTTATTTCTTCACTAGAAAATAAAGACATGTAAATCTAGTGTAATCATCAACTAAGCCAAATACATAATATTTTCGTCCAAAGCTTCTAGTTTGTGTTGCGTCAAAATGATATATATACACTAACTATAATTCATCAGTGGTTGAGAATTCATTGTCTAATTTAAAACATGATTGATGTTGCTTTCTAAATTGACAAGGATCACAAACTTTTAAAGAATCAAATCAAGGCTCCAATATATACTTAACTAGTCTTTTCTTAGATAGTTTTCATAAATTCTTATGGTTACAGTGTTTTAACCTTCTATGACATAACCAAGAATGATCTTCCATTGCACTAAGGCAAGTTAAGTCTTGTCTCCTATGGTCTTTTATGTTTAGTGTGTAAACATTCTTTTTCCTATTGGTAGAAAGAATAAACTCTTCCTTTGAATTATGTACTAAGCACTTGTCATTCCTAAAATTCACAAGGTAACCTTTATCACATAATTGACTTATGCAAATGAGGTTGTGCTTAAAACCTTTAAAAAATAAAATATTTAAAACCATAGTTCTTACAAGAAGAACGATGTTATTGACACCAATAATTTGTCCCCTAACATTACCTCTAAAAGTTACTTTTCCTCCATTCGTCTTGATAATATTTTCAAAGTAGTTTTTGTTACAGATCATATGCTGGGAACATCAACTATCCGTGTACCATGTATTTCTGTTGGTAATTTTATTATTTTCCAGAAAATAAAAATGTTAGACTTTTGGAACCCAAATTTTCTTGGATCCTGAAATATCAGAAAGAAAATATTTAGGCACCCATATTTTCTTAGAAAAATAGGCATTATGAAATCCTAAAAATCGTGTTTTGTTTAGGGAACAATTTCATGCCTAATTCCCACCACTATGACACATAGTGTAGAATGGAGTTCTTTGAGGAATAAATAATTGTTACTAAAAATAGGTTTAGAACCAGTATAACCAAAACTAGAACTATTATTTAGAGGTCAGATTTGACAAATTTTTTTATCAAAAGTTACATTGCCAAATGAAATGTTTCAAAAACACTTCTTCAAAGAAAATATTTCGAATGTTAGTTTTATAACTAAGTTCTTATCTTCCGAAACATTATCTTTAGAACTAGAGCTATGATCGAAAACATTTCTCTTAGAAATTTCTTTTTCTATATCCTTATAAAATTTATCCTTCTCAAAATTTACTTCCTCAGGGATTTTTGAAATACATTCAAAATCAAATAATTTCTTATCATGATCTTTAGAAAGATCTAATATTTTTTTAGTAAGTATAGAAATCCTATAATTTTCATTATCAAGATTTTACTTGAGTTTTGAATTCTCGTTTTCAAGAAGATTATAAAACCTAGAAACTTATTTATAGGTGTGTAAATTATTATCCTCATCAGAAAAAGATTCCCCATCCAAATATTTATAATATTTACTATCACTATAGTTATCTTATAAATATACATTGGTCATAGATTCAGTATTTTGTACCTTTTCCATTAAGCAATAATTTTCAATATGTAGTCTAGCTATAAGAAAAAGATTCTTCTGTCCAAAAGATTCGTACTCTGATGATTCATCTAAAGAGTCTCCACCACTGGCACTACAGGTGTCATTAGCTTTCATAACAATCTTAGCTTTGGATTTATATTACTCATTCTTGTTTCTCTCATAATTCTTTTCCACTATTTCCTTTATTTTAAGCATAAGACAATTAGGTCTTATATGTCCATCTCTCTTGCATTCATAACACATGACTTATTAATCATTCTTATCATTCCTTTAATTTTTCTTGTATGTGGATTGAAAATTCTTCTTTCCAACAATCTTGTTCATCCTTCATGCAAGATTGTCTATTTAATTTTCTAAAGATTCACTTCCACTAGATTTGGATTGGATAACAACCTTCGTAGACTTAGATCTAGTAACTCTCTCAGGATTCTTGGCTTTCATATGATTTAAAGTTGTAGTAAACGAAAAACATCCATTCCCATTCTTCTTCTTAACATTATCAGCATCTCTCTTCATTCTAGTCTCTTGTTGAATAAGAGTTCCAAAATGTTGATTAGGAGAAATCTGCATAACCTTTATATTATCATCTATAGTTGTTCTCTTGGATTCCCACTCATTGGGAATGATGTCTATGATTTTATCCACAAGGGCTTCTTTATTTAATCCATTCTCACCCATAGATTGTAATCTCTTAACAATAGTCATCAACGTTTTTTGCACCTTACATATGGTTTCTCTATAAGGAAAGTAAAAATGATGATATTCATCTCTGAGAAAGGCTCTTCTAGTTTTAATGACGTTGGAAGTTACAAAGAGAGTCATTTCAAGCTTCTTCTATACACAATTTTCCGCTTCACAAGATGATATTTGGCTCTATATATTTCTAGCAATAGAACAAATCAATTTATTGCGCACCTTATAATTCAGTTGATATTCATGTTTTTCTTGATTGGTGAATGTACTAACTTCCTTGTTAGGAATTTTATATCCTCTAGCAAGAATAAAAAAATTATCCACTCCAGTGTTGATAATGAATGTCTTCATGCGATCTCTCCAATATTCCTAATCATTCCCATAAAAAAGGTGGTCTAGTTGGATTTAGGTTGTCAATAGAACCAACATTGATTCCTGCCATCTTAAAGAAAAACGTTTCCACACAAAATTTTTTGTAATAAATATTTGTAAAAATGGAAAATGTTCCTCAACCAGAAAAATATAGAACAATGAAAAACTTGAAGAAGGAAAACTTATATGTGAATATAAGAAATTCAGATACCTGCTCTGAAACAAATTGTAGGATTGGTTTAGGGTAAAAGGTCCCCATGCATTGATACTAATTGATGAGATGGTATAGAGTATGATATATTATATAATTACAAATGTAGGATCGAAATAATGAACGATACTGATTGTAGAATCCTATGATGCTCAATATAAAAGAGGGTGTTGAATTGTATAATATAAAAATTTATTAGGAACATTTAATGTTCGTTAGAAACCTTTATATTGTTTAACAAGGTTAAGAAAGGTAATTTACAAAACCTCTGGGTTGCAAAAAAATTCCTGATTACGGAAATGTGATTCCAAGAATGAAATTCCGGAAAAGTAGTTCTGGAAATTAATCATAACAAAAGTTTACAAAGATAAAGATTCTACCATAAAGATTAAAGAATATCACAATATCAGAGTACAATTTTAAGGATGTATAAGATAGTTATACTATCTTCAACAATAAAAAATGCATCAAAAAAAATGAAACAAACACGTAACATGTAGAAAATCTTTTAACCGAAATAGAAGGGTATCCAACAACCTTGGATAATGGTCCCTTGATTTATTCTTTCAAGAAAGTATATCATACCCACACCAGGGTAATCCCTCGATACGAGTATTTTAGTCTGTCTTTCTACACCCGCTAGAGATCAACTTCAAGGTAGTCAACACCTCTTTCTTCCTCAGAAAGGAAGTCCTCAAGATTTATCGTAGTCAACACCTCTATCTTCCTATCCCTAGAAGCCATCGAATGTACTCAGCAACATTCAGAGCCACACGATGAAAATCTGAAAAAGAGTTTAATACACACTACGCATGAGAGTCTGTCTCTAGAAATAACTTCAATATAATGTAATCTCTAGAGTCATAGAACAGTGTTGAGCTCTTTCAAATTAGATATTATTTATAAGAACAATCCCAACATTCAGATCCCTCCTCCAACAGTCATATGTTTCCTTGAATTTCAGAGGGACATGTACACATGTCACTCAAACAACAGTCAGTTATTAACTGAATGCACGACATCATTTTATAACCAAATCATGAGTAAGGAATAATATGGTTACATAAGAAAATTCTTTTTTCAGAGTGTAAGAGAAAATGAATGTTCGGAGTCTAACCAAAAACTATTTGGAGTCTATAATACTTGTATTTTAGGATTCTGTTTATCAAAATAATTTGGTCACAGAATTCTATAGAATTTAGTAGTATGAATATCAAGGAAAATCAGAGTCTTGAATTCACTAGAATTCGGAGTCTATATTCATAAGATTTTGGAGTCTGAACATACAAGAGTTGAGAGTATAAATTCATAAGAGTTCTATGGCTGAAATAACAATGTTCGGAGTCTGAATTCAGAGAATTCAGAGTGAGAACTTAGAAGAGTTCAGAGTACGAATTTAGAGAACTTGGAGTCAGAACTCAGAAGAGTTCAGAACCTGAATTCGGATCCTGAAAACAAAATTTTTTATAGCTAATTATATAAATGATTCTGAAGTTTTGGATACAAAACTAAATTTGACACTTAGAGACAAAATGATCAATGCAAAAAATGATAAGGATAAATTTATTTGAAGAATGAAATTTTATATATGAACGAAAAGAATAAGGTAAAATTAAATTTTCATTAAGATAAGGTGTTTGTGATTTTCAAAACAAGAATAAATGGAAAAGTCAAAAGGAAACATTATTGACTCAACAATCTCCCCAAACATGAAAGAATGGAAAAGTTATAATGAATCCTTATTGACTCATCAATAATGAGATAAAATTATCTGTTTGAAAAAATAATTCTAATGAAAACTGAGGTTCTTAATTATACCCCACACTTGGTTATTTTTACTATCTTGTCGGTAGATTAAGGAGATTATACCAATAAGATGGCTATGTGATAATAATTTTTTCACAAAAAATTTAATAAATACTTCCTGAACAAATTATACTAATATGATAAGGAATGGATTTTTACCATTGAGGGGGAAGAAATGTCGATATGAGTTATGAGGTTCACACTTTTGGTAAAAATGTGTTCATATATACGAGATATTGGTGATGTGTAATTTATAAACATGAACTATTTTTATATGAATATTGATATGGTAACTATATTTATCTTACCCAAAATAATCCTAGTTACCTTTATATGATATTGATAATATTAATTATCAATAATGTAGAAAAATTATCATTGTGATTATTCACTCATTTTTCCCACATGAGGATCAGTCACATTGACTTACATTTTTTTTTATTTTCTCGTTATTAAAAAACCACGTGATATAGTTTTTATCGAATAAATTTATCATGAGTATATAATAAAGGAATATAACTTGAGAGGATATTTATGTAACCATTTTTGTTTGATTAGACATATGGGGGAGATGTCACATAGAGGGATATTAAAATAAAAAACATATCGGGAGAAATAGTGGATTAAATATACTCATGATGTATAAGTTTCATGTTCAATGTGGATATTTATAATAAACATAAAAGTGGATATTTTTATGAACAACTATTATTTGGTAGTATTTTTTATCAATATATCTATATGTATTTGAATAAAAATATACTTTGTATTGTTTTTAGGCTGTTTCAGGAGAAAAATACATAAAATATTTTCATAAGGTAGAATTAGGAAGCTTCATTATAGAGTATTATTACAAATTTTATTAACAATTTCAAATGATTTCAACCAATTCACAAATGTTCCAAACATCATTAATTTTTTTAATACAAGAGATAATTTTTGTACACCTTTGTATAAGGTGGTAAATTTCTATGATGGATTAAAAAAGTAGAGTGTGATTATAAGAAGTCTTTATTAGAAGATTTCAATAAATTACTAAATAATAATTTTGAGAAGAATAAATAAATTAAAAAGATGAAAATTTGTAAGAAGTATGTGTTTTTTATTTTTTTTCACTTTTATACAATGTTTAAATAAGAACAAATTGAAAATAGTAACACACATGGGAAGTCATATTTTAAAGTATTAATTTAAAAATACAAATAGTTCAATTAAAATGTAAATTTAAAAATTTTATTACAAATAGGTATCATCTGATACAAGTGTTTATAATTTTCAATAATATAGTCCACTATCTTCAATTGTTGATTTTTTCTTAACAAATAGTTTTTTATGAATTTTTCAATTGGAAAAATATTTTTTATCGATTTTATTATGTTCAATGTTTTTAATTAAGGATGTTTTATATTAAAGTAAGGCCATCAAAAAAATAAATCAGAAAAAAATTTCATATAGTCTAGCATCAGAAGATCTAGTTTGATATCATCAAACAAAACTTTTATGATATTTTTTTTGAGAAACATTTGAGAATATGTAATTTAATTATATAGAGTTAACTGAAAGAATAATAGTGTATAATTGATGGTTTTATACTATATTAAATGTTCATAAAAATTACACTAGAAAAACATAACAACAGATAGAGTTTTCAAAGGAGCATCAGAAGAAATTATTCTGGATGAAGATTTATGATATTTGCATTAATACATGTAAGGAACTATTAGCGTGATGATGTTGTGCAATTATTAAATATTTTATATATTTATGAGGTTAAGTATGTTTTAATTTTTTTTATTAACAATTTTATGGTAGTTTATAGAAAGGGGTTTCTTTAATAAAAGAATATGTTTATTCAATGTTGTTCGAAAAGATATGGGAAATAATCAAGAGAAATTAAAATACGTGAGATATTTTGTTTTTTGGATTTAATAAAGAGTGAAACTAAATTCCATTCCCATAATTTATACTTCATGAACACTTATAAAATTGGTTCGAAGTAAAATATGAAAAAAATATGATATTATTGTTCATTATGATGAAAAGTTGAACTAATTATGATTTCTAGCAAGGATTAGATTCCAAACAGTAAGGTTGAATATGGGAAACTAGTTGGATTTATATCATGTAAATAAATTTGACAGTTTATGAATGATTCCTCACATAGTTTAGGTAGGAAGTAAACCAAAATAACATTCCTTATCGAATAGACAAGCATCTGATGAAGTCATCCAATTGATTTTTCTGTTGAAATTACTATAGATCAGTGAGGAGGATTAGACAGAGACCATTATATAATGAACAATAGAAAGAGGTTACAATAATTTGTTATCAAAAGAAAATTTCATAAGGATTTATTTAAAATAAATCATGAAATATTATGATTGAGAATATCCCATTCATACAAAGATCAAGAAGATGTTTCTAGAAAAAAAGAATCATAAGATAATTGTGGATGATCTTGATGTTTGTTTATAAGATAAGTTGACATGAATTTCATGTCTTGGATGACAATATATTTCTACAATATATCATAAAATAATAAAAAATGATCTTATAGTTGAGGGGTATAACTAGTTTATTATAATTATAGTTCGCTGGGGGTATAACCACCTATGAATTTTGTAAATATTGGTATAACAAATGAATGGTGGATCCAGGGTTTTCTGGAGGATGATTATTATGTTTTAAAACCAATTTATATTTTTTGAATTTCAGTCCTTCAATATGTTAGTAAAATAGTTTATATTGGGGGGGAATAACCCACATGATAATGAGTTTGTCATTAGAATAGACCTTTTAAATATAACATGTTGAATATTCTTTATACTTGATCTATATGATATGCGTGTTTGAGATTTATATTTGAATTGATTGTAACTATAAGATGTTCTTAGCGTGTAAGAATCATTTCTTTATTGTTTTAATATATAGTTCTTATAAAATAAATAATGATCCCTTATTCACCCCTCTGTCTCTGAATGATCCTATAATTGATCCAAGAGAAATAATTATTCCACTAATTTAAGGATAGATAAAACTATAATTATACATGGTAAGGACCATAAAAATATGAATAATATATTGGAGAATAATTTTATAAAATTAAATCAAAATAATAATGATAAATAAAATACAATCACTCTAATATTATATACACTATTCTAGTGTTTTGGAATCATCGAGGTGGGATTCTATATTATAATTTTTAAACAATGTTTTGATACCATTATTTCAATAGCAAGATTTTTTTTATGAATTATTTTCACAAAATAATAATTTAATGTTTATCATTCATTACATTAAATATTGAGGTGTTATTGTGTTATACGTGAAATTAGGTTTATCTTGTAATACACACTACACTATTTTTTTACAAAACTGTAGTAAATAATTATTATTATTTAAGAGTGACCATTATAGCCTAAACATTAAACATAGATATATAAATAATAGCAAATTATTTATAAATATTAATTAGAATTTTATCATATTATAAAACAATGTTGATATAAAAATACATAATTTTTCAATAATTTTTGTCTATGTTTTGAAAATACTAATTTTTTTCCAAAAAAGTAGTTTTTTAATTTTTAATTTTATGAAAAATAATATAATTTTATTTTTAACCTTTTAGAAAATTTATTTGAAAAATTTAAAACATTTTTTAAATATTATATCAAAATTCCCTCATGGATAAATTTTTTATAATTTTTTGAAATGATTAATTTTTTATTAACAGTGAATATTTTAGAATTTTAATTGAAACTACATTTTCAATTAAATTAATTATAAAGACTATATATTTATTAATCTAGATTTAAAATAGAATAACTTCAAATATTTTTCCATTAATCCAATATTGGTCATTGAAATTATTTTCGTATTGATTTTTTAAATAAAACCTTTTATATATTTGAACTTTTTTCTATTTGAAATCTCGCTTTCTCATTGAATTTGTGGAATTAATTTTAAATTGAAAATTTTAAATACTATATATTGAATTTCAAAAAATGGTTTACATATTTGGAAATAGAAAAATTTATAGTATATAATGAGGTCCACTTATATTTTGACCCAAAGGAATATAAAAATTTGTAATAAATAATTACTATAATTATGGTATGAATTGGATTACCTAGGGGTTAAATGAAAAGGATAGTGCTCAAAATAACCTAAAAACGTCTCTGAAATCTATTTTATGGCCATATTAAAAACTGATAATGTCAAAGTCTCATTGATAATCAGTTTTGTGACTATTTCATTAGACAAACATGGGTACACCATTTTCATTTCAAATTATTAGATGTATTACACTCACATAACTTATAAAATACAACCACCTATCTTATCTAAATCACAGCTTAAAACCAGTTTGGTTAAAAAAACCCAAATGCATTCATAAAATCCCTATTCTCATTCAAGTAAACCTATTTTGGGCATAAATCCAACCTATGAAGGCATTCAGTGCAAACATATGGAGTTTTCACGAAGAAGAGGTAATGTTCTCTAATTATAATTTTCATTTAATTTATTCCTCCACCTCCAAAAATTATTATTAAACTATGATGATATAATAATAAAATATCACTTATATAATGATAATGTTTTTGTTAATTTAATGACCTACAACTATCCTTACTTCACTCAAATGTGTTATGAAATTGATATTCATGTGTAGAGAGAACTACCACATCGCGAACTAATGTCATTTTGTTTCCCATTATAACCTATGATTACTTGTTATAATGATGGATTAAAAGTTTATATATTATATTTATGCTATTATTAAACTTATAGAATTATTTTATCAGACATTCCTTCATATATTACATTCTATTGGAATATGATAATTTCTCTCTTGTGAACTACGGACTACTGCCTCACGAGGTAATGTAATTCATTCATGCTATATATGGAATCTAATAAGGTTGGTTTTAATGAAAATATGTGATTTATGATAATTATAAATTTTTTAATGTAAATATATTATTTTCATTTTTTTATTTTAATTAGTCTAGAAAAAGAATAGAAACTTGCATTAGTACATATGACCAAATGTCTCCATGGACAATGTATTTTATTTTACATCTCTAACTCTAATGGATTTCATAGAAAAATATATCTAAAATATATCTAAAATTTATATAATGGTTAATTTTATAAGGATTATAGAACCATGATAACATATTGAGAACAAATAATAAAAATTCCAAACCTACATGAAAAACAAATTAGTTATTTATCGAAATATGACTTTGACATGGAATTGTTAATAAAATTATAATAAAAGTTCCTATGTAAATAATATATTGTATGATATATGTAATTATGTATCTTTAATTTATCTATAATAAACTTATATTTTTTATACATGAGGTTTGATCATGTACGATGGAAGTCAAGGCTTATGGTACATAATTTCCCTCTCATTTTAACATCTATGAGGCACATTCAACAGTAACCCCAAATATAATTTATTAGATTTATATATAACTGATGAATATATATATAATTCTTATCCAGAAAATTATGGATATTATATAACCATTTTCTTATATCCATTTCATGGGGATTATGTTTCAAATGTTACAAAATTGGTAATGGTTTAATGTTAATATCTCATATATTGCTGGGATTATTAATGATTCTGAATACAATGTTGAAATCAAATGATCTTTTCCACAATAATTATAATTAAAATTTACCTCCTATGTTTATTCTTGGCATTTTCAAGTAAAAATATAATTTACACTCTTTTTTTACTGAAAATTATTGATTATTTTTTTATGAAAAAAACTTCTTTATTTATTTCTTTTCTGGAAAATCATTTCTTACTAATTTATGTTTTCTAAAAATGGTGTCATAAATGTTTTAAAATGTATAAAAATAATTTATTATTGGCATACATACCCATTCATTAATTTTTGAAAAATGTTTTAAAATGAGTCTCTTTGTTAGGTTAAAATGAATGTCTATTTGGAATTTACCTAAAGTGTGAAAGGAATTATTTTTTTCACATGTACACCATCTCAATAATTTTCATCCATAATGAAAAGTATTTTACTTGAAGATTAATTTATATTTTTTAAAAATTATATTAATAAATTAATTTTCAAAATGTTTTATGAAGTTTTAATTTTAATTAGCGGTATTAAATGAATAGTTTTTTTTTTCAAGAAATGTTCAATGTGTCTTCTCAATATCATTCTCCATCATTGATGAAATACTTTAATGTTAAAAATTATTTACAAGGAATATGATCGACGAATAACGATCATATTCTTTCCCTAAGTGGCTTATATTTTTGAGGAGATGATGTTTTTAAATCATTTTCTCTTCAATTGGTTACACCATGAGAAAATTCTTATGAATTCCATGTTATTTGATGAGTTATCTTAAGATGAAATATTGAAATGATTAAAAAACAATATCTTTTCCATAGGTTATGATATATTTAAATGTTTATGAAACCCATTTCATTTCATGTGTTATGATATGATGATATAATTATGATATTGTGGCATATATAATATGGGTTTCATTATAATATGGGTTAGACCTACCTCTTATAAATTGTGTACATATTTATATCACAATGGATAGACAGAATCAGAATGGGTAGTGAACCTGGTTTAGTAGGGTAATTTTTCCATTATGATGGTTGGTGGAGTAAACCTAGACCCATATAACAATTTAGAGAGTGAAACCATTCCACTACGATAGCCATGGAAGTGAGCTTTGAAAACTATAGAAAATTGTTTATTTTCTTATTTATATGCAAATAATTCAATATCCTATGGTAATGTTATGATATCATGTATCATATTATTTAATTCACTAATGATTCATGACTTATTAAATTCAAATATTTATTCCACGACTCAATATTACAATATTTCATATACACGGCATTTTTTCAAATTTTATTAATAGGTTATCACACCCTTATTTTATGATATGCATATGTATCTCCATTTTTACTCTTACTAAGAATTTGATCTCAGAATTTTTATGTTTCAATTCACTAGTTTACTATGAAATATGTTAAATATGACATTACTAAGAAGGTTTCTTATTTTTATGAACATATTGAGAGGTGATATTGTTTATGTATCAATTTTTTATTTTGACTGCATTTCTAAACGCACTATACATTTACAATCCCCTAGTGTGTGTCTATGTAGTGAAATAAATATTTATAAAAAAAATATGTAATATCCGTGTATGATATGTTGGGGAAACAATAGTGCATATTATTGGATAGGTTTATTTAACCTTGTGAAACTATAATGGGAAATCATTTTTGAGACCTCTAAGGATATGTCTACTGTCAAGTATAAGGTAGAGAAGGAGTTCCAAAAGTTATATAAAATGTTTTCAAAATCCATTGTCACCTATAAGGAAAATTTTACAAGACTTTTGTTGCACACATTTGTTATTATCATAAACCCTGAAGGAATAGTAGACTGACTCTTCAGTGGATTTGAAAAAAGTCACAGAATGGAACTATCCATATGCAACTTTTATTGTTATGAAGAGAATTTCTTGTGTGATATCAAGGTGTAAATTGATGTTGGAGATACATATCAATCTCAGAGATTTAACGAAAAGATGAAAATGGAATTCAAAGGAAAATCTAAAAAACATGGATGGTAGAAGATGATATTTTTATGTTGAAAGTGTGGAATGAAACATGAAGGAAACTGTCCTAAGGTGACTATAGACATTTCAGGTTTCGAAATAATGTTTACCAATAACTTGATAGCTATATTAGTAGGGATATGTTTTCTAATGAAGAAAATAGAGAGAAAGATGCATATAATGAACCACCCACACTACAATGATCAAAATTTATGGTTTATGAGAAATATGAAAAATTGTTAAATAATTAGAAGGTTAATGGTGATGATTTATGTAAAAACCCTCTTATAAAAATAGAGAAAGGTAAATCCCATGCGATCATTTTTTCTAATTAAGGGTGAGATAAAAATGTGGTGAAATGTACACATACCAGATGCTATCAAACTGATAATTTCTAATTTGAACAAGGATATACCCATTCATTTATACCTCGATAATTTTCTAAGGGTATGAAAATTCCAACACAACTATTAGATATATAATTAGTATTGAAAACTACTAATGGTATGATCATCGCATATCAAGTCTATAATTACTATCTTGTAGACATTAGTGGGAATATTCATCCAAAAAATCATGTCTTTCAGCCTCTGGTTGAAATTGATGTTATTTTAGTCACCGAATCGATTTCTCTACATAAATATCACATCAATTTTTAGGTAAGGTATGTCCTATGTTATATTCCAAACAAGCCTATGATTTTATACCAACACAAAAATAATTATGAATTTCTAATGGAGATCACATCCATTGTATGTTTTAGGATTCCATTTAAAATGTGGAATTTATCTAATATTGTTGTGGACAAATTCCATAGGAATGATATACTAGTTGTATTTTAATTTTTTATTCTTTTTTGAAATAATTTACTATTCCTCCACTAAATTATTATGTTGAGTTATCAATATAACTCATTCTAGGTGCTACAATATTTTTAATAACTCTCTACAGAATGACCTCGACTGAGTTGAAGAAAATGAAGAAACAAAACTAGGAAAATCATGACAAGGGATTCATTTGGCCAGATGATACATATTAGAGTGAAACTACTAAATTTTTGAAAATGAAATATTCTTCAATGATGAAATGAATTGTTTATCCAGATCTGAATATGTATGAGATATATAAGAATTAACCTTATCCCCATTGTGATGACTTATTTGATCACCTAAATGGAGCTCAATACTTTTCCAATATTGGAATTCATTCATGATATCACAAATTGAGGGTATAAAAAATTTATTCACCCATTGAAAAAATATATACAATGGATGGACACTTTTAATATATATATCATCCATTCGATCTTAGTATTTCCACAAAAATCATCATAGATTTAATAAAGATAACACTTAGGGATTACCTTGATAAGTTTATTGTAGTCATTATAGATGATATTATTATCCACTAAACCTTTTAGGGTGTATTTAAATACCTCTTTTGAATTATCCTAAATATTAAATGGATGATAAAATATATTAAAAAGTTAAAAAAAAGTGAATTTTGGATTAATTTTGTTTCATTATTTGGTTACATAAAATTAAGTTAGAGTATATTATTAGTTCCAATAAAGATAAAGTTTACTAAAAAATTTACCAGAATAACCATATTGAATGAGATAAAAGATTTATATTATCTATGGTTTGTTCAAAATTTATAAAAAATATCTAATCCACTATCCATGTTAAATTATATGGGTATAAAGTTATTCTAGAAATAATAATTTGATGAATGTTTTAAGGAACCGAATTGAATATTATTCCGAGAATCTAGGGTTACATTACTATAATGTAATGGAGGGGTTTTAATCTGTAGTTATGTATAAAAGAAGTTATTTTGATGTGTTTTTATGAAAAGTTACATGGTTATATATGACACCTCATGGAAAATTCAAGGTTCATGATAAAATTTACCCAACTCATGATTTGGGGTTATGTCAGAATTTTTTTCATTAATGATATGGATGAATTTTCATTATGGACTAATGTGGGATATTTCTATACTCATAAAAGTAGTATTATGTATAAAATGACACATAAGGAGTTGTATATGAACTAGATAATATTGTTATAGATGATTATAGATTATGTATTCTTGATACATTAAAATCCTGCGAAAGCGAACACGGTGGATGATGCATTGAGTAGAATGTATCATTCTAGCTTATCCATGCTGAGGATAATAGAAGAACTAAAATTTCAATATTTAAAAAGGATGAATATATAAATTATTAAAAAAGACTAGAAATATTATCTTTGTCATTTGAATGTTCAACCTTTTACCTAAGTTAAATGTTGAGATGTATAAATGGAGGACGTCTAGCATCAAAACAAAGATAAAAAATTTCTTGAGTTTAACCTTGAGTATGTTGGAATGATAAAGTTCATGAAACATCTATACATTCTATACATACTATATTTTAATTAGGAGTTGTTATAAGAATCTAATTGTTCATTATTAACTATTCATCTTGAATGAATGAAGATTTATATTCACATGAAATAATACTTATGTTGTGCTTTCAAAATGTTAGATATCACATATGTTGTATATAGATGCTTGGTATGTATAGATGTTTAGGTTGAGAGAAAAAAGTATAAGGGGATTCTACATCCATTTTACACAGTACAATAGAAACATGAAAACATTATTATGGGTATTGTTACTAGACTACCCAAAAATTTATAAAGGGAATAATGCTATATGGGTTGTATTTGATCACCTTATAAATTAGGTGTTGTTCATCACTAACAGAGATTATTTATCTCTATATTAACTTTCAACGAAATATATTAAAAAAGTTATAAAATTACCTGGAGTACCAAATTCCATTTTGTCTAATTGGGAATATAGGTTTCAATAATTGTTAGGGATAAGTCTTCATGTCCTAGAAGAATTATTGAGTTTATGTTCATTGGACTTCAATGTTGGTTCAGATCAAGACCTTCATAAGGTTATTTTTTTTATAAAAATTGTCTTCACTCAAGAATTCAATTGGATCCTTATGAATTCCTCCATCGAAGGATCTATAGCGATATAATAGGATTTTTTGGTGTCGTAGAAATAAAGATATTTGGGCATGAGATAGCTATTGAAATTGGAGATATAGTTTGAGCCATTCATAAAAACACCATTGAATCCAGGAGATAAAAAACATTATTATGAAAATCTCTCGAGTGGTCTAGATTTTTATGTTGGTGATAAGGTGCTCTATGAATTTCTTCACAGAAGAAGGTATTGATATTTAGGATTAAAGGAAAAAAATACCCAGGTATATCGGTCCATTTTAATTTTTTAACATTAATGGGAAGGTAGTATATATGTTAGATATTCCCCAAAACCACCCAAAAGTCCACGATATGTTCTATTTATATCTCTTGAGGAATTACATAATTCAACGTTCACATGTACGAAACTCATAGGTTATAACGGTGGAGCATGACCTTTCTTTTTAAGATCAACTAGTGGAGATTATATATCAAACCGAGAATGTTCTATGAAACAAGACTACTCATTTGGTCAATTTGATTGGAGAACCCATTAGTTTGAGAAAGTTATGTGGGAACATGAGGAAATTATGAGGAATAAGTATCCTCATTTTTTTGTATTAGAGTGATAAATTTTCATCATGAAAATCATTTTAAGGTTGGTAAAATGTAGCACCCATTATTTTTATGAATTATTATTTATTCAACAACTAAAATTTCTGGGATAGATTTCTTTACACGCAAAACCGAGTTATGATTTCTTTACATGAACCACTCGGTTTGTCATGTGTTACACCCATAACAGAGTTTTAAAAAAGCCACAATATTTTATTAATATTATCAAAACAAAACTATTATGACTAATTAATTAAAATTATATATATGAATACTAATAACTACTTTTTAAAAACAATGTACAAATAGTTTATATAATAAAAATATATGGATAAAATGTTTGTAATTTTACATTAATGTCTTTATATGTTTTAAAAAAATTATTTTCTCCAAAAATGGAATTTAATTTAATTTTATTAAAATAATAAAATTATATTTTTGAATAATTTATTAAATTTATAAGATCTTATTTGTTAAAATAATAATATTAAAATTCCATTAGGGGGAATTGTTTTAGTTTTTTAGAAAAAAATAAATTTCATGATAAATAATGAAACATATTAAATTTTATTGAAAAATTAATTATTGTTTAATTTTTTAATAATAATTAAATAAATTTCAATTTTTTTAACATAAAATTAGTTCAATTATATATCTAATAAAATAATAAAGGAAATAGAAACCATTTTCATATTGAATTTTGGTATAAAAGCATGGTAAACCTTTTAACCTTATCTCTTAGAAGACCCTCTTTATAATCACATAATAATTATTAATTTAAAATTAAAATATTCAAAATATGTTAATTTAATTTGAAAAAAATTAAAATATATTCCATAAAAATAATTTATATTATCTTGTATTTTGAGCATATTTGTTTCCAAAATTAAGATTTAAAATAGAAAAATTAATTACAATTGTTAATGAAATTATTGGTTTTCTAAAGAATTAAAATAAATATATAAGGGTTAAAATGACCAAAAATCTATTATAAAATATATTTTTGGTCTATATTTTGACCCTATCATGTATAATCAATTATAATACTTCATTTCAGAGCCATTTTTCATGATAAAATCATGCTTACACCCTATAATTTTAAAAATATTTTACGTGCGCCAATCATCTCACATATAAATAGGCACCCCATATCATCTCTTATTCTAATAATAAAAACGTTTTTATTTTCACATTACTTCCAAAATTACATCCAAAATTATCTCATATCATCTTGGATACCTTTTTTTCAGCAACACAACCTTGAAAGACTTTGGTGAAAACCTAAAGAGTTTACCCAAATAAGAGGTAACGTTCTTGAGTGAGCATGCTTATTTTAATTATTCCTCAACCACCGTAAATTATTATTAAAACATACAGAAGTAATAATCATTGAATGTTACATTGAATAATATATTTCAATATTAATATGGTGACCTAACATGATATCCAATTCCAAATTATGGGTTATGAAGTCATCATTCCTCTATAGAGCAGACTACAACCTCATGAACCAATGTAATACATTTTTACATTACCACCTCTAACAAGTGGTTATAATAATTGATTAAATGGTTATATATTTAATTAATTTTATCTTTATACTTTTTTAATTATTATATCACATATTTATTTTTACTTTCCAATTTATGGGAATACGACAACATCGCTCATGTGTTAGGAAGACTAAAACCTCACAAAGAGATGTATTTGTTCCTGATTTACATGAATTATGATAATAATGTTTTTAATAAAATTTGTGATATAAATTAAAAAAAGTAATTTTTATTTTTAAAAAATTATTTAACATTATTTCATTCAATCTCACGAGAAAATGGAAAACATATTTCATGCGTACGTATGACATACCACCTCAATGAACGATGTATTAAATTTTCAATCCATAAATAAGATTGAATACACTAAAAACATATATAGGGAATAAATATTATATATATACCATGGATTTAATTATGTAGATGATGATATCATGATCAATTTAGGATGTCAAAAAATAAAAAATTGAATCATATATAGAAAACAAAGTAGTTTTTTCCAAAACATAACATTGAAATGGAATTATTAATAAAATGGTAACCAAAGGATAAAAGTAAAAAACATCTGTAATGATATATATTTAATTATCTTTAATATATTTTAAAAAAATATTCTTATTATATAGGATTTGTAGTCATGTTTGATGAATGTCAAGACATAAGGAACGCGATATCTTTCTCGCTATTTTACTTCTAGTGACACATTCCAAATTCACCACCTATTTACATCATGTGGTTTATAAAATACCCATGAATGTATTTTATGATTATTATAAAGAAAATATGTATGATTAAATTGTCAATTATTATAAATTTATATGGGTATTATGCATCAAATGTTAACAAATTTGTAATTTTTTTTCTATTACAATCTTATCATTTGTTGAGATTATTTATCATTAGGCCTAAAATGTTGAAATCATAAGATATACCTCTAAATAATTCTTATTAATTTTTTCCACCACTTTTTATTTATGATATTTATAATATATGTTAAATTTTTCCCCTCTTTAATACTTAAACTTATATTGAAAATGTTATTAAGAAAAATTATCATTACTTCTCTCTTCCGTCGAATTCATTTTTTCTCCAAAAAGACACCATCTTAATATTCTTCTAAAATTATTTTTAAATTTACTAATAATATTTATTAAAGACAAATTTAGAGGTTTTTAATTTTAAATAATGTTGTTAAAGTAATATTCAAGTTATTTTCTAGAAAATCCAAGTTTGGATATTACTAGAAATGTGAAAAAAATATTTTTTAATATGTGAATCCTAAAATAAATTTTCTATCTTCATGATGATTATTTTCGTTACATATATTAATTTCCAAGATAATGTTTGGTGAAAATTATTTTCAATATGTTTTATGATTTTTTAAATCCTATTTTTAAATTAGTGTTATTATATTCAGGAAATTCTCCATATAACATTTTAAAAGTAATCTCCATACAACCTTTTAAAATCATTATCCATATAAGATGATATCCATTGGGCCACCACATTCTTTAACTGGGATATTATACAAGGATAACATTATTAAATTTTATAGGAGTAGTTTCATTTTGTGATGAAATGATGTTTTCCCAATCCATATCCCTTTCACAAGCCACAACATGATAATAATCATATGAAACCCACATATTTTCATAAGTTGCAATTTGATGAAATGTTGAAATTTTTATGAGTCTAGTCAATTTCCTATAGGTTATGATATGTTGAATATTTTTCAAAACCTTTTCATATTATGGGTTCTTATATGTTGAAATTTTATAATATTATGGAATATAAAATAATAGTTTTCATTGTGACGTGGATGAGAACTATTTCACTATCCAATTGATTGGGTCAAAATTTGTATCTCATGAGATGTAAAGAACTATAATGGGAATTTAACCTAGTTCGGTATGGGACTTTGTCTGCTATTATGGTATTTGGAGTGAACCATTACCACAATAATGGTTTGGTTAGTGAAGCCATTCAACTATTATAGCCTTGGAAATGAGAATTGACTGCTATGAAATGATTATCTATTCCTATGTGTATTCAAAAATTCTATACCATCTGCTAATGTTAGGCTCTCATGGATCATGTTATTTGATATTATTTGGATAAATGTATTAAGATCTTCTATTATTTATTCCATAACTATATATATGATATTTTATATGAAGGGTATGGATTTGAAATGCAATAATAATGTTATCATACCCTTATGGTCATCGTATACTTACATATCTCCCTTGTTTAACCTTAATTGGAATCTTTGGTCACCATTCATTATGTTCCATTTGCTTAGTTTATGAAGAAATTCATTACATATGATATATCTAATATTTGATCTGGTTATGAAGAACATAGTGAGCGATGATGTAGTTTAACTATAAACCAACAATTCATTTATCCATGTTTTCAATGGAACTATACCTTTACGATCCCCAAAAGTGTGTTCTTACAGTGTAATAACGGTTAATATATAATGATGTAATATATATTTATGATATGTTGGGGCTACTATAAATATTTCTCTTAGAATTGACAACCAATAGAGATTTTATTTATTTTTATATTGACATAAAAAATTCATCATATTGAAATGTCAAAACATGCACCTTGATATTAATATAACCTTCTTTATTCCTTGTATGCTAGTGTGATGGAGAAGTATCATTCCAAAATAAAATGTTGATTTCATGTGAATATCTCTCTAATTTCACTCTTAAACATTAGAAGAATGGGATAAATATATCGTTCCTTTTTAATTATAAATTATTATCAAGGGGATAACCGAAATTGACATTTAATTATTTACAATATGTATCTAGGTTTTAGTTTTAGGTAATTTCACATAGTCCTCATTATTTTTTGTAATATAAAACATAATACCATATATCGTTTCTCATTTTCTATACATAATCACATGATAAGACATAACTATTAACTAAGAAAAAATTAAATTTATTTCATTTCTATAATCTTCATTTAGTATATCATCTTTTTTGTATAGAATTAATTATATGAAAAATTAAATAAATACAATGTAATTAAATATTTCATATAACTATGTAATTATATAGACTATGAACATTATCTGAGTACAAAATCTGTCATTAAATAATTATTGACATATTATTTCATTAAAACATAATGGTTTATAGGAAATTACAATTCAAATCATTTTTTCTATAAAATATTATAATAGTATTTATTTATAATGAATATAATTAAAATAGATATAGATCCTCAAATTGATAAAAATTCTATTTGAATACCCAAATTCAAATGAATTAGCAGACCATATCCATACACATAATAGGTGACCGTTTTTTGTACCCTTATCAGTAGAAATTGGTTATATTGATAGGATATTTATGGTTTCTAGAGACATTTTATGGCCATACATTGAGAAAGATAGGGGGAGGTATATGAAATGAAAAGGATTAGAAATGAAAAACCCTCAATAAAAAGAATATTATAACATGATTTAACTACCTTCTCATATGTCATCAGACATTATTTATAATGGTTTATTAATACTTTTATACATGAATTATTATATTTCTGAATAACCAAAAAAAATAACCTATAGTAAAAATTTCCATGTATTTAGGTGAAAACATTCATCTTTATCAAAAGGAAATAAATATCTCATTTTATAACCCAATAGATAAAAATAATTTCATTATCATTAAAATTAATATCATATCACAAATTAGAAGATAAAAAATACTACTTTTGAAAAAATAATATATATTCTTTTTTATCTATCATCACAATATGAAATTTCATATATATATTAAAAAATATATAGGGTCCAAGGATAAAATAACACATTTAGATATCATAAATTTTATTGGAAAATAATGTGTAGAATTAATATTAGCCAGGTTTTATATTAGATCTTTTCATTTTAGATATTTCTATGTGTAAAAAAGGTGGTATGATATCTCAATTATTTTATGAACATATAACCTAATAGTAATACATTGTCTATGTTTGACTATAACGGTTTGATTCAAATATATGATATTACATTAATAATTTAATAATGCAATTATTATGGATCAATATTGTTGTGGGATTATATAACTTATCAATGTGATAAATATATAAAATAGATTACCAGAAATAGATTGAAGAACAAAAACTATGTGATAAGTATTAAACATGAATAAATTAATCTCAATAAAGGGTTTGGGAATAACAATATTAAAAAATAAATTATCTATATGGTAATAACAATAGTATAGTGTGGTATAGTATCACTACTGGAAAAGGGACCTTTCCCAACAGTTGTGTACCAACGGTTCAATGAACCGTTGGTATATCTTGTTTTTCCCAATGGTTGCTATAAACCGTTGGGAAAAACCCCTCAATGCATAGTTTTCCCAACGGTTTCATACAACCGTTGGGAAAGATAGGTTTTTCCCAACGGTTCCTAAGAACCGTTGGGAAAAGTGGTGAAGGACCCTTGTTTTCCCAACGGTTTATATGGAACCGTTGGGAAAGATAGCTTTGTCCCAACGGTTCTAAGAACCGTTGGGAAAAGTGGTGAAGTTTGGTCATTCCCAACGGTTTTTAATAACCGTTGGGAAAAAAAAGCCCCAAATACCAAATCGAGCCAGCGGCCTCCCCACATTCCAGAAGCATTCAGTTCGTGTCCTCCTGGAGCGATTCCTTGCGGAAGGACCTCCCAATCCCCACATCTTCCATCATATCAGCACCTACCAGGTTAGACTCCTATATTTTATCAACGATATAGTTCCAGCTCTTATAAATCATATACTTCTATTCTTGATTTCGTTATTCCCAATTATTAGGGTTTTTGTAAAAATTTATGATTGTTTCATGGTGGTCATGTGCGCCACTATAGGTACATTGATTCACTAATTTATTTTGGTATTTCCATAAAATTCGAATACAATTTATTAATTAATCAATGTTGAGTGTTAACATGACATTCATGTTCTTTATTTTTGTTGAAAACCTTATTTATGGTATGGGGTCATATTATTTAAAGTGTAAACAAATACTTATATAGAATTTCCTTGTAAAACCTGATGGTTTAATTCTAGTTAAATGGACTCATAATTTTTTATGTTATTACTATTTAGTAATTGGTGAGGTGAATCATATATGTATATGAAAAATGGATCAAGATCATTTAGTATTGGATAGAATTATTCCCTAGTAATGTGAGACCCTTATGTTATGGGGTGAGTATGGAGTAGTGAGATATATTGATTGTTACTTACTTTTTTCAATTCTATGAGGTAATCATGGAATGCACTAATTTTTTGAGATCTGTCAATGTTTTTATGGTTTTGATAGTGATCCATGATGTGTATCCTAGTATGTAGATCCTGTTGGGTATTGGACCCTGGATTGGGTGAATTTGTATGCAGTAGGGTGCTTTCTAGGATGGGTTGTACTGATGTGATGGTAACTTATGAGAGGGGTGGGTCTTACTAATGTGGATTCATTCTATATCATAAGCATGTAAATATAATTTGTATTATGATAACTAAATGCGAATGATGTGTGATCAAATATTGTCTTATCCTAGAGAATTCCTTGTGATATATTGATATGGTGGCAAGAGTGATGATGCATGTGGTGACATGACCAACATACATGTGTTTCATGGTTAGTGATCAATTAGGTTAGTGATCCTATGATCATTGGGATGTGACTCTAAATGATTCAAGAAGAGTTATTAATATGATAACATGAGGGTGTGTTCCTATTTGGTTTTATCTAGAATCGTAGTATAGTATTGGAGTTGAGTTATTTTTATATATTATCTGTTTTTATGGATGTTGTCTTTTAGTGGTTGTGTGTTTGGGAACCCCCCTCCTTCCTAGACCCTGGACAACCCCCCACCCTCCTCCCTGGACCCTGGACAACCCCCCGAACACCCCCCGCACAGCCCCCCGCACAGCCCCCCACCCTCCTCCCTCGACCCCAGACAACTGTTGTAACCCTCTCTCTTGGATTTTAATGATCACAATCACTCTCATCGTGTTCTAACTTGTTTTCAAGTGTTTTGATGCTAGGAAAAAGGTTGCCCAGGAGTTGGCCCAAGAAAACTGAAAAGGACTCTCTGAGTCCACCGGCCGACCGGTGGTCTCTGGCAGAAGCATTGCTTTCTGCCAGAGCCACCGGTCAGCCGGTGTTAGCTCACCGGCCAGCCGGTATAGGCACCGGCCAACCAGTTCTTGCCCACCGGCCAGCCGGAGGTTCCAGGCAGTAGGCTTGCCCACTGCCTGGTGCCACCGGCCAACCGGTGGATGACCACCGGCTGGCCGGTGGAACCCAGACAGAAAGCCTGCTGTCTGGACCACCGGCCAGCCGGGAGCTCAGCACCGGCCAGCCGGTGGACCACCGGCCAGTTGGTGAGCCACCACCGGCCAGCCGGTGTGACCGGTCAAACTAGCCGTTGGGCTTTGACCAGACTTGTACTTTTGACCCCCAACGGCTCCGGAAGCTCTCCAACGGCCATATTGAAGTGTTTATGGGTATTTCTCCTATAAATAAGAAACCATGGATGCCGGGAACATAATGGAATGATATTTTGTTTAAAATGGGCATAATTTTAAGTGAAAACAACTGACATATGCCAAACCAACCAAAATTCTTCTGATTCTGTTGAAACTTTAGAAAAATGATCCATGGGTCATATGTGACGTGTATGAGTCAACCCTGGCTCAATCCAAGACACGATGTGACTGAGACCATTGAAACTGTCTCCCTTTTGTTCAAAATGGACTAAATTGTAAGTGAAATCAACAACTATCATATGGGAAACCAACCAAACGCCTTAGGATTATATTGACACTTTAGGAAAACGATACATGGGTCATATGTGATGTGTACGAGTCAGACTTGACTCAATCCGAGGCGCGGTGTGGCCTACACCACCAAAACTATCTCTCTTATGTTAAAAATGAACAATATTTTACGTTCATAAGCCAAACCGATCAAACGGATTCTGATTGTGCTGAAACATTATGAAAACGATCCATGGATGATATGTGATGTGCACGAGTAAACCCTGCCTCAATCTGAGGCCCAGAGTGGCGGACACCACCCAAAGTGGCTATCTTTTGTTTAAAATGGACTTAATTTTAAGTGAAAACAACAACTGACATACGCCAAACCAACCAAACGCCTTCGGATTCTATTTAAACATTATGAAAACGATCCATGGGTCATATGTGACATGTATGAGTCAATCCCTCATAAATCCGAGCTGTGGTGTGGCCGAAACCACTCAAACTATCTCTCTTTTATTTAAAATGGACATAATTTTAAGTGAAAACAACAACTGACATACGCCAATCCAACCAAACAACTTATGATTCTATTGAAACGTTAGTAAAACGATCCATGGGTCATATGTGATGTGTACGAGTCAACCCCACCTCAATCCAAGCCATGGTGTGACCGGGACCACTCAAACTGTCTCTCTTTTGTTCAAAATGGACTAAATTGTAAGTGAAATCAACAACTGACATACGGGAAACTGACCAAACACCTTCGGATTCTATTGACACTTTAGGAAAATGATCCATGGGTCATATGTGACATGTACGAGTCAACCCCACCGCAATCCGAGCCGCGGTATGGCTGGGACCACTAAAATTGTCTCTCTTTTGTTGAAAATGGACAAAATTGTAAGTGAAATCAATGACTGTCATACGGGAAACTGACCAAATGCCTTCATATTCTATTGAAACTTTAGGAAAACTATCCATGGGTCATATGTGATGTGTAAGAGTCAATACCGCCTCAATCCGAGGTGTGGTGATGCCGACACCACCCAAACTGTCTCTCTTATGTTAAAAATGGACAATATTTTAAATACATACACCAAACTGATCAAACGGATTCTGATTGTGTTGAAACATTAGGAAAACGATCTATGGCTCATATGTGACGTGTACGAGTCAACCTTGCCTCAATCCGAGGCCCGGTGTGGCTGACACCACTCAAAGTGTCTCTCTTTTGTTTAAAATGAACTTAATTTTAAGTGAAAACAATAGTTGACATACGCCAAACTAACCAAACGACTTCAAATGATATTGAAACTTTAGGAAAACGATCCATGGGTCATATTTGACATGTAAGAGTCATTCCCGCCTCAATCCGAGCCACGGTGTGTCTAGGACCACTCAAACTATCTCTTTTTTCTTTAAAATGGACTAAATTATAAGTGATATCAACAACTGACATACGGGAAATAGACCAAATGCCTTCGGATTCTATTGAAACTTTATGAAAATGATTCATGGGTCATATGTGACATGTACGAGTCAACCCTGCCTCAATCCAATTCACCGTGGGGCGGGGAACACCCAAACTTCATCTCTTTTGTTCGAAATGGATAATATTTTATGTACATATGCCAAACAAATCAAACGGATTATGATTGTGTTGAAATTTAGGACAATGATCCATGGATCATAAGTGATGTGTACCAGTCAACCCAGCCTCAATTCGAGGCCCGGTGTGTCACTTATGGAGTCACAAGTGATGAGACTCCTATGAAAATACCTTTTCACCATATATTATTAAAGTGGTTGTCATGTGAAGATTGAAATGGGTGTAAATAATATTTGATTTATTGAAACCCTGATTCAACTATACTGGATGATTGTTGTCATATGAAAATTCAAATGGGGAATTATTCACCATGCCTCTAATCAAATAGGTGGTGTTCTTTTTAGTTGTTTTAATTCTGTTAGTGTTTTTAGTGGTGTGTTTTATGCAGGTCTATGCACTGGAGGGGCTACTGCAGGGGCATCTGTGCAACATTTCTGGAAATACACAATACCAACGGTTGTAAACCGTTGGTAAACTTTGAGAAAGAATTATACCAACGGTTCAATAAACCGTTGGTAAAAAACTGGTTTCAATGAAACCGTGGGGAAAATGATATACCAACGGTTGTAAACCGTTGGTATAACATCAAAATCAAAGAATTCCCAACGGTTTCAATGAAACCGTTGGGGAAAAAAACTATACCAACGGTTGGGAACCGTTGGTATAAGTTGAGAATTATAGAATTCCCAACGGTTCTAAACCGTTGGGTAAACCTATACCAATACATAGAGTGGGCTATCCCAACGGTTTACTTAAAACCGTTGGTATATATCTTTCCCCACGCCTTACTTCCCTACGGTTTGGAGAACCGTTGGTATAGAAAATACCAACGGTTTTCCAGCCTATACCAACGGTTGTAAACCGTTGGTATATCCTCTATTTCCAGTAGTGTATCTCAAACTACATAGAAAAATCATAGTTTAATTGAAAAAACAAAGCATAGGACTCACTATTTGATCTATAACATTCACCCATAGAACCACTTGAGCCATAAAATCACTGATATCCACGTAGAAAATTATATAAAGAGGTATGTTCCCAACAATTATGGTGATAAAAATCAATCATGGAGTTTTTTAAAAATGTTATCCACGATTCATGTCTTCTGGTCTCTTAATTTGATCTTTTTGGAGCAGAAATATGTAATTGAATCTTTTAAAAAATAATTTTTTTGGTTGGTAAAATAACAGTGTTTTACTTGAATAACACTCCTATTTCATATGATCACAAATCCAATGTGGTAGTGTCTCTTCTATTAGTGTTGATTCAATGATGTTATGTCATAATTTGTATCAGTGTGTATATTATAAATTCATTAATTTCTAGTAATTTTCATAAAACTTGTTTATGATTTTTGATTTTTAATACACATTAGGCCTATAGAAATAAACATTATTCCATTTAATCAAGGATATATGACTGGACTACTACTCAGGATAAATATTATAACATGATTTCTATAATTAATTCACATGATGTTCATAAAATTAATTCAAAAATCATGTCATAAGTATTATATTGAGTGTAGTATCTTTTTTAAATTTTTAATTATATAATTTTTTCATTGTTCTTTATTTCATTTAGTTTATTTCATCGTAGTCAAGATATGTGATGCAATATCAACATGGGGGTTGAGACATTTCAATTCACCTCAGCATGTATTTTTCTAAAAACATGATGTAAACTCATAGTTGTATCCATGTATTCAGTAAATAATAAATTTGAAATATTATATCACTAATAATTATAGATAATTAAGTTAAATTAAAATACATATTTGGGTATTTTCCTAGGATAATGTTAGATACGAAGTATTCTTTAAATTGAAAATATCTAAAAGTCATAAGGTAATACCTAGAGGAAAAATATTTCATTGTTTAAAGATCATAGAAAATTTATTGTAATAAAAATTAAAAGGGGTTTAATGAAATAACTAATGAAAGATTACTTTAGTCATACGTTTTTAAGTATGTGAGGTTCTAGTGTTATATTTTATAGGGGCACAATGAAGGATGGAAGCATGATTTTCAGCATAGAGTTGATGAGTAATGAAATTATATATATAAATAGAGTACGATTAAGACATGATATGGGTTGTGGGTTTTAAAAAAGAATACTTTTCCATTGGGATTGAAGGAAATTTCAAAATATAATCTGGGTTGGAAAAGCCTTATTTTTGTTTGGTAGTGTTAACGCCATTTTTTTATTTCTTGCTAGTCATAATAAGTGGTATACCAAATCTTTGGTTCAAGCATTTCGGGGGGTGGTGGAGGCCTTATCAACTTGGGGTTTATTATAAAAAATCATCAAAATGGTTTTAATATTAGTTTTTAACAAATTTAGTGTAAAATAACTAATGTACTCAATTTATTATTGAAGGTAGACAATTTGAAGTGAGAAAATCTTTAGGGATGCTTGGTATATATTTTGATGTTTTAATAGATGACCAAAACCATGACATGGTATTTTTTCCTACATTGATGTTCATACGAATTATCATAAAAATCAATGATGACTTTTAATAAACATTAAGGTTATTATGAAAGTTTTTATAATTTGGATTAACATTACAACACAGCTGTAACACCCCGGTTCCAAATATGGAAGCCCTTATTTTAGTTTTTAATTATGAAATATATATTGATGATGTTTTGTAGCATTTCGAATATGTTTGAAATGATTTTGTTTGGGGGGTCTAAATTTCATGATTTAGGAATAATTTTTCGAACATGTGAAAATACTATAAAATTTATGCATAGTGAGACAAAGTCTAATAGTAAGGCGCATAGTTAGGTGCACAGTTTTTTAAAAACATGTTGAAACCTAGGAGAAACTATGAAAAGTGGGATAGAGATATTTTCATGGTGGGTACACTATTTGTCTAACCATGTGGGCCCATCGTGTGAGGTGCTCTTTAAGGCAGAGGAGGATGCATGATTGGTGCATGGGCTTCATAACCGTCTGGATCACAATATATAGTTTAAAAACTAGATCCTAAAAAAGTGGATAAAGGTGAGGATTAGAGGAAAACCCACCATTTTTCCAAAATTTTCCCTAAGTCTATATTTTCTCCAGACAAATGCTTTGGAGTCTTCCCACATTGATTTGGAGCCAATCTGAATGCATTTAATGGTGCATTAAAGATATATTCTCATGGTAAGTCTACATTTGTAGTAGATTTCCATAGGTTACATTACATTTAAATTCTTCCCTCCATTGGTTTCATAGATATATACATATTCAAAGAGGTGTATGGTGTTTGATTATAATAATGGTTTTTTTGGCAATGTTGATGATATATAGAGATATCTATGGTGTATTTTTGGTGATTCAACATAGGATTGTGTTTTTTTCTCATTGTTCTTAATTTTCACCGTAATCCCCAAGGTATGTGTCTTAACCCTTGACTCATATTCTTAAAACATGTTGTTTTACATCAAAATTGTTTAGCATTAATGAATTTGGTTGTGATATTTGTATTAAAATCATAGTAAAAGCCATATTTACTGATTGTTTGATTATTTTATATATATTTGGTCAAATTTTGTAGCTGTGGAAAGTGGTTGTCCAATGTTCTTTGCTAAATTTATTTTAAAATGTTGAATTTTATATATGGATTTGTTATATTTTTGTTAAATGGTTTGATTGAACCATTTTTGATAAAATGATGGTTTTACTAAAATGAATTAAAATTGTTTTTCTAATTGTGTAAAATAAAAGAATAATATTTTATAATGGATTGAATTGGTTGGTTTGAAATTGTTTTGAAAGAAATGTATTTTTTTACATTATTCGTTCGATGTGACCCGAAATACGGGGCATATAAAATTGGGGTTCTAAGGGATGTGACCTCAGATAAGGGGCGTGTGTCATTGGGGCCCAAGAAGATAACCTACTATGTAACAACTCAGTGGATGGATAGAAGACCACTAATATGTGTGGAACTATTATAGAATTATGTATGTGTGGGTATGGGTTGAATCATGGAAAGAGTATTCCAAAAAGGAATGTGAATTGGTTTAATATATTTATTGGTTTCTTTTCCTTTGAAACTTTTTGGTATGGAAAACTATTTTTTAATTAAGCATATTTGACTTGATATTATATGTTTTCAATTATTTCATATAAATATTCTATGATGTTCAATCATAGTGGATAAATAGGGATATCATTTGGGGAAATCATACTTTGTTTCATTACTTTCCCCTTCATTGGAACTTTGGTTCTTTTCTAATTAATTTCTCTTTAGATATAGGTAAAGTAATGTAATCTTGTATATTCAGTGGATCTATGAGATTCATGGGCTATTTTAGGGTAGTTGATGTATGGGGAATGTTGGGGGTTGTGGATTCATATCTTGGAGTCCTTGAGTTTGTTGGTTTGGTATTCTGCTGTGTATTTTTGAGATTATGGTCTTCTATTGTGGTAATTGTTAAAGTATGTTTTGGATATCAATTTTTTTTTCTGGTGTTGTCTTAAATTATAATAATTAATTTTCAGTAGTGATTATTTATTGTTCTTTTTTTATATGGTTTTATTTTTAAAATGTTAAATCATTCCACATACTATATTTATCATGTGGCATTTATTTCCACACTTTGGTTTTCGTGGGATGTTGGTTAAGTATATATAATTTCCTTACATCTTTTATAACCAATGAGGAGGGGTGGAATGTTACAACATATTTTCCGATAATGTATATTTCAATCGAGTCTTATAAAGTTTGGTATAAAATAGAATGGAGGTAAAAAATGACAAGGAGGAAGGTTTTTTTTGAAAAAAAAAGCATAAATGGTTATGGATAATTTTTTTTTTAATCATGGATTATAATAGATTCAAAAAATATTCTTATGTACCATGGGAAAGGGAAAACTGATTGTAGTGGACATTGTGGTCAACAAGAAAATTGAAATTATTTTAAAATTATGGTATTTTTATTGGTGTTATTTTGTATATAACATTATGATAAATAAATAGTGGAGTATGAAAATACTATCTATATGATTGTGTTCATATAAGATGAATTAAAAAAATTTAAATGACATGTTTTTTTGGGAATTGAGGAAAAATCGCAATCCTTGTAGAGTTAATAGTCTTACCTAAATCAAGAAATTTATGTTAATGAGAAAACACATCATTATGGATCATGTATTGAAGAAATATAGATTCTAAATTCCTATATAAAAAGGTTCATTTTTAGAATAAATTGGGTTTAAATTGTCATGGTTTTTAAATATTTTGTTTGAATAATTTCAGTATGATATTTAGAGTCGAGTAAAGACTCTAATAAAAGAAAGAATAATTATTTTCTCATGTATGTTGAATAAAATTTTCACATATATATCTATATGAAATTTAGTATGTGAGATATATAGATCAGTATAGTTATATCAAAATATAGAGATTAAAATAATAAGAAAATATTATATTGTATGCAATTTTATTTATAAGTATTTCTTATGTAATAATTTTGTGGTCAACATGTCGATTGAGAGATAGAATATTTCTATAATCATATTATTATAGTCTTTTTCTTTTATTTTGGTAGATCGATGTATTTAAATGGAGAGAGCGGTAGGTTGTTCCTGATAGAGAGTGTGTAGTGTGTTCTCAATTGTTTTCAAGTCCTAATATGGAACCCATATCACAGTCACTCTAAATATTTTAATGAATAATGAGATTTAATAGATTTTTTTAAAAATAAAACATCATAGTGTGTATAAAATTTAGACATTGACTAGTGAAAGTGATTAAAAATAAAAAAACTAATATATCATTATTATTTATCACGTACATATTTATAGAGGTTAGGGTGATTCATGAATCAAGATCATGGTATATAGTTATTTAAATAATACTGAAAGGACCCAAATTTTATTGGATATTAATTACCAATTATATTTTGTATATTATGTTTTTTTATTAGTGTATTTTTAGTTTGGGGTGGATGATATGTTATTGAATGTTTATAAACTAATTAAAATTAATTAATTTCCCATTATATATAATTATTTAGTCACCTCATGGATGTGTATTAAATTTACCAGAGTTGGAGGGGCATTAAGGTAAAATCATGGAGGAATGAAAAAATGCAGAGGAGACATTTTGGAGTGGCTACCCAGTGGGAGTAGAGTAATGGGGACCCAATATTACCATACCAGGATATTACATATTTTTAGATGAATATTCAACAAATTTAATAAACATATGACTGGGGGAAGTTAATATTTTATTTCCTTTTGAAACTCTAAATGGAATATTCTACCTTCATGGAAGTTCTTTAATGGCTCCCATGTGGATCTTTACCTTTGTTAATCCTATATAAAAACCATTCTTCATTACCATACGTTTTTATATACATCAATCTCATTGAAACTTTCTATATAAAAAATATATGCTTATTACACATATATCAATGAACCATAAGTAAATATTTCATAATATATATGTTTCCCTATTTTTTATTACCTATTTATCAAGAATTCACTGTCAAAGTCATGTTTTAAGTAATAACCTCTTTTTTGTATATGAATTTATTTTTTATTTATAATCATATTACTTTGATTATGGTTCCCTTAAATTCATAATAATAATAATTTTCAAATTAAAACAACAATTATACTTTAAATACCATTCAAGAATGATGGGTTTGAGAAACTAAGTAAGCTATGATCATGGAGACGGTGGGCCTTACAAACACATCAGTAATGTTTCCATTTTTCAACGATCATCTTAAAAGGGAGGTAAGTAATATATTAAACTCATATACTTATCATAACATCATAAATAGAATATTATATACATATAAATACTATCAATGTGGTGTAGTTATTGAAATTGAAAGTCACACAGTTTCATGAAGGTGGTAGTCCACAAGTACACGAATTATGTTATCATATTTTAGAACTAAAAAGGTAATAAATCAATTGATATAATAAATATTCATAATTATTAATATTTCATTAATATGATAATTATTTCATGTATTTCACATATATTTATACTTATTAGATTCATTGTAATGTGTTAGTGAAAAAAATCACATTGGATCGCGAGGTGGTAGTTCACCATACACATGAGAGACGTTATCAAAACCCCTATTGAGTGGAAAGGATATAGGTATATATAATATCATGAATCCCTATGAATATGGATTTTATAAATATCATATTTGTATATATATATATATATACATTATATCCATAATTACCGACAACACTAAAAGGATGAAATGGAAAAATGAATGACTTTGGTTCACAAGGAGGTTATTCGTTGTACATACGACCGATGATTTTTTATCCCATTTTATGGAATTGGATATGTTTTTAGTTCATGAAATTAAAATAAAAACACCTATTTATGTTTAAAATTATTTGTTTACATATCTTAATGGTATATTAGGAATTTAAATAGTTTTAGGAAGAAATAAAAATAAAACACTCAATGAAGAACATTAGCTCTTTTTTGGTTATCCTCTTTTAGTTTTCATAAAAATATTACGTAGGATTGATTTATATAAAAATATAGGCTTATGTGATTAGATTAGGGTATTTAGAATATAATTTGGAATGGTATTTCCAGAAAAAAATGGTTTTTATGGTGAGAGAGAGAAGAGAATGGGTGACCTTTTATAAGTGAGGTGAGAGGAACACTTGTAATTTTTTGAAAACAACGAATTACACTGATGTTGTTTTCATGTTATAAGAATTAGTATTATATTAACCACTATATTTAAATTTATAAGGTACAAATATGGCCATTAAATGGTTTATGGATAGGTTTTTGGACATTTTAGACCCTTATCATTTTAGTTTATCCCCATTATAAATTGATTTTTTCGTTAACCATAGTAATTAATTCTTAATGTTTTCACTATGATGTTTGGAAAACAATTATCTTTAACCAATAAGATAATATAAATTATTCTGATTACTAATATGTAATTTTTTTCTAATTTTATTCACCCAAGTGGAAATTTTTTATTTAAAATTAATCCAGTATACACGATGATAATGTTTGTATTTTTAAATTGAAAATGTTCAAAAGATTAAACATTTTTTATATCAATGATACATTTGAAATTATCTAAAAAGAACTAAATTGTATTAGAAAATGTACAATTTAATTAATTTTACTTTTAAATATATTTAAAATATAAATTTATTTTAAAAATAAAATAATCAAAATTCCAGTAATCAATTAAAATTTAGTGTTGTTAAGTTTTCATAAACAATGATAATTTTTTACAAAATAAAAAAAATAACCCTATTAGAATTTTAAAATTTTCCATTAAAAAATGGCTTTTATTTATTCACGTAAAATTTATAAAAGGGGTATAAATAAATTTTGAAATAATTATGTTAAATTTGACAAAACTTATTTTAGGAAATATCATTTTATGCATATAAGATTATTTATTCTTATCTATTGTTTATAAAACCCATATGTGGAATGTTAAAATTTATATTAAAAATATAATATATACATTTCATTAAAATAATACATAAAATTAATTCATTTTATTTATAATGGTAAACATTATTATATGCATTAGAATGTTTTTTATAAAATGAGTTCTTTTATCTTCATAAACTATTATTTTAAATTATAATTAAAATAATGGAATAATATCATATACCCACGACATTAAACTATGGGTATAACCTCTAAAACTATGGGTATGGGATTTACCCACCATTCTATGAACCATGGGTTCTTAAGGCATGAGGATATATCTATACAAATGGTTTCTATATAAATAGTTGGTATAGGGTACCAGGAAATTTTAATACTCACAGTTTTCTTGAAAATGTGTGTATATGTCTATAACCAAGGTTTCTAAAAAAAGTGTATATATGTTTATCTATAATACATCAATTCACATAGGTTTTTAATGCATGCGTGTAGTGTCCAACCTCTATCTGATAGCTGCAGGACCACCCAAAACCTCTTAGGAAACCTGATAATAACTACAAACCATGGTACAAATTTAATTTAGTGTATTTATAATATATTTAACATTAAAAAATAAAATTATAAATATTTTTCAAACCATTCACAATACTATAACATAATTATACAATCTATATCATTAACATGTTTTATTCATCCATATATTTCTCTTCATAAACACAAAAATATAGGGGATTAAAATCTATATAATGACCACCAGTTCCATCATTATCATCTGCAACATTGCCACCCAGAGAACCCCCAAAACCATCATAATCATTATCATCATCATCATCACCACCACCACCTCTACCACCCTTATCTCAACCACTAATAAGATACCAATTGAAATCACTTGGAGAATCATAAATGGAGCGTATTATTTCCAAACATGAATCAAAATTATTATAACCCTATAATAGAAGTGATGGATTTATAACTAACATGAATTTTAGAAGGTTTTTAGTGTCCTTTTTAATTCATTTAATAAATTTTATATATATTGTTTTGCCTAAATTACTTATACCAAAGCATTTTTCAACTCAGTTGTCCTAGAGTATTGAGAGGTGCCTTGTAAGGGCCAATACTTAGTGGAGATTTTTTTTATCTGGTTGAAACCCAACTCTCTCATGGCACTCTTATGTGTATAACTATCAAAAATGATCATTTAGAGTCAATGTTTTATATTATTTTACATTGAGGTACTCCAAAAAAATAGTTTAAAATATTAAAAATAAATGAGATTATAAATTATGTATCAAAATTTTATATATAAATTAGAAACATACAATATTTTCTTATATTTGTTCATTAAAACAATTCCATCCATCTTCGTTCTATATGAAAAAATTAATTTTTCATCAGAAAAATGACATTGGATTCCCAATTCCTCATGATATAAATTGCATTGGTTAGTATAATACTAGATTATTGAATAATATAAAATTTCAAAATATATAATGAAATAAATTGGTAGATATTGAAGAAATATATAAACCAAAAAGCATCAAAATATGCATTTAATTTTAAATTTAATACTAGTGGAATAATATAAACAATACATACTAATTAGCATGCTTAACATGTGTATGATATAGATTGGCCTTGTATGTTTATTTTAGTGGAGTTTTATTTGTTTTATATTATTTGGTTATTCGATCACTTGGAAATTTTAGTCATTTGGTCAGTAGGATCCTTATTTTAGTTTGGTTTTTTTGGTCATTTTGCCATTTTGATATTTATGTCATCTAGGCTAATTAATCCAATTTGGAAATTTTGGTCAGTTTAGAATGTTAGGATAATTATTCAATTTATAAACATCATTTAATTTAGGTCAATTTGGAATTTTTTCCAATTTCCAATTATGCTATTATTTTCCCAATTTAGGGGAATTTATCAATTTAGGTTAGTTGGGACATTTATTCCTGTAACATCACATTACGTGTTAAGTTAATTTTGATGTTTCTAAGTACCCTAGTTTTTGAGTAGTGACATGGGGTGCTATTGGGTGAAATTTTAAGGAAAACTAAAGGACAGTGAGTGGTTCATGGTTTGCGCACGGTTTGACAAACCGTGCGACCAAAATATGCCAACCATGCAGAACTGGACAGAGAGGTCCGCATGGTTTGTGCACGTTCTGACAGACCATACGATCAAACTAGGCCAACCTTGCAATCCTGGACAGTGGGTTCTGCACGGTTGGCGCACGGTTTGCCTGACCGTACACCTCTGTCCAGGTAACCGTGCGCACAGTTTTTTATTCCATAAAATCCTTCTTAAAACTATCTACACCCCCAGAACATCCATTTTCTTAACCTTGGCTTGGTATTGAAACATTATATGTGTTTCTAAAGCCTCCAAGTGAGATTCAAAGGTAATATGATATTCTTCCTTCGAGATTGAAGGCTCAGATTGAGGATCTGCTCTCCTCCTCGTAAGTAGATTTCAACCTGTTACATCTTCCGATCTTTCCTCTATGATTCCTTGATCTTTTCATGGGATATTTCTACTGTTTTATATGTATTTAAACCTATGATATGATATCTAGATCTAAAATTGTGGATCTAGATCTCTTTTTATAATATATTGATTCCATTGATCTTATTTTTTGGTTTTAAGGATTTCGATCCAGAACTTGATCGATGACATTGTGCCGCTCAATTTTTTGGGTTTCTTGTTGGGTTAAATCCCATCAATAAATCTAGGTAGGTGGTTCTACTCTGATCAGCGAAATTGATTATCCTTTTTCTAATTGATTTATTTCAATTGTTTATTTTAACTCAATTTCTCAAATTTTCTTTCAATTATATTTATAAAAAGTCAATTCCAGTGAATCGAGGCATTTGAAATGGTTTTGGCATAAAAAATATGAAAAAAACCCCCAATTCCATTGATTTGGGTTGGTTCATTGAAATTTTATGATTTAAATTGTTTAATTAAAATTGTCGATTTGATGGAAATGATTTCAATTAAATTGTTGAATTTAATTGTGGAAATAAATTGTGTGATGATGGAAATAGTTTTGATTGAATTTCAAACTATTGAAAATGGAATAAAATGATTTGATAGAAAGCTATTGGTTTTATTTTGTAAAAAATGCATGTTTTTGAATAAAACCTATTTTGGGATTAAATGGAATGAAATTGGAACATTTGAAATGGATGAATGGGATTGATCATATTTTAAAGCATTCTTAAAATAGTTCTCCTATAATGTATGATGGCATGCAATCCTTGGGTTGTTAGTGATTTATTTGGATACACTCTATGTTACAAGAACGTTCTAAATCATATATGTGGAGGGGCACAGCCCCGACAGGTTAGGGACGAGTCTCCTTTGTCCAGTGCCATAGAGACGTGTGTATACACATTTGTCTAAGTTCATTTAGAGAGTGTAGAATCCTATAACTGGTTAATACTATCTTACTTTTTTTTCAGATGACCATGTTTCTCGCTTGTTTATTTATATTTGAGATATGATTGTATGACAATGCTTTTGAAATTCTTTACATGCATGCTGAATTTATATAAAATATTTTATATAAATGTTTTATTTAAGACATTGTTTTATAAATCTCCCATCATTTGTAATATCATTACTTGAAATATTTATTTCCATCATTTGAAAATGTATAGCATGTTTAGTTTAAATATGATTTTGAATCGCCATACCTGTTTATTTGAAAATTGAGAGATTTTATTTGGATAATATATATTTGGAATCTATTACGGAATCTTTGGTTGTGTCATACTGGGCTTAGGCTCACACCCTAATTTTTCCTTCTGGTGTTTGTATACATTCTTCTTCCAGGTTTGAGCAAAGGGATGGGATCTCTTAGAAGTGGATCCATCTGTTGAGTTTTGATATAGGTGAGTTGTTTCCTTAGGAACTGTAGGGATTTTTTTCGCATTTTTTGTACTTGGGTTGTAGTACTTTGGGATTTTTATGCATCTTTGTTTTCTGGTACATTACCCCTAGTGGAGTTTCTTTTTGTTATGCGTACTGTCTTGTTTCATTTCTCCTACATTGTTGGTGGAAAAAATCATTCCCTATTGCATGTTGTGTGATGCCAGGTGCTAGTATCCGACCAATGGGGATCTGTAACTCCCTTCAGGCTATGTCAGGGCCGGATCGATTACTGGGTTTCCAGGGTACCCAGGCTAGTTCGTGACAAAATGGTATCAGTTTAAGGTTAATCATCTTGCCTTGATGACAATACGCGTTTGAGTATTCTTTTTGGGACTTAAAAGGTTTTTCTGATTGAGTGCCTGGATATCTCGCATCACAATGAACCTTAAGTCACCATGGTTGGTTAGGGAAATGAGACTTGTAGAGTAGTTCTAGAATTTTTCCTGTTTTTATTTGGATGGAGTGGAGTCCAAATCTTGTTATCCCTTCTATTAAGAATCTTTTTCCTTGTATATTTGTTTGAGTGTTAATCTAATGTCTTTTTATGTTTTGTAGTATCATGAATATGAGAATATGTGGGAATCACATATAAAAAGAGGTTTCTGCTGAATCTCAGCAAGCGAGTCCTATTGTGGATCCGAGTCTGGTTGAGGTGATTGTTTGCACTTTCCAAGCTCTATGACAAGAACCACCTCCAGTTTCTATTCAGTCACCACCTATGGATCCTCATAGTGATATTCTATGAAATCATTCTCAATAGTTCCTATTCCAGAATCCACATGTTTTCAAAGGCTCCATTAACCCTCAATATGATGAGGAATGGTTGAGTAATATTGAATGTATGTTGGTGTTCTTGGAGACACCTGGTGTGATCAAGGTGATGTGTTCCACCTTCATGATGGAGGGACCAAGTAGGATATGGTGGGACATGATGGTGATGGCAGTGAAACATTAGGGTTTGGAGTGGAAAGACTTCAGGGTTATTTTCATTAACTAGTTCTATACAGAATCAATGGTGTTGGCCAAGGGAGTGGTATTTTTCAAGCTTAGGTAGGAAAAAAAACTGTGACTGTGTACTCAATTCGCTTTTCTGAGTTGGTACAGTTTTCTCCTAAGATAATATATGATGAGAAGATGATGGCTTGACGATTCGAGTTGGAACATTGATCAGATATCCATTCTTAGGATTTATTTCTAAAGATACCCACTTATGCTGATGTGCTGGATAGGGTGATGATGGTTGAGATAGACATGGCAGGAAATTAAGGGTTAAATGATGTTCCATTCCGTCATAGTGGAAGTGTTGGTTCCTTTAAATGAAAACAGAAGCACTATGTTTCTCATGGTAGATCTCAACAATAGAGTCATTCTAGACCTCTGGTTGCACAAGGAGGGGAATCTTTGACTTGCTGTCAATGTGGAAAGACAGAACATTTGAAGAGGGTTCTCACTAAGGCACCCAAGAATTGTAGCTCATGTGGATGTTTAGGGCACTTACAGAGATTCTTCATCACTTCTCTACTCCACATAGTGGAACAGGATCATCATCACCTCTAAAAACTATAGGGAAATCAAATGCTTCATTTATAAAAGGGATCTAGCCACAGGCATCTGGAATGATGCTTCTTCACGCAGTGGAAGAGTCTCCAGAAGTAGCTGATACTGGTCCTATAACTATGAGAGATACCATTACAATAGCTTCATATTTAGTGACCTCTCTTTTTATACTGGTGCTTATCACTCATTTATTTCAACCCATATTGTTAATCTACATAATCTAACTATGGAGATTTTATATTTTGTGATGGATATTACTACACCCCTTGGTACAATGAGAGATAAGAGTCTCTTTAGTCCTTCTTGTTTCTTCTCTCTATCAGATGTTGATCATGCTTGGATTTTTTTGGTTCTCGACATGAAATCTTTTGACATCATATTTGGGATAGATTGGATAATTGTCAATAAATCCCGGATTGCTTGTTATCTTCAACGGGTCTAAGTTACTACACCCAGTGGTGTGCCTCTTGTTTTTCAAGGAGAATGGGAACCAAGGACAAGTAGAGTTGGACCCTCTTATCCATAGTTGGGGAGTGTTATATCAGTTTTTTCTTTTTATATAGAGAGATATTCATTGTGTGGTGATCTTTCTCTAGTCGTCACTGAGTTTCTCGACATGTTTCCTTCCGACTTCCCTGGTTTGACACCAGTATGGGATGATGATTTTTCTATTGAATTAATGCCTGGTACTCAACCAGTTATTATTCCCTCTTACCGAATAGCTCCAACAGAACTAAAAGAACTGAAGTCTCATTTAGACAATCTTTTGGAGAAAGTTTTTATTTTCCTAAGTGTGTCATCATGGGCAGCACCTGTTCTCTTTTCCAAGAAGTTTGATGGTTCTCTTCACTTATGTGTTGATTATATAAATATCAATCAAGTTATGATAAATGAAAAATATTTGTTTCCATGAATTTGTGATTTGTTTGATCAATTGAAAGGGGACAATTGATTTTCAAAAATTGATCTTCGATCTGGCTACCATTAGTTGAGGATAAAAGAATCTATCATTCATAAGACTTCTTTTTTATTAGGAATGGCCATTATGAGTACCATGGTATGCCCTTCAGCCTAACAAATTATCCAGAAGTTTTCATGGCATTGATGAACAAGGTTTTCCATGTGTATCTAGATACATTTTGGTAGTTTTTATGGATGAAATTCTTGTCTACTCCAAGTCTGAGGAGGATCATGTGCATCCTAAGGAATCACTGACTTTATTCAATGCTTTCAAAGTGAAATTTCAGGATTCGGAAAGTAAATTTCTTGGGGCATGTTGTGTCAGAACAAGGGATATCAGTTGATCCTAAGAAGGTGATGGTTTTTATGACTTGGGAACAACCACGAAATGTTTTTGAGATTGAGAGCCTTTTTGGATTAGTAGGATATTATCACCGATTTTTTTAATACTTCTCAATGTTAGATTCTCTAATGACTGATCTGAATTGAAAGGGAGTGATGATTTCCTGGGATGACAAATGTCAAAGTTATTTTGTTGAGCTAAAGTGTCTTTTGACTACTGCGCTAGTGTTAACTCTTCCTGAGGCTGGGATGGGTTACGTGGTCTTCTATGATGTGTCAGGTTCAGGTTTGGGATGTGTCATTATGTAAGGTAGTCATGTTGTTGTCTATGGATCTCATCATCATAAGCCTCCTGATAAGAACTATCATACACAGGACCTTGAACATGTAGCTGTAATGCACGCACTTATGTGTTGATGTTCTGTGGAAGGGGAATGAAGTTTCTTTAGCAAGTGTCTAGTTGACATCTGCTCTTCTCAGGTTAATTATTTAGGAACAACAACTAGATGATGAATTCCACAGAATTGGGGACTCTCTTTATGGTGGGGAGACCGAAACACCGTGGTCGTTCTCCAAAGAGTCTGTTCTGTGTTATCGAAACCATTACATTGTTCCATTAGCATGAAGGAAGGATGTGAAGGGAGATTGCCATAACTCTTAGTGGGTTGTGCACCCAGGAACCGTGAAGATGTTCTATAACATGTAGTGATAGTTCTGGTGGCCAGGTATGAGATGAGACATTGCTAAGTTTGTATCTCGTTTCCATACATACCATCAGGTGAATGCTGAGCACCAGAAACCATCGGGTTTGCTCCAACCACTTCCAGTCCCTACATGGAAGTGGGATGAAATATCTATGGACTTTTTGGTTGGGTTACCTCAAACATATAGGAAGAAGAATGTGATATGTGTTTTGATTGAAAAGCTAACCATGTCGGTTCACTTTATACCTATTCGAGATTCAACCAAAGTTGAGGATTTGGGAAATATCTATGTGGATTTTTTTTTTCATTTTCACGGAGTTACGTCTACTATAGTCTCTAATAGGGATCCTCAGTTTACTTCTCTCTTTTTAAGAGGCCTTGATGAGGCACTAGGATCTCAGGTCTATTTGATCACGACCTACCATCCACAGTCAGATGGAAAGACATAGAGAGCTATTCACATCTTTGAGGATATACTCCGCACATGTGTTCTCGACATTGTTGGATTTTGGGATGATCATCGTGGGCTAGTTGAGTTTTCTTATAACAACAATTATCAGTTTGTGATCAAAATGTATCCTTTTTAGGCATTGTATCAACATGATTATAAATATCCTTTATGTTGGTCAGAGAATGGTGAATGTTCCTTGGTAGGACCCAGTTTGGTCCAAGTGACAATATCTAAGATCCAGTTGATTCGTTAGAGAATGTTGACAGCACAGAGTCGGTTCCAGTCTTATGCTGATTTCCACCGTAGAACATTAGATATCTCAGTTGGTGACCATGTGTTGTTGAAAGGTCCACTTTGATTAGGTCATCGGTGGCTTCAGAGGCATAGGAATCTTGCTCCTCATTTTGTGGGACCTTTCGAGGGATTTCCTCATGTAGGGAAAGATTCTTACCATCTAGATCTACAGCCACAACTGACGTCGATACATAACATGTTTCATATATCACAAATGCAAAAGTATCTCTCTGATCCGTCTCATGTTTTGAGATGGAGTGATCTTGAGATTGAACTAGATTTATCTGTGACTGAATGACCAGTCAGGGTTGTTGATTTTGGGAACAAGGTACTTATTTGAAGAACAATACCTCTAGTCATTGATATATGACAGCATGGTTCCGATTCCCATGAGGCGTGTGAATAGGAGGCAATAATTAGAGAGCAGTGGCCTCATCTTTTGGTCGTGGAGGTTTCTTCATAGGCATTCAAGGGACAGAAAGATCTTATGGTGGGGAGGTTGAAACATCATGTTATGTTTTCAGGTACTTTTGATGTTTCTAAGTACCTATGTCTTGGGGTAGTGAAATGGGGTGCATTTGTGTAAACTTTTATGGAAAACTAAAGGATAGTGAGTTGTGTACGGTTTTCACATGGTTTGAAAAAACATGTGGCCAAACCTTTCCAACCATGCAGAACTAGACAGAGAGGTCTTCACAGTTTTTGCACGGTTTGACAGACCCTGCAACCAAATCGTTCAAACCTTGCAAACCTGGACAGTGGGTTCTGTACAGTCGATGCACGGTTTTCCTGACCATGCACCTCTATCTAGGTAAATGTGTACCTGGTTTTTTAATTCCAAAAATCCTTCATAAAAACACCTAAACCCCCATGAATTCCATTTTTACAACCTTGTCTTGGGCTTGATACAATCTAGGTGTTTCCAAAGCCTCCATGAGAGATTCCAAGGTGATCCCAACTTCTTCCTTTGAAATTTAAGGCTCAGAATGAGGATCCTCTCTCCTCCTGGTAGTTCGATTTCAACCTGTTACTTCTCCCTTCCTTTCCTCTATATTTCCTTGTTCTTTTCATGGGATTTTTCCACCAATTTCTACTGATTTAAATCTATAAGATCAGATATATATCTAGGATTGTGGATATAGATCTAGTTTTACAAGATATTGATTCCATTGACATTTTTTTTTGGTTTTAAGGATTTAGATCCAGAACATGATCGACAACATTGTTCCACTCAGTTTTTGGGGTTTCTTGTTGGGCTATCTCCTGTCAATAAATCGAGGTAGGTGGTTCCATTTTGATTATACATATTTATTATCCTTATTTTTCTTGATTTATTTCAATTTTTGATTTAAATTCAATTGCTCAAATTTTCGTTCAATTAAATTGATAAAAAGTCAATTCAAGTGAATCGAGGTATTTGAAATGGGTTTGGCCTAAAAATTTGGGGAAAACACAAATTTCTTTGATTTGGGTGTGTTTATATAATTATTTTGATTTAAATTGCCTAATTTTAATTTTGTATTTGATGGAAATGATTTCAATTAAATTGTTGAATTTAATTGTTGAAATAAATTTTCTAATAATGGAATTAGTTTTGATTGGATTTCAAACTGGTGAGTATGGATTAAAATGATTTGATATAAACCCAATGGTTTTATCTTTTGAATAAGGCATGTTTTTGAATAAAACATGTTTTGGTTTTAAATGGAAATAAATTGGATCATTTGAAATGCAAGAATGGGATTAATGGTATTTTTAATAATTCTTAAAATAGTTCACCTATCATGAAAGAGTGAATGAAAGCCTTAGGTAGTTATTGAGTAATTTGGATACACTCTAAGCTACGACAATGTTCTAAAACATACATGCGGTCGGTCACATCCCTGAAGGGTAGGTGACGAGTCTCCTTTGGCCAGTGTCATAGGGACCTGTGTACCCACATTTTTCTATGTTCATATAGAGTGTCCATAATCCTATTACTTATTAATAATTTCATACCTTTTGGAAGATGACCCTGTTGATTGCTTGTTTATTTGTATTTGAGATATAAATATATGCCAATGATTTTGAACTACATTACATGCTTACTAAATTTATATAAACAATTTTATATAAGTGTTTTATTTAAGCCACTGTATATGAAATATTCCATCATTTGTAAAATCATTACATGAAATATTTATTTCAATCATTTGGAAAAGTATAGCATTTTTTGTTTAAATACTATTTTGAATCAACAAACCTGTTTAGATGAAAATTGAAAGCTTTTTTGGATAATCTATATTTTGAATATGTCATTGAATCATTGGAGGTACCCTACTGGGCTTAGAATCACACCCTAGTTTTGCCTTCAGGTGTTTCTAGACATTCTTCTTCTAGGTTTGAGCAATGGGATTGGATCTATTAGAGGTGGATCCAGCTATTGAGTTTTGGTCTTGGTGAGTTGTTTCCATAGTGAACATGGGGTTGTTTTCTCATTTTTTTATACTTTGGTTATATTTCATTGAGCTTTTAATGCCTCTTTATTTTTTGGTACGTTACTCCCAGTGGAGTTTTTTTTGTTATGAATATTGTTTGTTTTCATTTCATATGCATTGTTGGTGGAAAAAAATCATTCCCACTTGCATTTTGTGTGATGCCAAGTTCTAGTCGCTAACTTGTGGGGATTGGGATCACCTTTCGGTTAATGCTAGAGTTGGATCGGTTATCGGGTTACCAGGGTACCCAGGCTGGTTCGTGACAATACCAATTTATCCTTTTTTCCCACTAGTTAATTTAGTAAAATTTGGAAACAAATTGGATAAATTGGGGTAATCATTAAATTTAGTCTTATTTAAGTTAATATATGCTAATTAGACTATTTTAGGAAATGTAATCAATTTTAAAAATTTATGAAAATTTAGGCTTATTTAAAAAAAATTCAAATTGTCCATTTGGACATTTAGGCCAAATAGGAATATTAGGACATTTAGGCCAAATAGGAATATTAGGCCCATTATAACACCTTATTCACATTTATCAATTATAAAAATTATAAAAATTAGGCCAATTAGGCCAATTAGGCTATTTAGGCCAATTACGCCATTTATTTGAACATTTTGTTTTCAATTGTTCCACTTATTCCAATTAGGTAATTTAGGAAAATTTAGGATAATTATGCCAATCATTTTCTAAATTTTGGATAATTAGGCCATTCAATTAAATTTAGGAAAACAAAAAAATAATAATAAAATTAAGTCTATTTATAACAATTTAGTCTAATTTAATTCTATTAGTCCATTTATTTGGTAAATTTATGTTATTTAGGCTATTTAGGGAACTTTATGCCAATTTATACATATTTTGTAATTTACGCCAATTAGGGAAATTAGGGAAGTATGGCCATTTGTAAAATTGTAAAATTATGTCATTTATGCAAAATAGGATAATTTGTCTAATTATAAAATGTTGGCCAATTATTCTACTTAGGAATAATAGTAAAATTAGACCAATTATGACATTTAGAAAGATTAGGCCAATTAGGCCAGTTTGGACAAATTATGCAATTTTTGGCATATTTAGGCCAATTGGTTCATTTATAATAATTTAGGTCAATTAGGAAATTTATTTTCCCAATTTATTCAAATTATGACATTTGGATAAATTAAAAGTAATTAACACCAATTAGGATAATTAAACTAATTTAAGAAATTTTTGCCATTTTGGGCAATTTTTTCCCTTTAGGACAATTTTCCAATTATCCATTGGACCATTAGGTATTTAGCCCATTTATTCAATTTAGGTTGTTATGTAATTAGTACATTTAGGTCATTAGTCCATTAGGAAAAATGTTTAAAAATCCATTAATTCATATTTCCATTATACTAATTTTTCGTTATGAGATTATTTCAATATGCCATTTTCCCATTTGGACATTATTCCCTTAATCAATTAGGCTAATTATTCTATTTAGTTCATTAGGTTATTTGGTTATTTATCATATATTCCAATAGGTTATTAGGAAAATTGGCTAATTTGGCCATTATTCTAATTTTCCAATTGCCCATTTGGGATTTAGGCCATTTTTCCATTATACCATTAGACCATTATACCATTTAGGCCATTTAATAGAATATTACATTGATCCAATTGGTCAAATATCCATTTTCACCTTTGGTCATTAGGAATATTGGTCATTAGTATATTTAAGCCACTTTGGAAAATTTATTCCATTCAGGCCATTCATGACATTAAGAAAACTCAAGCCATTTAGGACATTATGACTATTAGGACATTTAGGCCATTATCCCATTAGAAAAATTTTCTAATTGTCCATTAGGACATTAGGTCATTAGGCAATAAATAATTTAGTATATTAGTTTATTAGTCCATTAGCCGATTAAGCCATTTCGTCTGTTTTGGCCATTAGCATATTAGGAACATTTGGTCATTTTCCAATTATTCTATTAGGCCAATTGGGAAATTAGATGTTATGGAATTAGTCCAATTGGGAGTTTATACATTTGTCCATTTTATCATTATTCCATTTAATAAATTTAGGCTATTATGTAATTAGTCAATTTATACAAATGTAAAATTAGTCTGTTCGGCAATTAGACCATTAAAGGAATTGTCTATTCGGCCATTAGGCCATTTATTCCAATTTAGGCTAATTAATAAAATTAATCCAATTTAGTTCATTTAGGATACTTAATCCATTTAGGACAATAAGACCATTTATTTGGCCAATTTTAGTTTATTAGGCCTTTTATTTTGTCATTTGGACAATTGGTAAAATATGATATTTAGGATAGTTAAAACACATATAAAAAATTGGATAATTAGTCTCATTATGATAATTAGTCCAATTAATCCTATTATGACAATAATACCATTTTGGAAATTAGTTCATTTTGGAAAATAATGACATTTAGGCCAATTGGGAAAATTAAGGAAATTCATACAAATTGGGTCGGTTATGCAATTTATTTGTCCAATTTAGAAGAATATTTCCATATTTCTAATTTTTTTCCAATTATTCCATTTAGTCCTCCAATTTAGACTAATTATACAATTTATGTCAATTTATTTTGATTAGGACACATTATAAAATTTAGGCGAATTTAGGCCAATTAAGGAAATTGGAAAACCGATCAATTTTTTATTATTTGATTATTGTATTATTACAGTAGTACATTTACGGCATTTATTATAATTGTCAATTAGGCCATTAGGCTATTATACCATTATTCCATTTGGATAATCAACCAATTTTCTATTAGGGCATTAGGCCAATTGGGCATTACGACAGTAAGCTAATATGACATTAGACCATTTAGGAAATGTGGGACATTAATACATTGGTCAATTTATTACATTTATGGGATTAGGCCATCAGTCCAATAGATCATTAATCCATTAGGTCATTAAGACCATTTTTGTCTTTTAGGTCATTTTGTCTATTTACGCCATTATTCCATTTGGTTATTAGGCCATTAATTCTATTAAAAAATTAGGCTATTGGATCGATTGACCATTAGTTTAATGGGTCAGTTGGACCTTAGGCCATTAATACATTATGCCATTATTTCCTTAGTCCATTAGGCCATTATTCCGTTAGTTCATTAGGCCATTAGGCCATTAGGCCATTTACGCCATTTAGGCCGTGTAGCCCATCTAGAATGTGTAGGCCATTAGGAAAACAAGCTAAATGGCCTATTATATACTTTGTCACCTTGTCACCTGTCCATTCGATCATTATCCCATTATTCTATTAGGCCATTTAACTATTCAACCAATTTTCCTTTATTCCATAAGGAAATTTCTCCATTAGTTCATTTACCCACTATTCCTTTTAGGTTGTTTGGCCCATTTATTCTTTTTAGTCTATTTAATACATTTACGCCATTTTTTATTTAATTTAATTTTTTCATTATGCCATTTAGACCATTAGGACAGTTGGAAATTAGACCATTTGGCCATTAGGTCATTTGTCCATTTGGATATTTGGCCATTATCCTATTAGGAAATTAGGCCATTAGTCCATTATGATAATTGGATTTTAGAAAATTAGGCAATTATGAGGTTAGAGAATTAGGCCATTAAGTCATTAGTCCATTAGGCCATTATGTCATTTTTTCCATGTGGAAATTAGGTCACTTGAACTAATAACTATTTGGTCATTTGGTCATTTGGTCATTTATGCATTTGAAATTTTAATTAGTATGCCTATGTTAAAGGGATTAAGGAAAAAAAATTAAATTTTCTGCATGAAAATATTACTATGTTACAATATAAATTTACAAATTATTTATATTAATATTAAATTACATAGAGCTACTCATGATTGGGATTATAGTGCTCCCCAATGTGTGAAATTACATCCTTGAATCTTTCAAAATTTTGCCTTTTCTAGATGAAGCCAAAAAACAAAAAACTAATACAATTAACATGAATGAGATTTTCTATGGAAAACATTAATGATTACATATACCTTAAACTCATCACTCATCCAATACGAAATCATTTCTTCATATTATGGTGTTGGATAATAAGGAAATATTGGTATACCCAATAAATTAGAACTAACAATGTTTATCCAAGAAACAAATAACATGTGATTGTATTATCTATATAACTCCAAAAGATCCATCAACCATGAATACTTATTAGCTTCACCATTGATAAAGTCAAACTAATTCTATAATAAACATCTTAATTCATAAATACTTAACAATAATATTGATTTTTATTTAACATTTTTTCCTATTTATCTACCCATACTTTGTCTGTGATTTATTTATTAATACGCCTCCATAAGACTGGTGGAATCATAATGATATAATTTCACATGGCTAATGTTTCCATGAAAGTTATACACTTCCATGAATTCTTACCTATCATATTTTTATCTTCATTATAACCCACCATTATTTGTGTTTGTCGATTCATGGATTCATGTATATGAGTATGACCAGGCCTCCTACATGATAATTGAAAAGAATAAGATAAAATTAATAAAAATTAATTACGTTAGAAAAAAAATTAGAAAATAATAATGTTATTTAATTAGAAAAACATATAATAAAAAACAACCTGTTAATGCTGGTCAATATGCTATGATGTAGTTGTGGGATGTCTAGAATCAGTAGCCTTTGAATGATGTTCCTATTCCAATGCATGAAATGTATGATATTCATGTACTGAAGTCGAAGATAAAGGAACATAAACATTAGATAGTCTCTGGATAATAGGAAATGTAAATAGTGTAAATATGGTATGATATTGGTTATAAGGTTGTGAATACATCGAAGGATACCGAAATCTTAAAGGTGATAACATCCCTTGAGATAGTATAGATGTGGTATGGTTAGAAGAGGCTAAATGAGATGATGATGGAGGCATGGGTGGAAACATCCTCGAAATATCAAGTGGAGGATGGAGAGGTTTGGTTGATGGGGTGTCTATAGGAAGGTTAGGGTATGAAAATGTACAAAGGGTGCTCCGTCCAGATCTAAGAGAACCCTTGTCTAGATCGAAACATGTAGGTAGAGCACATTTCAACTCTGTTTCATCAATATGTTATTGAAAATATTGATAATTACTAAGGAAATTAAATTAAATGTAATATAGAAGAAAATATCACAGTTATTATACTCACTAATGTAATTGGTGATCTAAACCCCCAATATTTCATCTATTGATCATTATCAACTAATCGATTACTTATAACAACTATAATATTTTTTTCATAATCTACATAATAATAAAATTTATGTTTTTAGAATTTTTTTAAAATTAATTCAAATTATTAGATGTAAATGAATTAATGAAAATTACCATAACATGTTTTAACAAATTAAATTTCAAACTCTGTTATACTTCTATAAAAACCATTTTAATCTCCATTTTCGGAATTGAAATAAACCAAATTAAATTCAATGAAAAACCCTATAATAAAAAAAAATATCATTCAAAAATGAATCAAAATTAACATAATTATAGTATTACCAAATGAAGAATCCCACATCATAATAAACTGAATGAACTGTGATATTATATAGTTTCTTCTATATACTATCCACCAATACTTTTTGTTCAATGTCAACTCTTTTTATTGTAAAATTAGATTCACCAAATGAAAACATATGTTTAACACCAATGGGGGAATCAATGGTGTAATTTTTGTCCCCAGTAATAGGGAAAATAATCCTTCAAATTACTTTAATATTCATAACATAATCAGGTATCCGATGATATTACAAAAAATCATTTTTCCATTGATTCCAAAATATATGGATCATCAGTATCTAGGAATCAAATCATGTTAATACTTATGAATCCACAGTGGTCAATAAATATACCATGTAGTGTCATTAAGTCAAACCATTTACATTTCATCATAGTGACTCGAACATGATCTTATTAATCCGATAACAATATTTTCTCAACAATTCCATAGTAAGATTAATTTACATATCATTGTCTACTATTTGACGCATTCGAATAATAGTCTGTTCTAGATGTTAATATAACTACATCATGTTGTGAACACATTTTCACTACTTGATTAGTTGTAACATATTTATAGTCTCAGATTGTTAAATATTTTCCTTCATGAACCAATGAATTTGAAATAAAATCTAATACTATTAATTCTTGAGAGACTGAGTCAACAGGTAAACTCAATACAAAAAATATATATAAATAATACAGTTAATGGAATACTTATATTTTATGTCAATTAAATAAATGGTTATACCTTATATTTCATCAAAACCGAAAACTCTTTTCAATGAAAATTCCTTCCCCTTATCAAAGGAAAGGATTGATGAACTATTCTTATAATTTGTTTAAGTTACCCTTATAAAATGATTATTTAAGTTTATGGTATATGTATAATGAAATATTATGTGATATCATATAAATATTTAAATTACTTTCGAGATATAATCATCGAAAAAACCACAGATAAACAAGACTCTTTGATTTTCCATATAATTCTCATCAAGGATCAATGTAGTTAATGTCTATAACCAAATAATTAATATTTTTTGGGGGATAGATAAAAATGAGGTATTATTTTCCACATACTTCTCATCTTCATTTTTCATTGGCCGGTTATGTCTTTTTCCCAAATCAAAAAAAATCATTGAAAAGAAATCTATACATTATTGATCTAGATAAGCTCTCATAAATGAATCATGAGGATGATTCTTGTGCTGGAAATATGATATCATTTTCTACATACATTATTCAGTAGGACACAACCACCAAAAAGCAAAGGGTCCCAAACTAATTGTTTTATTTTGAAGGTGAATTGCTAAATTCTGCATGAAAGTGAAAAATGATAGAGTGAATTTTTTTCTAAAACACACAAAATTAATGGCTCATGTCACTACATTTTTATCATGAAATAATTGGAAATCATTTTTTCTCAATTTTTTATAAAAATGGAACAATAGAGTCACTATCACCATTACATTATTGGATAGTTAATACTATCTTTCAATAGGAATAAATAATGAATAATGATATGATAGATATGAGTTTTTATGGATTTTTGTTTTAATCCAAAATATTATCTCATATAGATATTATTTTGGAAAATCCATTAGAAGCCATTAAATTCTACAATACATCTATAATTTTCTTTTTATCTAAATATTCATCACATAAGATTCACAATGAAATTTCTATTTTTTCACCAATATACACAGGTTGCAGTCCTGGTTGAATACCCCAATCCATTATATCCCTACAAGATATAAGACATATTTGGTTTTCCCATTGATATTTAGAATAATTGATAGAATCATTTAAAATATTTAATTTCTCAATGCACAATAAATCTAAAAAATTATGCATCAAACTGGTTGACCAAGGTAGAATAAAAAATAATATATATTTTTTCAATTTTATATAGATTCAATGTGAACATTCTTCCCATTTTATGATTTCATCTGAACATTTCCTAATGAAAAAAATTGAAATATTTCAATTCATTAAGACCATTAGTTGATGAAAAAAATTTAGGTTATTATCTAGTGTAAAATTTATTATCAAACATTTTATTATTCTTCCAATATTAATGATCCATTGGAAAGAATCATCACTTCTTCCATGAGACTAAAAATATAATGATAGTTAACCCTTCTCAATCATGTATTATTTATGAAAATAGGAAATGATAGTTTTCCCTACATTATCTAACAAGATTTAATTTCACAATTAGCTAAATTATTCTTATTCTATATTAAGGATACACAAATGTTTTTATTAGGAAGCATGAAATGTGCACACGTCCATATGTAAATTATTCTTCAAATCTATTATTAAGGGTGGAAGGTATACAAATATATCATTACCTCGATAAAAAGGTCTAGATATTAATATTCCTATAAAATATAATGGATATCTCATACAAATCCATATAGGATTATTGTAAACATAAATATAATCCGGACACATGTTATCAGAAATCAACATATGAAAAAACATATTTAAATAATCACTGGATAATCCAAACTAAAAAATACACACCCCAACATAAATATAGAGATAATAGTAATAAATAGTATAGCCTGATTATCCATATGAAGGATGAACCAAATCATAATTACCATTAATTCTATCAACATTGTTTCATCACATTTTGGTAGGGATTTCTACAAATGTGAATAGATTTAGAAGCATTGGAATCAATGTAATGTTACACACGACTTTTGATAGAATATAATATGGTGTTCTATATCCATTTTACATTCATTATGATGTAGCAAATTCTTTACATACATTATGTTCTGCTGTTTCCTCCAAATATAATCTATAATCTTTTGGAAAAGAATAAATTTAATTAGTAGAAATTATGAGATGCTTAAATGACTTCCATGACTTATAATTTATTTGGAGAATATTTTCACCATCCTGAATAAAGTGCTTAATAAATGTTAAAAAATAATCAATGGATGTACTATAAATTCCATAGATGATTTTTCAACAATATAACTGCACTAAAAAATCCATCTTTTTCATTCTAGTACTTTCCTATTATATAAGAGTTTTGAAATCATCCATTAATTTTTTTAATCTCTCAATATCACCATATTCATTTTTTTCCACCTATTTATTGTTAAAATTTCCTTCATTCAGTGTCATAATACATATCTCGTGATGTTGTACATATGGAAAATAATTAAATATTAAATTATCCTTTCCACTAATTTCTTTTGGAAAATGAAGATTATAAGATTGTATCATCTCTCCATTGTGATACCAAATAGAATACTTTTTTTTAAATCCTCATTATTTTTTATAGTATATAACTTTTTCTAGGCATAAACAAGGTCTTACAATATTAATATAACAATGAATCTATATGTGACCTCAATATAAAGAATGTCTAAATATGAAATCTAAAAAAATATTCAAATTCCTTTTATTCTCTGTAGATATATGATCAGTATGATACATCATTCTTCTATTTATTCTTTTACAGGGGAATAAATTTATGTTCCAGTCAACAATTTGTTCCTAAATTATAATGATATCAAAATTCAAAGATAAATTTAAGGTATAATGTAGAGGAAAATAAATAACACTAATAGGAAACAAAATTAAATACAGTGCACGGGGAAGGGGAACATTATCAAATACTACTATCAATCAAAAAAATAACAATGCATATCATAAGATTGAACAAATGCATAATCATAGAAATATATAGAAGGTATATCTATTAGAATAAATTAAAACTAATGAATAATAAAAATAAATATATATTTCTTATCCATAGATGTCTTCTCATTTGAAAACATAATTAAGGATAATATTTATCCAGGAAAGGATATTATTTATGGTTAAAATAACATATAATATTAAAACAAAATGAAAATTGATTTTAAATTTTGTTGTATTTTAATTTATAAGTTATTTAGTTTTTGGAAAATCCATATAAAATTATCAATTAATAAATTCCACCACACATTATAAAATCCAACCATTTTCACTACAGATGAAACATCTTAATTGCGGTAAATTGTGGTTAGATGGTTTTAAATTATTATAACATGTAGTGAAAATAAATGTGTAGCTAATCCATACTTGATAAATGGACTAATTATGAATTATTAATAAGTTACTAATATAAAAACAATATTTAATCAAAATAAATGCAACTACTCTTCGTAACATAAATTATTTTTCAATGAACTATGTTATTATGTAAAAAATTTATCAATGGAAACCATGCTTCATACAATAAATTTGGTCTAAAATGATTTGATTACTAACTTATATAATTATTTAATGAATATTACCAGAGGATTCTATTAATATGTTTATATAATAAATGTTTTTAAATAAGTAATTATTTTAAATATAAATAAATAATTATTTGGAAAAATATTTTTTCATTATTTAAATTTTAAATCATAATAATGAATTATTGGATTCATGTGTGGAAGTATAATTTATATTCACTAGTGAATTCCCCAAATAATAATCCTTCAGGGATAAATAAATATTCCAGATTTTATTATAATAGGATAATCATGTACTTCATCAGATAATTATTATTATTTTGGGTCAAAATAATCTAGTAAATAGTTAAAACATTATTCATGAGTTGACAAATTAAATTTTAAAATTAAATTATATTACTCAATTATAATAAAATAAATAGTTAAACTTTATAACTAACATAAATATAATTCCAAACACTAAAAATATAAAAATCGTTAAAATATTTCACCAAAACAGTCTGAAATTTAATATAAATTCATAAGAATCCCTAATATAGTTCTGAAAATGAATATATAATAATAAAAATAGTAATCATAGGAATTAAATAGACTATATGTGATCTCTATTATACATTAAATTTAAAAACAAGATATTATAAGTGATTCAAACATAATATAATATGATCACATGCATAGATAAAAATTAAAATAATATCAATAATAATAGAAGAATTATTCAGAACTCACTGATTTGACATCAAAGAATATTAGAATCAAAAAATCCCTTGAACAAGGGGAGAATCATGGGGAAGATGACCAGTCATTGCTCATGTGGGGGAATATGAAATAAATGGAGGGAAGGAAATATTACCCCTGAATGTTCCCAATTATAAATTATAGATATGGAGGAAGAACATATTACTGATGGGAGTAGCGTCACATGTGAATGGGAGGGGGGATTCCAAGGCTCATGGTAGGGGTGGGGAGATTAGGGATTTAATTAAGAGGGGAGGAGTAGTATGATCAGGAGCCTAAAACATCAAAGATATATAGCCACATTTTTTTGAAAAACCTTTAGTATAACTAAACCTTTACCAATGATTTTTTCAAACCATGGGAATAGATTTGGGTAGAAACACTATACCTATGGTTACTATTTAATTTCGGTATAGATTCATGTTGATACCCCCATATTTCTATTAGTGTTAATTTTTCACCAAGTAATTCATCATATTGACATGTTTAAACAATATATTTTAATAATTGTGTTAGTTATATTGTAATATTAAACTACAATCACTACGTGATAACTATCATATTAATTATTAATATTATAATAGTATGACAATATCTATTTAAACTATGTTTTAGGTGTAACACAAGAACAGTGTAGTGTTACATGTGACACGTGATGAAATGTAGGTTATCTGTAACATAAAATATAAAAAATATATTATGTTTTTCAAAAAAAATTACAAAATATATGGATGTTACATTTTACCTCCCCCCCCCCAAATGAATTTCACCCTTGAAATTCATCTCGGTCATAAAAGGATAATCATTTTTTAAATATTTCTTAGAGGCTAATATCATACAAATGATAAATTAAACCTACCTTAAAAACTAAATGTTGGAAACGTAAGAGTTACCTAAGGTAACTCATAACATGGATTCAACAGAGGAGAATATATCTGGGAAGTGTATATTTTTACATAGAAGAAGTTAACAAAATTTTATAGAGGGAGTTAAAGATTGTTGATTATAATAATTTGGGTAATATAGATTAGGTAATCAATAATAACACCATAAAACAAACTAGGGTTAAATGGGTTATTCAAAATCCTCAAAAAATAAGATAACGGGAAAATTGTTTTTTATCAAGAACATTTTCCTACATTTGATGAATTTTCATGAGAATATATACTTCAATTCATTCCAATTAATAACAAAAATCACACCCTTTGGTTAGGGATAGATCAATTTCCACATAATCTATTACTTGAACAAATGAAAGTGAATCATTTATTCGTAAATCATTAATGTATCATATGATCCATAAATAGTGAGATAATGAATTTCATCAATCATTAATCATCATCACAACAAAATGGTTATCACATTTTATCCAAATTACCAAAATATATATATGTTGAAGTAATACATTAATCTATAAAACATAATATAATAATCACCAAAATCCATCCCATAAATGGTTTACAATAAAACCCTTACAAAATATAAAATTTATTTTGAAGGCCACAAAATTTAAAAAATTAAACATAAAATTAATCCTTGATATATCATAAAGTAGATCTTGATTGTCATATAACAAATATGTGAATAAATTAATCATGTATTGTATTGAATCAATATAATAACCTCAATTACTATAAAACCATATTAAAACCATCAAGGTTATTTATTCCTTAAATAAAACATAGGTTACTAGATATATACCTTAAATCCAAAAATGATATAAACTCCGTCAGTGATTATATATAACACATTGTCAACAAATCATCTATAAATTATGAGATTATCAATAATATCCAAATTTACATTATACATATCAATCATCACTTCATAAAAGATAAAAAAACATCTTCTAAATATTCAAAAAATATTAATAGTTACATTCCCCTAATCAAAATATCACCATGAAATAAAGTCACCTTTATTTGTGATTAGAACCATTCAACATATTTTTGAAAATCCTAAATTAAAAACTTATACTATAAAATATCATGATTCATATAACCTAATTATTGAATGGAATTCCATAAACACTTCAATCACTCCACATCTATCTCAATCCATTAACTATTCTTCCCCTTTCCTACAATAGAAAATATGAATCATGTATTCACATTCATCAACCTTAATTTAATAATTATTATAAAAAATACTATTTTAATAGTACATAACGTTTATATATCATTCTTATTGTCTTAATTACCATCACCAAAACCCATATTAATTTAACATTGTTGTTTTTCTTCATGAGATTTCCTCATATGAAATTTATCTTTATAATGACCATACATTCCATATTTAAAAAAACATAAATTGATGATATTTTAGGGTGACCAATATTTATAAAATTTTATTAACTTAAATATTCTATTTTCCATGGAATTTAAATTCTATATCAGTTTATTTTCTACACTCTAAACAATTTTTAATTCATCCAAGAAATTCACATTGTTTCTTCATCCTACATTCTGCACATATTGAAATCTAAATCTTCATTCCTTTAATGTATCCACAACAAAAAATCATAGAATAAATTAGCCTTATATTGTTTTGGTGAATTTGAGTGTTGGTTAAGGTTCATTTTTTTAATCATATTCCATGATAAATAATTAGGAATAATTTTAATATCCTTCATTATAGCAATAATCCAATTTGGATTTTCATCAACAAATTTTCTGTCACATTTAGTGTTAACCCAGTTTTTTATGTTTCTTGTAATCAAATAAAACCAAAAGAATAATGTAAGAAAAAATAATCATAGAAGGGATTCTCGTGAGCATGATGAATGGTGTCTAAATTCTGTCAAATTATTTTTAATCTATTAAACCACATGTTTATACATGGTCATTCATAGGCATCATATATTCAAATCATTTATGATTGTTTGTAATGATTTTCTGAATATTTATAGAATATTCCTTAGGTGTGTCCTGACTGGATTATAGTAAGGCCTAATTTCGTACTCCATGCAATGATATTTTCATGATCAATTAACCATTTTTGGGTTATTAACCATCGTAACCAGTTGTTCAGAGCCACATCCACATGTAGTTTCCATATAAAGAGGTAATAATTTGGAAGCCACTTTCTCTATAAATTACAAAAATTATTGTAAAATTCCAATGATTTGACTCATTATAATACTTATAAAAATATAAATTCACTGCTAATTCCTTATAATATCTCTAGATATCTCACAAAAGTATTCTCATCATAGTTTCTAATGGTTAAGTAAACGTTTCATATCATAGCAACTATAACGACCCTGACTTATCATACATAAATATTACATATTTTTAGATAAATATTCAATAAATTAAACAGAAATATTCTTGAGCATATCAGTTTATTTCATTTGGAATCATGGAATAAAATAAACTTAATTCATGAAATATCTTTAATATCTCCCATTAAGATCTTCAACTTTATTACCCCTATATAAAAACTTTTCATTATAACTGTAATTATTTCTATTCATCACACTCATACAAACCTTTTAAAAAATTAATATAACATTATTATTAAAATATTATAGAATAATGCATAAATAAATCATGACATATATGATTTATTTAAATACTTTTGTTGTGAATTTATTTATAATTCCTTGCTAATGTCATGATTCTGGTAATAACGACATTGAATTTTTATTAATTGATTTTATATTTTTGGTCTCCTAGAATTGATCATTGTACCATCATATCTAGAATAATAATCGTGAAAATATAATCATATTTATATATAAATTAAACTTAATACCAATCATAAATTTCAGTCTTGATAAATGAAGTATGTTTTGATCATGAAGACTATAGGCTATATGTAAGCCTAAGTAACATTTCCATTTTGCAATGATCTTTATAAAAAGATGGATATTAATTTTTTATCTTAAAAAAATTATAGTAATATAATAAATACCATATTATATAATTATACATATCATCCATGGGGTGTTTCGAATAAAGGAGATACTTACCCCGCTTCTTGAGGGAGGTATTCCACTTGTACGTGAACACTATTATCATATTTCAGTGAGTGAAAAGAAAATAAATATAATTATACAAAAACAGTAAAATGATAAATATGTAATTAATATCATAATTATGACATGTATTTAAAATATATTTATCCATAGTATCTTTTTTTTTAAATCATTATTAAGAAACAAATCACATATCTTAGTGTGGTTGTTGTCCTCCATACATATGTGCAATGTAATTTTATTTTTTTAGATTGAAAATAAATATGTTATATTTTATATAATTACTAATATGGTATATTTTGGTCATAAATATAATATATACACTTTATATATAATATCCTACGCATCCGTGATGGGTGTTAATTGAATAATCAATGACATCGGTTCATGAGGACCCATTCCTTAGTACACACTAATAATGATTTCATAACCCATTTGATGGAAGTATAGATGGATTTAGATCATTATTTTGAAATATAAAAATATGAATATATTTAATACAATAATTATGTCACATAATAATGTTATAACAAAAATATATGTAGTTTGAGGAAGAAATAAAACCAAATGGCTCTTTGATTAACATTTCATCTTCTTCGGGAATCCTTATACGTTTTCCATAAATAGCCTTCCACATTTAGATTTATTTTACAAAAATGTTTATCTGAAGAAAGTATATATTTTGTGAAGTTATTTTGGTACATAATTTCTGAAACAAAATGGTTTGATGATGTGTGGATGAGGGGAGAATCGGTGGCCTTTTATAAGGGAGGTGTCTGGGGCACCTATAATATTTTGGAAAGAAATTAATCACCCAAGTTATGTTCATGAATAAATTATAAAAAATAAGGTATTTTTGATCCTAGAATGTATAATGTGTAAATAATTCCTTAAATTATTTTGGATGTTTTTTGGATCATTTTATTGCATTATATTTTTAGCTTAACCCTAGATAAATCCATTTTTATCTCCTCAGGAAAATATTTTTTAATATTTTCACTATGAATTTTCATTACATTTTTTACTAATTTTTTAATATAAATTTTTAGAAATAAAAATATTTAATCAAATTTCCACAATTTCATTAATTAATGTGTAGAAATTTAATTAAGAATTAACCCTATAGACGCAATTATGAAGCCTATTTTTAAAAGAAAAATGTTCTAATGTTTATAATGTTTTTATAAATGATTTCTCTATTAAATTAATTAAAATGAAATAAATTATATTAATGGATGTATTATTAATCCCATTTTACTTTTCATTCACATTAAAACATTATTTTTCTTTATAAAAAATTTAACCAAAAGGTAAATTTAAAATAAATTTTTTTATTTTTCACTATTCATCAAAAAAGAAACATTTCAAAAATATCAAAATTTATCTAGAATTCAATTTCGATTTTAATTTAACAAAATTTATATAATTTGTTTGAACACAATTTTAAATATGGCGAAAACTATTTTTAAAATAAGCATTCAAAATTTAACAGAATTGTTTTTATAAAATATAATACTTAACATAAAATTTTATTATTATTATCTATTATCTAGAAAAAAAGGTGAATTTTAAAATTATGATATAATATATATTATATAAATATAATTATAATAATATAGAAAATTCATTTTTTTAATTTATTGAAGTAAAATATGTTTATCAGCATAAAAAGGTAATTTATAATGTGATTACATATATTTTAAATGGTTTTTATTTTCATTTATATTCAATTAGTCATAAAAAATTTAATTATATACACATGTGTAAACCATATATTTTGGTAATTTATTTAATCCTATTCATATTGGATATCCCAACTTCCCTGTGATAAATATAATATTATCTTTTATTATTTTAACTGTATGTTATGTTTCTTTCATAATCAGTGTTTTGCATAATAATAGGAAAAACTGTAACACAATACAACATTTTTTCTTAATATAACAAAAAATATTGAAAATATTAAATTGGATGGAAATATATTTATTTTAAAAAGTATTGAGGTGTTATGGGAGTGGTACCTTTACGATGTAATATACAAAAAGAGATTATATTAAAGAGAAATTTTGAAATTATAGTTTTTGAACATGGTACTCAGTAGAATTATAGGACAAATCCACTTTAAAAACTATAATTTGGCCCAATAAATCCATACATTCACATACAAAAAGTTATTGATATTAGATTTCACCATATTTAGCCTCTATAAATTATAATTCAATCTACCCCTCCCATATGTTTACCTATCAAGAAATGCCATTATCTACTAACATTTTGATATATTCTATGTGGTCATAATGTATTATCTCAGATATTATAATACTAGAGTTCTCCATTAATTTATTATTTTCTTATATTTCATCATAGAATCAATTAAACCATTTCCATTTCCATTCATGGACATTATGGAACCCATCAATTCAATTAATTTCCATATCAACGTTCTACTACCAATGTTATACTCAAATGTAGGATTGAAATGTTTAAAATTATGTTTTATGATTCAGTATTCTTTAATGTCAAAAATGTAAATCCTTTTACCTTAATAATATATGCGGGTATAAGATTTCATGTAGCGGATTTTCCTCCTATCTTGGTCCATGATGTATATTTTAACTTCAATATAGATTGGTAAACTCATTCATTCTATCTTATTTATAATGTTTTAGGGTTACAATGGTGTAATTCTACGTGAATCTTAAAAAAACCGTGGGGTATTCATTTAAAAAAATATTAATTTATATTATAAAAAGATAAATTTACATGGAATATTTTAATTATGGTATTACCATATTAGAATGTCATATATTTAATTTTCATGAAATTTTTTTTCATACTGATCATATTATTATTTTTTATTACTTGGAATATTATAACTATTTTTATTATCAATTTTCCAATTTATTGATTATTTCTATTCCAGTGATTAATTATTTTTATATATTTCAAATGAATATGGTGTATAATGAATGTAGAAAATAGAATATCAGGTACATAAAATTTCATTGGGATGGTTAATAGAAAGGTTGTTTCCCATGGTTCCCTGAAGCTAGGACACACCATTCCAATACCCTTGATTAGGAAATTTATTTCAGATAAGACAACACTATTAAACATGATAACCTTCACCTAAGGCAGGATTAGTGTTTCACAATGACTTCACATTTATGGGATGGGTTTGGATCATATACATCCCTCTATAAATCATCTCATATTAATGGTTAATCATGTATATAAAAAATATGTTATTAATGAGTTATATAAAATAATGGGTTAATTTTTATAGTTATAAATGTTATTCCTTCTAGAAAGTACTAATCATTTATTACTTTATTTCCATATTTCACTAACATTATTATATTAATAGAGACACAGTATTTCTGAAATGTGGTTGGAGGGGGGTGATAGCCTAATATGAATAACATAAACAACCCTTGAATGGTCCTTTATTAGGATGAATTAATATATTTTTGTGGTTGAAGGATTTAAGGGAAATACCCCTAATCATGGTTTTTATCTACATGGAGAGAATGATATTGGGATGAAATAATTTTTATTAGTTGGATGGTGATATAGTTGGTGGTGTAAAGGATATCAATGAAAATTCATCTGGGGTTTTACAGACCATTGACATTATTTGTTGGTACATCTATCATGTTTTGTTTTTTTTTAAATTTTATATATTGTAATTTTTACATCTTTATACATGTTTCAATCTTGATAAGAACGTTTTTTATGGTTAATTATTTTCTTTATCATCACATATAATTCATTACACTTAGTTTATTTTTCCATTTAGTTATAATACTATTTTATTATACCACTAGGTCACTAGTGTCAATTTGAAAGAGTGACTTTGACATGTAACCATGATATTATAAGTAATTTCCAATATATACGACCATATATAAGATATATTTATCAAAGCCCCTTACATTTATGCTATGCTTTGTTAGTCATTATATGTTCTTATGGTGTTGTAAATATCCAATGATTGGGTGATCAGGACATGATTAGTGAAAAATTCTAACAAATGATAAAAAAGGGTTCATAGGGTTGGGGTTTGAGTGTATCCAAGTGCTACTAACATTGGGGCATATGTTGTAACTCATAAATATTTCTTGATAGTTTAACTACGGTGGATTCCATATTTCCAAGGGGTGGTTTAGGGACATATATATCATTCACTGTCGAAATTTTAATAATTCTTTCGGTCTCATGGATCATGTTTAGAAATAATACATAATGATAAGTAGGGTATCATGCATGTTTTGGACATTCTTATCTTTAGATTATTTCTTTATTAATAGAACTATAATAAAATCATTACTAAAATAACATTAGGAATAAATAAATTTCTTTTCCAAAATATTTAATGTTAATTTAAATATTAACACTATATAACAACTAATTTATTTTTTTATGATCACTCATTTTTTATTTTATAGTAAATTTTATCTATTTTATACATAAAAAATTCATTATGTTTTCAAAATATATCTTGGTACCTTGGATAATTTTGATATATAATGAAATTTATTTAATGAAATGTTTTTTTCTGTAAATAAAAGTGTATGAGAAAATTTCTCTATTTTAATTGATTTATAGAATTTCAAAAACATATTTTTTTTCATTACATTAATTGTTATAAAAAATCATATCTAGTAATATTCTCATGATTTTTTAATTTTTTTTAATTTATGTTCCTTTTTGTAATGATTATCCATTTTGTAGGAATTAAAAATGATTCTTTGGCTCATTGATTTCATCTTGATGTGGATGGAATTTCCAAAAAATTAAGAATAAATGGTTCGGGATGTTTTTTTCACATAACGGATGAATTACTAAAGTTGATTTTATATTATTATATTTATGAAGAAAATGGGGTGTAATTTATTACATAGTTTACATTTAAAAACATCTAGATTATGTCATGGATCTTATGAAATGAAGTGGGTTGAAATATTGTTTCGTTCAACCAAGATATTATTTATAGTATGTTTAACACATTTTTATGAGTCTAATTTGTTACATTGATTCAAATAATTAATAAAGAAAACATTGGAATGTGTCTATATTACCAATTGTATTTTACTTTGTGTAAATGAAAATATTTTCCACCATTGATTCAATTTATGTTTTAATTGAGTATGTTTTTTAATATTTTATTCATATTTTAATAGAATCCATTAAAATAATTTCAACGATAAGAGTAACTTTTAAATTGATAATTTTTATTTAAATTACGAAAAAATAATCATATTTTTAAGGATGTTTTGTTTCTGAAAAATAATAACAAATGTAAATGTTTTTAAAAAATGATTTTTTGGAAACATTGATAATCATATGTTTTAGTAACTATAATTCTATAATTTGTGTTCTCCAAATTGTTTAAAAAAGTAATATTTTGGTGTGGAAAATGTTATATAATTGATCAATTATCCCTCCTTTTTATGTAAAATGGTATATTAAAAATTATTTTTAATAAATTTAAAAGAATTATGTGAATAATGATAAAATGGTAATCTAATTTCAATACAACATTAAATTTTTTATTAGAAAATATGTGTTAGAGAAGTAAAAAAGTGTATATTTGGTGAGGTTAAAGTATGAAAAGGGGTGGAATTTTTTATTATAGATTTTAGAGGGTTGGATATTTTAGATAGTTATTATAGTCGGTGACCATGTACTCGATATCATGTTACTAAGAACATGATGACTACTCTATTGGGGTAGCTTCCACTTAGATGACATAAAGTAGTCGGTGATGCTCCACGTGGTACCACATAGGGTACTACGTGTTTATCCTATGGTAGTTTTACAATAACCCCATTTTTTAAACATATTATTACATGTTTTTATGCATTATTAAATATGAAATAAAAACAAAGGATTTTAAATTCTAATGTCAGTGGTTTATTAAGAAAAAAATAAAATAGCATAAAAAACATCCTTTTATAAAATCCACATAAAGATATCCTAACATCCATTGAGGTCTTACTTCTACATAGGATAAACCGGGGTATAAATGAAAATATGGATGACATAAAATGCCTAGAAAAGTAATAACCATGTTAAAAAACAAAGCACATTTGTCATAAGGAATAACACGGTGACATAAAAAGGCATGCAACGTGAATCAACACATAGATTCATAACATACCGAACATGGGTTCATGTAATCATGGAATAAAAGAAATGTGGAAACAATATACAACATGAAATAAAAATGATTCAAGGATAACCACTGAAACCATTGCACATGGAGGAACATGAGTCGAGGCTAACCACTAATACAATTTCACATGGAGGGTCATGAGTCATGGCTAACCACCAAGGAAAATTCACATGAGGTCTCACGAGACTAAACATTACAAAATTCATTAGAGATTTATTTAGCTACATCCATCATAACATCTTCATGAATAATTGTGCCACATGAAACATCAATCATAAAAATACTGATTACCTATGGATGGAAATGAGAATTGGGAATTGTAATGAAGTAAATTAAATAAAAAATGGAATATCATAATGGTGTAAATGAAAGAATGGATTTAAATTATACATGGACATTAATAAGGGATAATAGAAAAATAAACTCATATCCAATGTCCAATGGGATTGAAAAAACATAATAGTGTTGTTTAAGAAACATTATAAATGAATCATTTTAGTGTGGATTAATGAAAATACAAATGAAAATTAAAGGCCAAAAACTAATTTTTTTGCATAAAAACTGAAATTAATCATGATAGTTTTTAATTATATAAATTAGTGAATTTATAAAAAAATGTTGGATTAAAAAAAATTTATGGATTTGAATTGAATATGGGTAAGAAATTGTGAAGTTCCCTTTAATTTGGATTCCTTATTGGGAATAATTGATAATGGAACATTATAAAACATGTTTGTTCTCTTAAATGAAAGAAGATTTGGACATAGAAAAATATATTTAAAAAAACATTACATAAAAGGGGTACATAAGAATACATAAGAATTACATTGACTTAAATGGAGAGAAATAATAACCTAAATGAAAAAATTGATATTTTTTAGATTAGTTTTGAGACTCGATTTCATTATTTGAATGTGTTTATTTCCTTGGTTTTCATGAACAGTTCACTTACATACATGTATAGAAGATAATGTAAAATGAAATTACTATAAATAATTGAAATTATATTTTATAATAGAAAAAATATTAAATGGTTTTATATTTCATTTTTTTCCATATGTGAGGATGATTCATTAGATAAAATGGTAATGATAACCTTTTAGATTAATTTTTTAGTATTTCAATCATCACGAATGAGTTTTGTTTTATTAATTACAATTATTTATATATTATTGTTACAAAACATTAAATATTTTGTTATAAATATGTTATAATATATTTTAACAATATAAATGGTTTTATTAGAAGCACTGAAGGAGGAATTGAAAAATGAAACTGTGTATTCTATGAAGGCTATAAATCGACACATTACTGTTTTTTTTCATTTTTAAAAAAAATGGGGAGGGTGAAAGAAATGATGATGTGTTGTTAAACTAAAAATAAAACATTAAATTATATAAAATATAATGAATTTAGCATGTCACATGGATTATTATATGCTAGGTGCGTAAAATAAAATAAAATAAAATAAAATAAATGAAAATGAAATTGGTTTTTTACCTCTTGAATTATTCTCTTTATAACTTCCTTGGGGGAATTGGGATTAGTTTTTTATTGAGACAAGTGTCTCCTGAACCTGAAGTATAAATATGGTAATAGGATTGGGATGAATTTGACATGATTCAATGCTTTTTCAGGTCTAAGGATAATAGGTGGGGAGTGGTGGAATTTATAATGGAGGAGAAGGGTGTTTCTTGATTATTTTGTTCATATGTTTTATATTTAAGCTAAATAAGACAAATTGTTTGGATCTTGTCACAAAATATATTAAATAATGAATTATAAATCAACATTATGGTCTTATATCATCCATACATCATTTATGACTCAAAAATTCATGTATTTATCTTATTCTATAAATTACCGCATCTCATTATTCATAAAAAATCCAATTATTTTTTAAAAATAAAAGAAACCAAAACCATTTTTCAACAAGTATAATTCTAAAACTGAACACCATTATATGAAAATAATTTTTTAAATTTACTAAATTTAATTTTTAAATAAAATAACCATTTACTTCCCAAATACAAATTTTAGAATTATAACTAATTTTAGGAAGCTTTGTAAAATTGTAATAGGTCTCATAAAATTATATTATAATCATTGAAAACAAAATATTAATTTATAAATATGTTTTATAAAAATATTTTTATAAAAAAGTCATCATATTATTTTTTAAATTGTAATTAAATATTTCTGTTTTATGAAAATACTAACACTTAATTTATCATTTGTCAAAATATTTGACAACTTATTCTATTAAATAATTATATTATATAATTATATATATGATTTATAAATTTTATTTATACATTCTTGGGTGAGGTTGTAATTCAATTCGCCAGTTGACTATTCATAAGGGTCATATTACAATTCCAAAGGTCATGTCACTATTCCATTTGATTATGTTTTTTAATTTCAATCAATACCACCTATTTCATTAATTACTCATTTGTAATGTTTTTATTTTTCTCTATTTGTAATTTAATGTGATTTATACTATATGAAATAATTTTAAGAATAGATAAATTCATTGATAGAATTATGGGACTTTACATTCTTTCCCACTTATAAAAAATCTCCAAAAAATTTAATTTTACAAAGTAATATTAAAATAGGTGAGGGTACATCTCCTTCAATACCATATCTAGTTACCATGTTGCCTCATGTTAATTATGAATATGTTATAGTACTTTAACCAGCATAGTAGTCTTTTTGCGTATAAGTTTACCATTAAAATCGATGATCTCCACTGGCTACTACTTATAAGAGAGAACATTTTCAAATTGTACCACCTTTGAATATAGTAAATGTACAGAATCATGTATTTACCCAATAAATATTGATATATGAAAAAAATTGTGTACTTGAGACATGGTTGGTAGAAGTCCTAGTCAATATTCCACGGGTCTAAGATGACCAAAAATCTCAAAGGGACTGATGTGTCAGGGGCTTAGGTTTCATTATGTCCAACATCTCATGATCAACTTCCATGGACATATGTGGATGAAAACAATGTATCTAACCATAAAATGAATTTATCATCAAAAATTATCCCCATATATCTTATGTTGACTTTGGGATTCCTTGATGTACTGATGAATGTTTTTCAGATTTTCCACAATTTCATTAACCATTTCGGGTATGTGAATATTACCTTTACCAAATTTATCAGAGCATGCAAATGTTCTATATCATATTCCATAAAGTGCATCATATGGATCCATTTGTATACTTGAGCGGGAATGTTTTTTTTGTGAGAACTCAAAAAGAGGTAGATATTGGTCCCATAATCCATTGTAGTTTATATATTACACTCATAAGATGTCATAAAAATTCAGATTAGTTCGCTCAGATTGGCTATTAATTCGAAAATGATAGGACATACTTATGTTCAGCACAATTTTTAGAGAATATTGGATACTTTTCCAAAACATGGAATTAAATATTATATCCTAATCAGATACAATCGTTAGTTATACTCCATTTCACCTTTCCACTTCTCTTGTGTAAATATGTGAAATTTGATCAAATGAGATGTCCTATCAAAATGAGATAAAATGATATGTATTTTTAAGATGATACATAATATCCCATATATCATTATTTCTTAAATATGTATTTGGAAGTCCAATCATAAGGTCCAAGGTTATGTTTTATCATTTCCATGTTTGTATGGGTAATAGTTTCATCATCCCTTTAGAGTTTTTCTTTTCCTCCTTAAATTTTTAACATTCCAAGAACTTTGATATATATATTAAGTTATATCCATCATCATATTGTGCTGCCAATATTACTATTAGGGATCTCGATACATCTTTGTTCTCCATGGTTGAATAGAGATGGATGATCGATGTGTATTATTTAGAATTTTATTATTTATCTATGGATTGTATGGAATAAATTATTGTGACCCAAATTTAATGAATCCCTCCTCATGAATTTAAATATCCTTGTATTTTTCATTTTAGATAGCTCACACCTTTTTTCGGAATTTCCATATCATTTCATTGGGGAATCTTTTTTTTCTCCATGAGAGATGTTTGAGAAATCATTTAAGAAATAATTTATGATGGTCATACCTTAACGATTCCCAGGTCCATCCTTTTTAGGTCTATGAATATTTTATCTTTCTTAATTTTCCTCAGTGGTAATAATACATGATCATTTCTATATAGATCATTTGTCACCTTATTTTCTTTACAAGGATGGTAGTAGATTGAGTAGTCACAAAATTTTATAAGTTCTCATAATCATTAATAGTGAATTTTTTAATCCTTATTTTTGAATGTGTATTTTAGGATATTAGGATCTTTATATATGTCACATTTATCTCCATATAAAAAATACACCAAAAATTTCCACAAAAAGACCATAACTGCCAACTTCAGATCATGTGTGGGATATTTTATCAAAATAATTTCCAACATCATTATGTAATATGATTTAAATATATGATTTTTAAACTATACACAACCTAAACCATTCTTTGAAGAATCACTGTATGATAATTATAGTTCCCTACTTATCTGTAGTGTGAGCACTGGTGCAATGATACTCCTATTTCTCAACTCTTTAAAGTATTCTTTACATTAAATGGTCTAAAAATCATTAACCCCTTTTAATATGGAATGGATATTGGGTTTAAAAATCATGAGATATTGATTACAAATCATGAGTCATTCTGATCTAGACAAAAAAACAACATATCTATATTACATATGTTTTCTTGGGCTACTCCTCAATTTCATTTTTCTTGAACGGGTCGACAAATATTACTTTTCTTGTGATAAAATTCCCAAAGAATGATAATTCCTCAATCTAGAACTCATACATACTTTACTTTGCATAAATTTTCTACATTCACCAAGTCTTCAACGTGGTATTGAAATATTAATCATATTCCACCTTTCCCTTAGAGTTTATCAGAATATCATGATTAAAAACTATAAATAAATCTACGAAAATCGTTTGATAATTAGTAATTCTTACAGGAATTATTATTAATTTTTATTGTCCATGAATCATTCAAAAGGGAATCTTGGTAATATTTTGTTGCATCATATTTAATTGGTGATATCCAAAGTGAAGGTCCTCTTTAAAGAAACACTAGTACCCACATAGTTTATTGAACAAGTCATTTTCCCAAAAATTAGATATTTTTTATTTATCATTTTTTTGTTAAGGTCACATTAATAATTGTATTGGAATAAAGATCCATACTTAATTTTGATGACGATGAATAACAAACACCATGAGTAAGAACTCAGGCATATAAAACAGTTTCCATGTTTCTCCTGTAACTACTTATTTAGTTATTTATACGTAATATTGGCCATTCTATAAGGTTTCATTGATATATGAATATTTCTATGGATATTTCCAATAGAGAGATCAACTTTTAATTTAAGAGGAAGACAATGAAACTCTTTAGGGAACACATCAGAGTTTTCCCTCACAATGGCCATGTATTTGAGGATGATCATCTCATTTTTATCATGAATTTGATCTAGATATGATTGATCAAATTGAAACAATATCCACAATTTAGATAATGACTATTATGGAGTTTTGTCATAGTTTGTACACTTTTATAGAAATGAAGGATGCATCACGATGTGAAGAGTTATATTTCATTCCCTAAAGTTGATGCTGGACTTGTATAACGATTGCCTATCCATGCCCAAAATAGCATCAAAATCCAATAATGAAATAATTTAGGTTTATCTAAATGGTTTAGTCCACAAACATTAATAGGGGAGGAGTTTTAAACATTTGATACAATAATATCCCCATGTTATATTTTCATAGATAATTCAACCATTATATTTTAAGTTGGTGTTTAAATTGATGTATGAAACATGAATGATATGAAAGAATGTATTGAACCAGCATCAAATAGTTAATTACCTATTTTTCATTGAATAAATAGAATACGTATCACCACATCATTGTTGTGATCCACCTCAACATTAGTGAACGAATATTCACTTCATTTTTACCTTGGAGGTTTTTGTTGTTGATTTCCCCCACAACCATTTTCTTAGATCAATGGTTCCCATAATGCCCATGTTACTTGTAGTTGAAACCGTCCACTATAGGTTGAGTGTTTTTGTGAACCATCCTTGATTCATCAAAATCAGTTGGAGTATTCATATCCCTTATGCAACTATTATATTGATTCCCCATTATTCCACATTTAAAGAATTTACTGGTTCCATTTAGAAAGTTTCCAGGATTCTTCTTCCCACACTTTTGACAAGTGGGATGTTAAATTCTTTCCCAGCATGGGATTTTTCTACCGATCCTCTCATACTAAACACCATTTTCTACACTTCTTCTCTAATCCCATGGGAACACTAAGAGTCTCTAATATCTAGTTAACCCTTAATGGAACAATAGAAAATATACTCATAGCTATTAAAATCTCAAATCACTAATGATTTCAGTATATTCATATTTAGTCTAATAAATAAGTGATCCACCTTTATTTCATGTTTCCATGACAATAGAAAATATGTACCATGCATTCCTTTTGATGTTTTATTCATACACCCATAGACAATACTTCATTGTAAATTAGTCTCAAGAACATTTTTTATATCTTGATATGTAGTGTTAAAGGATAATATATATTGAAAAATATGTTCTCAATTTTCCCCCAATCCAAGGAATCAATTTCTTTGTTAAACGTTGCAATCATGACCAGTCTCCACCAATGATAAGCCTCTCCAAAAAAATTATAGACCTCCAATACAAATATCTCTTTTAATGAGCGATGGAGCATAATGTATATATTATTAATAGAGTTAATTAATTGGTGTATGAGGAGGGGAATAAAGATACACTAAACATGGTAGGATTTTTCTACAAAAATTATTCGACTACAACATGATATTTCATAAGAGAAAAAGTGATTTCCATATGTGATTTAAGTTATTATTCATAACATGAGCCAGTTGAATAAATTTTATTATAAGTTTTTGATCCCTAGTTCCCATCATATTTGGCATTTCATTTGGGAAATCCTCACATTTCTTATCACATTGATTATTTTGGTGGGTTCTCATACTTTCAGCCATTACCTATGAGAAATTAAGACCAGGGTGTCTTGAATACTTTGATAATAATCATGTAAAAAAATAAATATTTAAAATAAAAATGATAAAAATTTAAATGAAATGTATATTGTAAAATTTGATTCCCCATTATTTAATCTAGTTTATCCATTGTGAAAAAATTTCCCTAGGAATATTACTAAAGTGGTCCATTCTTAATCTCAAAAAATAACTACACAATCATCTAATACCAACTATATAACCTTTACATTTACCAAAAAAATTACAATATTTTAAGAATAATTAACCTAGAAATACATAAAATCGATCATAAAACACTATTTATCTAGAAGATTATGTACATAAATAAATATCATAAAAACAAAATAAAAACATCTTGTTATCTAATATCCATAAAAATAACAAACATTTCCTTTAGATTTTTAATATTCAAAATAAAAAACGGGGAATAAGTGAACGCATATATGGGCTAAAAACCCCAGTAATGGAATAAGCATATGAAAAATAATCTTTTCACATGAGTTAGAAGGCATAAATAATGACCTAAAAAGTCATAGAACATGAATAAACAAATAGAAGCTTGAAATACATTACAAGGGATCATGTAATCATTGAATCATAGAAATTTTGAAGCAATATAAAAAATGAAATAATAATGGGTCAAGGCTAACTCCGAAGACTACTTCATGTGGAATGACATGAGTCATGGATAACGACCAAGACCATTGCACATGGAGGAGCACGAGTTATTTATGACCACCAATACCAATGCACAAGAAGTCTCACAAAACTAAACATTACCCAATGAATTGGAGAAATACTTAGTTCCACCCGTCATAACATGTTCTTGTTTCAGTGTTCCACATGAATAATCATACACAAACTGTGACACCTTCATATTTTATGAGAAATTTTCTTTTTATGTATTATGTTATACACAACACCAACGGAATCATTCACTACACAACACATTATCTTGTCTTGCGTTACATGCAAGAGCAACCTTCCTTGATAGATTTCGTTGTACGCAATACCGATTTTCCCTAGACAACGACTTGTTATTAAAATATTATATAAACAAGACGTTATGAAAAATAATACCCACTTTTTGAAATTTTATAAATTTTATATTCAATAAAGGTCTTTATTTTTGGATTATTAATATCAAAATTATCTTAGGGTTATTTTTTTGTATCTCTCTGAAAAAATTCAATTATTTATGAATAGTGAAAACACAGAGTTATTTGTAAAAACCGAATTTTTATTTAAATAATAATTTATTTAATTTAATTTATTTTAGGTAAAAATAGAAACAAAATACCCATATTAGTTCAATTTAATTCATTGGAGTCATTTTATAATAATTTTAGATATATAAAATTTTTATTGAACTTGTTACCGTCTTTTACCCACCTCCTAAGAGAATTTGAAAATTTAAATAAAACTTAATTTTACCGCTTCTGTGAGTTGAATATTAAAAATCCAAGACAAACCATTAATATCATAGAGTAAAATTTGGTTCAACAAGATAAAATTAATTTCTGGTGAATAGTAACTTTTACTTTTATTTACCACGGTTAAAAGTAAATAGGGTAATTAAGGGTAAAAATGATATTATTATTACCCTAAAACATGTCCTAATTATATTGGATAAGTATAATTAGACCCAAAAAAACCTTAGGAAAAAAAATGAACCTCTTAGGTCTACATAGATTATATTGGGACATTTATTATTATTCTATTTAAAGAAAAGTTAAAATAGTTCTATTCAAAGATTAATAACTAAAACATTTTTAATATAGGGTTATGCATAAGATAAATTCAACTATAAATACTCATTATAAAAGATAAAATTATTTCCTACATAATGGTATTTTATGTATATTTTTTATAACTTAAATAATTGAATTTATATATGACAAAATGATGATGTAATAATTACCTAATTAATGAAATATTAACATAATTGATATTATAAATACAAAAATAAATGTAATTTTAGACTTTTTATGAATTAAAATAATTTTATAGGTTAATATAACGTATTAGGGTTGGTTAGATTAATTACTTTAGAAGTAATAATGTAGTTATGAATTTAGAGAAAACAAAATACCAAATAGTTTCAAAATTGACATAAAAGTGTTTTTAAAACAAATATTATATTATTAATTGTTATAATTGTCCTAAAAATATAAGTTTCAGAAAAAAGACTTATATAATAATATATATTTCATTGAATAACAAATATGGGTTCTAATGGAAGTTTATAGTAAGTTTATTAACCGTATAGTGTAAGAATACAAGAAGACACAGTAAAAGTTAAATTATTTATCTTAGAGTTAAATCTAAATGATATGGTTAAAATGGTAACCTAAACATTTCTAAAACATATTGGTTGAGAGGATTTCGACCCATCCCCACATTATCCTATAAATAAGTCACATTGTATCCATTATAAACTGAATATTAATTTATTATAAAATAATATTTTAATTTCTTCCTAATGTTCCCCTCACCCCTCTTATAAAAGGGCACACCCCCTTCTCTCTAATTCACACCTCCAAAGCCATTTGGCTCAGCCAAAAGCTGTCTAAATACCCTATCAACTTTCCTCCCTTTAATCTTAGAGGCCTTATTTTAGTCATAAAGCCAAACTATGGAGCCTTTTTGATCAAATCAAAAGGAAGAACCCGAAGAAGAGGTAAATATCTCACCACCTATTTCAAGTTCCTTTCTTCTTAAACGTCCTCCTTATTTGTTGTTTACATTATAAAATAATAACACCAGTATCTTATATATTCTATATATTATTATAAAAATGGTACTACCATATTAGTTATTTTATCCATCCTATGAATGAAAAAGTCACCACACGTGCGTAAGTACGACTTACTATCTCCACATCGTGGTGTAGTTTGTTATTGAAAAATTTCATCATTTTGATGGGTATAATAATAAGTATAATTAATATAAATAATAAATATAAAATTATTATTATTCTGTATATATATGATATACCTTCCATTTATATATGATTTTAATATAAAAAAAATGATATAATCGCTCCTGCGTACGTACGGCCTACCGTCTCCACGATGTGATGCGACTTGTTCTAAATGATCTTCATTGAATAACGATTATATAAATGAATTGAATGAATATATATGATATATATTACACTAATAACATTATGTAAATGTGTTATCTATAACCTAAAAATAGGAATAAGGATTTATTCAACAAAACACACATAAGAACATAAAGTAATGAACAGCTGAATAATAAGTAGCAATGAAATATTACTAATAAGAAGATAAGAATATGACCATATATGATATCATAACAATGAATATTATTCCTTAATAAGTCAATGAAATTTTTCAAATCATTATACAGGATGTTCAGATATGTACGAGGCATATTGGACCTAAGTTAAGTGAAAATCTCCCAAACTCATTTTCATCTGAGATTGTTTATACTTGAAAATTTACTGAGGAATATTTATCATCCATATCCATGATTCCTCAATATGTAATATTATTTCTATCCTCATAATATTGTTTGAATACAATTTTACCCAATGGTGAATTTTTAGTAAAATATATGAACAGAATCTTTTTTCGTATTCTGTACGAGATACTTTATGAATTTTCCAGCCAAATTACGAGAATAATGTTTTTTAACTTATACAGCATGAATGGATTTTTATGATTTCATAGAAAATTATTTCCATTACGCTTCCTTTAAAATATTTCAAGTTTATTTTCAATTAACATCTTTTAGTTTATAATTTTATGACATGATGAGAAAGTAAAAATATTTTTGAAGTAGAAAGGTTATTTTCTCAAAAATTTAGTTCAAGTGTTTTATCAAAATTATATTCCATATAAGATAATATTGGGTTCTGTTTTCATCTCTATTATTAAATTAATTTGATTATGTTATTATGGAATTACTTTTATGAATTCCTTTTATCTTATATGGATTATGTTATGATGGAATGATGATTAAGAACCTTATTTTTATTACATGGGTTTTGCTATGATGTATGATTTATGATTTTGTGTCACGCATCAGAATGGTTTCATTATGAGATGGGTTGGACCTATATCTCCCTAAAATGCATTAGGTAATGATTTATATCTCATGAGATAGACATGGTTGGAATGGCAAGTTAATTTGGTTCAGTGATACAGTACTGGAATGAGGAGTGAACTCGGTTCAGTAATGGACTTTGTCCGCTATGATATTCTTGAAAATGAGTCTTGACAAATATGAAATGATTTTCTATGAATATGTGTGTATGCCATAAAGTTTTGTGTTTTATGTAATGATTATTTGTATTACATTTAACTACTATGATTTATACAATGTTATGATATTATGATCTCTTTTTCAGGTTAATATTTTCATAATGGTATGTTCTTATGAATATGATATGATTGATATTTCCTTTGTTTACCCTTACTGAGTATTTGAGCTCACCCTTTTTTATGTTTTCTTTTCCCCAGGTCAGGAAGAAGGTTATTAAGTAGGATATGCCAAAAGAGACTCTAGATATGATGAAATAAACAGGAGGAAATGTAGATTCTTTATGAACTAGTTGTATATGTTTTTCATGTTTGTAGAGACACTATACCTTTACAGTCCAATCATGGTTTTGTTATATGTTGTAATAAGTATTATTCAATTCTGATGTAATAAAAAAGTTTGTAAAGTATGGGTCGTTATAGTTTTTATCAGCAGAAAGGTATTGTCACCCTTTGGAAACTAGGATGTGATAGCCTTAGTAATAACCCTAAGGATATGTCAAAGAAAAGAACACAATATTAGTGTTTTAGTAATTTCCATGAAAAACATATGATAAGACCTAAAGTGTGATATTTTATTCTTGATTATGTGGTATTTATATTATGATTAGTTTTTCTCACACTATGCTTACTGTTTTAATCAATGGTTGGATCCCGAAGGAACCGTGTTAATGCTGAATGCGACGGGCAATGCAATGATTGTCCCCCTGAGAAACCAAATGTTATTGGAGTTGGAATGAAAAATCTTATTGCCATGATCACACAACATTCTCAATCTATGAATCCTAGAGGACTTATAAATGATCAAAGTAAAGAGAAACATTCGGTTGAATCCTTAATGAGGTAGTTTCCACCCTCATTAAACGTGTCTACTGATCTATTAGTGGCAGAACAATGGATCAGTACCAATGAAAATATATTTTCAGTTCTAGAATGTTCTTAACATGATAAATTCATCTATGCAGTATATCGTTTGGAAGGTGAAGCTGATAAATGATGGAATCTTATCAATAATACGAGGCAAAGATATGAAATTAAGTCCATGGAATGGGACGAGTTCAAGAACATATTTTTCAACATGTACTTCCGACGTATTCTTAGAACAAATATGGAGAAATAGTTTCTTAAACTAATGAAAAAGATGATGAATATGTTGGTACCTACGAAGAAACTTTTAACAGACTTTCAAGGCATGCTTTTAGAATTATTATCCAACCTAAGAGTAAGATCGATAGATTCTATAGTGGTTTAAATCCATGTATTTTAAGGTCATTAGCAGTAAAGGACATCAATAGCTATGATTAAATTGTTTGATGTCCTCTCACGGTTGAGATGGAGATTGGACTAACCCATTTGTCTTATGGGTTTGATAAGAAGAGGAAAATGGAATTCAAAGGGAAATATAAATACCACACTAAAAAGAATATGAGTTTTCCCTTATTCTGAAAGTGTGGAATGAAAAATGGAGGGAATTTTCTTAAAAGGGACAAGAAAATGTTTCAAATGTGGAAAATAAGGTCTTCGCGAATTTGAATGCCGTAGTGATGGGAAAAAGATGTCATGTGATGCGAACAAAGAAAACGCTACATAGAATTAACCTCTTACACTACTATGTTACAAGTTCAAGGAAATGGGTCATTATGCTAATCAATGCCATAATCCAAAGGTTGTTGATTATGATCGACGTCAAAAAAATCTTTATGCCAATAACAAAGTAATGCCACATGCAATTTCTATCGATGACGTGGAGTACGATAACGAAGTTTTGAAAGGTACACTTACCATCCACTCTAAAGTAGAAAACATTTTATTTGATTCTGGACCCCCCCCCCAGTCTTTTATTTCTGATGATTTTTCTAAGGGTATCGCCGCACTACCACAACAATTAGCTATTGAGTTAGCTGTGAAAAATCCTAATGGCACAACAGTTGCATCAAAAGTTTATAATTCTTATCCAATTGATGTTTGTGGGAATGTTCTTCCAGCAAATCATGTGATCCTTCCTATAGTGGAATTTGAGGTGATTCTTTGCATGGATTGTCTTTCCTTTTATTGAGCTCATATCAATTGTGAAAGAAGGAAAGTCACATTTCATATTCCTGATCAATCTATTATCATCTATCGATGCAAGGATGAATATAACCTTCTAGTGGAAATTTTGTCTATCTTATGGGTCTTGACTCCAATAAATAAAGGTTATTTATCTCAAATGGATGGAGGGAAACTCATGATTAAGAATATTCACATTTTATAGGAGTTTGATGATGTCTTTCTTAAGGAATTTCTAGGTCTTCCACCAAATCATGAAGTTGAGTTCTTAATAGAACTCATACAGGGTTCTATGCCCATTTCAAAGACACCTTATAGAATGTCCCCAATTGAGTTGCAGGAATTGAAGAAGAAACACCAAGAGAATCTGGATAATGGATTCATACGCCCTAGTGCATCACCTTGGAGAGAACCTATTTTGTTTGTTAAGAAGAATGATGTATTAATGAGACTCTTCATTGATTACTGAGAACATAACAAGATCACTATCAAGAACAAATATCCTCTCCCACACATTGATGACATATTTGGCCAACTACGCAGATCTCAATACTTTTCCAAGATTTATATTTGTTCAGGGTATCATCAATTAAGGGTCAAAAAGGAGGATATAACAAATAAGGCATTCCGTAAAAGGTATGGACACTATGAATTTATAGTGATTCTATTTGGACTTACTAACTCCCCCACTATCTTCATGGATCTAAGGAATAGAGTCTTAAGATACTATCTTGATCAGTTTATTGTAGCCTTTATAGACGATATTCTTGTCTATTCCAAGAGCAAGGAAGAATATGATGATCACTCGATAATTGTATTAAAGACACTAAAAAAGGGGAATCATTATGCAAAATTTACCACATGTGAATTTTAGCTTCAAAAAGCGTCATTTTTGGGTCACATGATCTCAAAAGTGGGGATATTTGGGGATCCAGCAAAAACAGAGGTTATCGAAAGATGGTCGACACCAACAATAGTAACTGAGATCCAAAGTTTTCATGTTTTGGCTGGATATTATCGACATTTTGTGAATGATTGTTCATGATTATCTAATACACTCACCATGTTGACTTGAAAAGGTGTTATGATTGTTTGGACAGGGGAGTCTGAAGAGAATTTTAAGGAGTTAGAAAGAAGGTTATGCATTGCACCTGTGCTCACACTGCCATGTAGTAGAGAAATATTTTTGATCTACTGTGATGCATCCATGAATGGATTGGGGTGTGTTCTCATGAAAAACTATATGGTGATATATTATGCCTCAAGATAGTTGAAAATCCATGAGAAAAATTACCCAAATCAAGATTTTGAATTACCTACGGTAATCATTGAATAAAATATTTGGAGGAATTGTCTTTATGGTGAATGGTGTGATATTTATACTGATCATAAAAGTTTAAAGTGTATTTTCAAACAAAAGTAGATGAATATGCACCAAAGAATATGGTTGGATCTGATTAAGGATTACAACTGCTCAATTCATTACCACCTTGGGAAAGCAAACAAGGCGGTAGATGCATTAAGTCGACAAGACCATGCTTCCTTATCAATGATGATGATAACAAAAGATCCAATATTTATGGATTTAAAAAGGATGGATATTGGATTTATAATTGAATGGGAAAAATCATAGCTTTCTCAAATGAATGATCAACCATCTATACATGTGAATATAAAAGAGGCACAGAAAGAAGACGTAGAGTTACAAAATAAGTTGAGAAATTTTCCTGAATTTCACATTGATTGTGATGAAATAATAAGGTTCAGGAATCAGGATGGTGTTCCAATAATACCATAATTATAGAAGAAAATATTGGATGAGACTCATAGTTATTCATTCTCTATTCACCCTGGAAGCACGAAGATGTATAGGGACCAGAAGGAGTACTTCTGGTGGGATGGAATGAAAAGAGATGTTGTTGAATATGTCTCCCTATGCATGGTTATTCAGCATGTTAAAGCTGAGGGAAAGAAGTATAATGGGATGTTACAACCATTACCCATACCAGAATAGAAAATGGGAATACATGACTATTGACTTTGTCACTATACTTCCTAAAACATCCATCAACAATAATGATATCTCGATTATAGTTGATCGTCTTATGAAGTCGGCACACTTCATTGTCATTAGAGAAGATATCTCTCTTAATCAGATTTCCAAGATATATGTGAATGAAGTGGTAATATTTCATGGAGTACGATATTCCATTATATCGAATCAGGATCTGAGGTTTACCTTGAAGTATTGGAGAAGTCTTTTGCATACTGTAGATACAGAGTTAAGTTTCAGCGCTGCTTATCATCCTCAGACAGATGGTCAGTCTGAGAGGACAATTCAAACTCTAGAAGACATGTTGGGAGATTGATCTATGGATTTAAAAGGTGGTTGGGATCAACACCTACCTTTAGTGGAATTTTCTTATAATAATATCTTTCACTACAGTATTATGATGTCTCCTTATGAAGCTCTCTATTGAAATAAATGCAAAACTACAACTTACTGGGATGATGTTGGGGAAAGAAAGCTATTAAGACCTGATCATGATGATGAGATGGAAGAAAAAGTAAGATCTATCCAACAACACATAAGAGTTGTTCAGAGTTGACAAAAAAAGTTCTGCCGACAACCGAAGAAATACCTATAGTTTGAAGTGGGTGATAAAGTGTTTTTACGAATATCTCTTTGAAAGAGAGAAATGAGATTTGGAAAGAAGGGCAACTTGAGCCCTAGGTATATTGGTCCTTTTGAAATAATGAATCATGTTGGGAAGGCAGCTTGTTGATTGGTGCTTCCACATAATCTCTCTCAAGTTCATGATGTGTTCCATGTATCTCTCCTGAGAAAGTACATATCTGATCCATCACATGTACTAAGCTCAGAAGTTATTCCGCGGGAGCAATATCTTTCATAAGAAGAACATCCAATAGAGATTATGGGTCGTAAAGAAAAATTTCTACGAAACAAGACCACTCGCTTGGTTAAAGTTTTATAGGGGAACCACCAATTAGAAAAAGCTACATGGGAACTTGAGGATATGATGATGGAGAGTTATCCTCATCTTTTTGTTACGAATTGACAAATTTAGTGTGTAAAATTATTTTTACGGTGGGTAGAATGTGACACCCTGAGATGTTTTGAGAAATATTTTGTGATTATGTATTATTTTATACTCAACACCAAAGTAATCTTTCACTACATGCAATACAGTATTGTCATGTGTTTCAATAAATAGAAACCTTCTTCGATAACTAGCATTGTACGCAATACCGAGATTCACTAAACAACGACATGTTATTAAAATATTATATAAACTGGCCGTTATTAATAGTAATACCAAATTTTTGAAATTTTATAAATTTTATATTTCAAAATGGACTTCATTGTTGGATTCGGAATATCAATATTAGCTTAGTGTGAAGTTTTTGTATTTTTCTGAAAACATTCAATTTTTGATGAATAGTTAAAACACTAAGTTATTGGTAAAAACTGACTTTTATTTAAATAATAATTTATTTTATTATAATTTTATAGGTCAAAATATATACATAATACCTATATAAGTTAAATGTAATTCATTGGAGTCATTTTATAATAAATTTAGATATATAAAAATTTTATTGCACTTTTTACTGTCTTTTACCCACCTCCTAGAAGAATTTGAAAATTTACATAAAAATTAATTTTACCGCTTCTGTGAGTTGAATTTAGAAAATACGATAGACATGGTTAATATCAAAGTGTAAAATGTGGTTCAACTAGAAAAAATAATTTCTGGGGAATAGTAACTTTTTACTTCTATTTACCACGGTTAAAAGTAAATAGGGTAATTAAGGGTAGAAATGATATTATTATTAACCTAACAAATGTCCTAATTCTATTGGATAAGTATAATTCGACCAAAAACAACCCTAGAATAAAATATTAACTTATTTTGTCTACTTGGATTAGATTAGGACATTTATTATTATTTTCTTTAAAGAAGAGTGAAAATAGTTAAAATCAATGTTTAATAACTAAAACATTTTTAATATAGGGATATAAATAAGATACATTCTACTATAAATATTAATTATAAAGAAAAAAATATTTCCTACATAATGGTCTATTATTTATATTTTTTAGACATTATATAATTTAATTAATTTATGACACAATGATGATACAATAATTACATTATTAATAAAATATTACATAATTGATACTATAAAAACCCAATTAAATGTAATTTGAGACTTTTTATGAATTAAACTAATTTTATAGGTAAATATGACATATTAGGGTTTATTAGATGAATTTTTTTCGAATTAATAATTATGTTATAAATTTAGAGAAAACAAAATACCAAATAGTATCAAAATTTACATCAAAGAGTTTGTAAAATAAGTATTATATAATTAATTGATATAATGGTCCAAAAAATCAAAATATCTTCCAAAAGACTTATATAATAATATATAAGACATTAATGAACCAATTGGGGTTCTATTGGATGTTTATAGTATGTTTATTAAACATATAGTGCAAGAATACAAGATGAGACGGTAAAAGGTAAATTATTTAACTTATAGTTAAATCTAATCAATAAGGTTAAAATGGTAACCTAAAGTTGTGTAAAACCTATTATATGAGAGGGTTTCGACCCATCACCACCTTATCATCGATATAAGTCAATTGGAGCCATTATAATCCGAATATGAATTTATTATAATATAATATTTTATGTTTTTCCTAAGGTGCCTCTTACCCATCTTATAAAAGGGCACTCCCCCTTCTCTCAAATTTACACCACCACAGCCATTTGGCTCGGCAAAAACCTGCCCAAATACCCTATCTACTATCTTAGATTCATCTTAGAGTCATTACATTAGTCATAAATCCATCCTAAGGAGCCCTTTTTATCAAATCAAAAGGAAGAACCTGGAGAAGAGGTAAATATCTCACTGCCTATTCCAAGTTCCTTTCTTCTTCCACTTCCTCCTTTTTTGTTTCCATTATAATATAATAACTCCAATATATTATATATACTGTGATGTTATTATAAAAATAGTACAACATTAATAGTTATTTTACCCATCCAATGAATGAAAAAGTCAACACACGTGTGTACCTACAGCTTACCGTATCCACATCATGGTGTTGTTTGTTATTCAAATATTTCAACATTTGGATGGGTATAATAATGAGTACTAATAATATAAATAATAAATATAACATTATTATGATTCTGTATATATTTTATACCATCAAATTATATACAATTTTAATATCAAAAGAAAGATACCATCGCTCGTGCGTACGTACAACCTACCGTCTCCACGGTGTGATGCGACTCGTTCTACATGATCTTCATTGAATAATAATTATATAAATGAATTGAATTAATTGAATGAATAAATATGATATATATTACACTAATACCATTATTTAAATGATTTATGTATAAATTAAAAATAGTAATAAGAATTTATTCAACAAAACATGCCTAAGAACCTAAAGCAATGAACACCCGAATGACAAGTAGCAATGAAATATTACTAATAAATAGATAATAATATGACCATATATGATATTATAACAATGAATATGATTTTGTAATAATTTAATGACATTATTTAAATAATTATACATGAGGTTCGGATACGTACGAAGCATATCAGACCAATGGTAAGGGAAAATCTCACTATCTCTTTTTCATCTGAGATTATTTATACTTAAAAATTTACAGAGGCATATTTATCATCCATATCCATGTTTACTCAACATGTAATATTATTTCCATCCTCCGAAAATATCTTGAATCCAATTTTACATATTGGTTAATTTTTAGTAAATGATTTGAAAGGAATATTTTTTCATATTCTGTACGAGATACTTTTTGACTTTTCCGGCCAAAGTACGAGAAGAATGTTTTTTAACTTATACGTCATGAATGAATTTTTATGATTTCATATAACATTATTTCCATGAATATTACTTTACAAGTTTTCTTGTTTATCTTCAATTTAGTTCTTTTGGTTTAAAATTGTATGACATGTTGATAAAGGAATTATTTTTTTTGAAGTTGAAAGGATATTTTCTTCAACAATGGAGTTCAAGTTTTTTATAAAAATTATTTTCCATCTAATAAAATATAGGGTTCTGTTTCTATTCCTATCATTACATTGATTTGATTATGTTATTATGGAATTATTTCTATGAAGTCCTTTTATCTTATATGGATTATGTTATGATGGAATAATGTTTAAGAATCCCATTTTAATTACATGGGTTTTTCTATGATGTCTGATTTAATATTTTGTAGCACAAATAAGAATGGTTTCATTATGAGATGGGTGGGACCTATATCTCCCTCCAATGCATCGGGTAAATATTTATATATCATGAGATAGACATTTCTGGAATAATAATTTAATCTGGTTCAGTGATAAAGGACTTGAACGAGGAGTGATCTCGGTTCAGTAATGGATTTTGTCTGCTACGATAGTCCGCGGAATGAGTTTTGACTAATATGAAATGATTATATATTATTATGTGTTTATTATATAGAGTTTCATGTTTTATGTTTTGATTTTTAGGATTACATTTCACCACTATAATTTATCCCATGTTATGATATTATGATCTCTTTTGCAGGTTATGATTTTCAAAAAGTTATGTGCCTATGAAGATCATATGATTGATAATTCTTTTGTTTACCATTATTGAGCATTTGAGATCACCCTTTTGTATGACTTATTTTCCCTAGGTTAGGAATAAGGGTATTATGTAGGATATTCCAAAAGGGACTCTAGATATGATGCAATAAACGGTAGTCAGTGTAGATGCTTTATGAACCAGTTGTTTATGTTTCCCAGTTTCTAAAGACACTATACCTATATAATCTTATCATGGTTTTTTATATGATTAAATAAGTATGGTTCAATTCTGAAGTAATAACAATGTATGTAAATTATGGGTTGTTATAGAAACATAAGGGTTACCACGACAACATTATTCACTTTTAGCGGTGGGGTTTTATAGGAGGTTTAATAAACTGCCGCTAAACATGTTTTTTTTACATGAATGAACCCCTGACTACCCTGACACCCTTGAAACCCCCGATCCACTGAACCCTGACTCCTGTGACCCCCCAAAACCCGAGGCATGACCTCGACGACCCCCTCCACCCCTACGACCCAAACGACCCGGCAACCTCTCGTACATATATAATTATTTATACATGATTTTAAGAATAATTAACCCTAGAATACCTATACTGGATCATAAAGCTCAGTGTATTTAAAAGATTTGGTACATAATTAAATATCATAAATCCAAATTAAAAACATAATTTTATTTAATATCCATAAATATATCTTCAACTACATTTAGCTCTTATATCATCAAAGGAAAAACTGGGGAATAAATGATCATATGGATGAGCTAAAACCCCTCTTAATGGAATACTCAAATGAAAAAACATAAAACATGGGTTATAAGGAATAAATTATGACATAAAAAGGTATGAAATGTGAATAAACATATGGATGCCTAAAATACAAAACATTGGATCATAGAAATGTGGAAACAACATAAAACATGACATAATCATGAGTCAAGGCTAACCACTAAGACTACTGCACATGGAATATCATGAGTTAGGGATAAACACAAAGAAAATTTCACATGGAGTAGAATGAGTTAAGGTTGACCACCAATACCAATTCTCATGATGTCTCACAAAACTAAACATGAACCAATGAATTGGATGACTATATAGTACCACCCATCATAACATGTTCATTTATAACTGTGCCACATGAATAATCATACACAAACAAAAGGGTTACCCACTACAACATTATTCCCGTTTAACAACGGGTATTTAGTGGTGGTTTAATAAACTGCTACTAATCTTTTTTTACAGGCAAAACCCTTCTTCCCCCGACTACTCATACTTCCCCAACTACCCGACCCCAAGATCCCCCAACCCCCATGACCCCACAAAATCCTAGGTGCGACCCTAACGACCCCCACAACCCCCGCGACCCCTGAGACCCTACACTGTAGTCATGTTTCAATCATTATGACTATATTTTTAAACTTTTATGGTGAATTCCTTGAGTTTTCAGGATAGGAAATATATTATGCAAATGTCCATTTTTACTATAACTTCTATAAATATTAAGTTATACATCTGGGCCTCTATGACCCATTGGGTTTTTTAACATTGGCATGATCCCACAAAATTATAACTAATTTCCAATAGAGAAAATTATATTTAAGATATATATATATATACATAGATATATATATATATATCAAAACCACTTATGTTAATGCTAAAATTTAGAAATTGGGAGGTCTGCCTATAATGTTGTTGAATCCCAAACTAATAATGATTCGGTGATTCAGATATATGTAGTGAAATATTATAACATATATAAAAAAGGGATCTTAGGTTTTGTGTCAGAGAGTTTCCAGGAGATACGAATATTGGGAATTAGAATGAAACCCATAAAATTTCTTTGTTAAAGTTATTATAGAGGAGTCACATGTTACATACCATGTTCAATTGTTTTTTTCAATCTAAATTTATGTTTTTTTTTAAAATAGTCTCTTGCATCATGTTTGTAATTTTTCGGTATGAAAAATAAGTGTATTATGCATTTTAAAAGATTTTTTAGCTGTAGTTTAATTTTTTATTACTAGTGATATATGATAATCTATAATAAAATAACTTTTACAATAAATAAAAAGTATTTTTTTAAATTTGTATTTAATAAATTGGTTAACATGAGATACAAACAGAATTATTTCTTTCGATAACACTCCATTATATTTTTTATTGACGATTTTATTATAAGTTACACTTAGAATAATTTTATATTCAATTCAAAATATATATTGGGCATCAATAAAATTATATGTGTTAATTTTTTGCTAAATGAAAATTATTTTTCAAAAATTTAAATATATGAACATATTTAACTATTTCACTTGATATAATGAATTTCAAGAAAATATATTTAACATATATTGAAATTTTATAAAATAGAATATAATTGAATATTCACAAAAAAATTATTATATTTTAATCATATTTCTTAGTTGTAATGTCTATCCATTTCTATTGAAAGTAATTTTTATGTCTTTTTGATTAATTATTGATATGGACAGAATTTTAAAAAAATTAATATTAAATGATTTGGAATGGGATTTATACCAAACCAATATATTCCTCTAGTTTATTTGATATTATTACCTTCATATATACAATGTAAATGGAATTGTTTACTTAGATCGAATTTAAACATTTTAGATGATGTCATATAGCTGAATATCTAAGGTGGTTTTTAATATTGTTGTTTTATACCAATGTATTTTTCATAGTATATGTGACCTTATTGTGTGATTCTATAATTGTTCCATAGACACACTTATATTAGAAATTAAAAATTAGAATTTGGTTATATTTACAATAATAGTTATTTCTATAGGAATGAATAGATTCTTAATCATTGGTTCCTTTAAGATTATAATTATGCAATTTATTAGGAAATATTTGTTTATTAATTTTACAAAATACTTTTAAATAAATTAAATAGATAGGGTTACATGGATTTAGATGTTTTTTATTTTAAATAAGTAAACATTAAAATATTTTTATATTTATGTTTTTTTAAATGAAATAAGTAATGTTCATGTTAATTTAAATAAAAAACTCTTTTTTTGGAAATTATTATAAATATATATATTAGTAACTATAATTTTATAAATTATTTTCTCATAATTTTTTTAAAAATAAGTTGTTTTTTGGTATTTTTTATTGAATTTATCATGTATCTCTCCATGTCATCTAGAATGGTACATAAAAGCTGATTTTGAATGAGTTTTAAAAATAATGAGATGAAAGATGAAATAGTTACCCAGATTCTATATAGATATGACTTTTTTTAGAAAATATGATTTTTGGAAGTATATATTGAATATATGGTGATTGATGGGTATGTAGGTGGGATTGGTGGTTACAAATTTAAGAGCATTGGAATTATTGAATGGTTGTACTAGGTGGACACTATGTTCTCGGTACGATGTTATTAAGAACATGGTGAACACACCAATGGGGTGAATTACACTACGATACTATAGATTATAAGGAGATACTCCACTTGGTACCCAATGTTATACTACATATTAATCAAAATTGAATTTTGAGAAGTTACTTCCTTGTAACAGCCTGACCTAAGAGATACTTACGGTGCCCCATGCCAGTAAGTCACCTATCATCATGAATGACTCCCTGTATGCAAGGGTAATCCCACATTTATAATTATTTTTATGGTGGTGTGGTGGGGATACCATTCCCTCATTATCATACTAGTAAAATGTTATAATAGATAAACAACTGTAGAAACATATAGATAATTGATAAGTGGAAGATAATAATAAATGAATGAATAACCAATAATTAACTAGTGATTCTATAATGTATAAGAAAATGATAAAAAAATACATGATATATTAAATGATACAAAAATAAAGAAAAAAAAATATCCAATGGAAATATCCATGATTATCCTGATCTCAGACTAAGTTCTATTATCCAAAGCTACCATCTACAAACATCATAACAAAAGTATAATCAATGGACTTGAACAAGAAACTATGAGTATTGTTCAGGTACCCCTGTGAAATGTTGGTCAGAATAGGGTTAAGATATACTATGTAAGACAACAAAAATAGTGTAAAATTATATCCAAGCTATTATTATAAAATATAATACTGTGTAGGTATATCAATATTGAAATAAAAAATATAAATAAACAAGTGAGTCTTATCATCATCAGATGATGCCCGACTGACCTTTCCTACATCATCCAAAGTTGAAACATCTACAAAAAAGTGACAAAAAGTATATAAATGTGTTTTTATATGAATATTATATTTACATAGATACATTTATATTCATATATATATATAATACTAATGGATATGACCTTGTGCATAACACAAACTCCCGTGGATTGTTTTATCGTTAAAGACACAATTCCCACAATTTACAATTAATAGGGAACATTATTCCCACATATCAAATATCATTAGGGTCACCATGAGGTAATATAATAATATGTATAAGATTACATGCCTTTGAAAAAATATGGTAATGAAACAAATTATTGGGATGACATTCCCATGTATCACATTAATGTCACACAATGAAAATGTATCAATAGTAAATATGGATGTCATGCCTGAGTTTCATAATCTACAATGGTGAAAATTATCAAAGATACAAGTATCATGGTCCAAATTAGTGGGATTACGTGACAACATATCACATTAATTAGATTTCGTGACTGTGTATCGAAAGTCAAGGGAAGCCATGCCTGAATATTGTAATCCAAAAGGGACACTATGCCTGAGGGACATCATGAATGTGAATAATATTAATGGTACTCCATGCCAAAGTATCTCATTATATATAATAAATTCCATAACCAAGAATAAATAGGGACAACATACCCTTGTATCATTGAAAAAATATATAATAGGAACTCATAAAAAATAATTTAGGCTCCATTTTTACTAAGGATGTTGTAGTAAAATCCATTGACATCATTATGTTCACTTCATTGTAAATATCTTGGAAGGATAGGGGAAGATACATTTAATTTATCATAACCTTATTCCATTTAGTTATTTTAAATTTATAAAAATATTTAGGGAAAATAAATACATCTAGAAAAAAATATTTAATCAGGATACGTCTAATTTATCCAAACCAAAACAAATTCATCTAATTCAATTTATCATGTCACTTAATAATTAATGAGTCAGGCATTTAATTTAATAGTTCATCCAAGACCAATGGTGTGTCATTGACTTACGAATCCCACTCAATTATAATTATCAATTTATTTTCTGATGTATGTGTCTATAATTTTATCAATAATGATCGTAAATTAAGGTATTAGTCCGCACCACTTATAATTCACCAAATTCATTTAATAAATTCGTTTGTGTAGTTGAAAGATATCATTTTTGAATGATTTATTTTAAGTCTAAACATAATGAACATGGTGATGGAACATAAGAAAAAAACACAAAGATAGTTGTTTGAGTATAGATGGAAACCACCAATCGTGTTGCTTCATAAATGAAATATATTTAATTTATGGTTTTAGGTTTTTTGAAATTATTTCCATGTTAAGGTTGTGACACATGGAAAACCCTAAACGAGGAACAACGATGAAATTTATAAACATGGAAGATATTGATTGAATAGAACAAGGAAAACTACCCCATGCATATGATAGTCCACCCATATAATATTAGGCTTTAATTCGTCCTATAATGAGTGAAATAAGAATAATTCGAAAATGACATAAAAATAAAGAATATTCTTTCATAGAGAAATAGAATCTGGTCGAGAAATATCTATAAAGAAAAGAAGAAAGTGTAATCATATAATCAAAAATGGGTATCCCCCATGACAAAAAATGATTGAATTAGATCTCAGATGGAGGGGATCAATAGAGACCCATGACAAGATGGGTGATTGACTTTCGATACATCCCAGGAACTTTCTTCTTTCTATATGAAAAATCAGTTATAGAGTCATTGTAATCACATTTAAAAAACACCCTCCAATGAATTTCGAAGTTAACTAGGTTGATGTATTGAATTTCTCAGGGTAAGGACCCTATTATTTCTTATTATGAATCCTCTATGCAACATCTTATAACACCCATTCATGATGTGAATTTCTTAAAATAATTATTTTTAGAAGCTTCAACACCTATTATTCCTTTGGTTTTCACCTAAACTCTTGAGAATTCCATAGAATCATAAACTATGGCTAATGAAAATAATTTTGGAATTTAAATCCCATAGTACCTTTCCTTAATTCCATAAATTCAAAATTAATCATTGATTAAATGATGAATTCTTATTCATTTTAAAATTTCAAAGTGTTTCAAAACATGAGATGTTTGGACATCCCAATATTAAAACATCTCATTCCCAAGAATTATTTTGCAACATCATCACATGAACTGATCTACATGTGTTAAATATTATTCACTCAAAGGGAAACATTTAATTATCAATTCCAAATGCGGATCTAAGAATCAAATTTATGAATGTGTTACATAAGACATTAAAAAATAATCCAACATTCGTATCGAAAAATAAACCATCGAGAAGATGATTTGTAGAACCATTCTATCCTAGTACATGATCAAGTCATAATATCCTTAACTATATTTCCCATGGAACTCCAAAAATATGTTATAACACTAAATTTCCAATTCTGATTCACAATACTCTCTACCCTCAATATTTCCTTAACAACCAATCACTTACCATTCCCATGATTCTCCCATGATTCTTATAATATCGATCATATATTAAATTATGAATTAACATTATTTATTATAGTCATGTTGAATTTTTCTAGGAAATATGTTTCCAACCATGAAACAAAATATCCTTTCTTGAAAAATTCACTTGAAGTACTTCCTCCTTTACACCATTCTTCCAAATTAGGATAAAGTAAGTCAATCCACTACCAAATGAATATTCCCAAAAACATTTGGATTTAGTATCCATTGGATAAAAAACCAAATTACTGTTGATTTTTTCTAATCCTTATCATGTTTCATTTTGACTACACCCAAAAAATCCCATAACTTGGTTATAGTGAAATTAATTACTAAACTGATTTGTATTTTAATTGTTACACAACAAAAACATAAGTATTTACCTGATCCAACAGCCTTAAATTATCACACAAGAACCAAAACTAAAAAGTCAAATAAAATTTTGGTTTATCCATGGAATCAACCATATGAGTACAAGGAGACCATCTATGATTGTACATTACTCGTTTTTTAAAGGTGAGATATTGGCACATAATCGAGATTACTACATATCAAGAACGCATATGAAGCCCTATAGAAATATATTTCCTCGATATCAAGTCAAATAATATTATAGTGGTAATTAGACCATATAGGGCCCTTCTATAAGAGAATCAAAGAATAACACAAGAAAAACATGCATCAAAAAATAGAAATTCTCCCAGAATTTAAATTCAAAAGAGTCCATTTATAATGAAAATAAAGTGATTAATTTCATTCATTATACATACATCAAACGAAATCTCACTAAATGTACCCAAGATGATGTTAAGATTGTGTGAATGGTAATAAATAACATATATTACATTAATATGATATCAAATATTTCTAATAATGACTCTATACACATCTATATTAACCAATAAGAAATTTCTTATAGGGTTTCCATCTATCCACATCAAACAACAGACAAGAAGTGCCATCAAGATAGTACAGGATAATGTCATTAAAAAGATCTTGGTTGTACCCACTAACACATCATCAATAACAAACCATGATTCTCACACTACATAAGAAACTTATGATCATTCAAGCATATTAAGCATTGTCCAACCAAACTCATGGTGTATTCAAATGTTGTGTACAGAAGCAAACATTTTTTTTCTTTTTCCATTATATGCACTAATATGCCTAAACGTGATATAATCTTGGAGAATCTCATTCAACATGATCCTGAATATATTAAAAAAACTAAATCCAAAAATCAACCATGTTTTTATTGATATCTTAATATAAAATACTAGAAGATTCAAATTTTATAGCCTCTGGAATTTCTGGAAGAAATGTGACCAATTTTGATTGGACTATTTTTGTTACAATCCCAAAAATTAAATGAAAATCACAACATGTTTGACATGACACTCCAAAACTATGTATCATCATAATAATAGGTTAATTTGAATGGGAACTCATCATTTGACACATATATATCTCCCAAAAAACATGGGTTATATATGTTGACACAAAGCTCTAAAACTGGAACGAGAAGAAACACTACCTCTTAAAAATTCACTATATCAGATTTACCATATATGTATGCTTTACAATCTGATAATATTCTATAATTCACTTCATTAAGATAAGGTATATTACATAAAACTAAATGTTCAGTAGTCTTACATCACATATTATTATTTAATATTCATTCCCCGTCATTGAAATAACGAATCTTATATATATTTCCTATACATTCTTTTCTGGATATGAACTATAAACATAATTAAATAGCTAAAAGGATATCAATTTCCACTGAAAGACATGGTTCACAACAAAACATATTAACAAGATGGGTACTCTGTGTATTAGTGCATACCACCCCAAGAGTTCATTAATAGAATGACAAATCATTTGATACTATCCATAAGGATATAATCCCTATGCATCATAGTATACTATATCTCCTTAAAAATATTTTATTTTAGAGTCGTATTATATCATAATACTATTAATCTGGATAAATAACTTTTGAGTCATCCAAAACTAAAGAAATAAAGGGTCTCATAACCTAATAATTAGTCGTACATTCTCTAATAAGGATTTACATTCTGATCATGAACATTGAATGATTCCCATTTCCTTTGAAAGGGTTCATTTATCACCTGACCAACCACCAAAACATTGTGTTTAATCATTCAATTAGAGTCCTACCAGAGTCAAAAAAAACCCCAAAAAAACACCTCTCACCCAGAAATCTACAAAATTATTTATTGATGCAAGATTACCTATGAGTGCACTAGTTCAAAAGATCTATATCCTTGTTAAAGCATAAAGAATAGATCCCATAACATGGTAATGGATTAAATGTTCATAAGTATGACTAACCTAAAATTTATTATAGCTAAAAAATAAAATGTCAACTGATACCCATGGGAAATTTAAATGTTCCCACCCATGTAAAAATTTTGGGAAACAATTAAACTATTCTTACCTGAGGTTAATGCTATGTACATCACATAAAGGTATCACTTAATCTCATACATTAATTGTCAGTTGAAATTTAAAAATTTCAATGGATCATTTAAAGAACATCTATAATAAAATATGAAGGAATATTATATAGGGTACATCATTTACCTAATGCCACAAGGTAACATAGTAATGTCACTTTAATATCCTATCAATTATTAGTTATTTAACCAATATATTATCATAATTTTTTGAAATTTTGTCACATAAAGTCATCAAATCCATTTTACTAATCCACAAGCTTCTCACAACTAGGATTAGATAAATAAAATTTCATTTCCATTCTATATAGGAAAAAAACCATTAGTTTGTAAATTTATTTTTAATTAACATATTACTTATATAAATATAGGTACAATGTATATAACTAATATTTTATAAATAATAGTGGAATTTTAAAGATAGATGACACCATATTCTTGTTTCTAACAGAATATAATCTTTTGTAGACAAATTAAATGACCATCCATTTTATTTTAAGCATACACCCATGGGAAAAAATAGTTAGTCAAAAAATAAAATAGGGAATATGAGGGCCCCATTATTTCATTCAATAATTTGAAACACACTCTAAGGGTTTTTCTCATAAGAATCATTCCCCAACTAACATAATTAGGTCATGCTGTGAATTTAAGAATTTATTAAAATGGGTTATCATTCCCATTTCATAGAGGTAAAATCCTTTATAAAGGAATCCATTTTATTTAAGGTTTATAGAATAGAAAATACATAAGTCCAGTTTGATCCATTACTATCCAAAATTTTTAAATTCACTACACATCATAAATTAATGTTGGGATTTATATTTCTAAAAACATATGTTTATCATTTATTTTATAATATAGAGTAATTTTATATAATAGTTTGTTTATATGAGATAAACATCCAAATTTATAAGGGCCCATACACCTTATAATATATTTTAGATCCTATTTAATAAAATATATATATATATATATATTTCTTCCCAACATAACAATGGTCATTTGATTATACTTGTAGTGATAGTTAGTTAAGGTATTTGAATTCATATATGTGGCAAAACACTATTTAGTATGATGATGAAACTTCAATAACCAAAAATACCTCTCAATTTTATCAAATCATGCAATTAAAAATAAGAAATGGATAAAATACTACAATAAAAATTAAAAAATTCATATTATATAATAATATCTTGAACAGTAATCAACTAAGCCCATTATGCAGACAAATAAGATAAAAAATCATGCTACATAGAATATAATTACACCATACACATAACACATATATAATTAAACCAAGCAATGAATACAACATGTTATGGAATATGCATTGAATATTAATATATTTGTGCCTATAATGATGCATGTAATAATATATCATTCGCATGCCATGATAAGGGATTAAATAAAATATTCTCAAAAATAAGTTTGTAGTGAAAGTATATAAATTACGTAATGTGAAATCATAGTTAGTTATAACAATATACAACATGAACTAAATTCCCATCCCTAACCACATGGTATTTTTCCTATATATGGGTTGATCACTCCAAAACATGGTTATTTACCAAGTTTCAAAATATTATTATCTTCCTATAAACTATCTAAAAATTTTATGTAAAATGAAAAATCCACTCTGATAATACTTGGTAGTGTATTGTCATGATTGACAGTGACAATGCCGGATTCCAGTCCTTCACAAGGCCTTAAGACTGCCCCCCGTATGTGAGAGGATTCTGACTACCAATTGAGGGTAAAATGGTTTTATGGTGAAGGGAATATACTCTCATTATAATTATAGCATAAGAGTATAAGAAATAATAAATGAAAAAATATATAAATAATATATAATAGAAAGATAGTAATAAATTAATGAATAACCATGAAAGAACATGTGACACTACATTTTACGAGAAAATGTAATACAATATGTTATACAATAAATGAAAAAAAAATTAATAAAAATACTCAATGTATATATCCTTGAGAATCCATATCTCTAGATCTGTCATATAAATCTCATATCCCATGTAAAAATATAAGAACATGAATATAATCTATGGACCTGATCCCAAAAACATGTTGTCTGTTCAAATACCCAAGTGAAATGGAATATCCAACATTTTGTGTGATATAACTAGTAGGAAACCAGCAATGGTATCTAATACTAATAATTCAATGTGTATAAAATAAAACAATGTGAATTTATATCAATTAGGTTGTAAATTATAAAACATAAACACGTTAGGATTTGGTTCCACAAAGTACAAAAAACTGGCCATACCTACTTAGGTGCAAGTCGGAAGATCTCTATACAACTCACAACATGTTTATGGATTTTTTTCTATTTAGATTCTACTTTAATAGTGATATTTATAACCATATATATATATACTTATAATGGCCAATACCAGAGCTATAATTTAAGAATACATGAATACTAATAAGATTATTATTGATAGTCATTGGATGCCACGCCAAAAACTCATAATTAATTTGTGAAATCGTGTTGATGTATTGCAAATAAAAAAGGATTCCATTTCAAAATTTCATAATATAAAATGGGTTATATTCTCGATAGTAACAATTATTGAGAATCACATTAATGGGATGCCATGGTCAAGTATCAAATTTATGCGAATTCATTCTCAAGGATGGGAAATTAAGATGAATTCTATACCCAAATATCATAATCCATAAGGTATTCATTCCTATGGTATTACATGTATGTAAATCAAATTAAGGGGATTTAATTCCACAATATCCCATTAATGGGACCCCATGCCTGAGTAACACAAGTCTAGATGGACCCTATGCCCAAATATTATAATCCATGAGGGATTACATGCCTGATGTATTTTATTCTTGTGAAAAAACTTAATGAGAATCTATTAACATGAACCACATTAAATACATGTGAATCCATTGAAATTAATAAGATGGAATTTTATTCCCATGTACTAGGGATTATAATTCAAAACAGGCATGCACATTAAAAATAAATAAAGGGGCATGTTTTCTAGTATTGAAATAGTACTATTCATTTACATCACTAAGGTCATTAAATTTAACGTAACTAAGAAGTCCAGAGAAGGGAACATGGAATTTATAATTCAATTATTTCATTATACCATTTCATATTGATAAACTTACATTACGAAAATAGAAACTTCTATACCAACACAGTTCATCATGATATGTCTCATTTGACCCAACCCAAAAAAATTCATTTAATTCCATTTATCACCACAAATAATTATGAATAAATCAATTATTTTATTTAATATAGTGTCCAAGGGAAAGGGTAAGTCTATTCAATAATCATCCAACTAATTTCTAGTTATCCATTTATTTCATGAAGTATAGCTATATCATTTTATAAAATAATGACTGTGAACCAAGCGAATCATTAGCAACACTTATAATTTTTTTCATTCTATTTATTCATGTCATTTTATGAATGGAAATATATCTAGTACCCAAGGATGATTTTACATCCAATTCAATGTGACATTGTTATGGAATATAAGAAACACACAATGATGGTGTCTCTCAAGTTATGGTGGAAAACCACTAAAGGTTCAGCTAAATACATAATGACCAATTAAATCATGGTGTTATGTTATTTTTAATTAATTTCACAATAAAGGGTTAGCACAAAGAGAATCAAGATTTTATAATAATCGATGAATCTATAAAACGGAAATAAATTAAAGGAAAATCATGAAACCACCAACCACATTCCTCCGAATGTCCTGTCATCCAATATCAATATTTGATTCATCCTAGAATTAGGGAAATGAAAAATAAATGGAAGAATTCCCTAAAAATAGTGGAAATTATCTCACATGAAAATAACATATGATACATATAAGGAAACAAAGAAATATAGAAGATGAATAAATTACTCATCACTATCTATCCAATGTGATGACCAATGATTGAATTCAATATAAAATAAAAGAAAACACATTGAACCCTATGCAAGGGGGGATTATTCACTTTTGATACATTTTAAGAACCCTATTATTTCCCAAATAAAAGTATGAGTATGAGACCCTATTATAAAAATTTAAAAATGTCCCCACAAGTTTCAGTTCATGAACCATTATAAAGTTAGGAACTACTTTAGGAAAATATATCAACATTTCTATTAAAGATTCCACCAAGATGCATCACATGATACACAATCGTATCATTAATGGGATTCACGACCTAAATAGCCTTCATTAGCTATTTTTTGCTGCATGAAATTCCCATTCTTCCACTGACATTCTCCCAAAACACAATCACATCCACCAAATTAGAAAATTACTCCAAAAAACATATTATATGGATTTTAAAACACTAATAAACTCACTTTGATTCCAAAAATTCTAAATGAAACATCCATAAAATGAAAAATTAAAAATATTTTGGAAATTCTAACAAGGTATAATACACAGGGTGTCACACTTATTTTAATGGTTCCTATTGACTCCATTTTGGATGTTTCTACCATCTCTTTTTTATCTAGAAATTGATACAAATGAGTTCGCCCTTATATTGTTTGATTTCCTTTAATTCGAATTCATCACCCACAAAATAAATGGTGTTTTTCAATCAGAAATTCATGAGTGATCATTTTTATTATTTTTATTCCACACATATTGATTATTTTCTCTTAGTCCCATTATCAAAGGTCATATGATTAGGTTTTTTGTTATGTGATGATTGAGTGAAAGTGCAAAATTACCCAATGAATCTATTTTTTTTAGTTTTATATTGATTTTGGGATATCCATTTGACTTAATATTAATGAATTAAATTTTTGGGGTAACCCTATGAATCATATAATATGTTTATTAGATTTAAGTTATTTTCTTATTTAAGGGCTCAACTATTGACATTGTCTACCTAGATATTTCAAATTCAGAAAATATTTTTTTTCACTCGGTCACTAACCATAGTAATTTAATTCTTGGAGAAAAAAAATGATTCCTAAAACTGAAAAATAATTTTCAAATGATTTCATACATTTTTTAGAAACATACTCTTCTAATGAATGAAATTTCTTCCAAGTTGATGTTTTCCAAGGAGAAACATATCTCAAAAAAGGGATTTTAATTTTCATAATAAATTATTCTAAAAGGTTGTTTATACCATTTTTTATTAACTTTTTAGTTCTATATGAATATAATATATTTAATACTCTATATTTAGGTTTAAAATAAACATGTTATTATTTATCTTATAATTAAAAAAATAATATTTTATGTGATGAGTTATTAGAAATTTTAATTTTCTAACTAATATTTGACTGATATTCTTTAAAATTGTAATAAAACTAGCTTTACACCGTATTAGAAATTGTTTTACTTGATAATAATATACATAAAAGTGTATTAAAAATGTTTAAAGGTTATTAATATTTTATTCTTATTGTCAATGGTTGTATTTTTAATCATCATTAATTATGATATAAAGAAAAATGAGAGGTTTTGTTTAAGACATTATACATATATTTTTATATATTTTAGAATTATATATTCTATTAATCGATAATATATTCTCCTATGAATATGTATATATACTTAAATGTGTGAGTTTATATATATGAATTTACAATGGTCCAATATTAGTTTATTATTGAATTTTAAATGTATTTGGTTACCCAATTTTATATTTTAACAAAAAAAAATTGAATGAAATTGGTTTTTGTTATGTTACTATTTTGAATAAATATCATGAGTTTATTTGGTAATTAATTATCATGCATTTATAAATTATAATTTTATATACCATAAAATGTTGATATATTAATGTCCTTGATGTGAGTTTAGGTAATTTTGTGTTGGCATGGAAATAGTTCAACATGATATTTTGAAAAAATAGTAATTTAGAAATAACAATGATTTGAAAAAGTAGTAGATATTGTTTAGTGAATATAATAATGAAATGGCATACAAATAATTTTATAAAAATTGGTGCCATCACTCCCTCCTTGAGTGGGGAATCATGGATTTATAAAGTTATGTTTAATGATTTTAACCATTGATTTATATTTTGACATTTTTGAAATGTTTAATAAATTGTTTTTGTCGGTTTGTTTGAATAAATGTTCATCTCGAGTGTTCAAAATTAAAAAGTTATTTAATTTAAAATCGTTTGATAAATTCATTGTATTTAGAAGACATTTTATAATAAAATATAATTTAATCTATGTTTTAAATAAAGTCATAAAAAAATTTAACTGACATTATATTTTATGAATTTATCCGTTTTATAAGGATATACATTGAATAATTTTATGGAATTTATGCAAAAGGACTGGGTCATTGTAATCCCAATCAATTTTAAAAATTACAATTCATATTTTTACATAATATCATTCCAATATAAAATTACTAGTTGATTAATTATGTTTTTTAAAATTTCATTGATACTTAGCATTTGATATGGTTAGTGGGAGTTATTGGGTTAAGTGAAATAATCAATTCTTGCAACCACATATTCATTACCATCTATTTCATTAATATATATTTCATGAATAATAAATCACATAGGAATATTTATGAATCAGATAAAGGTTGAATCAACTATAATGTGATGAAATAGTTTTTTTGAAGCAGTTTATATATTTCCCATATTTCAATAAATATTCCATTTTGGATGATTAAAATTATTAATGTTATAGTGTTCTGGCCTTAGGTGATGTATGGATTCTTATTTGGATTAATTTTTTCCATATCATTCTTCTTTAAAATATTAGTTTTTATTTATTTTGTGTCTCATGTCAACGATACATTATTGGGTAGAGAACCCATATTTCTATTAATAAATATAACCCTTGAGTAGATGAAAAATGATATATTTAGTAGTTAATATATAACATGTTGTATTTCAAGGTATTTTTCTTGATGATGTGAATCCTAATGTGGGTTGTAATGATCTTTTATTTCTTGGCCATGAAATTAAAATTATTTTTTTGTTTATTTAATTAACAATGTGGGGAATGTTTTTTATATGAATGATAGGTAAGTGGTTATATGAATATAATTATTATTTATTAATTCAATCAATTATTTGTTTCATTAATATCCCGATGAGTTTGGTTTTTAGGGGAGTTAGGGTGAATTTAAGGGAAACTAGAGGGGGGAGATAAATGTGCAAAGATTAATTTTTTTTGTGAGCACCATGTGGGAGTGGAGTGGGTATTTGATAAGTGTAAAATCATGTAGTTTCCTTTTTAAGGGTCCACCATGTACCCCGTGTATAATAACTTCATATCAAGTAATGTAATGATAAAAAACCCTTTTCAAATTGATATTTTTTGACATAAAATCACTAATAAAACACTCTAAAATATAATGCTTCATGCTTTTAATTAATTAAGAAAATTTATTTTCTCATATTTTCCTTCCATCTCTTATCCTTCCTCTTGATGTAATGTATACATCAAAATTGATCAAGATTTCATTATATTTGTTATATATTATTATCTTTGACATGAGAATGTGATGGGATCTCTCCAATAACCTCTTATATAGATCTTAATCATTAATAAAAATAAAAAATTTCTCTTCCCATTATAGATCATGATGGACCTTCTAGATTCCATTATATTAATTGTTACCTTAAAAATAATGTATTTATCCTTATGTGAATTAAATGTATGATTTTTGTGTGGATTTTTATAATATCGTCATTAATTATTATACTAGAACCCATTTTAACTTCCATATATAGGTTTATATAAACAATATTGCGGTGGTATTATATATATTTTTACATGTTGAATCATCTAGCATGGGTATAGGTTGAAAATATCATTCAATTTATCATATGTGTTAATGGTTTTTTTACAAAGACACAGGGTTGAGTGAATATAACTAAACCCAATATATTTTCCTTAAATAATGTTTTATAAATATTTTTCAAAAATAATAACTAGATTTAACATGGTTTCATTATGATTTTTTCATATTTTATTGTTATGTATTACTTTTTATCTATTCATTCTATTATTTCCTTTTACATAATTTTTAAATAATACTTTTAGAATTTATAATGTAAAATATTTTCATACAAATAATTTTCATTATTTTTCCTCCCACTCACATTATTAGGTTTTATTTTTGGGGTTATTTTACATTTACTGTTTGAAATAATCCATCTTCTTTAGGTTTCTATTATTATATAAATAAGGTTTTAGTATAATGAATTAAAAAGTTATGTTTTGTATTTAAAAAATAGTCCCACATAAATAAATTTAGATAGCATGAAGAGAATATTCTCAATTCCATTACCACAGATGGGATAAGTGCTTCACCCAAACTTGATGTAAGAACCCAAATCTTCTTTTCAGGTATGTTTTTCCTTTTCTGGTTGTCTATGAGAAAAAGAGAAAATTCTATAAATATTGTAAGTACACATCTTGTACTTTATGAGTACATGTCGTGTACTTCTTTTCCATAAGAGGATGTGTGCTGGGTGTGTAGTAGACACACACATGACCATGTGGGAGTGACTTGGATGACGCTTAAGATAGAGTACAAAAATGACAACTACACACCGTGTACTTCAAAAGTACACACCGTGAACATTCCATTTTTTTTCATTAAACGCACTAGGGTCGCGTCTAATCGCCCAAAATCTCTTCTTTTAGGTCGTGTTCGACCAAGAGCCCTGTACAATCCTGAATCTTCAACGAACCCTCGAGCGTGCATCCATCCTCCAAATCGAACAGCATCGGTTGTGTTATAATCACATCAGTGAGTTTTCGCTTCTCCTTGAGAATTGTTTCATGTTTCCTCTGCATTATCATGTTTATGTTGCTTGATCATTATGTATGTTTTTGTAGATATTAATCATTCTAAGCTGAATCAAGCTTTGAGGCTCACATATAATGATCTAATAATTCCACGGTAGGTCGTTTGGGCCTTTCTGTTCAATGTATTTGAGTATTATGTGTAAATTCCACAAATACCATTGAACGACGTATTGCGTGTTTACTGTTTTACACATGTTGTTTGCCTACCATTCTTGTATGCTTCTGTAGAGGTTATATGGAGATGAATGTGATTGATTTCTATGATTGGGATGTATTTCCCATGAATGTTTTGTTTACGACCAGTTCTTCCAGCTTAGCCATAGGTTTCCTTTCTTGTATTCTATTCTTTTTGTTATAAGATGGAGAGTTTGTTTTTCTATCATGACCCCCACCCACCAAAGATGCCCCTCCTGAGCTGGAAATGGTGAAAGGGAGATAATGACCCCCGATTCCCGCCTCCAGTAGGCCCCGGGTTGGCGACTAGCACCAAGGGTATGAGTTTTCACAAATATGGGAGGCATTACCCTTTTATTATTTTATGATCGGGAAATAGGACAAGTCAACCACCAAAAAGGAAAAGAACAAGTGTATGGAAATAAACCCAAACCAAGCCCACATGCATGTTTAAACAATTTTATAACAAGGTGAAAGTACAAGAATGCTCAAAGTACTATACCAAAAAGGGAAACAAGTACAACAATCTGCAGCAACTCCAACTGTCTGACTAGTAGGGTCCTGCATGGATCTGGTAGTCCTCCTGGAAACTTGAAAGTAAACATAAGGTGAGCATACAAGTATACTCAGTAGGGAAACCTAATGCTCTCGTGCACAAGTGGGGAGACATCCTAATGTCCCGTGAGAACAACAGAAGAAACCTAGCAAGGATTTCTATCCACCCAACCTCACCAGCCACACTCACCAAAACACAATCACAACAGGTAGTAGTATATAAGAACAAGAGTATTGGGTACCCCACACCATTTCCCTTTAGTTAGCTGCTCTTCCTAACGGTGAATGTCCTGACGCTGCCACACTCTCCCCGCCCGCACACACCTGGGCCTCACAACCACATATCTTTCCCGCACACAGCTGGGCCCCACCACCACGTATCCCGAATGCACACACCTGGGCCTCATCACCACGTATCTTGACCGCACAAACCTGGGCCTCATCACGAAGATTATTGGGAAATAGTAGAACCTGCCCGAAGAGTCTTGGCCGAAAACCTCCCCAATTGAAACCTAACCGAAGAGTCTTAGGTGTAAGGTTGCCTCAAGCCATCATAGCCTAGGGAAGAATGAGTAGGAATGAGCTAGTAACTAAGGGAGAAACACCCTCTCCCATGAAATGGGAGAGTTCGGCACTAAGTGCTCAACATGGGTGGGGTGTGATAAAACACAAAAGATACAGATATATATATGTATAACAAACACACAGCCCAACCTATGGCTTCTAAATAGAGAAACTGAGCACGTGCCTCGGCACTGCTACTACGAAGAATGCATACAAAAAAGAACCCCAACCCCATTTAGGTTTTCACATTTCAGTAGAATTAGTTTATTTAGTTCCTTAACTACTGGGAAACTATCCACAACCAACCTCATCTATCGTTCGTAAAACATATCCCTACCATCCAAAAATCAAGTTAGGAAAACAGAAGCAACATAAACATGTCCCTTCTTATTAACCAACCAAACCCACTAATTATTAATCACATTCCATTACCATGACCCACCATTCCTTAACGCTTCCACTTTTTATTTATTATTCACAACCCATAGCCCGTTCACATTCAAACCCATCCCTGCAGCCCCACTTCCAACCACCATAACCACAATCACAGCGAACCCGTACATCATTATCACTTTAATACCATTTATAATAGCCCCACTACCCATCACCATCATAGCATTCACACCAACCCACAACCTAGTCACTCGCAGCCCCGCTGCTCACCCGATCCACAACAACCCATAAAACACCCCCATCACATGCCATGTATCCAAACAAACACCTGCATGTTCATTATTCCATTTTGTTCAACCGGGGTGATCACACAAGGGTTCCAGATTTTAAACATCCAACTTTACGTGATTATCCAAATTCCACATTCAACAATGTTTCATTCACAAAAATGGTCTAGAAATATAAGGAAATATTTAATTCCACACCAAAATTCTCCTAATGACCGTGATTTTAAGTATGCATAAGCCTATTCAATTCACAACATAATATCAAAGGATATAATAAGTAATGTAACAGAAATCACAAAATTCCCATCCCTATAATATAAGCCCATTATTATCTTCATTAAACCATTTCAACTATGTTTCATGAAACAAGAGGAAACCCACCGCGCATGATGCACAAATTGGAGAGATGAAGGTAAAATCCCTACCTCAATAGGTTCCGATCGCAACGCTCCCCCAGATCAACCTTAGAAGACATCTGTCGGCATTCGTCTCTTCTGTCAGGTCCCAGAAAAACCTCCTTAGGTGGAATTCGGAAAGGAAAGGCTGAAGGAAAGACAACAGATCCATGCTCGGAAGTTCCGCCTCATCGTTACGATCTCGTCGCCGCTGACAGATCTTAAATCAGAGCTCGGACAAAGAAGTTATGGAAGGAAGAGCCTTCGAGTCTCTTGGGAGAACTCTGCTTAGAGGAAAGGGGAGGAGAAGGGTGATTTGAAAAGGAGGAGGTCACCCCTCCTATTATAGGTGAGAAAAGAAAAAGTACACTGCGTGTACATTATGGTACACAACGTGTACTTGGTTAATTCACACGGTCTCCACGCGACTTCCAACACGGCTTCACGACCGTTGACTCGTCAACACACGGTTTGAGGGTAACGCATACATGGGGAGGGACTACATGGCGTGTACCCATTTATTGCACACGGCAAGGACATAGCTCCAACACGGCACACAACTGTTGACTGGTAATGCATACGCGGGGAAGGACTACACAGCGTGTAGTACTGGACACACGACGTGTATCCATTTATTTCACACAACAATGACACGACCTTCAACACGGGGTATACCCGGCAAGGGGGGTACATAGCATGTACTCAAACTACACAGCGTGTAGTTTCAAAATTATGGAAAGTTTGGGAAAAGTCCATCTTACCCTCTAGAACACTTTGTGTCCTTCTTTTTTGACAAAGGAATGGGCTGGAGAGGTCCGAGCCATTATAGCATATACCTCTTAAAACATTCTCATCCCGGAGAATTCAAAAACCAACTCAGTGGAACCCGATAAGATACCTCTTAGGGTTCTCATTATACCAGGAACTCAACCAACAATCCTAATCATAGGTGTTAGGAATTACCTCTCCTATGTGAAGATATTCTCCGATTTAGGCGACACTGACTCGCTTGCATGGGTTTAATCGCATCCGCATTAATGCGTCTTGATTGAGGATTGGGCCTTCCTACTTCCATATATTAGGATTTTCCAACTTACACTACCCCCAACACCGTAAAACCCACACATTGCCCGAACATGTGGGTTGGGGAAAATTTCTTCTCCTATGTCGGGATATTATCCAATTTAGGCGGCATTGACTCGGCCGAACGGGTTCAATCGCATCCTCATTAATGCGTCTCGATTAAGAGTCAGGTTTTTTCCTTTCCCCACACATTCGGACTTGCTACACACTTCTAGATAACAAGGAAACAAAAGGTCTCACAACCGACAAGCCAAGCATTCTATATAACAAAGGTACATAGTACAACATCAACACAAAGAACAGAAGAAAACGGCAAAACAAAAGTCAAAACAACTCCGGGTACTAAGCGTGCATCTGGGTCTCCCACTCCCAAGTATTATCCTCGAGGCCGCCATGCCTCCACAATACGCGAAATAAGGGAATGGTTCATCCACGGAGCACCTTCTCTTTATGATCTTCGATTCTGACTGGTCATTCCTTAAAGGTCGTGTCGTCACCCATGTCTAACTCTCCCCAGTTGATAACATGAGAGTCATCATGTAAGTACCGACGATGCTGGGAGACGTGGAAGATGTCATGAACTTTCTCCAACTGAGGTGGCAGGGCCAGCTGATATGCCACCTCACCGACTCGCCTCAGCACCTCAAAATGTCCGATGAACCTAGGTGAGAGATTTGCCCCTTTCCCAAACCTCCTCTGCCCCCGTCGAGGGGAAACCTTCACGAACACATGATCTCCCACCTCGAACTCCAAGGGCCTCCTTCGACGATCAGAGTAAGACTTATGTAATTCCTAAGCCGCTTTCATCCTCTCACGTACAAGCTGGACTTTCTCTATGGTGCTCTGCACTACCTCTGGCCCAAGAGCACTTGTCTCACCAACCATTGCCCAGTAAATGGGTGAACGACATGGTCTTCCATACAAAACCTCAAATGGTGCCATGTCAATAGTAGAGTGCAAGCTGTTGTTGTAGGAAAACTCTACTAAAGGAAAGTGTCGTACCCATGATCGTCTGAAATCCATAATGTATGCTCGCAACATGTCCTCCAACGTCTGGATAGTCCGCTCCATATGGCCATTGGTCTGGGGGTGGAAAGCAGTGCTAAGGCATAGCTGGGTTCCAGAAGCATGTTGTAACCCCCTCCATACTCATGAGGTAAATTGAGTATCCCGACCTGAGATGATTGTCTTTGGGACTCCATGAAAATGCACCACCTCTTCTACGTACCTCTGTGCTAAGGTACTCACTGGGCCTGACTCTTTAATTGCTATGAAGTGGGCTGATTTTGTCAGATGATCCACCACAACCCAGATAGCATCATAACCACCCTGAGCTCTGGGTAGTCCTGTGACGAAGTCCATTGAAATGTCATCCCACTTCCACTCGGGGATATATAATGGATTCAACAAACCACTGAGAACACGGTGTTCAGCCATCAGTTTCTGACACACTATGAATTTACACACAAACTCTTCCACTGCCCATTTCACCCCAGGCCACCAAAAATGTTCACTCAGGCATCGGTACATTTTTTAAACTCCTGGATGTACCGCCAAGGCTGATCTATAGAACTCACGGAGAACTCCCTCACGCATCACTTCCGGAACAAACAACCTTCCATGGAAAATCATCTGATGTCGGCTGTCCTCTAACTATCCTTCTGGAGCGTTCCCCTGATCGACACGATACCGCATTACTTCTGCCTCGGAGTCCCCCCACTGAGACTCTTCCACCTGCTGCAACAAGGAGGACTGCACCATCATCTGAAACAAACAGCCTCTAACACCTTCTACCCTGGAATCCAAGTGCAAGGAAGCCAACTCTCCCATCGCTTTCCAAGCATCAACGGATTCTCGAACCACTTTCTTATGCGACTTACTGCTCAGGGAATCAGTCAAAACGTTTCCCTTACCTTCAGTGTAAGAGATCTCGAAGTCATAGTCTTGGAGAAACTCGACCCATATCCGCTGTCGTAAGTTCAGGTCACGCTGGGAGAAGATATAACGTAAGCTCTTGTGATTTGAGAAGACGACAAAGTTCTCTCCAAAGAGGTAATGTCGCCACAACATCAATGTGAAGACTACTGATACAAGCTCCGGGTCATGGGTGGCATAGTTATGCTCGTGAGGGCGCATATTCCTAGACCCATAACAAATTACACCCTTCTTCTGCATCAGCACGCACCCCAGACCAAGGCCAGAAGCATCACAAAACACCTCCTACAATAACCCTTCCCCTGGAAACCTTAGTACGGGAGCACTGAACAACATTTCTTTCAGGTAGTCAAAAGCCTTCTGGCACTGCTCGATCCATAGGAAGACCTAGTTCTTCATAGTCAAAGCTGTCAATGGAGCAACAACTCGAGATAATTCTGAAACAAACCTCAGATAGTAACCTGCCAACCCCATGAAACTACGAAATTCCGCCATGCTCTTGAGTGCCGCCCAAGAATCAATTGCCTCCACCTTCGACGGGTCCACAGACACTCCATGCTGAGACACCACGTGCCCATGGAGGTGTACTTCTTGCGTCAAGAACATACACTTTGACAATTTCCCATAAAGATGGTGGTGTCGAAGGACATCCAAGACCGCCTTGAGATGCTCAACGTGCTCCTCCTACGATCTTGGTTAGTTTAGGATGTCATCGTTAAACACAATGATGAACCGTTCTAGAAACTGTGGGAAGACAATGTTCATAAGTCCCATGAACACAGCTGGTGCATTTATAACACCAAACAGCATGACTACAAACTCGAAGGGCCCATACCTACACCTGAAAGTCATCTTCGAGATGTCACTGTCCTTTACCCTCAACTGATGATATCCCGATCGCAGATCAATATTAGAAAACCAACCTGCTCCCCTTAGCTGGTCGAAGAGATCATCTATCCTTGGGAGGGGGTAAGGGTTCTTGACTGTTATCTGGTTTAACCTTTGGTAGTCTTTGCATAGCCTAAGACCACCATCTATCTTCTTCACAAACAAAACTGGAGCACCCCATGGTGACACCCTGGGTCGAACAAAACCCTTCTCCATCAGATCGTCAATCTGATTCTGCAACTCCCGCAACTCCGAAGGTTCCATCTGATAAGGGGCCATCGAAATCGAACAGGCACCAGGCTATAAGTCTATCCTGAACTCAACGTCATGTTGCAGGGGTAGAGGGACATCCTCCTTAGGAAAAACATCGAGGAACTCCCCAACAACCTCCGGGACATCCATCTTCTCTGTATCAGCTGGAACCATTGATAACCCGCCTAACAAGGAAAGGAGATGATCCACACACCAGCTTCCCACCTGATAGATCCTCTCACCAAAAAAGTTGCACGCTTCCCGTCCACATCGAAGAACATGACTCTTCTCCAGAATCAGTCGATAATGGCAGTAACAGAAAACAACCAGTCGATGCCTAGTATTAAATCGTATGGCTGTATCTATAATAGAAGAAATTCCCCACTAGATCGATGTGGTCCCTATGTCATCCCACATCCCCGACAAACACATGATACGCAGGTCTGGCCTCCAACTAGTGTACTCAGCACCAGTGGTACGAAATGTCTCTATACGTCTAGTCCCAGAGTGTGGGCTAGACCAGGTGCAACAAAGGACTATGAAGCTCTTTAATCGAACAAAGCAGAAATGAATGTGCTGAACAAACAAATCATACCTTGTACAACCTCTGGTCCCGCTGAAGCTGCCAACTCTGCTACGTGCAACTGTCCATGCCCAGCTCCTCTAGCTCTCTGATGTCGTCCACCTCCCTGACCACGCCCTGGTAAAGGTCCCTGAGGAGCACCCTAAGGTAGGCCTCCTCCCGCAATGTCTGCCCTCGGAGGATCATGTTCCTGCTGTTGTTGGAAGGGCCTCACCGGCAACTAGTGCTGCTGAGGCGGGCACTGAACCTGGCCACCTCCACCATACTGAGCTCGCATCGGGAACCAACTCTGAACCTACCCAAAACCTCCATAATAAAAACACATCGGTTCAGGGCTCGTGAAAAAGGGACAAGGAACCGAATATCTGAACTGGAACTACTAGGGTCTGCTCTCCACTGGCCTGAACCGGGAAGGTCCCGTCCCAGGAGACCTGCTACTGACTGCCATCCCCTTCGACGAACATGGCTGGATCCCCTCTCGTGGTGCACCTCCCAGTGAGTGCATCATCTTTAAAACCTCTTACTTCTTTTGTACTTCCAAGTATGTCAGAAGGGTGAAGGGGGGGACAACATACTAGAGCGAAGGACGAAGCACCTCCTCCAAACGTCTCGCCCGAGACTCCTCATCCGGAAAGAGATCCGGAGCAAAGTACAAGAGATCCTTGAACTTGTTCCCCAACTCTTGTAAAAACATACTCCCCTACTAAAGGGAGAGTAACTCCTTCCTCTTTTCCGCCTTGATAATAGAAGAAAGAAATTCCTCTCTAAATTCCTTCTCAAAGTCAGCCCATAGAACCTCTGCCTCTATCCTCTCTCCGAGGTAGAGCGTCCTCCACTGTCGCACTTCACCTCTCAGTTGACTGACTGCTAGGGGAACCTAGTACTCCCTCGGAGCATGAATCAAGGTAAAAGTGATCTCTAGCTCTTCAATCCACCCTTTCGTCTCCATATCTGATGTACTACCCTCGTACTTCTTGAGGTTCTGCCGCTGGAAATAACAGAGAGGCTTCTACCACTGGCTATCTTCCTCCTCTCGGTCAATCCTTAGCTGATCAACCACCTGGATCTGCTGGGCCTCGGCCATCTGATCCACCCAGGGACGACGTCCAGGTGCCATATCTGTAAGGTAAACAGGGATCGCCTAAGCCCATGTAGTAAAGAAAAAACTCATGGTTTTATTATATCATTTTATTTTAATTTCTTTTTCAGAACACCCATATCAAGTAAAACATAATCATGATGATGCATGTACCTTCCCTAGGATCTCTACCCTGCAATCAATGTAATCTCACTTGGTCGTTCTGTAGGATCAGAGTCTTTGCATCGAATCACGGGGGGCCCTAAAACCCCATTTCCTAGTCGGTCTTCCTTGACCTTTGTCACACACCAAGATTAACCAACACTGTTTCCCTATAATCCCATACAATCCTCATTGTGCCTAACTCCAGACTCCATCCTATCTGTCAACTATCACCTCTGATACCATTCTGTCAGGACCGCCTCCCACCAACGATGCCCCTCCTAAGCTGGCAATGGTGAAAGGGAGATAATGACCCACGAGTCCTGCCTCTAGTAGGCCCCGGGATGGTGACTAGCACCAATGGTATGAGTTTTCACAAATATGGGAGGCATTACCCTTTTATTATTTTAAGATCGGGAAATAGGACAAGTCAACCACCAAAAAGGAAAAGAACAAGTGTATAGAAATAAACCCAAACCAAGCCCACATGCATGTTTAAACAATTTTATAACAAGTTGAAAGTACAAGAAAGCTCAAAGTACAATACCAAAAAGGGAAACAGGTACAAAAAACTACAACAACTCCAACTGTCTGAATAGTAGGGTCTCGCACGTCCCTGGTAGTCCTCCAAGAAACCTAAAAGTAAATGTAGGGTGAGAATACATGTATACTCAGTATGGAAACCTAAACCTCTCGTGCACAAGTGGGAGACATACTAATATCTTGTGATAACAATAGAAGAAACCTAGCAAGGAATTCTATCCACCCAACCTCACCAGCCACACTCACCAAAACACAATCACAATGGGTAGTAGTATATAAGAACAAGAGTATTGGGTACCCCACACCATTTCCTTTTAGTTAGCTGCTATTCCTAATGGAAAAAGTCCTGATGCTGCCACTCTATCCCCACCCGCACACACCTGGGCCTCACAATCACGTATCCCACCCACACACACCTGGGCCTCACCACCACGTATCCCGCCCGCACACACCTGGGCCTCACCACCACATATCCTGCCCGCACACACCTAGGACTCATCCCAATGATTCTTGGGAAATAGTAGAACCTACCTGAAGAGTCTTGTGCTAAAACCACCCCAATCAAAACCTACCTGAAGAGTCTTAGGTGTAAGGTCGCCTCAAGCCATCACAGACAATGGAAGAAGGAGAAGGAAAGAGCTAGTAACTAAGGGAAAACACCCTCTCCCATGAAATGGGACTGTTCGGTACTAAGTGCTCAACATGGGCGGGGTGTGATAAAACACAAAAGATACAGATATATATATATATATGTATACCAACCACATAGCCAACCTATGACTTCTAAACAGAGAAACTGAGCATGTTCCTCGGCACTGCTACTACGAAGCATGCATACAACAAATAACCCCAACCCCATTTAGGTTTTCATGTTTCAGATGAATTAGTTTATTTAGTTCTTTAACTACTGGGCAACTATCCACAACCAACCACATCGATCGTTCGTAAAACATATCTCTGCCATCCAAAAATCAAGTTATGAAAACACAAGCAACACAAACAAGTCCCTTCTTATTAACCAACCAAGCCCATTAATTATTAATCCCATTCCATTACCATGACCCACCATTCATTAACTCTTCAACATTTTATTTATTATTCACAACCCATAACCTGTTCACATTCAAACAAATTCCTACATCCCTTCTTCCAACCACCATAACCACAATCACACCAAACACGTACATCATTATTCCTTTAATACCATTTATCGTAGCCCCGCTACCAATCACCATCATAGCATTCACACCAACCCACAACCAAGTCACCCGTAGCCCCGCTGCTCACCCAATCCACAACAACCCATAAAACACCCCCATCACATGCCACATATCGAAACCAATACCCACATGTTCATTTTTCAATTTTGTTCAACCGGGGTGATCACACAAGGGTTCCATATTTTAACAGCCAAATTTATGTGATTAACCAAATTCCACATTCAACAAAGTTTCATTCACAAAAATGGTCTAGAAAGATAGGGAAACATTTAATTGCACAAACAAGGTCCCCCAACAACTGTGATTTTCAGTAGGCATAAGCCTATTCAATTCACAACATAATATCATAAGATATAAAAAGCAATGTAATAGTAATCACAAACTTCCCATCCTTGTAATATAAGCTAGTTATTATCTTCATTAAACCGATTCAACTATGTTTCATGAAACAAGAATAAACCCACCCCACATGATGCTCAAATTAGAGAGACGAAGGTAAAATCCCTACCTCAATAGGTTTCGATCGCAACGCTCCCCCGGATCAACCTGAGAAGACATCCGTCTGCATCTGTCTCTTCTGTCGGGTCATGGAAAAACCTACTTGGGTAGATTTCGGAAAGGAAAGGCCAAAGGAAAGACAATGGATCTAGGCTCGGATGTTCCGCCTCATCGTTACGCTCCCGTGGCCACTGACGGATTGTAAATCGGAGCTAGGATGAAGAAGTTATGGAAGGAAGAGCCTTCGAGTCTCTTGGGAGAACTCTGCTCAGAGGAAAGGGGAGGAGAGGGGTGATTTGAAAAGGAGGAGGGGACCCCTCCTTTTTTAGGTGAGAAAAGAAAAAGTACACTGCGTTTACTTTATGGTACACGGCGTGTACTCAGTTAATTCACATGGTCTCCACGCGGCTTCCAACACGGCTCTGCGGCCGTTGAATGGTCAACACACGGTTTAAGGGTAACACATACACGGGGAGGGACTACAAGGCGTGTAGTTTAGACACACGCCGTGTATCCATTTATTGCACACAGAAAGGACACGACTCCAACATGGCACACGACTGTTGGCTGGTAACATGTATGCGTGGAAGGACTACACGGCGTGTAGTACCGGACACACGGCATGTATCCATTTATTTCATACAGCAAAGACACGACCTTCAACATGGGGTATACCCATATAGGGGGGTACATGGCATGTACTCAAACTACATAGAATGTAGTGTCAAAATTCTGGAATGTGTTTGAAAAGTCCATATTACCCTCTAGAACACATTGTGGCCTTTTTTTTGACAAAGGAATGGGCCAGAGAGGTCCGCGCCATTATTTTTTCTAACATGCTTGATATGTTGTAGAAAATTTAGTCGTGTAGTTTTGTAAGTTTACATTTTCCATACTGTATTTCTATGCTTGTGGACCTACATAGGTCCATGGAAACATGATGTAGTAGAATATAAAGAGAATTGATCGACTAAGCTTCCTCAGAGAGTCTTTGAGTGCTTTAGACTATGTGGGGGATTGACCGAGTGATCTTCCACCGGGTGTCTTTGAAATATTTGGAACTTATTTAGACTATTAGGGGAATTGACATGAGTTCTTTCCTAGAGAGTCTATGGATGTCTGAGGCTACAAGGGGAATTAACCGAGTGATATTCCTCAGAGAGTACTTGAGCTTTGGGCTATAAGGGGAGTTGACTGCGAGTGCCTCCATAGAGAGTTCCTAACTACCTTATACTATAAGGGGAATTGAGTGTCAGTGCTACCATAGAGGGAATTTATATTCTAAACCATGTGGGTTAGGCCAAGTGTGCCACTAAGAGGGTGGCTTTTAATAGTTAGGTAGGACCATAGGGTATGGCTGTGAGTACTTCTCATAGGGTTACATGTTTTTGCTCAGCTGTTTGATTAGTTGTTGCTTGATGTTGAAACTGTGGATTGTTTACTACTGAGTACATTCCTATGTACTGCTTTCTATAATTTACCTACCATATATTCACTAACTATTAGGCACAGATCTTTGGGTGGTTTCCTACTAGGATTTAGTCTCACACTTTTTTTGGGTCATGCTTTTGTGCCCAAACAGATTATATTGTTGCAGGTATAGATAAGGGAAATCACCCTTCAACTTTGAGTACTTGACTTGCTGTGGAGTGGGAGAGCATGGGACCAATATTAGGCATGCGATGATGATGATATTTTTATCTTTTTATTTGGTACTTCGACTTAGTACAGTTTGTATTTCTAGCATTGTGACATGATTGTATACTTCCTACACATATGTATCATGTATCAATATATATATATATATATATATATATGTGTGTGTGTGTGTGTCTGTGTGCTCCAGTTTTTTATTATTTCAGTTTTCCAATGTTTTCTATTGTTGGATATTTAGTGCTTATATGGTTGTATGTATTTTTTTACATCCACTATGTACTCTGCCAATGAAGGCATAGATTCCACACTATCACACCCAATTCCCTCACTGCTAGTCAACAACCTATGGCGTTCGGGGAAATGCGTTTGAGGCCATGTGACCAACCTGGTACGGGGTGCCTCTGGGGGGCATTCGGAACTGGGACGTTACAAAGTGGTATCAAAGGGAGGTTTTCCTCCTCACTTAATTCATTGAACCTTTTTACAGTGATATAAAGGAATAGGTACTAATTAATAAGACATTCTCAAGAGTCGCTAACTTGTGAAATGGGAAAATCCATCCTACCTCATTTATTTCAATTTTATGGTTTTTCAAGTTTACAGTTGATTTTATTTCACCGTGAGTGATTCACATGATTTGTGCTGTTATTGTTGATGTTATTGAGGTTCTATTTCTGTCGAAACCTGATGATATGAGGCTATTCCATCTCATGCAATGTATAGTCACTTGTTAGAAATAACATGTAACGCATTATTTCCATGAAATTTAGGGTTCAATTGCAAATTCATGTTGTTGTGATAGATAGTGTGTTGAATATTCATGATTTTATGATAGATACCTTTATAGAAATACTTGTTGTATGATAAGGTATTGTTTCTGTATGGTTTTGTTTAAATGAATGACAAAATTTTGGTCCTGAGGTGTTATCATCCCTCATAGACAAGAATTTGGTGGATCATTGCCTTTTTTCCTTATTATAACAGGTGTAAGATGACAAAATTTGATTCGAGGGTAGTATGGGAACCCAAAGATAAGAATTTGGAACCTTGATTTTCGTTTCAGTGTTTTCTAGGCTCTGGAGTTGTTTCCGAGGATTACTGTCTGGTAAAACCCAGAATACAGGTCGTATAGTTTTGACTACACACCATGTGTTCTTCTGTTCAGGAAGAAAGAATTTTTCTTAAATGCATGCCGTGTACTTTATATTCATGTCGTGTAGTCTCTAACCGTGTGATAGGCCTTGTGGGAAGAGACACATGATGGGGAATGTCTGGTGGGAACATGCCATGTACCATTTGAGGAATCTGTGTAGCGTTGATCCATTGTATGCCAGTGTAACTAACACAATGGATAGATAAACCAAAAGTTATACACGCTCTGTCCGTATAGAACATGTCATTTAGTCTGACAGAGGTACCAGTTCATGTCTCTAAGAACACGGGTTGGTGTTATCCTTTCAAAAACACGCCGTGTCCATCTGGAACACGCCTTGTAGGGTGATCCATGTGTCAGACCATGTCACAAACAACACAGTCCAGGTGAAACTAGTAAATTACACACCATGTCTACCTTGAACACGCCTTGTGGGCTTGTCTTAGGAGAGCAGTGTGGATTAACCATGTAGAAGGACTCAGGTAGGGGAAGAGTATTTAAGTACACAATGTGCGTTAAGACAACATGAAATTTTTTTGGGGTGTTACAAGACAATTTTGGGAAGGAGTACACACCCATGTAAATGACATAAAAGAACACACCATGTAGGAATTGAACATGCCATGTAGTTATGTTTTGTAAAACATGAATGATTTATTTCTCCTGTTCCCTTTTTATGCTTCTAGTTTTGTGTCCTTGATAAGCTATTTATAAGGTGTGAACTTGACCTTGCAGAGTCCTACCACTGATACATCCTTTGGTTGTATGCCAGTTTCCAGGTGATGATCAGACACGGGACATGGTTGATTAGGGACTCCCTGTGGATCCTCCAATCGTGTCAACCTTGGCACCAGCCGTTGTACCTAACATAGGTGATGATGTATAGTTCAAGGATGGATTTTTGAGGATAATGCAGACCTTTCAAGGAGCACAACCTCTTTCCCCATTGAAGGAAGATTTGATGTGGGTCTTTTAGCAGCATAATCCTCCCACTTTCTTAGGGATGGAGGACCCCAGGCTGCAGAGTCATGGCTAGAATCCATGCTGATGATCTTCGAGCATCTGGAGATACCTACAGAGAAGAGGGTGAAACTCACTACCTATATGATTCGAGACTCCTCCAAGAGGTGTTGGGATGTGATCTCGCAGGTGGGAAGCCATTAGAATATGGATTGGGATGAGTTTCAACATATATTCTATAATTTCTTCTATCTGGAGGCCTTGAGGGCTGATTGAGCCTGAGAGTTCATGACTCTGGAGCAGAGTACTCTTTCTGTTATGGAGTATTCCTCTTGCTTCACCGAGCTGCATTGTTTCACGCCTATTCCAGGAGGTGATGAGATGTTCCTTGCACGAATGTTTGAGGATAGTCTGAGGCATGAAATTTTTTCTTAGGTGAACATCATAAGGATTACTTCGATACCATATATTATCAACCAGGCACTAATTATGAAGTGTAATTTGAGGGAATCTAGAGCTATGAACCAGGGCGGTTTTGCATCCAGAGTTAGTGTTCCGCCAACTGATAGTAGGAAGTGCCGCTGGGATATTGCACAAGGAGATTAGAGTAGGCAAGATGCATCTTCTGGTTGCCAGGATTTATGCTACTAGTGCGGGAGGAGGGGGCGTACGAGGCAGCATGGCTCGAGAGACCCAGTGGATTGATAATCAAGCGGAAACATGGGTCATCTTTAGCGCTTCTGCGAGGTCATCTCACCAGTAGCTTGTGACATGGGTTCTTCTATGACTCTAATTTCAAGAGTATCACCAATAGTTTCTCCGCATCCATGGAACTTGAGTTCTTCCGTCCATTTGGGCCAAGGGGGAGGTTGTGGACGGGGTTTCCAGTTACCTACTTTTCAGCAACAATAGGTTGGATCAAATCAGAGTGGTCAGGAAGGGTCATAGGACTGTGGTGCAGGCAAGACTTTTTCAATGGAGAAGACCCATCAAGAGTAGGATCCAGACCTTCTACAGTTCGAGGTAAGATCTTAGTTGCCTCTATTTTAGCTTCTTCTCTTTTCAATACAAGGGATTCCCATAGATTTATATCAGTTTCTATTGTGGAATTCTTGGGGTTATGAATCATTTATTTTAATGATATCATTACACTAGAAACTCTATTCGGGACTAGGATGGTGAGTGCACATTAGTGTATGGAGTGCCCTCTAAATGTTAGTATGTGTCACTTTTTACAAGACCTCTATGTCCTTGAGATGACATGCTAGGATATTATTCTAGGAACGGACTAGCTAGTTCCCTTCTAGGAAGTCCTCGACTGTTATCACCACAGGGTGAGATTCACATCACCATAGGGTGTATCCTTTCACCAAAAGGGAGAGTGGGATGTCCAGGCAAGCAGAGCGGGTCCAAAGCATCTTCGGTTAGGAGGAGTTACATCCCATATTGCTATATTATATCTAGATGATCAGGGTAATTCTCAGTTATACTTTCCCCTAATGGTCGATCATTTCATAGACATCTTTCATGAGGACTTTTTAGGTTTGCCTCCAGAGAGAGAGGTGGAATTTTCTATTGAGAATGTTCCAGGAGTGGCACCAGGGTCCATTTTTCCTTATAGAATGGCTACACCAGAGTTGCAAGAGCTCAAGAAACAGTTGGAGGAGTTGTAGGCAAAGGGTTTCATCTGACCTAGTACTTCTCCTTTTGGTTCTCCTGTCTTGTTTGCAATGATGGTAGATGAAAACCTAAGGCTTTGTGTGGATTATCGGAAGTTGAACCAGTTGATGGTCAAGAACCGATATCCTTTACCAAGGATTGATGATCTATTTGATCAGATTTGAGGAGACTAGGTGTTATATGAAGATTTAATTCAGGTACAATTATCATTAGTTTCACGTTAAACCATATGATATACCTCTCACAACCTTCCGGAGTAGGTATGGTCTCTATGAGTATATGGTTATGTCGTTCAGTCTCACTAAAGAGCCAACAGTTTCGATGGAACTGATGAACTGAGTGTTCCATCCATAGATTGATTCTTTTCTGGTGGTCTTCATCGATGATATCTTGGTGTACTCACACACTCTTCACGACCATGATACCCATCATGAGATAGTTTTTAGTACAATGATAGAGCATCTCTTATATGGTAAGCTATCAAAATGGCACTTTTAGATGGATTAAATTTCCTACATAGGTCATGTGATCTCAGAGACAATAGTATTAGTCGACCCCGTGAAAGTGAGAGAAGTAGTATCCTGGGAGAATCCGAAGAACATCTTTGAGGTATGGAGTTTTCTGATGTTGGACATATACTACATACACTTCATATATGACTTTTCACGCTTATCAGCACCACAGACAGGTCTGAATAAGAAGGGTGAAAAGTTCTTGTCGTCAGATTCTTGTGAGTCAGATTTCCAGAAGCAGATGGGGAGGTTGACATCATTACTTATACAAGTGTTTCCAGAGCCAGGAAAGAGCTATACTATTTACTATGAAGCTTCATGTATCAGGATGGAAGCTATTATTATTCAGGGAGATAAAGTTATTGTGTATGGGTCTTGTCAATTGAGGGTACAATAAAGGAATTACCCAACACATGATATCGAGTTGGCTGTCATTGTTCATGCCTCACGTTGTTGGAGACATTATGTTCTCGGAGAGAATTTTGTGGTTTTCACTGACCACAAGAGCCTCGTGTACGTCTTCAACTAGAGTGATCTAAATTTGAGATAGTGAAGGTGGGTTGAGTACCTTTAGTCCTTCGATTTTGAGATTTCCAATACTCCTGTGAAAGGCCACGCTATGGCTGATGCACCGAGTAGGAGGACATAGATATATGTAGTTCAGGAGGCCAACAGTGTGTGGTAGCTTAAGGCTCTATTCTCTGAAATTCATTTGAAGGTTCATGAAAGATAGGGGCAAGAATGTTTTGTCTTCTGTAGCTATTACATCTACTCTTCTTGATCGAGTTCGAATGAGGTAGCTATCACATTATGAAGGCCTTGTCCCAAGCAAGAATGTGTCAGGATAGGACCATATTCCTAGATGAAACATAGGGGAGGAAGATATCATGCGTTGGTTGGGGTGCGTATTGGTATCATAAGACATGCCCGAGGAGATGATACGGGACTTTCATTCCTTAGTTTTGTCAGTTCATCCTGGTGTCACCAAGACGTATCGTTACCTACACCGTTAGTATTGGTGGCCAGGTATGAAGAAGGACATTGCTGGTTTCGTCATGAGGTGTTCCACATGTCAGCAGTTTAAGGTAGATCATCAAAGACTATCTGGGCTTTTACTGCAGTTACCCATTCCTGAGTGGAAGTGTAATGATGTCGCGATGGATTTTGTGATAGTTTTACCGAGGTCAACTTGAGGAAATGATGCATTATGGGTTCTCATTGACAAACTCACTAAGGTTAATCACTTATTTCTGATCAAGGAGACCTTCAGTGTTGATGATTTGGGACAGTTTTACATTTGTGAGATTGTACGTCTGAATAGAGATCCACAATCCACTGTTTCAGACATGGATGCTCATTTTACTTCTCGGGTCTTGTAGGGGATACATAAGACTTTGGGTACACATGTACTTTTGAGTATAGCTTACCATCTCCTGACAGATGGCCAGTCTGAGCATAGAATTCACGTGCTTGAGGTCATGCTACGGGAATGCATTATGGATTTTGGAGGTTCATCGGAGAAGAATATACCTCTTGTGGAGTTTTCTTAAAACAATAGTTTTCAAGAAACTATTCATATGGAACCGTTTGAGTCTTTTTATAGTAGGCCATGCAGATCACCATTATGTTTTCTATCGGAAAGAGAGGTAGATTTATTGGCACCTCATCTTCTCCAGGAGAAAATAGATATGAGAGAAATTATTTGGAAGAGGATGGCTACTGTACAGTCCTGATATAAGTCTTATGCTGATCAGCAGAGATGACCTCTGGAGTTCGAGGTTTGGTATCTGGTTTTCCTGCGTATCACACCGAGGTTGGGACACCGGAGGATTAAGAGACATAGTAAGATTTTGTCGAGATACGTTGGGATGTTCGAGTTGTTAGAGTGATTTGGGCCGGTTGCCTATCAGATGCAGTTATATCAGAGGTACTGGGATATGCATAATGTTTTTCACATTTCTCATCTCTGACGTTACCTTTCAGACTCTTCAGATGTCTGTCAACCTAAGTAGCTTGAGCTCAAAGTGGATTCGTTGTTCGAGGAGCATCCTATCTAGATTGTTAATCACAATAAAAAGGTTTTACGTGGCCGTTCTGTTCCTCTGGTACGAGTGCTATGGCAGCACGGGCGAGTATAGGATGAGACTTAGGAATGGGAGACTGATGTATGAGCACATTGGATGGAACTGTCCGGGGTTTCTTCTCCTACGCTGCGCTATGGAAATTATGGATCAAATTTATTTAAGGGGGGATGTTTGTAAGAACCCAGAACTTTTTTTATGTTTGTTTTTCCTTTTCTCCTAATTTATGAGAAAAAGAGGAAATTATGGAAATTTTCTAAGCACACGACGTCTTCTTTATGGGTAAACGCCGGGTACATCTTTATCGTAGAAGGACATGTACTGGCCGTGTAGTAGCCACACACGCAACCATGTGGGAGTGACTTGGAAGCCGCATAAAGTGGAGTAAAAAAATGGTGAATACAAACCGTTTAAATCATAATTAGATGTCTTGTACTTTATTTTTCTCATTAAATTTACTGGGGTCGCGTCTAATCGCTAGAACTCTCTTGTTTTTGGTCTCAATCGACAGGAGCTCCGTATGGAGGTAGATCTTCGACGAAGCCCCAAGTGAGCATCCATCCTCCGAATCGAACTCTGTCAATTGCATTGGAATCACAATGGCGTGTTCTTCATTGTCCTCGATCCTCGTTTCAGGTTTCTTCTTCGTTCCCATGTTACAATAGGTTTAATGTTTTGGACATTTTTTTTGATCTTCGGTGTTCTATTGTGAATCAAGATTCATGGTTCAAATATAAAGATATCCTAATGACATGGTATGTGGTTTGTCCCTTTCTATTCAATGTCATTGAGTATTATGTGTAAATTCCACCAATATCATTGTACGAGGTATTGCGTGTTTACTGTTTTACCCCTATTGTTTTCCTACAATGCTTGTATTCTTATGTAGTGGTTATTTGGACATGAACTATATTTATTTCTATGCTTTGGATGTATTACCCATGAATGTTCTATTTATGACAGTTTGGTCCTGCTTGGACTTAGGCTGCCTTTCCTATTTTCCTTGCCTATTTCTGTTAGATGGAGAGTTTGTTTTTGTGACATGCTTGATATGTTGTAGACTATTTAGCCAAGTAGTTCTGTAGGTCTACTTTGGTCATATTTTATTGTTATTCTTGTTGACCTACATAGAGCCATGAGATCCTGGTGTAGTAGAATATAAGGGGAATTGATAGAGTAAGCTTCCTAAGAGGGTCTTTGAGCACTTTTGGCTATAAGGGGGATTGACTGAGTGGGATTCCTCATAGATTCTTTGAATTATCATGAACTACTTTAGACAGTAAATAGAATTGACGGAGAGTGATTTCCTGGAGAATCTATGAATGACCTAAGGTATAAGGGGAATTGACCGAGTGAGTTTTCTTAGAGAGTCTATGACCTTAGGGCTATAAGGGGAATTGATTGTGAGTGCTTACTTAGAGAGTTCCTGAATACCTTAGAATATAATGGAAATTGACTATGAGTGCTTCCTGAGAGAGTATTTATATACTAAACCACAGGGGTTAGGATGAGTGTACTACCCAGAGGGTGTCTTGTACTTGTTAGGTAGGACTAGAGGGGATTTTTGTGAGTAATTCCTAGAGGGATACCTTTTTCTGCTTTGCAGTTTTATTAGTTGTTTCTTGATGTTGAAACTATGGATTGTTTACTAATGAGTACTTTCCTGCTTACTGCATTCTATACTTTACCTACCATATATTCAATAACTGTTGGAAATAGATATTTGGGTTATTGCCTAATGGGATTTAGTCTAACACCCTTTAGGGAAATGCTTTTGGGTCCAAACAGATTATATTGTTTCATGTATTGATGAGGGAAATCTCCCTTCAACTTCAGGTACTTGACTTGCTGTGGAGTTGGAGAGGATGGGACCAAGCATAGGCTTGCGACGCTGAGGAGCTATTTATCATTTTTTTTACATTGGTTTAGTACTGTTTGTATTTATAGTATTGTGACTTGTTTTGATACTACCTACACATATCTATCATGCATCATTTTACATATATGTTTGTGATCCAGTTTTTTATTATTCTAGTCTTATACTGTTTACTATTGTTGGATATTTACTACTTTTTTTATTGTATATATTTTTTAATTCCTCTGTGTACTCTTCCAATGAGGGAATATTTTCCCCACTATCACACCCAAGGCCCTTGATGCTAATCAGCAGACTCTGGCATTCGAGAAAATTCTCTTGAGGCCATGTGACCAAACTGGTACGGGGCGCCTCTGGGAGGCTTCCGGAACTAGGATGTTACACATGACCATATTGGTATTGGTGTAGAAAGGTTACTTCTATCCTTATATTGTATAAAATTTCATGTCAATCTTGAAGTATGATGATAAAAAAGAGACCTTTATATTTTAGAAAGTTATATATTATAGCTATAAATGTTATACCTTGTGGTATGTCTATATTTTTATTTCATTATTTATTAATTTTATCAGTCTCTTTTGTGGATGAATTCATTTCATTTTATGATTAGTTGATATGGGAAAGACCTGACAACCATCTAGGTACATCATCTATAGAACCTATAAGGGCCTATATTAGGATTAGTGCACATTCTATTGTATATGAAATGGAAGTGAAAAAGGAACCTAAGAATGGGTTATTATTTTTTAAGTGTAATATATCGTGATAATGTAATTTTTAAAACATGGATAGTGGTATAGTTTGATATGTGAGAGCTTTCCATGACCCTTTATTTGGGAATTTTCACATTTGGGAATTTAATATTGGGTTTTTATATGAAGATTGATTGTCACATTGTATATATAACTATTTTTTTTTAATTTTAAACATGTTTCATATAATAAAATAAAATATTTTTACTTTAATAGTTAATTACTTGTGTGACTATGATATATTATTTATTATTTATTATTTATTATTATTTTATTCCACATTCTTCTATTGGTCCTGGTTTACACAACATAGTAGCTAAGACCATTTTCGGTTCCTATTTAGTGTAAAAATGAAATTCTATAACTTAATTATATTTGGAAAACCATCACCTAAATATATCTATCACTACCCCTGGTGTTCATGGAAAACTCTAACAATGAGTATGTTCCATTGAGGTGTTTTAGTGACCTAATAAAATAATGTTCGGTTGATTTAGAATAATTTTTTACATGGAATATGTTGATAAACCACTCCATAGGTATCCAATAATAATTTGGACTATCGAAAGTTTGTAACCAACAAACTAAATTTAATGAATATTGTAATGACTAATATATTCCATATTTTTTGAAAATGTAATGGCTAATTTTATTTTTAATCGATGTATAATAAATAGTTTGTTTAAACAAAATATATCCTTGTGGTCACTATATAAATTTTAAAAATGAAAACGATTCATTGATATGAATTAGGAGATGTTTCAAATTTTATTAATTACATGAAGTGTTACTCTAATAGTCAAATTACTCTGAAATACAAGGAACTAAAAAGAGATAATAGAATTTCGAAAATGATTAATTTATTATTTACAATTGTAACTATATTGGGATTTATGTTCTTCTTTTATTCCACAATATATATACAACATGTTTGTCTTATAATGAATGTGTCCTCATTCCTTGTGTTATGAGGCTCCACTAATAGTTATTTAATTTCAATCTTTTTATAATATATATATATTTATACGTATGGATTTAATTTCAAAATTTAAATTTTATCTACTTAAGTCCTACATGTTTGTGAGATTATATCTTTGGAATTGGTATTTTACATTATTTTCGAAATAAGTATTCTTAATATTAATTTTAGTAATTTTTAACACATTTGGGAATTTTACCTCTCTTTGATGATTCAAAGGTAACTTGTAATAGATAATGTTGAACTAAAAATATTTTAAATATTAGTGTATGAAGTTATATCACATTATTTAAAACATTTAAATAAATTGAAAATAATAATATATTTGGAAATAAATTAGGAGGAAAACTAAATTGTATCCACATTTTTAGAAGGATCATATTTTATATTTTATATGAAACAATTATTTCATATAAATGTTTTTTAAAAAATATAATTACATAGATATTTTTTGGAAAAAATGGATCTTTCTATGAGATAGCATCTTGGGGTGAATTAGGGCTCAAATACATATTTCCAATTAAATCAATTTATTCTCCAACACTCCATCAACTAAAATTTACAGGGATTCATGATTATTTGGGTAATATTAATGAAATTATTATGATAATTATTTGATTTAGATTACTTTATTATTTTTATAGTCATATTTATCAAAATTTTATTTAAAAAAAATAAAGTCCTTCTAAGATAATGAAACTCATACATACAAGGAATATTTCTTTGGTTTACCCACCCAGGATATGTCAATGGAATATATAATGAAAATTTGTTGATGTAGCAATCTAAAAACACATTCATTTTCAAGTTATTATTTTTAGATGGAATTTTAATTTTTGATTCATGGATGTTTTCATTTTAAAAATTAAGATTTAGATAAAAAAATTATGATATAGAATAAAAAAATTATATCGTTTTTGGTATTGGTTAAATTTGAATAATTGTAATAAGGTCTATGGAGATCGGTTGAAAATTTTAGTCTAGGATAGCTAAAATTATGCACCTTTTATAGGCCACATTGTGATTCTATGGTCCCCTAGTTGAAACATACTATAAATGGTCGATTATTCCTGGGTCAAGGGATTTATATTGTATTTATTTTTTAGATTTGGAAAATATAACAGACATATATGTAGTAGTTTCACATTTAAGGGAGTTTTCATTCCCTGACGAAGAATCATATGAAGAGAATATGGAATCATGCATAGTGGTCATGGTGTAATATAGAAGATAACACCATAATAAAGGCATGTAAGGGGATGAACCATCCTTCTAATGGTTTCATGATGCGATAGGTGTGTGGAACATTAGGTTTTTATATAGAGGAAAAAGGGACTCGGGTAGTGCCTCTTCTCAAGGGGTGATCATTTCATGACACCTGCAACTATTTTGAAATCCTAATGTTCACATCATATCTGTTTTATTTTTTTTCAATATATAATATTAATTCCATCATTTTATTCTAGTTTATTTGTGTTATTGAAGAACTAGTTCATCCAAATACCTAATTATCATCTAGATCTTCCTCTACAATTATCTTTAAATTCCCCTATAAAGGTAGGTAATTATTTACATATTTTGCAGATATTTAATACACATTCACCTTTAATTATATGTTTTTTTATTCCCTATCAGTTGACTCTCATTTCAATGTGACTCAGATCTAGATTTTATGATGATTCTATTAAGGAATAGTGGGATTCACGGAGCATGATGGGTGGTTTTAATATATGTATATAGAAAACATCCAATGAGGATGATCTGAAAAGTCGGTGCATTGTTTCATTGAAGGTACATCACGTTGTGAGTTTTTTGAGAAATTCTATCTTATTGTCCATTGAATCAGGAAATTAAATTTTGTCTTTTTTTTCTCTGGCCTGTTTAGTGGTTTATTATGAGGGTGGATCACACCACCATTCTTGATGATTATATGATAGGATATTTTTTAATAAGGAATTATAATTATTAACTCTTTAATTAAACTAATTAAATGATTTTCATTTGTTAAATTAATTTTTTTTCATTGTTCTAACCTTTGATATGTTCCCAAGGGGTTGTATAAGGTTTGGATGAAGTTGGGTGTGAGTTACAAGCTATGATAAAATGGAAATGTATTCATATAATATAGGTGTTATTTAAATATGTCCCTATGTTAAAAATATTTTATTTTATTAGAATGTGATATATGGTAACACCATAGTGGGTGATTTACCATATATTTAAATAAATTTTATAATTAAAATGAAATTCCAATAAATGAAACAAAATGTCACGGGCCATGATAGATCATTGGACATTAATTAATTCGTTAGCTATAGATGAAAAAGGATATGATTATAATTAGTATAAATGTGATATAAGGACCCTATAGTGGTATAAATAAACTAAATGAGGTTTAGTGGACCTACTGGATTGTGAAAACAGTAAATACCAATGGTAGGAGCATGTTAGAATATGAGGATTATTTTTGGTAGGCCATGTTTGGACCCATAAAATCTTTATAGCCATCCATCCAATTGAGATGAGCTTAGTATGCTTTTTCCACCACTATGAATATATGAGTACATTGGTGGATATAACCAATGTATACTATGAATAGGTTTGATGAATGAGGACCAACAATGGAAAATTTATCAGTAGGGATGAACATTATTATATCCCTATAGAGTAGTTCCTATACAAATTAACCTATGAGGCCAGTGATCATGTTGGATGATTATGTGGATGTTGCGGTACTATATGCATTTAAATTAATGGGAATGGTTTCTTTATTAGAATATTTTGGAAGAACCATTTTACTGTTTTAGGATTGTGATGTGGAATAGGGGAACCTAGTGGGTCCCCTCATATTATATTGACCCTATATAGGTGTCATTTCTGTTGGTAGGGAGTGGTGATTTAAGGTTTATAATCTGAAAATGAATCAATGAGGTGAGGATGGTATGATTTTAGTGTTATGATTATGTTTTTACATGTTAGGGGATCCTTCATAAACTAATAATGGTTTTATAGGGGATAATCCATGTTATTAAATGTTTATTTTATAATGTGGGTAATATAATAAGTTATTTATTATTAGTATCATGTGGATTATTACCCTATATTTATTCAAATGACCCGGTGGATGTTGGGTCTCATGGTTTAAGATATTTTGTTAGGATAACGCTTACTCCTACTATTTCTGGATTCTATTATGTGGATACTAGGCCAATCTATTTATTTTATTTTGTAAAGTATATGTTACCCCCCCTATTTAGTGATATTATTTGCTAGATACTCTCCCCATCTATTTATGTGATTTTACTAGGTTGATGCTGGTCCATGAAATTTTCTGATACGTCAAATGGATACTATTCCCAAACTACCTATGTCATTGTAAGGGTTGGAAATTTACCATTTGATTGTATTAGATACATTGATGTAAATTGTTTAACCGGCAATTTTTTGATACATCTCTATTGATACTATATGTAAAACATATTCCACAAGACGATGTAAGTGGGTCTCATTTTCTATGAGTTATCGATTAAAATCATGATATTATATAGTATTACATGTATCCCCATAAGATATGTTACATGTTAAAATACACTCACACATAACTCATTGGAAATATAGTGGATGTTTGGGGTCATTTAATAACCAAAGGATCGATGGAGATATGTTGTTATATATCCAAAAATATTTAATTAGTTTACTAATAAAATATCACATGTATAAAAATTATATAATGGCCATGATTTAGTCCCTGTTCGGGGTTCCCTAGTGATATGTAGTCACATCGTATTCCTAAACCCATAACCCGTGGGTACCTATTAAGACTTTATTAATCATATTCTCATTTTGGGATAATTGCCATAGATTCATGATTAATTAGAATAACATGGTTGGTGCCTCATATTTTATTCCCATATTTTATTATAGATTGGATCATCCCCAATGTAATCTAGTTTGATTTCATAACTCTTTTATTATTCTTTGAAAATTTGTTTTTATATCATGATTTCTATTTAATGCATTCTTGTACATGAATTATTTATGTTGAATTTTTATTTGATTATTTCATATTTTTTACTCAAATATACTGTCATTGTATTCCTATAATAAATCCTTAGACCATGTCTTCTAGTCGGTAGGCTTTGGAATATAGAAATGCAAGCCTTAGGACATATTGGAACTTAATTACGGACATCAATATATGGTCTATATTATAGGAATGCCTAAAATAGCATAAAAATATTTTTTTTCTATTTAGAGACATATTATAGAAGTGATATAGGATTGTGTAATATCTTATGATAGTATTCATATTTCAATTTCTCAAACACCCTTTTTAAAAGAAATAAATGTTACATTGCATATGCGACTATTATTATTTGTTTTCTCTTTTATATTTATTTTATTATAGCTCGTGTGACACACTTGGAACAATATATTTATTATTAATGTTCTTTATCTTTTTCAATAAGAAATAGGGTGGTGAACATGAATAATTCTTGTCTTGTTGTACTCTCATGACATATGAATTCTGGTGTGTGATTGATATTAATGAAGAAACATTTTTCAACTATTTATTGTATCAAAAAAGAATTTTTTGAATTTTCTTAAATAACTCATAGGAGAAATTGTACTCATTTGACCAATATTAATTTTATTTTTTCTGATTTTTCTTGAGGATTCTATAGAGGATTCCTCCTTGAAGAATACTATGTATTATGACTTTTAGGAAGCATTTATTTTTCTCTTAGTTGGTCAACACATGGACATGGTTCATTGGAATGTGTTTGGAAAGTGATTATGTTATACTATGTAATATTTCAAAAACAACTTATATGATGGATTCAAGTATATGTTATTAATGGAATTTTACAAAACCAACCCTTATTACTATGATATACTTGACACATATTTTCATCAATTAATTCTAGTATATAATGGTGGATGATATAATGGTCCTTGAGGGGTTAGTATCATATACAGATTCTTAGTTTGCATAAGTTCCTGTGTAAGTTAATAATGTGGAATGTGATACTAGATATGTATATTTGAGAACCCAATAATATTTATTGGAATGTGAGTTTTTTGTTGTGATTTTAAAGGGGTCTAGAGATGTTTCTTCATCAGACATGGATTACATGAGTCATGCTTATTGGCTTGGTGGGAGAGACTATACCTTGGGATACATTTCAATATAATTTCTAGAAGACTGTAATTATTTAGTACTATTTAATTTTCATTCATACTATCATTTGTTATATGCCTGAGGGAAACTTGATACAGAGGTAATCCTAGGATTCCAAATTCCGTAGAGAGGGTAGTCAAGTATAGATGTGTTCATTTTGAGATTGGTTCACAAGAGATTCTACTGAGAAATTTTTTAATCATATAGATTTAGTGGAAATATTTTATTATCATAAATTCATGTTCTTTTATAGTGATTTATAATTTTAAATGGAAGAATATATTCAACACTAGAACCTATTTATTTTGGGTGTTGTTTTTGATGAGGTAGAGGATCACAATCATAGATGATCATATATATTATTGATAGATTGTGTGTAGACACTAATAATTTAATAATTATTTTTAGTTGGAGGGTGATGGTCTAATAGGCCTTTAAATGTGTGAGATGTCAACATTGAGGGAAAGAATAAAATATGGTCTTATTGATTATTATAATTTGAATTTATGTGATGCATTATTATTAGTACAAGTACATGATCCAATGATAATTGAGATGGTACTAGATATGATTTTTGTTAGATAATATGTATGGTTGTATATTAGATGTATTCACTACTTGGTATCTTTCATTTTCGTAACATGTGACACGAATTTCCATTATAAATCATGGATTGTGTGATGGCATAAAAAGGCTTATAATTAATTTATAATTTTTTCAATCATAATCTCAAATGAACCTTATGATTTATTCCAATGATTGAGGAAATAAGAATAATGGGATCATGATTAGTTTTATATGATTAGGTGATATTTACGAATACAACTTTTAATATTTAATGATATTTAGGTTTTGAACACCACATATATGCAGTTTCCTTTAAATTCATTATGTAGTGAGAAGTCATGTCCCTGATGAAGACTCATGGATTTAGTGAATGAGTTATTAGCATAGATTATAAAGAGTTTTGATGACGTTAGAAATGAGCCAATTTTTTAGGGTTTACATCAGATATGGATCGAGGGGTCAGGGTATAGTAAACACCATGTGTGTTCTATGAAAATTATTATGTAGAATTAAATTATTGGATCATTTTGAGGTTACACTATAGGATTGGTAGCATTATGAGAGATGAATATAAAATTAATAGATATTCTATAATGGGTAGCATTATTGTTTCATATTGGTTCTCAGGTATAAAAAGGCAGACACATTTAGAAGTTAAATTTTTTAATGCATACATCGTGGGCCCAAAAAATAGTAGTCTGGTTCAATAGAGTGATATGGGGACATACATTCTGAAGGGGTTGTCTTATTTGATGATTATGGATTAAAAAAATGTTATTTGGGGAATGGTAATGATGAGACCTTCAATTGATAGTTAATGTATAACATTGATATTGGAGTTCAATTAAATCCAATTTGGTTTGGTTCCTCTGGTAAAACCAGATTTTTTTTATTTTATATTATATCAGAAAGAGTATGGGTTATTGAATTTAGACCATGATTTGTTGTTATGATCTAAGTGAGATTTAGATAATTGTTTCATCATTCATTATTGGTTGATTTTTATTGAAGAATTGATTTTTCAATTCATTAAAAATTAAATTACATTAATAGATGTGTTTAAACAATAAAGTGATTATTCACATGATAATGTCTTGCGTCCAAGGATTATGATATCTTGATCAGTTGATGAAATATCATTTTCGTGGGTGTAGTCGACAATTTGAAAGAATGATCAACCCGAGAAGAAAAAACTGGTGTTATATGTGAGATTAGGTGTATGGAGACATGAACTACATTGAGGGGGACAACAGATAGATGGTATTGTGTTATAGTAGGATATTATATTTGTGGGGATAGTTAGGATTTTGAATCTACCCTAATTATTGGAGTCTTATTGATGGTAACATTATATGTATAGTGAAAAATTGATTTATGGAATCATTGTCTCTTAGAATAGAAGGGTTCTATTATGAACCATATCAGTTTGGAAGATAGGGACAAGATGTGCCTCTGTTATTGATGAAAATTTCTCTATAACGTTTTGATTTTTATAGATATAGTATATTTTAAATTAAGTGATAGAACACGATGAGTTAATCATGAATTAGTGACAGGGATATGATATATTTTTTGGTTAAGGTATACTGCAGAATCATATTGCAGATAGTTATATGGTGTGAGGTTTTAAAACCCCATGCATTTATAGGTTATTATTTTATGAAGGAAATTGATATTCATATTCAGGAGTATAGGTTTTTTTAGTAATTGAGATTTAGATCTGAATTCAGAGTGATGTAACATATCAAGGATCTTTTTTTTGACAAGGGTGGATGTTGGGAGGTGGAAGTTGAACTCAGTTGAGTGCAAGGGAAGGGATGAGAGAGTTTTATAAAACTTTATACATTTATTATGTAATTACACAAAATATATAGTCACACAATGGTTATATTAATGAGGGATAAGAAGCAAAAATGGTAATTTCTTCACAACACAGTGAATTTTGTAGATTTTAAAAAGGTAAATGACTTATACATTGTCATTATTTCACTACGATAGGTGTCACAAAATGAAAATTACTCTTACTAATAGATTTAGGGATCTTTAATATATTCTATTATGTGATTATGGTGATCAACTATAAATTGTGACTTGTAGAGGTATGCCCCCTTGGTTATTAGTGTAATACCGTGAGAACCATAGCGCCATGGTGGCTACACCAGAAATGCAATGAGGGAATCAGGTCCCCCCCCCCTTGTTGAGGGGTGTGCAAACCATGAACCCTACAGTCGTATTGTGACCGATTATTGGGTGTTTTCATAGGCTAGGTTAGTTATGTTTTTAATCAGTGTATTATTGATTTTTTACTAATTAGTGGTGTTGGGATTGGATATTATTGATCATCTCTAACCATACACATTTCACATTCAATTCCACAATATAAGACACTATTAATGTATTTTTTATAAATATTTATGATATGGTCATCCTATATTATCCCACTTTTTTTCTACATTAATATACTAAGATTTTAGTGTGATCTAGAGAGAGTTTGAACGAAAATTCCACCATAGCATGGTGGAATCCGGGGAGGATGTTGGGGTTCAAATTCACAACAATATAAGACGTCTATATGTGATGATCCCATAGTCTGTAATCCCATTTTCAATGATTTATAGAAATATATTAGTTTTTCTAGTGTTTTTATGTAAATTATGTTAAAATAATTGCCTAATAAATATATAAAATTAATTATTTCATGTTTTATAGGTTCATATTTATTTATAGTGTGGAAGACACCCCATTTTCTAAGGAATCACAGGTTATTCTTTTTTGGTGAGATTTTATTTATTATTCCTATTTTAATTTAATTAAATTGTTACCATAATTTTTTATAATTATTTTTCCTAGGAATTGTGGGAAGTTATATGTTATTAGGTGTGGTATGAGACTTTGAAATGCCTGGGATAGAGTAAAAATGATATGATAAAAATGAAATGGCTTCTTATTTGGTAGGTTCTGTATAAGCATTTCACTTTGGTAAATCCATTTTATTTATTTTTATGTGATTTTGGGTATCCACTCTATGGTTTATCAACCATTAAATTTAAATAATTATTCTATAATAAAAAAATATATGTAGATGAAACCAATAGACAAGGACCATGATGGAACCATGGAAACTAATTGGTTTCTCAAACATTGATAGTTAAGTCTATAATTTTAAATGAATATTATGGGATATGATTATAATAGATGGGTTTAAATGAAATAAAAAATAAATAGTTGACTTAATGGTAGTTTCTCTCAGTGGAATTCTTGAAGAAAAGAAGTTTGGAATGAGATGATCTGGACTTGTTTTATATGATGTGATGTGGAGATTCAAACAATCCTTTAGGATAGTTAATATGATTATAGGGGCACAAGAATTCCCCCAAAAATAAAAATGGGAGTCAGTTGGTTGATATAACATTGTTTGATTAGGGATGGGTTGGGTGTGTGAGGAATAATTTATGATGTCTTTGGGATGTTCTGTGTGAATTATGCTACCACTCTATAGTGGCAAGAGCATGGATTTATTTTACGTCATGTGAGGCCTCACACTAATCATAGGGATGAAAAGGGATATTATTATCTCTATGTGAGGCTATTGGAATGAGAGATAAGAGTGAGTTGTAGTAATCCATGTTGGGTGTTATAATAATGAGTTGGTGTTGAAGACACTAATTGAGAACCCTGTATTACATTAATGGTGGATTGTGGTAGTGTCAAGAGGTAGGTAATTCCAATTTCCTGTGTAACCATTGATCATAAATAGATTGGGTGAGCTAGGAGTGGGTGTAGTAAAAGAGATAAGGTGTTAACTTTTGACACCCACAGGGTTTATATGCGATAGAATGATTATGTAGATAAATTATTTTATTAGATATGAAATTTTATGTATTGGATCCTATTCTCCACTATTTATTAACACTATATGGATGATTTTATCCACTATTATTTATATTATTTAATTGGGTGGATGCTATTCCTTAAAATTAATTGATATTATTAGGGGGATTTTCACAAACTATTTATGCGTGTTTATTAGAAGGATTATAGCCCCCACTGTTAATTGATACTATCAGGTGAATTATAAAATCCACTATTTATTGATAATGTTTTAAGGGATGTACCCCTTTGTGTCTCAAAATATATTGATATTTCTCCGATGTTTTTTGAAGATTGGTATATAATGAGGTTCTAGGATAGAAGTAGATCCTCCAATTTTATTCCTTTATGTTTTTTAGATTGATTCATCCTTTGGTATGATCAGTTTTGAATTATGACATCATGGTTTATGCTTCCAAATTCATTTGTCGAATCATGTTTTCTTTTTCATTGCATTCACATATTTTAATTATATTTCATGAATGTTGTATTTTTATTATTCACTCTAATATGAGGGTATAGTCTCCCCATTATAACATTCCAAACCCTTTATGTGTTTTGATAAAATATGGAATAGAGGAAATGTGTCTGAGGTCATATAGAAACTATGGAGAAGACACTAATCCATAGTATCCAACATATGAATGTCATAACTATGATCCCCAATTTAGTTTTAGTATTTCATTTTGAAATGGTCACTTAATTCTATGGGTCACTCCCTTTAATCAAGTTTAAGAATAATGTACAATGTTAAAATGGTCACTTCATAGCACCCATATTTACACTAAAAAATAATGAAGGGAACAAATCAGTAAACAAAACAAACAAATGAAATAAAAATATCCTCATTTTAATAATTTTATATATAATGGATGTTATCCTAATAGTCCCCTCATGCTACTGCACTTTTACATGAAAATCATGAACATTAACCTAGATTGAACATCACCATATACGGCTAGATCTAAAAATAATATTCATGGAAGAACATATTATTCAATATGAAGGATATAAAAATGAGGTAAATTACTATATTATATATATTATTCATTATATTAATGTTTAATGAATTTAGTTTTAACTAATTCAATAATGTAGCATCCACGTCCCAGATGCCACCTAAATAGTTCCTCGAGTTTGGTTGGCGACATAACCTCCAGCGCATCCCCCTGAATGCTAGAAGCTATCAACATACAACATGGTCTATTTCGGGTCTGTGGGGGAGACTACACCCTTATAGTTAGTAGGTAAAATCACAATAGATGTAAAAACAAATACTAAATAGTGGAAGTATGTGAATAATTACACTTTAGTAGAAGAAATATACATAACGCAACTGAATAATAATGAAGTGCATAAACTCACAAAATGATGTCAGGACATGACGTCTATCTAAACAGAAAGTATGAAATATAGAACCGAAGCATAATATCAATGAAATGAAAAGACACAAACCAACAACTACAACATGATCACAGCTTGGTCCACTTTCCCGATCTCCATCCTAAGTGGTATAAAAAAATCAAGCATTGAGAGGAGAACACTTCAATTTGTCAATACCTGCAAGCACGTAATCAACTCAGGTGTCCATGATGCCCATGTAGGGTGTGAGATAAAATTCAGGAAGGATGGAACCCACAGTTTCTAAACATTTAAATTAAATTTAATAATAAGATTAAATGTTCCATTATATAATAATTTTAGATAATTAATTAAGTGCAATGTAATAAATAACTCAGCTCAGGTTCGCAATGGAACCTATGCATGATCACAAACTTCAGCCTAATATGGAATTCTAAAAGGTGTACCTATAAGAAGAATACACATATGAGTTTATATAAATCAAAGAAGGATAAGGTTAAAAAAGAGGAATACCCCCATGCTTGTTCATTAATTATGAGTGTAAGTCATGTGTCAACCAGGTGTGGCTCATCATACCAGAATTATATCATCAAAATCAAGAGACATAAAGCAGCATTAACATAACCCTTCAATGTGACCTTATTAAGGTTAATGTTTAGAGTTGGATTCTGAGACCATCCTGAATTTATTTCTATGGAACATCCTTCAAATTTATCAATACCACTGAGCCCTTCCAAGGAAATCTTTCGAAAGACCAACTATCGCTCGAGGCATGGATTTACCCAGAGTCCATCCCGATCTCACAAAAAGGGATTGAGAATCATTTGAGTCTGGCATTTCCTCATTTCCAACAGATCCATCCCCACATAGGCCCCTTTGGAATCGGTTTCACTCATAAGTATAGGGAAGACTGGGGAAGTCTCTGACTGGAAAAGGCAAAGACACCCCCCCGACACGTAGTGGTAGCTAGTCAGGAACGAAGGGTCTAATTGTGGGACTTAATATGAGACCCGCCATCTTTCCCTGCCATGAATTTAATTAATATTTTTACAACAATTGATATGAAATAATAAGAATATGAAATTGATTCATGAAAACTAAACATATACATCCATGCATCACAAGGTATAAATTAACTATTACAGCAAGATAATCTTAACAAGGAATGATAACACTCCAACACAAATAGATAAATGATCTTTTTATTAAATAAATAATTCAAAACAAACAAGCACGAATGATACCACAATTCAATGTTCATAATTAATTTAAATTAATTATTTAAATTAAACACATCAAAAATATGATGCGCAACACATGTAGTTAATTAAATTAAAAACACGGCTAATGGAATATCATACCGCCCACAGTGGCACACCCAAAGGGGTGTCCAACCATGTTTCAACAATTCAAAGAATTTAATTCATGATCAATAGGGATGAAGAAATTAGGAAAAGAAAATAAATTGCAGAAATTGAGTGAATTTTAACAAAGTAGGAAGGCAACTCCTTACGACACAACAATGCGTTTTTATAAATCACAACAAAATAGAGGAAAAGAGAGAATAAGCCCAAAATTATAGTTGTAGATGATTCAAAAATCCACAGTAGGCTTTGATATGACCTAAAACAAGAGAAAATATATGATTTTAGAGAGACCCCAAAATATAGAAAAATCATTCCACGATGAACTGCGCATATTATACTCAACAAAAACCTATGATTCCAATTGCACAGTTTTAGTCATTCCTTAAGTTTTAAAGAACGCCAAAATGGGAAGAAAATGGTCGATAGATAGAGGAGTGTCGGTCTTCCAAAGGGGTTGTAGGGTGGTGTGCCACTTAGGGAGAGGGTGGGGTGAGACATGAGGGAGATGAGGAGGGGAAGAGAGAAAAAAGAAGGAATGAAATGGAAGAAAAAAAAGAAAGAAAAATTAGAGAAAAATAAAAAAAAGGAAAAATAAAAATAATCAAAAAAAATAATATAATAAAAATTATTAAAAGGAAAAGGAATAAAATTAAATAAAATGGGAAATATCCTATTTTTATTTTTTTTACATTTTCTGTAAACCACTTTTTATTTTATTTATAAATTTATTTTTATCCCTTCTCGCTTTCTATTAAATGTCATTAAATATTTATTTATTTATTTTTCAATCCTTATATAAATATTTTTAATGACGAACACCATGCTAATGCATGACATAACATATTTCATTAAAAGAATGTAGTTTTTTAAATTAGTTAAATAGAAGTCTGGGAACCGAAGTGAGGTATGAAGATGTGTGCCTTGGGTCACATAAAATAATTTGAGAACAATAATTAAAATTTTCCCATATCTTATTAAGGTAGGTAGATTAAAAACTCCCCTCATTATGAAAACTCCTCATGAGTTTCCCTTATAAGGGTAGTTGAACATCTCTAGAGAAAAAAACTGACCACTACACACATACATCTGTCTCTCGCTCCTAAGAATCATCCAGAATGTATCCTTGTTTCCATAACACTCGGACAAGAGGGACTAAATTTTCTCGATAGAGTTTTGTGCTATGGTCTACAATAACAGTCGGATGCTCTACAAAGGATGCATATGCCTCATGTTCGATGTCGTTGGGGTCAAAAGAATGAGATGGGTCTGTATGATATTTTCGGAGATGAGATACAAGGAAAACATCATGCATGGCATGGTACCTCTGAGTTATAAGTTACTGATAGGCTACTGGATCAACTCTCTCTACTATCTCAAATGAACTGACCTATCTCGGTGATACCATTACCTATCTCTTTATCCTCAAGTGACCCAACCATAGAGATACACATAGAAGGAATCGATATCCCACCACAAACTCAATAGGTCTGTATACATGATCATTATAATACTTATATTTAGACTGTTCTCTAGCCATATGTTTATGAATCAACATGACTTTCTTAGAAGTCTTTTGAATGAGATGAGGACCCAATAGAGCTACCTCACCTGCATCAAGCCAGCATAAAGGTGAATGACACAATCTACTATAGAGGGACTCATAAAGAGCTGTTTGAATTGTCTCCTAGAATATTTTTTTATAGGTAAACTCAACAATTGGTATATGACTCTCCCATGAACCTACAAAATTAAAGATACATGCCTGTAAAAAATCCTCTAACACTCGTATTGTGTTCTCGAACCGCCCATCAGTCTGATGGTGGTATGCAGTACTCAGAAGTACCTATGAACACAACATCTTTTGAAACCCTTTCCACAACAGTGAAGTGAAGTGGGAATCCCTATATGGAATAATAGAATGAGGTATGCCAGGAAGTCTAACTATCTCCCAGATATAAAGCCTTCCCAAATCATCGATTATAATGGTCTCCCAGATAGATAATAAGTGTGCGATCATGGTCAACCTATTCACAGTCACCCACACTGCATCGCTTCCTCAAGGGGATCTTGGCAATCCTATAACGAAATCCATGGTGATTTCATTCAATTTAATTTCAGGATTGGATAGAGGTTGTAGTGGTCCAACATATCACTGGTGCTCTGCCTTCACCTGTTGGCAGGTGGAGCACCGAGTGATGAAAAATGCTATGTTCTTTTTCATGCAAGGACACAAATACTATCGACAAATGTCTCAATAAATCTTGGTATGCCCATGATGAAATTCCTAAATGGAGGTGTGATATTATTTTATCAGCTCATCGTGTATAACTTATGATAACCATATATAGACACAATAAAAGAGAGTTTGAATACCATCAACAACCCAACTAGAAGGTGGGTTTTCTCCTGTAATGCTTTCCCTCAAAACGAGCCTAGGATCAATCACCTGTTTCATGTGAACTTGATCTTGGATAGAGAACGTCACTATATGGGCTTCAAGAACTCTTTTCCCACTCTTCTATTGAACATCTAGATACATCTTTGAAAACAAGGCTATCATCTGCCACTCATTATTAGCAACCTGAACGGATTGCGTCTCTGTCGTATGACTTAAAGCATCTTCCATGACATTACCCTTACCCATGGTATAAGATAGCTCTAATTCAAATGACTTCAAGTATTCGACCCACCTGTGTTGCCTTATGTTCAAGTCTCGTTGAGTGGATATATATTTTAATCTCTTATGACCTGTATAAACGTAAAATCTATCACAAGACAAATAGTTTATCCAACAACATAGAAAATGAACTTCAAATTCCAACTCATGGTCATATGTAGGATTGTTTTGCTCATGAGCTCTCAACTAGCGGGATATATAAGCCATGACTCGATCAACCTGCATTAATACTACATTTAGTCTGATTTCTAAAGCATCATGATAAATAGTATACCTCTTACCAGGCTTAGGTAGAATTTAGATTGGGGCTATGTTTAGTATAACCTTTAACTCCAGAAAAAAAAATTAATAACCATATTACCAGATGAAATTTACACCTTTATTAGTTACAGTCGTAAGAGGTGCTGTTAATTAGGATAAATCCAAGATAAAATGCCTATAATAGCTAGAATTACCCTAGAAACTGTGGATGACGAATACACTCTTGGGATACTCACATGAAACCATGTCACTCACCTTTTCTTGGACAACTTATACCCCTACTATAGTTATAATATTACCCATGAAGTGTACCTTATCAATATTAAAGTGACATTTACTAAGCTTGACATATAATTGGTACTCTCTATGTACTCAAAATAATATCAATATGGGTTTCATGATCATGTCTGGAATGTGAATACACTAATATGTCATCCACAAAGACAAACACAATGGAATCAAGATATGAGTGAAAACCCTTGTACATCGAAGCGATAAATACTACCATCGCATATGTGAGGCCGAATGGAATAACCAGATATTCGTACAAGCCGTACCTACTTCGAAGTGTTGTATGTGGTATGTCAAAAGGTTCCACATTCCCCAAGTGATATTTCGACCTCATATCAATTGTGGAGAAAATAGTTGCTCCTCGGATTTGGTCAAAGATATCATCTATACGAGTAAATGATTATTGATTCTTTACAATGAGATGGTTGAGTCGACGATAATCCACGCACAACCAAAGGGTTCCATATGCCTTAATGGAAAAAAGAACATGTGAACCCCACGATGATGTGCTTGGTATGATTAGACCCTTAGCCTTTTTGGTTCCATATATAAGGAAGAATAGATGCTAGTGACACACCTAACATGAGATCGATAGTGAACTCTAGAACCCTCTTAGCATGTATGATAGAGAAATCGTCAGGGAAGACGTCCTTAAAAAGATCCACCACTGGAGGGAATTCAATTTGCTATGTTCCCTAATCGATCATTAATAGACTTTCCAACTGTGATTTCACCCTACCCAACCATGCATCTTTAGTCTTAGCTCGATCTGCATGCATATCCCATTCTCCTTTGTAAATATATGTGTCGCCCTCAGGGGATGTAAAGGAAATCTGATGATGCTATCAATCCACATGGGCAGAATAAAGATAAATATAGTTCATAACAAGTATGAGTTCGATGGAAAAAAGCTCAAGGATATAGAAACTCCAAATTAAAAAAACCCACCTATCTCTAGGGGGAACACTTTGAACTCGTGTATACCCGCTTACCTGAATCGTAGTGGAGTGTTGAGAGACATGGGACTACAAAGGTAAAAAATTGAAAAAACAATACTTTAAAAAACATTAGAATATATAAATGACTGTGATATCCCATATCAAAAATAGAGTAATCTAAGGTAGGGGATACTAAATTATTACCAATCACTATATATGGTCCCATACTCTTCTCCTCTGGTGCTGATTGCACTGTGTACATGAGACCTGAGCCATGACCCTGATACGCTACCTGGTTGGATTGACTAGGCCCACTCTACTGATTCTGACAATCTGAAACTTGATTTCCTCAACCACGACCTCCACCATTACCACAGCCTGACTGAGTGGTGGAAAAAGAACTTCCATCCTGATGTGGAATCATAGATCATGTACCTGAGAGAGGTGTAGTTGCAGATCATATTCCACTAGATGCTGAAGTGACGGAATGATATAAAAATTGAAGGGTTCCATATTTCCACAAGCTCGACACACCTCTGGGTCTCTCGTGCACTGTGTCTTCTTGTGATGATCACTTCTGCACTGATAACATGGGAAAGAGCAATAAAAAACGTGCTGTTTGGATATGATTTCCCCCACATTAACTTTCATAACATTGTTTCCTACTACCAGAAGAGCTATCATCCAATCATGGAACTGAATCACCATGACTCACCAGTTTAGCTTCCCTGAAATTTCAATATGATATTAGATCCTGGTTCATGATCTTTGTAATTGTGGTCAAACACAAGATATTCACCTGCGAGCTGAAAGTATACACAATTCTGGCCTCAAAATTTCTTGTAGTAGTATGTGCATCGCCATTCTGAGATGGGAAAAACATTGAAGTTTGGTAAAATGAGTGGAATACTCTAACACAGTCATAAATCCCTAATAATGATATATGAACTCTCGTGCATGATCCTCTCTCGGAGTCGGCTAGAAAAATTGATTGTTGGAGGTTGCTTGGAAGTCAGCCAAAAACATGTCACTAGTCTTCTCTATCTTGAAACAACATCCCACCAGTGTTTGGCAGAGTCAAAATTCATGTTGATTTCATATTTGACCCTTCATTCCAGAATTGTCTCAAGGTAGTCAATGATAGACCTTATAGCTTCTACCCATGACTCTCTAGCAAGATGGTTTCCACTCCCCGAAATGGTTGGTGGGGGTAGCTGCAGAAATTCTCATGTGAGGTCTTCCATAGATGAGGTAGGTCTGAGGATATTCTAAACTGACAGCATAAAACCGGGGAGACTATCTTGGAACCGAGTGTTAGGTTCCCTCAAAAGGTCAATGGGATGATGTGCCACATGAGGCTCTACAAGAGGTACCACTGGTGGTTCAGGACACACCATCTCAGGAATATTCTGATTTCTTCTCCCCTGAGGCACGAAATGAATATTTTGATGCATTATTTGTCTACAACATCATAACACACCTCTTTATAAAGGACTTAACTAAGGTGAAAAAAACATGTAAGGCACAAAATAATTTCGGTACATACCATGCCTCTGAGCACTAAACACCTGATAACCCGCTTCAATAGCTCGGTTTCGATATGAAAAGATAACTCAAAAGGTATACTATAAAATTTCTACAGTCCATTCATAGGTTAAGTCAAGAAATCATCTAATATACTATCACAACATTATATTTAACAGACAATCACTTCAAAATTTTACCACTAGGCACAACAACACTCACAAAAAAAACAGAAAAATGCTAGCTAAAAGTAAATATGGCATGACAATAACATTTAATACTATTGTTCATATTATGATTCATGTAATGTATTACCATCATATCATTGAGTTGCAATGGTAAATCTATTATCCAACAGTAATAGCATAATAACAACACAATACAAGTGAGTCACCCAACACTGAAATCATACCAATAGTAACGAGCATATTCAATAATTGTAATCCCATCCTAAGAACTTGGGTTATCTTTTATACATGGGTTAGTGACTTCTAAGCATAGGGTAAATTACAAATACCAATATCCAAGTCTCCCATTTAACCCAAAAAATATGAAAAAAAATAAAACCCTTCTCTAATACCATTTTGTAGCTTCCATATACCAGAATACACCTAAAGAGTGCCCCGAGTCGGGTTAACCACATAACATCAAGAACATCTCCCCGAACTCTAGAGGTTGCTGACTAGGAGTGAGGGAATTTTTCATGTACATGGGGGAGACTATGATCTCACAAGTAATAGGTAATATCACATCAAAAGTGGACAAAAAAAAAATAGTGGAAGCATGTGAATGAATAGACTGGAGAAAAAGAAATATAAATAATCCAATAGAATAATAATCAAGTGTAGAAAATCAAAAAATGATTTCATGGCACAATGTCTATCTAAAAATAATGTAAGGAAAACATAATTCATTAATTCTATCAACTAAATGAAAAGACACAATGAAACAACTTCATTATGGGAAAGGCTTGGTCCTATGTCCTAGTCTCAATCATAAGAATCCTGAAACAATCCATAATTGGGAGAAATAATCTTCCATTTGTTAATACCTAAAAGCATGCAATCTAAATGGGTTTCAACGATTCCTGAGTAGTGTATGAGATAAAATCCTAGTATTATATCACCCATGTTGTCTAAACCATTACATTTAGTGAAATAATTAAATGTTGTGTGCAATTATATTATAATGTAAAATAATTAATTAAGTGCAATGAAATAAATAACTTGGCCTAGGTTACCAATGGCACATATGCCTTATCAACCTCTTTATCCTAAGTCCGAAGTCTTAAAGGGGTACCTATAAGAAGAATACACATGTGCGAATATATAAATACTAGAATAAAAAGGTAAAACAAGGAAGAGGAATACCCCCAAGATTAATCATTAACTTGGGTTTTAAGTGATGTGTCAACTAGGTGAGGCACAACATACCCGAAAGATATCATCAAACTCAAGAGACTACTAGTGGGATTAAAATAAACCTTATGTGAATCCTAATTATATTTCATGTTGAGAGTTGGATTTTGATCCCGTCCTAATGATATCTCCATAGAAGAGGCTTCAAATTACACAATACCACCGAGCTCGTCTAAGGAAATCTTTCAAAAGGCCAAGTATCACCTAAGGCATGGATTTAACATAAGGATGTATCGATCTCATAAAAAGGTGTAGAACATCATCTGAGGTTGGATTAGCCACATTACCCATGTATTGTTCCCCGACGAGATCTTTTTGGAACTTGAATCAGTCATATGTATTGGAATTCCTGAGTAAGTCTCGGTTTAGAAAACCCAAAGATACCCCCAGTGCGTAGTGGTAACAAGTATGGAATGGAGGGTCTATGCATGGCCCTTAATACGAGAACCACCTTCTTTTCCAGTCCTGATTTTAAGAAAATTTATTACTGTAGAAGATATGACATTATAACCATATAAAACTACATCTTGAAAACTAAACAGATGCACCCATGCATCACAAGGTATAAATTTTATATTACGGCATGACAATCTTAACAAGGCAAGATATCACATCAACACAATAAGATAAATGAACTCTTTATTAAATAAATTATTCTACACAAACAACCTCCCATGATCTAAAAAATAAAATTTCCTAATTAATTTTAATTAATTACTAAAATTAAACACGACCAAAATATATTGTGCAACCCTTTCAGTTAATTAAATTTAAAACCTGTCTGATGGAAAATTAAATCACCCACATCGGCATATTAAAAGGGTTTTCTGCGAACATTGATAAAATTAAAAGAATTTAATTTATGATTAACATGTATGCAAAAATTAGGCAAAACAAATAAATTAATGAAATTGGATTAATTTACACAAAGTTGATAGACACCGACTAACAACACTACGATGCATTTTTAAAAATCACAAAAAAATGGAGGGAAAGAGTGTTTATGACCTACCTTATAGATTTAGATGATTATAATATCCAAATTAGTTTTCGATTTGACCTAAAAAAGATGAAAATAGAATATTTTAGTGAAACCCCAAAATAGAGTTAAATCTTTCTGCGAAGAACTGCACGTAGGATACTCAACGAGAACCTAATATTCCTATTTCATGAGGTTAGACTTTCCCTATGGTTATCTTTTCACTTTATGGCAATAAAACTGGATGAATTATAGACGATTGGAAGTCTTCCGAATGGGCTGTAGGGTGATATGTCACCTAGGGAGATGGTGGGTGTGATGTGAGGGAGAGGAGGAGAGGAAGAGAGAAGAAAAGAAAGAAAGAGAAGGACGAACTCAAATTAAAGAAAAATAACATAAAAATAAAAGAAAATAAAAATCAAAAATAAGAAAAATAAAATAGAATAAAAATTATGGAAAGGAAAAAATAAATATAAATCTATAAAAATGTAAATCTCCTATTTTAATTATTTTTAAATTCCCCATAACCCCCTCTTATTTTAATTTAAATTTATTTTTATCCCTTTTTTATTTCTTCTATTTTTTTTTAAATATTTTCTTATTTAATTTTCAATACTTAATTAATTGTTTTAATCTCGAACACCATGTAGAAGCACGACATAACATTTTTTATAAAACTTTTTCACTTATTTATGTTAATTAAATTGCTACTTGGGACCCATAGCGAGGTGTGTAGATGCGTGCCCTAGACAGCATTTGGAAATTAGACAACAAAAATTATAATCGGTCTATATTTGATTAGGGCTGGGGCGTTAGAAATAAAATGTCTCTTAATATCCCTTCATTAATTTCATCCTTCATTTAAAAAATTTATTTATTTATTTATATCATTTCTCATAAAATTAAAATCAAACTAATTTTATAATTATCATGATATATACCCTAATGATATGAATACCAAATGTAATAATTTTAGTATATCATATTTTATCTTCTAATGAAAACATCACTATAGTACTTTTCATGACTATGTTAGAATTTAACCCAAACAATATAGTTCATGAAATATCTAATTTTTTAAAAAACATACCAATTTATTTATTATAAAAACATAGATCTTTTATACCATAGGGGACTCTATAAAGAAATTGATGTGTTTGTGGGGGGGGGGGCATTGAATTACTCTACCCACAATTTACAGACCATTACATTATTTATTTTTTATCACCTCTTGTGATCACAACTCTATCTTGATTAAAAAATCTTCACCTAAATTATTTCACTCAACCATTAAATTATTATGTAATAGAGTAAAAATAATAACAACAAAAGAAAAAGTTTTTAATAATTATTACCAATTACAACTACTTATCATGTTTTACCCTTTTACAGAAACATAAATCTTAATAAAACTATTATATTTAGTGATTAAAAATACATCTCAAATCACATACAATAGATTAGTATGAATTATCCATATTCCCTACATGTATGTGTCAAACTTGTACCTTTTTCCACTACATCAAGAAATTGAATACAAATTTATATTAAATCCAACTTTTCATCAATGGAAATTTTATAAAAGTTCCACAAGATTTTATTAGAGCCTATAAAATTAAGGAATCTGATTGTATGATTTCAAATCACAATGTCAAAATATTTATTTAAAAATATCATCTTCAATATATAATTTGGTCTTTAATTTTTGAGGTATGATCAATAACTCTATGTACATGTTTCCCCAGTTACATAATTTAATCAAATTTTGATATTCAATAATAGTGGGTCATCATTTTTTGTGAGTATTAATAAAGAGTAAAAATAGTTATTCCAGATAATTCACTTCCTTATTTATTTCTAGAATATTATTTTATAGTCAACCTCCTAATTATTATTCTTCTTTAATGAATGTGGTTTAATGGATGTATTAGTTTATTCATATTTATAAGAATATAATCACTATGATAGTTTTAGTATTGATATATCCTTCCACATAGAATGAAGGTATTTCATTACCATGATTAAATAACTATATGGATCTTTCTCCCCTTTTCCTCTTCACTTTCTCAATATATATATTCATTTAATATCAATGATTATTATTCTTTATAACAAATAGAGAAACCTGATTATTTTTTGTAGTGATATTTTAATTATTTTAATGCCATAAAATCATTGAGGTGGTGCCCCTATTATAAATTTCATTATGTTTTTGCTTATTCGTATTCATCTTGTTGCTTTCAATTTACAGTTAAATTCAAAAAAAATCCACTTATCGTCATCATTTTTTCTTTCATATAAACATGATAATATGAATTTTTTTTCAAAATATCATTCATATATTTAGGCTAGATCACTTTTTAGCTAGAAATATATTTTATTTTTGATAGTTATCATTATGTTAAATTTATTGAGAATAACATGATTTATTATTTCGAATAATTAATTTTTATATCTTTTTAAATTCATAAATAAAAAAACAAAGTGTTTGTTATGACATATTAAATGATTCTTTCAATGGAATGTATTTTACCATTATATAGTATACAATTACATATTATATTTCTCTAGAAACTCAAATTAATTCATGTTATTTATCATTTTTTGATTTTAGCATCTAATAACTATTAAAAATTAATTATTAATCTTATGAAGCTTTTGATTTACCCTTAAGAAGTGTATTTTATTAACAATGGATATATCCTTATGAAATAGGAATGTAATTTATACATAGTATGAAATCACATTTATAAATAATAAAAAGATTCATTACGTAGAGATAATACTAAAATAATCTTAGAATCATACTTATGAAGTTCTTGATTCTTACTAATAATGTAGAAGAAATCATTATTATACACTTCCCATGATCCTTTTGTAGACTCAATGTCATGTTTATGTCGACGATTTATGATCTATATGAAGTCAAACATTTGGATAAATAAAAATCAATTTTAATTCACTTCAGCATTGAAAATCCTTTCTTCCAAAAAGACACATATAACATCAAAATTATATCTAGGGATATATATATAAATAAAAATAAAATTAAAAATACGTTCCAAATAGTGTTTATCAAATGGTAGAGAAATTTTAATACATGGTTTCCCATTTCTGGTTTCATTCTTCACTAAAAAACATTTTCAGTATTCCCTTTATCCAAATTTATTCAAACATAATAAAAAATGTTAGAGACAATGTTACATCTGTTAGGAGATGTATTTTTTTTCTTTTAATATAATCTCTACAATATTCACATTATAAGATGACACTATATTTAATTATTCGACTCAAATGACAAGGAGGATATAGCTATATTACTATTATGGATGTTCATACACGAATACACATTTTATGATTTTTTAAATGGGAGGTAGATTCCATATTCCTTTAAACATTATCTGAAACATATTGAAAAATTATAGTCCTGATTGAATCTATTCAAATTCACAAAAAATAAAATCAATTATTGGGTTCTTTAATGACATGATTCTATTTATTGTCAATACGAGGAATTCTATTAGTCAACATGTTCACTTAAATAAAATATCTTTTCTATACTTATTGATAATAAATGAGAAGGGGTTTTTCCCACCTGAATAATTCAATAAATGTATAGGATATTATATCATAATAACATCATAATTTTTTAAAATGTACTATTCTCACTCACTTGTGTATTGATAAATTTTAATCCTCTTTATTGATAGAAGGATGAAACCAAAAATTATGATTTAATGAGACGTCAGTTAGTCAATAAAATGTATATGTTACAAACTCATTATATATAAAAATAAGGAATAACGAAGACTCTAAATATATCAAAAAAATTTATATTAATGATATACCATATTAATTTTAATACATTGAAGGATGAATAAATAGACTCATCATGAAACATAGATCTCCTAATCATCATTAACGAATACATCGAAAATTTCATGTGCAAGAGAGATTATCCCTTATGATTATCGTTTACACCACCCCCACTAACCATTTGTAAATTATATGTTATAAAAATATAAATTGTGTAGTTATTTTATAGAAATAACACTTCATTAGATATTCTTAATTTTTTAATGATTTTATATTTTGAAGTGACTTTTTTTTAAATATTCATCTTCATTTTATCTACCCCTCAACTAATGAACTCTTTTTTTCAGCATCATAGTGGTTATCTTTCAAAATTATTCTCTAATGGTTACCAAATTTTATAATCTTGTGACCATGACATAATTATTGTTTTAATCCATTCAAATATCATCAGGAAGAGTAGTAGGATTGAGTTTAATTTCACTTATTCTACCCCCTCTACTTTGTGATAAATAATTTATTATCAACCCTATGTCATTATTCCCCCATAATTTCAATATTATAATTATTTTGTGAGAATCATGGACTACCATACCTCTAGATATTTCCATTTTGGTCATATATTCTATTAAAAAAAATTACACATAATGAAATTGACACCAACAAAGATTTTAATTTTTCATGAATATTTTCTAGAATTAGTCTTGAGTTGATGGGATGACCATACACTTTTTTACATTATGACCATCTTGATTTCACCTTTCGTAAAAATTATAATGATGTTTAGTTATATCATTCTTTGAAACACTATCCTAAATTTTTTTATCTTTTTTAAGCGATGAATCCTTTTTTACATTCAACACTTTCTTAATCGTTATCTATAATTTTAGCCATTCTAAAATCGATATGCCAAATAGACAGACACGCTTTCATAATATCTATGTGTCTCTTGATATTTTGAAATGGTTTATTCAAAACGTTAGTAATATAGTTTTTGGGAAACATTTCCAAATATTAATTTTGGATGTTATCCACTCAAATAATTCTCTCATCACTCTCTTAGATAAATTCCCTTATCATATTCTACTTGATTCCATTAAAATTATTTCTATAGATTGTTGAAAAAGATATATATTTCGGCCTCTCATACCATAGTAGAATAATTTACATTTCTTTGAAACATATATTTTATCATTATTAAAATTCAGATAAGGAGTGAATTTATAATCTATATTATTTTAATATAATTCCTTATGTACTTGAATTTATCAAAAGCAGAGATGACCAATTTTCTAAATATTTTTTTTATGGTTTTGATAATATTTCTATTTTGGAATATGAATGTTTAATAATTGGTTTATATATGTAATCCATAGAAATGTGACCACATATGAGAAAATAATGATATATGTACTCATTGAACTCAAAATATTTTCTTTGATGTTGTATTGTATATTTCCTGTCAGTTATTCTTGTGAAAAAATGTCAAATCATATCTTTATCACTAAGCCTTCTTCATATAGGAATCCCTAATCATCCATATGTTGGTATACTATGAAAAAATTCATCTCCAGTGATTACAAACAATAATTAGCGTGAAAAATTCCCAAAAAAAATTAATTTTTCATTTATTGATGTTATCTATCAAGACATTATTACTTATGATTTTTGAGTGGATTCATAAATATGTTGTGTTATTATAGGGAGAATGTTTTTGTATTATTTTATTCTGAACTAATATTTATGTACAAGTGTTTTTTGGGAATATTAATCCACTCATTATTTAGTTGTCTTTATTTCGATCATTCACTTTCACATGAGAAATGATTAGAACAAATAAAATTAATAGTACAATGGGTTTTTATTTTCATTAAATTGTAATTAAATTATTAGAAGTTAGTTTCAAGATCATATTACCACTAATAATGGATAGTAATGTGATTATATTCTCATATGATGTTTTTTTGGAACCTTCTATCATCTTAATTATTTGGGATGTCCGAACTTGAGTTGGTTCTTTATTTTTCCAATTTAACTTTTTCTCAATATTCATAATTTAGAGAAAGTTATTATTAGACTCAATATATATCAATAATTAATATCCTTAATTATTTGATATTTTATTTCAATCTTCATTCACTTATAATGATTCATTATAAATAAAACAATCTATTTTATTTTTTTACTTTGACCTCTAATTGATTATCCTTAACATACGGGGGGTTATAAAAATTTACCAACCCATGGTTTACTAATTAATGAAAAAAATCCCATTATATATTTTACAAAACCATTATTTTAAATGTTTCCTTAATTAGGGAAATAATTTGTAAGATCCCTAGTTTTCAATATTGTTTGGATCCTTTATATTTCAGTCTAAATCATCACTTTGGAGCTAATATAGACGCCTAATGAGTTAATAAGTGTCTTAGGGGTGTCTTGAGAATGGTCTGTGCCTGGAAGCCATCTTTTTAGAAAAAACATGCTTAGTGCAAGATTTAGAGTAAATAGTGTAAGAATACCTCACAGTTTGGTAAACCATGTGGATTGTGTTTTTTCATATATTGCCACCTCACATGGTCAGAGCACACTCATGTTGCTAAACAATGAAAGTTCCCCTTATACACATGTAATCATGCATGAGTTGCTCACAGTTTTTCAAAGAGTGCATAAAAACCATGAACATGTTTTTTAGGAATAACATTTTCTTTTTTACATAAATTATATAATAAACATCCCACCTTCTTGAATAATCTTATATTTTGTGTGATTTATCTCTATGGATCTAATTTTGGAACTCTTGGAAGATATATGGTAGGAATCCCGTGATCTCATTCATCTGAGTTCAGATTGATCTTATGTTCGTCACATTGGAGGTGCAACAGTATGTAATCGAGTCATCTTGATCCATTATCAATCTATTTTCCTCTTGAACTAGAGATCATTGTGTGAGATTTTTCTCCTTTTATTAGATCAACTATGATCCAATCCAAATCAATGGATAATATCAAACGATAATGATCATACAACCCTAATGTGGGTGGTATGTAACTCATCCCTCAAATTTGTTGATTTTGGATTAGTTACGTGGGGTCCACCAATTGCATAATGTTCTGTTATTAAATTAATATTCCAAAATTATAGTCTTTAAAACTATATTGTTGTGACCTTTTTAAATATGAGATTAGTTTTTAGTGTTTAATTCCACAACTTCATTCAACCAATGTAGGATGTTATTCCAAAATTGTATTTTAGGGTTTTGACACATTTGAGTCATCGTTCAAGTGTTCCTTGGCTTAACCATTGAAATGATATGTCTTGTTATGTTAAATGGATTTGTAATGTTGATAATTTCATATTTGAAAGTACCATGTGTGCTCCCCACTTGACTTGCCTAAGTTACGTTCTTCAATTTGATATTTATGTGAGAAATTTCAATTGGTAATTATATTACATATATATCATGGCCTAATTATGTTTAATTTAATAATGTTTTCATTATTGTATCACCCATTTCTATGTTTATGGAAGGTAGTAGAGTGAAACATGATTTATGAATATTCTTTACATAGAATGATTGAATGGTTGTATGCTACTTGGCCTTGCGACACTAATTAAAGGAAAGGCTTGAAAAAAATTACTAGAATAAAAGGTTTCATACTAGAAAAACTAATTAAGCTAATGAATGGGAAATATTGAACCAAATTAAATATAATATGAAATGAATATTAAAGAGGAAATTCCTGACTCATGCTCTCCTTGGATTCTAAATAGAGAATGCCTTGAGCACTCGAAAACCCCATTCTGATTGAAGGATACAACTATCTAAGGTTGAGACCCACCTAGAACCTGATCATTTCCTAATCATTTTATTTTCAGTATGCCAATGCTGGATCTTTCATGATGTACTATAGGATTCATTGAATACATTCCATGGATCCAGAACTAACATGTAGGTTATATTGTTAAATCCTATTGGGAATGATATTTTCATAGCTTTTTTTAACTTGGATGAACTCCATGGACTCATTAAGTGACTCATTGTATAATTTCTTGTTCTATTGATCTTGGATTACAATCTTAACCTATGACATGCTACAATCGTTACAGAGCTGGTGACCCTTAAGTTCCAAATCTACTTGGTTATTACCTTGGGGATTCACTATTAAGTATTATTAATGGTTTCATTGTCACAACTTGGAAGCTTTGAAATTTCTAACATGTGACTTATGTATAATATTTTAATAAATAAATAATTTATTTTTTACATATTCAGACACTATCTTATAGTTGAAATAGGTACTTGAGAATTTAGATACATTTTACTGCTTTACATTATATATTCATTCATACACACTATTGAATTTTCATTACACGAGATAGATATTATATTCAATTTTGGTACTGAAAGAATGAGAATTATGTCACACCCTTTCCAGTCATTGTTGGGTACACAAAGTAGATTACATGGATTGAGGATTCGACCAAGGGAAGCATACAACATCAAACACATGATTTCTTGCTATTTAGTGTCAAACATGATAGAAGATGACCGAGAAAGTTCTCATGATGCCTGGGATAGTATTTTATTCCCTTTATACTTATGTGGAACTTGTTATTCCTACTCTCTTGTATCCAATTTTTCCAATTTTCTTTTACATGTTATATCATCAGTTGTTTAATGCTATTCTAGTTGTTTCAGTTAATGTTCTTGTTGTCTCAATTTTTTTTATTTTTCTAATGTTTACCTATATTATTTCTGATATTTAACCCTATGTTTATATTCCCCTTCTACGCTATACTTTGGTAATAAGGGAATAGTTTTCCCACAGACACGCCTTTGGTTATCCCTACTAGACGGCAGCCTCTAGCATTTGTGGAGATGCGGTTGAGTTAGTGTGGCCCACTAGGATCGTGGTACCCCTTATGTAGAATCCAAATCTGGGATATCAAAATTATTTTTAATTTAATATTAATTTTTTATCTTCACAGCTATGGACTACATGATTATATAAATTTTTTAATATGCATCCCAGTTCACTATCCATTTTATTGTATTATTATTATAGTTATTATTTTTCATCGTGTATTTCATGAAAAAACCATGTAAATATTTAATTAAATAATATTTGTATTTATTCACAAAAATGTAAATTTTATAATAGAATTATTCAATAATTTTGATATGAAATCTAACTTCATACACTATACAGCTAGAAATTTAATAATAAAAGTGATAACATCAAACATATATGGTCAATGATCTTTTAATACCATTATAATCTACATGTATGGGTTGATCCTTATTTTCCATCAGAATATTCTAAAAATATTTCAATCATTTTTGACTATTTTTCATTGGGGTTTCATGAAATATATAAATAATATTAATAGGTATAATGATTTAGTTATCAATATAAGAAACTTATGAGTATTCTTCAAATTAGAACATTGTTTTTTTGATGAAAACAACTATGGAAAAATGTAGATTCAATATTTATAAAAATTTTATTGGATTTGACAACACTTATATAGATCGGTATATTGTGTAGTGACATGGATAATAATTTTTCAAACATTTTTTTCGAGTTTTAGTTTCTATCGTAGCTATCCAAACAAATGATTGAAACATTTCTATTAATTATAAATATAGAAATATAAGTGTGCCCTATACCCTAACCATGGTATATAATGTACTCTAAAAAGATGAAATATAATATGTATTTATATGTTTTAAAAAATACAAATCCTTGTATTGTTCAACTAATTTTCTAAGACACACACTTTTCAATAACTATAATTTGGTATGATTACATGTAAGAGTCATGTTTCATACAATTATTGGAAAGGTATCATTCAAATTATCTAGGTATTTTAATTATACACTTCCATTTCTGAAACATATATTAAATTTTATGGTTTATTTATATTCCATCCATGAGTTAATTATTGGAAATAATAATGAAGGAACCACTATCCATTATTACCTTCTCTCATGATAGGTAAGTTATATGTTCTTATTTATACTTCATATTTTCCAAAATCATAATAACATGTTATAATTCATCGATGAATATTTTTTTAAATTCAATGGGATGATGAAAAACTCTATATTCATGTTTCCTCGGTGATTACCTTGATAAATCAAAGATATTAAACCATAGTGATTGAAAATTCATTATGAATATTGAATTAATGATGGAATGAAACCACAAAAAATGATTTTAGTTTTCTAAATTTCACTTTATTGTAATGTTTTATTATAAAACTATTACAAATCATTATTCTCCAATTAAGATATCCTCCTTGATGTGTCAATATTTTCCTACGATACATAGACGATATCAATGGAAGTAGAATTATCAATGTCTCCAAATTCTCTATATTTAGTTATTTCCTTACCATGATATAATTTTATAAGGGAACTCTCAACTATTATATTATTCTAAAACTCAAAATATATATTCACATAATATTTTTTAATATTAATTTAATTATTGTTATAGAAAATACACAATTATTAAAAGATAGAGATTCTATATTTTTGAATCTATTATCATCATTGAGTAAGAGTCTACACTTTAAATCTTTTTAAGACATGTCTTGTTTTGTTTCATCAATTATCTTTAAATTATCCCTTATTTACATTTATATCATGTAAAAAACGGAAATCCTTTGAATTAATTCATGTATTACTAAAAACATGCTTCATTTCCTTATTTAATTCCCTTTTTTCATCATGGAACACTTATAATAAATAACAAAATTTCATTATTTTGTTTAATTGTTGAATAATGAAACATGATAATCATATGAATAAATATTGAGAAAAAATAAATCTTAACATATATTTAATTTTATTCTTTTTTAGTCCCTCAAAATATCACAATGTGTTAATTAAGAAGTGTAAAATGAGTCTTCTGATGTCTGGTATTTAAATTTTTTAAACTATAAAATTAAATTTCTAAATTACCTAGTAACTTTTAGAAAGTTTATTAATTCATTTTTTTAGTCCAGATTAAAACATATATTACATGCCTCATTTTTACTCAAACAAGGTGGTTTATGCTCCATTTTTATGTGAGGACTTTCAGAAATGAATGATTATTGTGAAATTGGAAATTAATGGATATGTTTTTTGATAATGGTTCTTTAACTTTCATAAAATAATTCATATGGATCCATCATCCATATATAATCTCAAAATCATCTTACAATGTTAATGATTATCCTTTAAAATATAGATGAAAAAACATCGATACACATCCCAAGATCTTTCTAGAGACACAATACTATTTGTACACAACCAATGGGTGATCATTAAAAATTCCACTAAGTGGATCAATACGTTTCCATTTTCCTTCACCTCAGCAATAAAAATAATTAATTAGAAAAAAACTCACATAAAAAATTATTTTTTCTCCAATCACTTCTCAATAACCCAAAAAATGTAGAAAAGGTAATTTTAATAGTCCTTAACAGTAGATATGACAACTTGTAAACTTGGTGATCCTTAGATAGTTTCTCTAACATCACACAAGGTCTGCATTAATAGATAAAAATTATAATTACCTTTGATTTATTTAAATTATTATTAAAATTAATAATGTTTTTCAATGAATAATTTATTATGATTTTCAATAGTTGTGCATAAAAATACTATAACATTTAAAAGGATTATAAAAAAATAAAATAACAATTTCCATAAATCCTAGGAAAAATACATATAGATATATAATAATGAATAGTGAAAAACTATGGAATAATCCTCTAGAAAAATTCTTCAATTAAGATCACTCATTCTATAAATTCTACAAAATAAAATAGAAGCATAATGAATAATATAAACATTATCAAGGAAAAGGTAATATGTTTTCAAGATGAAGTGGTTAATGATTAAGTAAGTGAATAATGTTGTATATAAAGGGTGTACGGTAATGGTTGACCATTATGATATTAACATTACATGATAATTAAATATCCATTTCAATGTGAACATTATATGACCATTAAAATTGTAATATGAATGTTATGAGTAGTAAAATGACCAGTTGAATTTTGAATAATAAATGGAAAATAATTTATTTATTTTATGATATATTATAAATAAATATTATCTTAAATATGAAAAATTAATTATCTTGACTCAAGGAAAGAATAATAATATTATTTTTAAACATATATGTTTAATTATCAATAAAATATATTTTTAATTATTAAAAAAATATAATTTTATGATGAATGTAATATTTTAAATAAAGGGTTTTATAATTATTTTTATTGGAGTGGTTAATTATATATGAAATATTATATAATATTAGTAAATTACATGTAATGTTTAATGAATCCAATAATTCATTATGTTCAGAATATTTATAATTGTCGATAAAAACGATAAATATTTTAATATATAAATTTATCATATTAAGAAAAATATTTAGAAAAAAATGGATTTCATTTTTATCATTAGTATGATCAAATTATATTTGGCCTTTTTTGGTATTTTTTAGAAAAAAATCAATTGAATGTGAGTAATTATATATGGTAAACTATGGAATTTTAGATTATATAATAAATTCTTGATTAATTGCAAATGGGTGTATGTAAGAAATTATTTTATTTGTCAAAAATTTAACTAAAAACTATATGAGTTTTTTGGATTAATTTCTGTTGCTATTCTTGTGTAAAAAAAATAAATTAATGAATATCATATTATAAAATATATCTATGTAATCTTATAAAAACCACCCTCTACCACCCTTCTTATCCTCAAAATCTATGTTCCATTCCATGATATATTTGTTCCAAAAACTAACCCAAACCATCTTTTCTTTGTCCAATGAGTTTTGGTGTAGCAACCTGAGAGTTTAGTATATATTTTCCACTATTAAAATATTATTTTGAATGGATTACTCCATATATAATACCAAACAAAGGTAATATGTGATCCATTTTTTTTATAATAATACATAATAAATGTGACTGTTATAATTTATTCCGTGAAGTAAAAAAGTATAAATAAAAATTACTACATTATAAAATGTATATATAAAAAATAATAAATTATATTTGTAATAAATATTCATTGATATTATTCAATTGGTATAACTAAATAACCAATAAGACCATTTTAAGATTAAAAATGTGTTATTTAAAAATATACTTTTTTATCTAGTTCATTTTTTTATTTTATGAAAATAAATATATTAATAATTTATAATGTTAAAAATATATTACATATGAAATATATATTAACACTAATTTAATTTTTAATTGATAAGAAATAATAATAAAAATAGTTATCATTTTAAAAGCTATTTTTCTATAAAAAAATTCATTATATATTATAATTATATTTAAATGTTATATTAAAATATTTTTGAATTTTTTTAATATATTAACCACATATAATGATTTGTTATTACATTATTTTCGTGGATAAATTTATGAGATTTTTCTAAATATATTATGTTTTAGCTAAAAAGTGTGAAAGGTGATTTGTATGAATTCCATGAATTTTGTAACATCATTAGTGTACAATTATAAAATAAAAGTCATGAAAAAATTTTATTTACCAATGATTAATTTCCTATATAATATTAGACATATAAAAATAATAATTTTAATTTAGAGGATTATTTATAAAATTTAGTTTTTCAAGAACAATTATTTCATGCTTTAAAAACTAAATAGTTTTTAAATAGTTTTTATCAATTTTTGTAATTTAGGGTTATTAAGTTGTTCTAAAATTTCGTATAAAAATAAAAAAATTATCTAATATGTGTAAGAATATTTTTATTCATAAAAATATGTTTCCAAGGGTAAAAAATGAGTCCCATGTTAAAAGTAAATTATGGAAAAATAAAAAACAGGGAGAAAACACCTATATATACTTAAAACATATCTCAATAAGTTTATTCATTCTATTTACCCATACACTTCCCATATCCAATATTTCCCACATTTGGATCCACTTTATTTGGATCTTTCACCTCCTAATACCAATATTCCACTCCCCTGACTTATAGAAGGATACTTATCCAACTGTAAATATCTTCCCACCAAAGGCCCCTTAGATTGAGAAAAACTATTTATAAATTTCAATCCTTTCCTCATTAAAAAAATTTAGAGTTTATTTTCACCTCAAATAACCATTCCTTGGGGGGTTAATCAATGTTTTAAATGAGATCATCTAAAAAGTAAGATAAAAAGTAAAAAACCAGCCATTTTCATTTATATTTCATTCCGAATTATTATTCCACATCAAATTTTCATATTCCATATTAATAAAATAATATTATGATATTTATTATTATTTTTCTGAAATTTATTTTCCAATCATTATCTAACTTCATCACTTCACCTTAAAAAATGAAAATGTCATCCATACATACATGCAGTCTACCGCCACCATCAACGAAATGATTTATTTTACATTACCTCCTAATATAGATGTTTATAAAAGATTATTAGATAAATATAATATAATATTTAATATATTTTTAATATTATTAATAGATAAAATATTTAATACAAGCCATATGTTTTATGGAAAATGAAAACCCCATCTGTGTGTACATATAGACAACCGCCTCTAGAGAAGGATGAGATTTATTTTCTATCATTGAGTTAAATGTGTAGATATAATATATATTTAATGAAAATTATATGATTTAAACTATTAATATATATCATTTATATGGTTCTCAGTGTACAACACACAAATTCAGGACTATTTTGATGTAATACCTTATTATCGTTAGATTATATGGAACACGTTCATCCTGTATATAGTTATGTCAAACCATGACCAAGGTGATCATAACAAAAATATTGGGATGTATAAATAATGAAATAATAATAATTTAAATATATTTAATAATCATTAAATTTTTATCTTTTTATCAACAAATGGTGTTGTAATTATCCATTGTGAATCCTTTATGAAAAAAATAAGAATTACAACATCTGATTTTAAGAATAATCGATAACTAAAAAATTAATTTAAAAATTAATTTTAACAAAAAATTAATAAATATTTTATATTCGAATACATTAATAAAATGATTTACTATGATAGTCATTTTTATTATAAAATAGGTGAAAGAACTCTCATTGAAGCTTAGAATTATGTTAAGAGTTTTCTAATATCACATTTAATTCATTGATTAAAATTTTATATTTACCAATAATTTTACAGTTTTTGGAATAAATACGTTGCTATGTATGATTTAAAATAATTTTCATGAAATTGAATGGATTTAAAATTACATATAATCTTGTAACATCATTTTTTATCAATTTAAAATATATTAATTTTTATTGGGTTTGCGCATATCAATTTAAATTCATTAAGATGTGCTTCTAATAAAAAATTATTTTATATAATAGTGTATATAAATTAATAACATTTATTTTTCATATTTTTATAATAAAATTCAATGGATGGAAAAATACATTCTATTTTCTCCCATTCAATTGGGATTGGATTCAGATGATACTAAATTTGTATGTATTTATACTTCTAAAATTCACGTCATAAAGGTATGATTCATATTCACTAATTTTTATATTTTCATTATTTAACTTCAATGGATGTATTTTTAATATAATTTCAATTAAATTCATGGGATTCATGAATCCTTCTAACGTTCTACCTTCCATAGGTCATTGATATAGAATGTATTGAAGATATAATGGTCACATTGAAATCACATTTCAATGTAGATACTTTTATGAATGCATTTATATATTTTAAAAAATATACCCCAATATTTTTTATATCCATTAATTTATTTAGGATTACATTTCCTGTAATTTGTATCATTTCCCATCATATATAATTTACCTGATGTGATGGATGTAACAAATACAGACCCCACACCATCTTTTTAGTGATTAATATTTTCCATCTTTTACCACATTAATTGGATGATTTAATGTATTTACTAATTTAAGATATAATAATTGACTATGGTAATATTATAATATTTTAAAATTAATTATTAATGTTCCATGAAAACAATTTACAATGTCCACATGGGTTTTTAGATAACAATGTAAATTGAAAAACTTTTTTCACACTTTCGCTGGGAACATATTATTTTACAACAATTTCCTTTTTGATGATTACTTTTCTATTATAAAATTTGTTTCCCAAATGATATTTATTAAAAATGGTTTTGAATAAAATGAAATATTATAATATATTTCACAAGAAAATGTTTTTTTAAAATGAAAATTATTTCATGACATTAAAAGGGATTTTAATGGATCTTTTTAGGAATGAATTATTCATTGTTTTTATTTATTTTTAATGAATTTTTATAGAATTTTTAATTTAATTTTTTTTCTTAAAATACATTTTGAAATTAGATAATTTTAAAATGTTTTATGATGATCATTGAATTGAAATTAAAATACTGAATAATTAAGGAAATTTTATGAATTCCAAAGTGGATAAATTTATATTAATGATTAAAATTTATTTTTATAATAATATAAAAGGGAGTTTTTCATATTTATATACATACTTTAATGATCCTAATGTAATAATTGGGTTATGATATTATGATATCATCCACCTTTTCTCCTAAGATAAATTAATATGGTGCAGTTTTAAGAATAGTTTCATGAAACATGTCTATATCCCATATGGTGGTTTTGATATGAAGAAATGATGATAATATTCATGATATTTTCTTTTTAATTATGTACAATTTATATTATTTTATAGGTGTTCAAAGAATCATATATTATTCTAATGTTTTTGGTAAATATTAATACATACTATGATAATGTCAATGAATATTTATTCTAAACCAAAACCCCCATTAGTTTTTATCCATTGAGTAATGGGTGGGCCCATAAATATATAAATATTTTAATTAATTTGGTAAAGTTTTATATTATTTGAAATAATAAAGGGAGTCAAATATTGGATTATCCCACATCCATGAGAAATAAAGCTGGTTCATGGACTACAATTTTATGGGATTCAAGAAGTGATATTTTCTCCACTATGTTATGGTAATGAAAATATAATTCCCTGTATTCTATGTTATATGATTCATGAAAGTGATAATAACTCCACTTTATTAATGGAATTAGGAATTGATGCATAATTTTCGATATTTTAAGTATTAGGAAGAGATGCATGGTCTACCTTTTATAGGAATCAGATAGTGTTTCCTATCACACTATTTCATGATTTTAATGGATAAATTTTTTCTAAATTCATATGTCATTTTATCAAACTGGTGTTATATTTAATTAATTTTTATGTTATAAAGAAATTCTTCTTTGATGTCTTATAATCTGTATTTATTTTTGAATAATCCTATAATTCCATGTTCTTTTACTAGGATTATATTCTCATAACATAATTATTATAATATAATCACTTATGAGAGTAAATTTTATCTATAATTTTAATATTCACTGATCATATCTACTCACCCCTATATTATGTTTACATTTCCAAAGTTACATTGACCAGTATAATGTATGAAAATTCTAGCAGTGGGTCTATTAGGGTATAATTAATAATTAATGTTCACAAATGTAGTAAATATGTTTTTATGTTCCTAAAATTTGATGGAAGTAAACCTTTATGGTCCTCTATATGTTTTTGGGACTATTCTAATATGTAATGTTAATTGTAATTATATACATGTTTTGATGTGGTAAACTCACATTGTATCAAATATAGAGTCTAAATAATGTTTTTTTAACACCATATATTGGAGTTTGGTTATTTGGAATCACTATTGGAGTCAATGAATGTTTTATTCATATATAATGATTATTTTAGTAGTATTTTGTAATTATTATTGGAAATATTTAGTGATAACACTATGTAATGACTGAAATATGGGAAAATAAATACTTTTTGGTAATGAATATAGTGTATTATTTCTAAGAAACAATATCCATGTATGTATATAAAAAAGTGAATGTTGCCTCTAGAACATATTCAATTAAAGATAATAACCATTATAAGTATGAAAAATTATTGGCATGAGATTAACTTAGTTAAAAAATGGGCCTAACATTACACCTAGTTTTACACTCTAGAGGGATATGTTTCGGTAGACCTCTAAGTTTTATTGAGGCTCATAAAGAATTTAGAAGGAATTTTAATATATAAAAATTACAATATATGTTGTATAGAACAATGATAATTTGACTAAGGATAACATAGAATAAATCTTTGGGATTCTTAATTTATAATATGCACATGTTATATGAACTACATCATATAATTAAATACTTTTGTTTTTGGGAATTATTAATTTTTTATACCTCAATATTCCATTTCATAATGTAATGTTTAATTCTTAGTGGTTCATTGTTAATAATGTACATGATTTATAATTTCATGATATTCCAAATAAAAAATTGATATAGATATTGATTTTAGTGAGAAATATTTTGGTTATTCCTAACCTGTAATCTTGAGTTATGATTTACAATTTTAAAATAGTTCAATTATCAAATGCACTAAAAAATAAAGAAATGGTGTTTCATGGATTTTAATGTGGAAAAGGATATGAATAAAAAAATATTCAACATCCTTCATATTGTGAATGTGGTTATAAAAAACAATGTGAATGTCTCAATGGAATAAGAAATTTTCTTTTTAATGGAATGAAAAGACATCGAGAACATATTTTTTGAGAAAATATAAAGTGGTAAACCAATAAAATTCATGGTATGAAGGTCCCAATTAATTTATTGTGAATTATTTCATCCTATATATTAAAATAGTTTAGTAATCATTTAAATCAATTCCCTAACCATATTACCTAAAGGGAAGTTTAATATGTGAAACCTTGTACGAAACATGGACGAAGACATGAAATGAATATCACTAAAGTGGATCATGATAATTAACGTAATAATATACTATAATATATATTTGAGTATTTAATATTGGATTCTATTTACAACAACTCCATTATATATAGGACGTTTTCTAATATCATCAGATCCCCACCATAATGATTTGACACTAAATTATCAGATAAATCATATAGTTGTGTGATTATTGTATATGATGTTTCTATTTTTGGGAATGTTCTTCAAAAAATATTACAATTTTTTACTTTATAGTAATTATATGTAATTACTAACATTGATTAACTATTCCTATATAGATATGATATCAATTTGAAAAATTAAAAAAGTCATATAACATATCATAATCCAACCTACACCCATATATTATTTCAAGGGGTACTATAAACACATAATAAAGAACAAATCTATTATATGGGTATTAAAAATCAATTATGAGATAATTTTCCATCACTTACACGGTTAGTTAGGTTTTTATATCATTATGAATAAAAAATTATGTCATGGTTGTACTAATAAAATAGTCAACCATTTTAATTAGTGAGACAATTTAAAAGTAGAAGTTTGAATTTTTTTAATGGGGTGAAATATGTAACCCCTAGATTATAGTATATAGTTTATATGAACAATATTTTTTATTTAAAAACATCCTCAACATGAAAAACAAAAATATGACATACTGCAATACATTTTCTGAGGATAGAACGATCAGTATTAAACTTGATTGTTTTAATGTAACTGTTGAATTAGAGGGTATAAATAGTAAACAAAACATTATAAAATATATATTGAAAGGAAATGAAACTAAAATATTAATAAAAATTCGTTTATAATGCTCATTTTATATAAATAAATCATGTTATGTGACCATTTAATGATTAAAAATGTATTTTTCAAAAAAAAAAACGTTTTATACACTATGTTTTTAAAATTTAATGAATGAAATATATTTAAGATTAATGATTATATAATATATTATTAATATTAAAATATATTTATAGTAAATTAATTATTAATTTATTGGAAATAAAAATGATAATTGTTAACAATTTTAAATTAATTTTTCATATTTTAATTGTTTTTATTATATTTTAGATTTCTAATTTTTTAATTAATTCCAAAATTTTACAATTTTTTTTTCCAAAATAAAATTATTTTTTGTATCTATAATATTTTTAATATAATAGGATGAATTTTTGGTATTTCGTGAAAGTTGTATATTTATGTTAATGGTTAAAAATAACTTTCTTAAACATATGACAACTTTTATGAAATTATTAGGGTATAATCATCACCTAAAATAAATGAAACCTATTTATCAACCACATATGAATTATATATATATAACTATATGCTTCAAAATATTTATTTTAATTTAGAAACCTATGATAAACATTTGTAATGTAACATTTATTTAATGTGATTTTATGTGTTGAAGACGTATTATTTAAAAATTATCCTTTAACTATTTGACAAATATAATATTTTAAAATAACATTCATATATTTAATTATTATACCAAAATTATTTATTAATGGAAATATTATTTTAGTTATATAAATTAGTTATAGATGTAAAAAAATGTGCTACCATGGTAAAAGGTATTTTGGAAAAAACATAAAAGTATTGAAAAATCTTTATAAATGTAATATATTATTCCAAAACATGTATTGAGGGAACATATAATATCTCCCTATTAATCAATCATTTTTCCATGTTTTGGTGAAACATTAATTCAATAATTTCACTCTAATTACAAAAAAATAAACACCCCTAACTTATAAATGGATACATTCACTACAGTACTACTCACCCGAAAACAAGAACATAAGATGAGAAAACACATCCCATGTCTCTTAAAAACACTCTTAAATTCATCATAGAGGTTATATTATACTCAGAGTAAAACTATTTATAGTTTTAAAATAATATGAAAATCATTTATCTCATGGGGTACTGTAAAAATTCTCAAATAACTCATTTTCTTTCCTATTTCCTTAAGTAATATAATTCCACATAAAGCTAAATTATAAATTATTCATATATTGACATCAAAACCATTAATATTCTTATTTTTTATTATGTTTGTAGACTAATTATTTTATACCATCCTCCCTTCTCTATAGTGGACTAAAAATTCCTTCCATGCATATGCACAAACTACCTCATCCCTGAATTATTTGTTTTATTTTTCAGTACCACATTCCATTAATTTTTATAAATGTGTATTTTAATAAATATATAATTTTTATCACATTATAATGATTCAAAATGAAAATTATTTTTAATTCACTCCAATTTTAAGAAAAAAAATGCCTTCCTTGTGTTTATGTTGATGACTATCTCCATTGAATTTCATATTAAAATTTTCATCTCTTACTTACAATACTATTAAAAAAATAATCAATGAATATCTATCATATAATGGATAATAAAATATCAAAGATATAGTTCTTAATGAATGATGGAAAAAATTTATTCTCATTATTATGTATAGAGTTTTTTTAGTAGATTACCTAAAATAATATTTTTGGGGATTTCGTTCTCTCGATCCATCAGTATAATTCAAAACAAATTAATTTTTGGATATATAAATAATTTATTTTTGGAAAAATATTTTTTATTATTGGAATGATGAATACCGTTTAATGAAATGGGTTTTGACATTTCATGTCAAAAAATTGCAAAAAATATCAAATTTATAATCTGTAAAAATGAAAATATGAAAAAATAAAAAAATCATTGTATAATATGTGATTATAACAGAGTAAAAATTATTATAGATAAAAATAAGTTTCAATTTTTGTTCTTAATATATGTATGATTTGAATATAAGAGGTTATTAGGATTTCTTGGTAGCTGATAATTATAGTAAGTGTTTTCCTATTATACATTTCTATCATTAAGACATATTTCATATTCACCAATCTTGTTATAGTGTAAGGAATATAAAATATTTCATTGAAGTTATTTCATAATTTTTATATATATTAATATATTTATAAATATATATCAAGATATATATTTTGTGTGATTTAAATTCAAATGATACCAATGTTGAATGAGTTTCCTCTCTCAATTTCCCTTCATTGAGATATGCTTTATATTAAGAACTAATTTCATATTGTAGTGTATATATTTATGTTTCATTGGGATTCCAATTAGCTGTTGTTCATGGAACCAAAAATATCCAACATCTCACATATCAATGATAAGATATTTCAATCTGTATCTACTTTCCAAAGGAATAAGGTTCCTAGGTTTTGAATCATCGATGATTTGGAATGTGCATTGCTTGAGAGAATGGGGGGTCAAGCACATTAAACCCAGTTGGTAGAAATTATTACCTCTTCCGTGACTCTCCGATAGATTTATGTAATGTTCATGAATACTTCTAGTATATATAGTAATGGTCTAATTTTTCAATATTCTAATGATGGATCGTTGACATGTATGTTCATGAATGTCTATATGTATTTCTGTTTCTACATCTATAATTTTATTTTCCACAACAATTATTTAATATGATGCTAATTAAATCTACACATCTTAATGCACAGATGATTATTTTTATCATCGACATTGAATGTTGTTATGAAGTTTGGACAAGGCTCATGATATTTAGTGCCTATATAAAATTGAAAAAATAATCAATACACTTGTATTTTAGATCCACTTAATTGTATTATTTATATGTTTTTTGGGAATCCATTTATGAAAAGATCCATGTAGGTTAATGACTTGATGTGATGAAATCTAGGATAAAGTTTCTTAGTAAACGTTGGTGTGGGGATAACACATGATATTCCATTTTTAATTAACCTTTTAACGAATATAGCCCAAAAAGGATAGGTTGGGACACCCGAAGAATATATTTATATGCAGTAGATATAGTGATTACCCATATAATATATTTACCTCAAGTTGGGGACATTATTTCTTCAATAATATTACCCAATTTATGATATTACCGGGGAATGTGGCCCTAAACATGGATTTTCAGGCTCATGAAAATATATCATAGTGATCGAATAATTTATTTGAGATCAAGAGGAATACAACCCCATGAATATTAAAATAGAGTGTGAATGAATTTTTTTTAATGAAATCATTTTAGAGGAAAAAGTGAAAAACCATACATGAAATCAATGATTTAAAAACAACCAAACCCCTATGATACAAATGTATAAGGCCCAAAAATCCCATTAAAGATTACACAGAAGATCCCCTACCCATCATAAAAACATTAATATAAGCTTTATCCTATGCAACTCTACATGTATAGATGCCTTGTGAATAGATTCATGGGCCTTGTACTGATGGAAAATCCATACCCTCTCTAACATCCAATTACAGATATCAATTACCATTAAAAAACCCTCTTTTCAAAACACTATCAAGATAATCCCCTTATAATAGAGATGTTGTAGTGACCATCATATCTTGAATCATAGGGCCACATAGAGAAAACCCCACACAAAGTGAATCACACAAGAAGAAATTCAAAAATTAAAAAAAACATCACCATCATCCCCAGACCCTTTCACATTGAATATTTCATCCATATAGCCTCAAGGGAACCTCACTACGTTCCCCCCCCCCACTGTAGTCTTTAGAGTAGTCAGAAGGTGATCCATGGAATGTAATGATATGCCATGAGCATCTAAGACTAGATGACTCAACACCACACCAATGAGATGTCCTCAATGAAGGGGTTTGCACCACTCTAAATGAGAAACAACACTATGGGCATGGATCGTCTTAGATATGAACCATAGTCTCACCCTAAATGGAGTCCGATGTAGGTGTACCGAATAAAATGGAAGAGATGACCAATTGGAAGTGATATGGCCATAAAACCCCAAAATATCCACCACATCAATAAAATCCACATCATACAAGAAAATCATTGATATCATACATGTTTGGAATGTCATAGGATGCCAAAATCCAGAACATAGATACCCTAACCTATCCACACCACACCTGGGCCAGCACTGAGCCTCACATGAAATGAATCTTTCCAGGCTGAATCGTTCTCCTGCTAATGCAAAGCTGAGTTCCAATGCGGAGACACTATCCTGAAACTCACTATGTCGATGCTCTAGGGATTTCCAAGAATCTTCCAAGATAGAGATATAGTATGTTCGGTTTAATACAGATCCATTCCAGAGAATTAATCAAGTTGATTCTATGTGAATGTTATTGGGTTTGACCCTCGTTGTAGAATCATACATTACACATTGAAACATGAATCATATCACATGCAGTATTATTGATAAAATTTATGGTCATGCAATAAAACTGTACTATAAAGATTAGACATTTATAATTACTAAATGATATATTTTGAATGGTATGAAAACATGATATTCAGTGGGGCTTACACATATGAGGGGACCCAATTTAGGATGTATTTTGAGTACACTAATGTTATGACCATCTTAGAAATCAATTACCATATGATCTATTCCAAAGGAATAAAGAGATGATAAAATATTTGACACATTTCATTGTATTGAATAATTGGATTTTAATGGGGATTACACACTATAGTTTCTTTGTGATTCAGAAATGATAACTTACTAAGTTAATGGAATGGAGAGTTGTGGCTTATATAAAGGAAATCCCAAATTGAATATGTATAGAGATTTCAACAAAACAGGAGGACATAGAGAAATTTTAATTTTCCGGATGGAATGATCCAAAAATGTAATTATTCCTTTAGAATTCATACTCGATGTGAGAAATAAGAGATAAACGATTAGATGGAATATAATAACTGGGTATAGAAATATATTTTATAGGGATTACACCTACAGAAGAAGATAACCATACCACCTTCCAACCCATTGGTAGGATAGGGTTGGTTATGGATATATGAGTAACATAAATACCTATATAAATTACTAGGGGATTTACATAGGATGGATTCCAAATTTTTACTATCAAATTTTATAAAGAAAATATCTATCATCAATCTGGGATTGAAAAATTTAGTATATTTCTAATGGGGATCTCCATTATCAAGGTAACTTATGACTAAGATCTCTAAGAGGGTTTTACCGATGTGATGTGAAAACCAAAAAACTCACTATATTAAGTGAATCCATGATTAAAGGGGTAAATATTGATGTGCATTGCATGATCCTATACATTAGCCAGTTTTATAGGAGTATGATTAAATGTTTTTGAGGATTCAATATTGGTAGAATAATTATATAAGGAATGTTGATATTAGTATACCTAAAATTAGTAACTCTAGATGGTGTCTCTCAAATGGATATCCAAAAAATATACCAATTTCCTTAGTAAAATAGCCCTTTTGGGGGTGTAGTTCATAAAGTCGGTCTCATAATGTAGTCCTCATGGGCTGGCCTATTCATGGTCAGATTGACTTTAGTGAGGTCATCCCCCTATGTGTCCGGCCTCACATGGTCAGCCTTCACGGGATTGGGCTAATATGAATCAATTTCCCTATACATCGTCAAACTCAATTTCACGAGGATGTATATACCTAAAGTTTTTAACCATGCTTTATCAGGATCTGATTAGCCTCACATGTTCCCACATGGATGATTCCATATGTGGCTGGATTTTATGGTCTTGCACATATAAGGGTTACCTCTTCATGGTTATCCTAGACTTTTTGTGTGTGGAACCACTTTTATATGGCTAGATCAACTTAACATGGTTAGAAATTTATGTGCTGGAACTCACATAAGAAACAATGTGGTATAGTTTCCAATTTATAACTTGTAAATTTCTTCTTGTGGAATTTGATTCCCAATTTAAAATTTCCTTTGATTTCTAATGTTACCTCATCCATATCCCATGTGTCCTTCTCACCTCCATTCAGAGGTAGGAAAAAGGGTATTTACAGACATGCTTGAGTAGGTAGTATTCCGAAATAGGTGGGTATGTAGGTGACAACATATTCTACATAAGATTTTATGGTTATGTGATTTCAGTTGGAGAACTCAAAGAAGTATCATAATGTAAACCCTGAATCAATGTAGTCTGACCATATATAGAGGCAATGAACGGTACTATATGTGATTGGACCCTACATAGTATCAGTGTGTTTAGAATATATGATGTTTGTGGGGATACATCAAAACATTCTTAGGTATGGTCCTTGGGATTTATTAATGTACCCACCGATCATCTTTGGAAGACACTATAACACCACATAATCCCACCACCTAAAGAGTGACTGGCCTCACAAAGCCTATGGTTCAAATTTGGTTTCTGTCATGATTTATGAAATCATCCTTATATAAATCCTATTCTTACACACATTAAACTTACATCACTATTGTGAAATATATAATATATTACACAACCAAACACCTAAAGTCCGTATTAGTCGAGTTCTTTGGAATCATAGAAACATAAGAATTGTAACAAAAGGGAGAAACATTATAACCTACTAGGCTCTTCTGGACTATAAACCTTCCTAAAAACATAAAAAATAAAACTTATCATCATAAAATGGTGGAAAATAATCATAACAATTGGTGATCATAGACAATAATTAAATGTAAATAAGGTAGATATCTACCAATAGTCTTGATCTGAAGGGTATAAGAATAGTATCAGAAAAATAGAAGACTAAGCCTTCATAACAATGATCATAAACAAGAATCATGGAATAAATAATGGATGTTCACATAACATGAATCATGGTAGTCATGGTTCACTCCCATGTCCATCTTAGTACCATGGGGTACACTCCACATACCATCTCAGTAGTTTTGGATCACTCCCTTATCTATCTTTGTAGTAATAGTTATCTTCCAAAACCATATTAGTTAATCTAATGAGATATAATTATTTAATTAAAGTATTGGAGGGATATATAGGTATAATCTATCTCACAATGACATCATATATACATGTTCTATAGGAAGATAAAAAATCATATCATAACCCATGAAATGAAATGGGTTCTATAAACATGTAACCTTATCTTATATAGTTGAAAAATAAAGGACATATAATAATTTTTTAAAATAATATCCCAAGAAAATAATTCAGTTTCATAATTATAAACCCCATGGAATAATAATGGGTTTCCTAAATATTTAACATATAAAATTGAATAAGGTTTAATAAATACGATACATTCAAAACATAAACCATTGAGACAAATAATATTAATAGAACAATTGAATCATTTCCCCAGAAAGGCATGTGTAACTCCGAACACATGACATATTAAATGTGGAATAATTTTGAAGACATTCGATAAATTCTTCCTCATATATATATCATTTTCCCATTAAAACACTTTTTGAAACATATGACATTTATAAAAATATTTATCTTTGAAAATCTCTTTGGAAAAAATATTGGATTCCATGAAAACCACAAAACATTAGTAAAATCATTTTTCAATTAAAATTAATTTCAAATATCATTTGAAAACAATTTTTAAAACATAGAATTCAAAATATAATTTATTTCCGACCAAAGAGTTAAATATGGTTAGATTTTTCTTAAAAACAATTTCTTATTTATTTTATGTACCAAAGGGAAAGGAAATGGTACGAGTATATTGAGATATCATGAATAAACAGAGGATAATAAAACTGATGGGTGTTATTGAGACATAGTTAATAATATATTATCAATCAAATCACAATCATAAATAATCACGTTAAATTATGATATTTTTCAATAAACTATTACCACATGGTAACTTGAGATTGTACTCACCAAGATAGAAAATTGAATTACATGAAACATATAAAATCATGAAATGAAGTATATTCAATATATAACATGTGAAATGGATGTTTAAAACCCTAAAAAAGAATTAGGTTCCTAGGAAAACATTTTTCTCATAAAAAAATTAGAAAACTCTCTTACTGATTTGGTAACATTTGAAACATAAACCCATAAAATAATGATCATAAAATTGATATGTAAATACCAATAAATTTATGAATAATTATAATAGAATAACTTCCTTTCAGTATAGAAACTACATAAAATAAGATTATTTAATATGGTATTTTTGTAATGGATATAGAAAGTGAGACAAAATTCTCTTACATTGTGTCTTGATTTTCATCGTACTCATACGAGCCCCTTCTTCATTGGGTAACCTTTCGGTTTTCATCAATAGGAATATGTGGATGGATTTATAACCTAATAGAAGATTAAAGGATTAAGGTATAGTTCTTTGGTAGGATATTTTTGAATAGGATAGTTGATCCATAATATTTTGGAATGGTGTATTGCTTTTGTGGCCCTTAACTGAAGGGGTTAGTCCCTCAATAAACTTAATTTTACCTTAATCATTATAATTAATTTTAAATTTATTCACTAATATTTTTGAATTAAAAAATATTTTATCTTATTATAAATTAAAATATTTATGATCCAAAATATGGAATCAAATATTCAAAATTCTAGTCCCATAAGTGATAGAAATTAATTTAAAAATAAATTTTTAGATAGGAGGACACTACAGGTTTTTAATGAAACATTTAAAAAAAATTCATAAGTTTTTATATCCCATTTTAATGTGAAATCGATTAAAATGAACTAAATTGGACTAATTAATTTATTATATATATATAATTATTCATTAAAAATTATTTAAAATATAATTAAAATATATAAATAAGTTTGAAAAAAATTAAATTGGAATTAAAATTGATTACTTTTCACAATTAATCAAGAAAGGATATTTCTTAGAAAAAATAAAAATATAACCCTATAAAATTAAATAATTATAAATTAAAAAATGATGTTTATTTTCGAAAATACAATTTACCAAATTCTGTAGAACTGATTTTGTTTTTTTCATATAGGGATACGTAATGCAGTTACATTTAATAAATAATATTTTAAACCTACAAGTAGTTTAGAAAAAATTATATTTTTCATTATCTATATTTTTTATTTATATTAAACCTTTATAAAAAACATTGACAAATTAATTATTACTATTAATATTACTATGTTTAACAGCTTGGTTGAAACTATCTCATTTAAATAATTATAACCATAAAATGCAGTTTAGTAGAAACTCAGTGTTGAATGTAATGTCTATGAAGGTGGTGTTACATGTGGCATGAGAAAAGTTGGGGTTGTGTGTAGTCAATTACAAGTCAGTTTCATGTCAATAGAATTCTTTATTTAGTGAAATGTAAGACCTCAATTAAAATTAATTTCCTTGAAAAATAAATGAAATTAATGTTCACAAAACAGGGGGTGTTACATTCTACCCCCATTAAAAAAAATTTCACACTAGATATTGTTTATTATATAAAGAAATGAGGATTAAATAGCTCATCATATCATCATGTTACCATACAACATCATATAAATGGTTATTTCTCTACAAAACTTTGAAAAAGTGAGTGGCCTAGATTTGTATAACATTATATGAATGATATAGAATTTAAACTGGTTGTTCCTTATAAGAAAGATCATGCCCATGTGATATGACATCTGATTTTAGTACATGTAAATGGCCAAGTATGAACTTCCAGAGGAGAGATACATGGAACACATTAGGGAATTGATGGAGATTTCAAGGACGTTCCAAATGATATGCTACCATCTCAATATGAACATGAATTTCAAAGGGATTAATATAACTAGGTTTCACATTACCTTTCTCCCGGAATCTCATATACTTATTTCAAGGAGATATTTTTTGAAACACCTTCTCACCAACCTAAAATTTTATATACTTTTATTAGTTATCAGCACAACTTTATTACTGACATTGAGAGACCTATATATGTTTCTAAATGGTTCCTCTATTATCAACGATTTATTCCATGATCTCTGGTCCAAATAGATTTCTTTCTCCAACTTCAACCCATCACCCGAGATCTCTACATATCCTCTCTTTTTTGGATTTATAAGATACCACCTTTATTAAGAATGGAATCCTATTTTTGTAACTAAACTAAACTAGTGGAAGGTGTTGATCCCAACATCCTTTGAAAAATAGAAAAAAACTATCAACATAAACTCTATGGTGTAAATTAATCTTTTAGAATAACTATTAGAATTAGGATAATACGTACCGTTGATACTCAATTATATATGAAGTTATAAAATAAAACATAGCCATATTTTTTATTTTAAACATGGATCCTGATGAGATATTATGGAATGCTGCAATCCAAGAAACCATACCACATAGTTAATGTATATCATTAAAAGATGAACTAGAAAGATATCTTGTGTGATATCTATGGAGTGTATAATGTAGTAAAGTGATTGATATCAACCGATTTAGAATTAGTACCTTTAGATTATTTAGGGATTCCAATGGAAAAATCCACACTGATGTTTTCCTATTTATATTCTCGTATGGTTAATGGAAGCAATACTCCATTTGAAGTTTTTCTCTAAATCTTAACATGATGGAATAAAAGGAATCGAGAGGAAAACATTATGATATCCTACTTTATTCTAACCCACCATAAGTATTCTATCATGTCCATATAAATATTCACACATCCAGGATTAATTTGGAATGAAGAACAATGAGCTTCCACTAAACACTCCTTCATCAAATCTGGTATGAAAGGATCACATTATGTATTCCTTAACCTTATCATTTCATCACTATCAAGGTTAAACATATAAACATTTCTAGTCATCATTTTCTACTCTACATCTTCCTTATACACCACTATAATCATGACAATGAGAGATGGTTGAATATTAAATTGAGGAAGATAAAGTTTCTCTTCTTATAACATGATTTCTTGATCCATCAGTTGTAAATCCTAGAAAATTGGATCTTTTCTAATTCTCATCATGGATAATCTATCATGATATTTTCTACCTAAGTAATTTACTTCTATACTCAATTTCTTTTGCTGGTTATATATTGAGAAGTCATAATCTTTTTTCACCTCTAACCATATTCATTTGTTAATTTTCAACTCCATCTATGTGATTATATATATTAAATTTTTATGATCAGTATAAATATCCCACATTTCTTCATAAAGATAATCCATTTATATCTTTAATAAAATAAATTACCATAGGTAACCAAAAATCATTAGTTGGATAATTTTTCTCGTGAATCTACAATCACTATGAATAATAGGCTATAACCATGTTATTATGCAAAAGAACACAACCCAACCCCTTATTTCATTTATCAATACATATTAAAAACCTTTATCCTCTATAGGGTAATGTATGAATATATGTTATAACTAACATTTTCATTAGTTCTTTGAAATTTTCATCACATTCATCCATCCATAGAAACATATAACATTTTGAGTTAACATGGTTTAGAGCATTAGATAATCATGATAATTTCTCCACAAATCGTCGATAATATCTAGCTAATACAATAAAACTATAGATCTTAGTGACTGTTGTTGGTCTATCTAATCATTCAATATCCTCTAACTTTTATGGATCAATTTCAACACTGGCTATTGATATTATAAGACCAAAAAATGAATCATTTTTCGCCAATATTAAGACATTGTAAATTTTGGTATAGTTTATCCTTACATAAGGTAATTTTTACAATTCTATGGTGTTCTTCATGATCTTATTAACTCATTTAATAGATTATAAATTATTCTATAATGACTACCTCAACAGATCAAGTTAATAGGTAAAGTCTATATTCATTAAATCCATGAAGATATATGGATAATTAGTAAGACCAAAAGGAATTAATATATATTAATATAATAGATCCCCTATATAGAATTCTATATTAGGTATATCACCCTTCTTAATCATAAAATGATGAAATCTACAATTATGGTAAATAATGAAATATTATTAATCATTGTAAAGTTGATCATAGAAGTCACCAATTTAAATAATATGATCTTTTTTCTTGATTGTGATATTGTTAAACTTCTGATAATCAATTTTTGAGTCTCATGGATCTATCTTTTATTTTTCTACAAAAATAATTGTGTCACCCAAAGGGGACACACATGGCTAAATAAATCACTTATCAAGGTTTTCATGGTGCTTATTCTATTATTCCTTAAATTAAATCAAGTCCATTCTATATAATGTATTTGAAATTATCATGAAACTAGAACTTAGTTCAACTAAGAACTCAACGTCACACTTCAGTGGAAGGATAAAAAACTCATCTAGAATGATATTTAAAAATTCTTAGGCAATATGCATACCATTGATGTATAATATATACTAAACCATTTTAGATAATTAACCCTTCTAAATTGGAAATAAGACCCATACACTGGATGTAATCTCTATAGGAAGTTCATACTTATCGTCACATTTATAGACGTTCATTGGATGGATTCAAATATAAAATCTATGTTCCTTTCCACATAAATTGATATTAAATTTATTAATAGTAATAAAAACCATGGTTAATATGACATCAAATTAAACAAATTCCATAATGACAAGATTTTTAGGAAGAACAATCCCAAAAATTTCAACTAGAGAAAAATCATAAACAAGGGGTGTGATTATATAAACATTATGTGTTTTCACAACTAATTCCACATCTATTCATTTTTGTGGAATCATAATATAATGGAAAAATTAATTACATATAAATGAGTGGTTATATCCATAACCAAATAACACATTAGAAGTAATTGAGTGGAAGGTATGTGTACCCTTCACCATGTAGTTATGGAACCCATCATATGAAATAGAGATTTCTCTATATTTACCTTGGTACATAATCTTATGTGGTTGTAAAATTAGATCATCATCACTATCCCTTGGGTATGGAAACTAGTTACTATAATTCCAATTCTCCTTAGTGTTGTATCACATAAGCGTATGAGGATCATTCTGTGAAGGGTTTTCTCTATTCTTACCATTAAATACTTCTTCCAATATACTCTATAATAAAATGACTGATAGAAATCCATTATAAACTTAATACATTTATTATACCAACTATGTAAATTTCCTCCTTTATTACTTCGACACTTATTTAACAAAGAAAAAAATTCTTGTTCTCTTTATGTTTTTTTTTCTTTTCTTTTAATATGTATCTTCTTTTGGTATCAATACCATGAGATTGAAATGTGTATCTAAATTCTATTTCTATCTTTATTGAACAACACGAAATATCTCCAATGATACTAAAGTATCTTATTTAAAAATCCCTTCATAAAAATGGATTTAGGCCACAGAAGTACCTATCAACTTTAAATTTAGGTTTGATGATAATTCACGAACCGTGCCATGAAATACTTGTGGAATTATCCTCTATGGTACCAAAAAACATAATCAACCCATTTATTAAACTCAAGGAACTCTTTCTCAATCTTAGTAAAAATAATAAATGGAATTTAGTTGTTATACAATATGTTCATGAACTCATAACAATCCATCGAATCAATTATCATCATGATTTCCCATTTTATTTATTAGAGTCTAGAACTAGTCTACTTAAACTTTTAAATGATAAAGAACTGGATAATTATTCTCATGATTTGAAAATTTAAGGGTAGGAAATATATTTTTAGTGGAAATGATAGATTTTTCAGAAAAAAATTGAAATAGAACACCGTCTAAAATAAAGTTGATGTTGCCTTATGAAGGACTCGACCGAATCTTATTCCCAGTAATTATATTTATGTCCAATGTGATTCATATATAGAGAAATCCATTTGATAATCATAGTGGGGATTATTATTCCAGCTCACATTGGATTTGGTTTCTAAAGACGATAATCATTTCATTTTCCATTTCAATCACCACTATGGTGGTTCCTTCACATTCTAACCATTGACTAAAACCAAAAATAACATATTATAAAATAGTTTTCATATTGTGGTACCAAATAATCTCGAAAAATCACTTATAAGATGAATAAATTATGAATCCCCCTTTATGCTATTACAAATTTTATTTATTTTTGGTTATTCATAGAAAAAATATATTTAAATACTTCATGATGGTTCGTAAATTGATTATAAATTCCCAATGAATATCCCTCAAGAGTGTCAAAGTAGGTGTACATTAAGTAATGTTATCGTTTACCAGGTTACACTGAGTCCAGATCAACACACCTTGTTGGAGTTATTCTCCCAAGGAATACCTCTTCCAGAGCCAAATCCTCTTTTAGTATCCATACAGGTAAAATTAATATGAATCCACTCATTCTACCCTTAGACAACAATTCAGGACATTTTCCAATACATTTTTAACCTTAGACATTACCATAGACATCTATTTAGGGTTCTCCCAAAGGTTTCCCCATCCTTATTTATACTAGGTAAATAATAATTTTCTATGATACCAACTATAGAAACCATCTCTTTACAAACAATAACATTGCATCACTTTTATTGAAGGGCAAATAAATTATAAAAATTTATTTCCAAAGACCATACTAATCTATTGTGTTTGGAAACATGGAATCATAAAAACTATAAAAAACATGAGATAAATTATCCCCCCTTAGGTTTTTCTTGACAATGTACCTTAATAAAAATATAAAACATAAAACACATAATAATATCATGGGGGATATGAAACAAAAAAAATGGGGATCTCATATTCATAGAAAAGGAAAACAAGGGAGATATGTAAACATAATCATGAAAATAAGGGCATGAGAATAGGATCATGAAAATAGAAAATCATACCCTGCATATCATAAATCAGAAATAAGATTCAAGGAATAAATATTGGTAGTTCATAAGATATTAATAATATGTAAAAAAGACCATAATCCATGAAATAGTAACATTATAATAAGTCATATGATTGTGGAAAAATAAGAATCATGTAAAATGATTTTCATATAATTCAACGAATCACTTAAAATGACATATTTTTATAATGTGTTTACTCATCATACCATCTTGGTAGATATGGTTCACTCCCATAGACATTTTATTAGTCCTTATTTACTCCAAATACCATATTAGTAAATCTCAAGAGATATAAATACATACCCCATGAATTGGAAAAAGATATAGGTCCAAAATATCTCATAATGGAATCAGAAAATGTTGTGACACAAGATCATAAAGAATCATATCATAACCCATGAAATCAATTTCGGATAATAATCAGGTAATCATGTACGAACCATAGGAAAAAAGATCGGTTTCCTAATCATTTCATTAAGCCATAACTCTTATAATTTAGAGGGATGTGTAAGCATAAATCCATTGAATAATAATAAGTTTCATTAAAATATAATCTATGAAGGATAAATGGGTTTAATAAACTTCAATATATCATAACATAATCCATTCGGAGAAATAATATGAATAGAAACATCGAATCAATTCCCTAGAAAAGAATGAGTAACATGAACAGATGTCATCATAGATGAAAAATAATTACAAAATTCTATTAAAAATATTTATTCATTAAAATATAATTTTTTTTCATTGATTTTTTTTAAAACATTAGACAATTTTGAAAAGCTTTTTCTTGGAAAATTACTTTGAAAATTTATAGAGGGACATTGGAAACCCAAAAAGAACATTTAAAATCCTTTCTAAATGAAAATCATATTCAAATATCATATGTGTACGTTTTTTAATTAATTTTTTGAAAATATGATATTTAAATAAATATATTTAAAATATGAGAGTGAAATACAATCATATTTTTATTTAATACATTTTCTTAATAATCATAGTTACCAATGTGTTGAAAAATGGTACTAGAAAATTCAGATATCACGAATGAATAGAGGAGAAGAAAAATCATGAGTGTTTTTGAGATATCGATCATTATATTTTTTTCAATTTAATATTAATCGTATACAATCTCAATAAACAATGAGATTTTTTCAGTAAAACATTACCACATGGTAACATGTGATCATACTCTCTATGTATCAAAATTGAATTACATGAAGCATAAAATATCATGAAAAGAAGAATATCCTTGATATAACTTGTAAAATAGATTTCTATACACCTCAAAAAAGAATATAGGTGTATAATAAAACATGTAATTAAATGAAGGAAATTTGAGGCAAAAAATCTTCTTAATTTGGTAACTTTTGAAACAAAAACCCTATAAAATAAAGATCATAGAATGGGTAGAGAAATAAAAATAGATTTTAGAATAATAGTACTCGAATAAATTTAGGGGTATTATGTTAACCATAAAAAAGAGAATATCAGTGAACATGGATTGTTTCTCATGGATATAAAAAGTGAGATGAAAATCCATTACATTGTGTGTTTTCTTTAGACATACTCATACATGCCTCCACTTCTTTGAATAACACATTTTAGATTGAACCAAAGGGCTTCCTTGTATGGATTTCATCATAATGGAATGCATCAAGGAGTAAAGGAGTACTTCTGAGAAGATATTTGAATAGAGTATAAATGATTCAAATATATTTTGGAAAATTTTATTAGGTTTTGGCCCTTAAGTTTCATGGTTAGTCTCTTATTATGGTTAATTTTACATTAATGTTTATAATTAATTTTAACTGGAGTCACTAATATTTTATGCCAGGAGCTAATTTTATTTTAATTACATTAAAAATTATATTAATTTAGAATATTTAATAAAATTTTCCCAATTCCTATGACTAAAGTAGAGGAAATTAATTAAAAATTAAACTCTTATACAGGATGACACTATGAGTTTTTAATGTAAAAATGATCAAATGATTTCTATGTTTCTATATCGAATTTAATTGTGAAGTAAGTTACAATGAACTAAATTGGATTAATTTATGTATAATTGACCTAATTATACTCTAAAACCAAATTTAAATATTATTTTACTAATTAAATAAATTATATGAAAAAGAAGTATTAAATTTAAATGTTTTATTTTTCACCGTTGAACAAAAAAATAATGTTTCTTAGATAAAACCCCAAAAAATAACCCAAATTTAATTTCCGCATTCTATATTAAGGAATTATAATTATTTTATCAAAATAAATTTCAAAATATATCTGAAATTATTTCTATTTTATGTGATACAAGGACATGAAAAGATTTCCCTTGGAGGAAATATTATTTTTAAACGTATAAGGACATTATCAAAAATATTATTTTACATTACCAATATTGTTTATTTATGTAAAATTTTACAAATAATATTTTGAAATTAGTAATTATTTTTCATATTACTACGTTTAACATATGTTTTACAAATTTATTGTTTTAATAATTATAATAATAAAATGATGTTTCATTGAAACTTATTTTTTCATGTATTATACACATTGTCTGTATTGCTTGTAGTGCATGACATGTATGTTATGTGTGAATGGAATGTTTCACATAGTGTAATGGAAAAAATAAAATAAAATTTATTTTTTAAAGGAAGAGAATAAAATATTGTTCATTATATATATGGTATTTCAATCCTGGTGATATTCTCTTCTCCTGATTTGGAATGAATTCATGAATTTTCTCAGTTCTTCATTAATCCATAAATGTTTTCCTTAGAACTAGATCAAAAAAAATTGGTAATGAGTTGATTAATAGGATGTCATAAATCCCATAATGTTTGATGATATTCAACTATGTAGTGGTCACTTACGAATATGTCTATTTGGGCCCTTTATTTCTTATATTTATTTATGAATCCATGCTTGTAATCTCCCTTAAAATCATTGAAAAAATTAAATCAACTAACACAATTAAGACCATATCAAGGACCATGATGTGATTACTCTAAAATATACCCCACATACTCCACATTAGGTTTATTCATGAGTCCCATAGTTCACATGATCTATTATGCATCTCACAGGTGTCAATTTCACTTGATCAATGAATCACATGATTCGTGAGGTCATGCCCATGGTCAAAATAGTCAGCCACACAGGTTTCACAGTGAAGTAACATGTATATTTTTTAATAAAAAATGGTCATAATATTTTTTGGATTTTATTTTATTTTTTAAAATGACTATGATACATTCGATTTTTAATAGAAAAAAAGAAAGAAACATAACAACTCCAAAATTTTTCCAAACCTTCTATTGTGTGGAGATTGAGAATGGTTGATGGTATCAAAATATGCCAATATATTTTTATTATCCAACATACTACCTTGGTTTTTGATTTAATGGGGGTTTAAATATGAGTTATTTAGTGTTACATATGTTACCCATGTATGTATTTTTTATTTCAAATAATGTAACTATTCTTACACTATGGTCCAAGAGTATTCCAATTAGCTATTTCATAAACCATTAAAATGTGATCGAAGTGATTATATCAATAAAATTACATTTCATTTTTGAACCTGACCAATCTAAGGAGTGTAATATGGGGTATAAACCATTATAATTTGATGCTGAGAGGGATGAACCATTAAAGGACATTCATATCCATGTGTTGGTTATAAAGATATTGATATAAAATAAAAATTTTGTTAAGAATCCAACTATTAATTATGACATGGAATTTCATTTTGAATTGACTATGGATGGCCCTACTGATTAAAATGACATGGTGATTAATTTTATAAGGTTCAATGAGTTTTTGATCCTTATGAGATATTTTAGATCTCACAACCATTATTTAATCATAACTCTTTCCTTATGCCAAACATGTTCAGCCGCTGAAGTCTATACATGAATACATTTAAGATGATCCATAGAGTGGAGGAGATTATTTTTTTGGTCATGTGAATGATTAGTGGATATATAATTTTTAGAAATAATAATATGTATGTATCCCTTTAGAGAATACTTGGGATAACACTAAATGAAATCCCCTACTAGTTAGCACAATTATTAGAATGATAGACGATATAATGAGGATTGATTACAATATATAGATTGACACCCATTTTTGAGTTTGGGATGAAATATTCATCATTTTATCTATCTAAGAGCCTAAGGTGTATAATCCTAGCACTTATTCATGTCATAGCTCTCATGGACCTCCAAGTTTATATATTAAGATAGTAGTTGAAATAGATTACACAAAGATGGGAATAGATTTTATCTATGAGGCGAATCTACTTTTTTGAACATAAATCATATCTTTCCTAGTTAATAACCTTTTATCTCCTTCTAGTAGATGACTAAATGGTTAGGGTCAGGATCAAAATTATAATTATATCTTCCCAAAGAGTGATAGTAATATGGGAAAATATGAGAGTGATGATGTTGGATTATTTTTATATCAGCCTCCTTTATATGAATAGGGGGTTCCATTTTTTGTATGCCACTTATAATATTATTATTTTTTGATTCGGATACACAATAGAAATAATCAATTTCTTATCCACCATGGTATCCCACACACTTGATTTCTTCAATATATTTACTATTGTTGTGTGTTTAGACCCTGAAATATAAAATATGATGATATAAAATATCTGATGAATCATTAATTCATTTCCCCTTCACACCACATCCCTCGTGTTTCGAAAATATTATAGAAAATTCCACTGACACCCATTAATGAATGGAATATTTGATATCATTGCAGGATAGAGTTCTAACTATGATGATTTATTTTTAGTTGATCTATATTTGTTATTTTTAGAACATATTTTACTGAAAAAATCACCATATCAAATGGATATATCAATATCCTTCCTGCAACTAGTCAAAAGAGAAGTATCTCAAATTAATTTTCTATTTATGGATGATACCAATGTAGGAGGATATAAATATTTGGTTCACTCTATAACCTAAAAATATTTAGATCATTATTGTTCCCAATAAAGAATAGACATGGATGTAAAAATATTTTGATGGGTATATGGTTACCCTCATGCCTCATATAATGGGATCCTATAAATCCTAAACCAATGAAGGGGAAGAAAAACCAATGATTATAGACAGTAAAAAAATATACAAGACTATAGTGGTATATAGGTTTTTTTCATCGATAGAACAATTGATACAGAGAGGTATAGAGTAATGATAATTCATGAATGAGAGGTTGGTCAAGGGAATCCCTATAAGGTGTTTATACCTGTAACACATGTCCAAAATATTACAATGAAAATGATTTGGTATAATGACACCACCTCATAAAGAAGCATGAACCCTATTTTTATAGAGGTAACCGAACTACCAATTTATTCTAGTATTAGATAACTTATTTCTTAGAGGTAATTAGATTAATAAAGACGTGGAATATATACCATGATGGTTTGGGCCTCCCTTTATAAAAGGGAGATGAAACTAATGAGGATACATATTATATCAAATGTAAATAATATATCATGGGAACATTATTATTGTGAATTGAATGATTTTCATTAGTACCATGAATCCATCATTAAAATTATTAATTTCATGGTACACTATTAAATATGCATGTAGGTGATACTGAGGCCCAAAGTGTGTTTCACTCGGGAGGAGGAGATGATCAAGAGTACATTATAAGTTGAAAGCCACAATTTTTAATTTTATTTCTATGTGATAAATAATTCCATTTATTAACTAACATTATAAAACATATTTAAGACCTAATAGGATTAATTATCCATTACTTGTATAGAGTAATCAGCAAGAGTCCTCTAATAGTGCATGGAAATGGTTTAGATACCATAGTTATGGAGGAATAGTCCCTAAATATATCTTAAAAAATTGAGGAACTATATTTTAGTTTTTTAAGAGCTTTATTTCCACTACCAGAGTCACTTCCCATGGAGTTATCTTTATAGGGTACTAGGAAGCAATAGTAGAAATACATGTGTGTTGCACAATTTCGTTCAAAATGGATGTTTGGTGCCACATATTCCCTCATCTCAAAATTCATTTTTAATGACAATGAAAATGTATTTGGTTTTATATATATTTTTTGAGGTCTCATGATCATAAATACATTGCACTCTCAGAACTATACTTCTTATAGACAATCATGAGGAACATTTATAAAAATGATTCCAATAGGGTCACAGTGGAAATCAAATTCAACCTACCATTTGAACACATCTACCTGTAATCATATGGATATAAGTAAATTGGGAGGCCACATAAAATATGTAGATATTATTCATTCATATCTAAGACTAACAAATAATATCATAGGGGGTTCCCACACGGAGGCACCCACTATAGAGTAGTATACACTCTACATCCCTTTTATAGAGAATTATGTGGATGTTTCACCCATGTGAGTTGTGGGATTTAAGTCTTTAAATTCGCAAGTTTATATTTCAATATTTACACGTTAGATATTTTCCATGTGCACTTAAGTCCACTTCATAATGTATTATATATTGATACTTCAAATTTTTTCTCCAGAGCAAGACATAACATACATAGTGTACTTATGGGATCAAAAGAGTATGTTTTTTATTGAAAGACCATGGTGGGGTGAATAATAGTTCATAAAATAAAATATAAATTTTTCACACCTACATTTAAGTATATAATCAGCAGTAGAAACATACCAATATAATTTATAATATGGGTTGTTATGGATGTCTTTACTTGATAAAGGCATCCATTATATTCACACTACCATAATGGCCAAACTTTCTTAACCAAAGAATCCCTCTATATGAATATTAGTTGAATCCTCTATTTCACTATCCCTAGGTACCAGAGATAATGTGATGGAAAAAAACTATCCCAAAAATCCTTTTAATCCCTCAATCAAACTAGATTAGACATAATTATTTCAGTGAAAAACACAAAAGGAATTTTCAATGTATCCTCATAATTGTATTCCTTGGGGAAAAACAATATGAAAATTACAATGAAGTCTTATCATTTGATAAGATATTACAACTAAAATATAATAATTTTAGATATAGTTTTGTTTAAAATATGATTTCTCCTCCAATATAAACAGTTTGTTTATAATAATAATCCTAATGGCCTTATTCTATATTATTTTGGAGTAAATTGTAATAGAATTGGAGAACCTCTTCTTCACCTGAAAGGATCAGGAAAACATCTTTATCTGGTTGAAATAATTTAATTACACCACTATAGTGAATTAATATTATATATATTACATAGGATTTATTCATCTAGAAGAATGTTTGAATTTATTATATATTTGTGGTTATAAAAGTTTGTCTTGAAATCATTTCTCCCTTTTTTTGATGAGGTTTATTAGGATTACGTGGTAAAAGGTTATATAATGAACATACTTATATAATCACTTATGAAAATTATAAACCTCCAATATATAAAAATTATATCCATCTATAATATATTCAAATTATATGTTCATCTAATTTAAGAATATTAATCTAATGTTAATGATAATTCATTAGCTAGTTCAATAACTTTACAACAAAAAATTCATGATAACATTATATATGAAATTTTATAAGAGTATAATAATTAAAGGTGTTGATTGTGACATTAAAATGATAAATTAAAAACGGATTAATGTTATACTTTTGAAAAAAATTGTCTCCTAATTTTTTGTAAATTAGAGAAAATAACTTTTAATGAGAGAATGAAATGTTAACTTTTTAAAAAATAATTTCTTCTATTGTATTACATAATATGACCATTAACATTTATGCTGATAATTAAAAACATTTTTGTTATTCATCACCTTTGTTTTAAAAACCCCATTCTCACAAAATCTTCAAATCATTCTTTCTAATCTTTTATATACATTTCCCTAATTGTTTCTCCAAATTTTAATCCCTTTATCCCCTATTTAGATTAAAAAACACACAGGAGGTAAAAATCATTCCGAATGTATTAGTAAAATATCTAATAAACAACCCTGTTTTTAACTAAAAATTCATCCAATAATATAAGAAATAAATTAATCAAATATTTCATTAGAAAAAATTTTATGAAATATTTTTGAAAAAATATCCATCCAAAAAATATAAGGAATAACATTATTTAAGATATAAATCCACAACAGTGTTAGTATTGTGATTAAAAATAGTATTAACTTCAAAAAAATCATTATTTGATAAATTAATAATACAAACATTCAACTTAATAAAATACATCTAGTACATTATAAATTCATCAAAAACCCATCCTTCAAAAGAATACTTCTTCACAAACTCATGACAACCAATTATAATTATTCATATTTATATCATCATTTTCCTACTATTGAATCTATTTCACATGATTTTAAATTCCCACATCATATTATATTATAAAGGATCTTAGAATATTATTTTCCATTTAACTCGTAGAAACATAAATATAGATTAAGATTTAAAATTTTCATAACAATTTTTTTATATTATTATTCCATTAGTATTTTTGTCATAAAACAAGATATACTTAAAATTTTTATCAACATGATCAAACAATAAAAATTTCTTGAGTATGATTTTTATTTACCATCAAACTATTTAAACGTAGAATTATGATTAGAGACATCCATAACATAAATTTTTTGGTTAGATCCCTTTTTTCTAATACATTTATTTTGGAAGATTGGTATTCATCCCTTGAAGTCCTTTTCCTACCCAAAACCCTTACATTAACAAATTTTTTAGATTGGTTATATAAGGAAGAAGTATTCCTATATGATGAAGGATCTTCTAACATAGTTTCAACTTCATCTCTTTTTTGAATTTTTCCAACCCCCAATTGATAGTATATATACATATAACTAATAAATCTATTTGTTTTTTAGTTTTCTTATTTATTTTATCATAGTTTTGTTTTATTATTTTTCATTATTAAGGAAATTCATCATCAATATCTAAACTAAAGGACAGTCTATCATAAATATTCCCACCGTTCATCATAATTAATTCTTGAAAGGAAGAACAAAACATAGTTATATCCCATTTCCAATCCATTTAAGATGATATTTTTTAACAAGAAAAAAGTTTTATAGGGAAATATATTTTCGGTTTCGTTTTTCTGAAAATGAAACACCTTTTTACATTTCAATTGAAAATCTATTTAACTATGGAACATAAATAAGTTCTATATTGTTTATAGTCTTCTTTATAACGAAAATTTACATAACCTTGAAATTTAAATGTCTATTAAATTTAATAAAAACATATTAATGAAATTTCATTAGAGATAAATATTAAACATTAGTGACCATATGGTCCCTACGTCAAGGAAACTAAGTAAGAACATAAATAAGTTTATATTCATAATGTTTCAAAAGAAATCCATAATATATATGACTTTCATATTGAGTGTAAATATATTCCCATGCCATGGAATAACATAATTCTTATCCAATTGGGAAATGACACTTATAACATGTGTAATACGAGCCACTTTCCTATATTTCTCATATGAAGAAAAAAATAGAAGTATCAGGAGAAGCCTTTTTTAATGATCCTAAGTTTATCATATAGTTTATGTGTTACATTTTTTCCTCCATATTCTAATGGTATCATAACCTAGATAAGAAACTCCTTAGACATTTTGTTTGTATGAAATTCCAATAAATAAAATGAAATCCTTTAGTCTATCAACTTCAATAAATTCATCAAAATTATAAAAACTACTTACTATCTTAGGTATTGTGTATCAAAGTCATCATTATAAATAGTAAGGGATTTATAACCTTGAAAAATAAAGGAATACCTCTACAAAGATTCATACTTTTCAAACAATACTTTCTTAATCAACATACATTTGGAAAATATTGTATTAGAGAAATCACTGGAAGAGTTTATATATTTAAATTAAGAAAAGTTGAAGAATAATATTTACCAAGGAGAAATGGATTATCATGGAATCAAGGTGAAGATATATGTCCAAAGAAGTCACTTCATTGGAGAATATCTCAAAACCACTTCTTCTTTATATAATAATAAATATAGAGATAGTACATCCACCATAGATTTGAAAGACTATATTGAAATAATCTTATAAATTAATTTTTGGTAATGTTTCTCAAAATATTTTAAATAATATTTAATAATAATAATTTTTTATCTTCTGTAACAATTTTATATAATGAATAAATTTTTAATGAAACATAATATTTTTTTAAAAATATCATAACATTTTATGGAACTTTTTATAAAATTTATTAATATTGTACAAAAATAAAACAATAGATATAAATATTTACAACAAAATACCTAGAAAATACCAATAATAGAAAAATAATCATTCATACTAATTTTTATTTGGACAAATGAACTTTTTTTGTTTATAATATTTTTCCAAAGTAGAATTTAAGAAATATTTTGACAAAAATTTTATTTGGAAATATTTATCTATGATTTTTCAATGGAAATATTTATTTGATGATTTTCATATAGTTTAATAATTTATAAAATATATTTAAGTATATATTTTTATTAAAAAAATTTAATAAATTTTTATTACAATTTATTATGAAATGTTATCAAATTTGTTTTAAGGAAAAAATTATTTGTAAAATTTTTTTAAGAAATATTTTTCAAAAAAAATTTAAAGGAAAATATTTTCCAAAAAAAATTAAAGAAAAACCATAGTTTTAAAATTTTTTATATAATAAAATATGTAAAATTTTTTTGGAAACGTTTTAAAGAAAATTATTTAACAACAAAATAAATGAATATGTTTTTCCAATAAATTATTTTTAAAGAAGAATCTTCAAAACATATAATTTTTTTCAAAATATAGGTTATATGTTCTACACCATTTACAAGGAGTTTTTTCATGTAAGGTGATAGGTTAATAGCTTATAGAAAAAATGACTTTTTTTGTATTGAAAATTCCAATCATAATTATTAACATGTTTATTAAGACCATTATGTGTTGATTTTATACAAAATGCATCTATTAAAGCCTCATTCGGAGTGCTATGTTAAAATGTTGATAAAATTTCACAATGTTCACATTCATTTCATAAAGAAAATATATTTTTGATAGGTAGATGTACATTATCGATGATATTATTAGTGGGATGAAAACTACAGGTGGTATGATATCATGGGTATATAAAATTTTTATTCTCTAATAACATGTAAAATGTATTCATGAGTTATAAATTCCTACAATTTTATTTAGTTTTTCTAAATTATTAAAAAAAATTTACAACATCCTAGAATTTTAAAAACCATCTTAAAATGTGGTTTTGGGTAGTTTAAAAGAAATCAATTTCATGAAATTTAACATGCCATTTTAATTAAATGGACTTATATTTTTGTTACAATAATGATAAAATGTTTATATTTTCTTATTTCCATGAAAGATATCCTTCATAAAATATTTTTATTTTTTAAAAATATATTTTTTAATCATGATGAATACTTTACATATCTAAACATTAATTTAAGAATTATTTCAATTTCTTTCTTTCTACCGCCCAGGAAGAGTTTTTTTTAAGTAAAGATATAAGTAATAATCATTTTACAGAATCACATGAATGACTAACTAATTTATCCTTAAAATTTTTATCAATTGAGTACTAAATTAACATCATTTAAGTACTTTATTAAAGAACCCTCCTTCTTCATTAAACTACACTATTATTCTAGGGTTCCCTAAGAGATGAAAAATCATTAATTACACATTTTTACTATTGAAATATTCAAAATTTTAATTTGTAAATTATTCTCCACAGTAATTATTAATTTATTCCAATGGATGATTTTTTACAATTTTTTAACATGGGCTTCAAAATTGTATAAACAGATTAAGGATTCATATATTTTTTCAATAAAATCAAGCCACATATATCTATTATAGTCATCAACAATGAAATATACATAATATTTTTTATAAATTCATCAAATTTATGTTGAAATAAAGAAATCCAAGTGTACTATCTCTAAAGAATCATATGTTGATCTACCCTTACTGATTTAAATCTCAAGTTATAGTTCATTCAAAACTAACAGGTATTTTAAACATTAAATGTATCCACACTTGGACCAGATATATCTCAAAAGAGCCCTATTTTGATAACATTAGATACATTTATAACATTACAATTTCACAAAATTCTATAACAAATGCATTATATTTATTTTAATGCACTTATTAATCTTATATCATGGCTTCAAAGGTATTCAAGTTTTAGAGTGTATAAATTTCATTTCACATTAGTAGAAAGAATACATTTACAATATGGATAATCCCTTCAACAAATAGAACATTGGAAATTAAATATTTACCAAGAATAAATATATCACATATACCATAAATTTACCATGGAGCATTATCACAAAAAGAGACTTTTCCAATTGTCATTTTCATAATATTTTGATAAAAGTTTTAATTTACCATCATATGTCTAGATAATCATTTATTCTTGTACTATTGATGGATATTTTAACTTGTTTTATTTTCATTAAATAAATAAGATAGGATTTTTCTACCCAAACATGCTTCGTTAAAACATTATTAGAATTTAAAACATTAGGGATCTATATTATAAAAAATATCATATTTTTTACACCTATCTATTAATTACTAATGTAATATATGGTAAAAACATAAAATTATACCTTATTTAATGAAAACATATTCTTCCAAGGACCAACACTCTATTATATTGTACAATGTGGTTTACTTTTAAGAAAAATTTTATTAATTTGAAAATGAGGTTTTGAATTTGTAAACATTATCCCAGAAGTATTTTTTTGGTATCAATGTTTTTTGAATATTATCTATATTTTCCACCCCTAAGATAAATTTTGATAATATTTTTTTGGAATAAATATTTCAAAATGATTCAAGAAAACAATACAAATCCAATTTTCATTAGTTTATGTAGAAATGTATACATTTTCTATTCCATTATTAGTATATATGAAATATTTGTTAAATTTTTTATTTTTATTTTGATAGTTATGGTATAATACATAAATATATCTTAATAATGTATTATTTTTTTTAATGAAGATACATACCTATGTTCATTATTACAACTACATAAAGTGTCCTTATCCTTTGAAGAATTTTGTTTATTGATAAAAATATTTATAATATTCATCATCCTAATATATATATTTTTCATTCAAGGATATATTTTTTAAGAATTAAGTAGATATTTTACAAATAAATTATATATTTAACATTATAATTTTAGTATAAAAATCAATATTCTTTCGATATTCAAAAATATTCTCTGAAGATCAATTATAAGAACAATATGCACATATTTTTGATCAAGTGTTAAATATTCATAATTTCAGGTATTTTGTTCTTATTTTACATTCATGAAATTTTTTTATCTCTTATACTTAGTATTTGATCAATGGGAATCCTTAATTATGTGTCTAATATTATTAAATTTATTCCAAATCATTTCCATATTGTATTTATGGTAATTTTTAACATTAGTATTCTTTTTGTACAGAAAGGTGAAAATCCCATTTTCAAACTATTTAGTTCAACCTTTTAAAAATATTTCATAACATTTATCACTTATTATAGATAAAATACTTTTAATATAGATCATACCTTTCTTATTCTTTGAATATTTAGTAACATTTTCAGCTGATCTTACTTTCTTATGTACTATAAATGTGGATATAAGACTACTTTATTCTTTTTCATCTATTTCTCATATTCAATATTCAATCTACCCTCATAATAAATGAGTTTACTAATATGATCATCTAATATCATCACTGTAATATGATTAGTAACATTAGGATTTATCATCATATATTCACATTTATTCAACATAACGACAATAATCTTCTCCACCATATTTATTTTAGGGAATTGACTACCTACAAATGTTTGACATCTATTAACGATAATTATAAATATTTGAGGACTTAAAGAAACTGATTCATTGGGAACAAAATAAAATGATATGAAATCTTCTATATGTATTAATCATCTTGTGTAAACATCATTGGTAGTTCTAAATTGGGTAACTTCTAGTTTCTTCCACATATTATTAAAACATTCACAATATGAAATTTGACAATAGATATTTTTATCATTATGAAAAACATCGTTTCTATAAGATGGTAGTTATGTTGATATTCCACATTATCATTTTTATTAAAATTATTCAATTCATTTTCAGGAAATTTTTAACTTCCAGTAAAACTAACATTACTATAAAATCCATAAATAGTGAATTTTTTTGATTCAATATCTCCTTTGTCTATAACAAGCCCCATCACATATGGTGGTCTATCTGGATTCATATTTCATAATGTCCCAAAGAAAATTCATTCAAATTTATAAAACAAAAAAAACTATTTTATACAAAAACACATTATTTTAACAATTACTTACAACTAGAAACATTTTATGACACAAAATATTATATTAAAAGAGTTTTTTTTAAAATATTGGGGGATAATTAAATTTTATAAAATAAAAAATATAATTTTGAAAACAACAAATAAGTATTTAATCAGATGTTGAAATAAGGAAATAAACTTTATAATCCTTGTTTATAAATGTTTATAATATGAAATAGAATTTTAGTTAAATGATTCATAATACAAATAAGAAAAATATAATATTTGAAATAGAAATATTATAAATAGTATGTGAGAAAAACATATAGAATTTTTCTTGAAATATTCTCAAGATTTATACTTATGTGTTAATGATTATTTATTCATATTCATGAAATCCATGATATTCACCTTTCCAAAAATGTGCATATTTCAAAACCATAAATTCCATTGATACTATGACAAGTTGAATACCATATTTTCTTAGCCCTATGAAACCTCAATAAGACGATTTGATTACATATATATCTATAAAACTAGAGATTATTTGATCTCACTTGATCACACACAACAATTATAATAGAAGATATGTAAGTGTGTTATGAAATATCCTCTTAGTTAAAATCCTTTTGAAAACCCATCTAAAATTTACAATAACATGATCTCTAATGAAATTTTTTAAAAAAATCATAAAAACTATAGATAATTTTTTATAACGTAATGTACTCTCTCCACCACTAATATAGATTTATTTATAAGAAATATCTCAATGGTTATATTTTGTATTTATAAAATGTGGATGAAATAAAATTGTATGAAAATTTTCATCAGCTGAAATGTATAGCACAACATATCCATTAAACTATACTAATTGATTTACTTAAAAATAGATTATAGTGATTATATTCATTATAATTTAGTATCTTCATCTAGTGTAATGTATGAAGTTCTTCATATGGTAGGATTTATAAAAGTTAATCAGGAAAGAATTTATGCCACTATCTGATGATGTTTTTTCATTATAATTTTAAAATCATCATCTCTATAATTTTTTTTAATTTCTCTTATGAATTTTATAAAAACAATTTATTGAATATTATATCCATGAATATTATAATGAAGTGGATTATGATTTTCCAAATAATGATTTGAATGTATTAAGTTTTATACATTTTAAAAGATATCAATTTGTATGGAAGGTATGATGTTCTAAAATTGAATATATTTTGAATGACATTGTTTTATAATTTGCATGCCATCATTCATTTAGAAAAAATTATTTGGATAATATATCATGTATAAATGATGGGAAAAAAATATAGATGGATGGATACACTATAAGAAGTTCTTATAATGCACAACACTCACATTATCACTCTTAATAGAGAAATCATGGTAAAATAAGCCAAAAACATTTTCTCATGAATGATTATTCATATCTCAAGCCAGATGTATTTTTATATTCTTCAACTAACAAGTATATGATTTTTTATTTTTTTAGCTTCATTAATCACTCAATAGATATTGGAAAAAAATGTATGAATTCTTTAACAACGATGATATTAGTAGAATAAGTTACCAAATGATGGCACTATCATGGAATGTTTAGGCTATAAAAAATCTGGTTGATAAAATGTCATAGTTTGTTCCAATATATGATTGTGATGTATTGTCCGACTAGGAGGTTTTTGATCCTCATATGATTTTGAAAAAATTCATGTGGAAGAGATCACCAAAGAATATTTAAAAGACTCATTTGAGGGAACATCTTTTGAATATACTCAGACATTATTAAATGTTCAAAACACTCTGGAATAAAGGGTTTTATTACCAACACAACATGACATGGGTAATGTAATAATTAATACATATGAGTGTAAACAATAAAACATGGTAAAAAATTTTATATCAGAGACATAATTAACCACTATAAGACTCATTGAAGATGCAATCTAGGAAGATTCCTTGTATATAGTAACAGATGGGAAGTAGGAACATGAACTTTTGAAAGAATAGTGTTCAATTAAAAAAGTAATACAAATGTTTCTTTTTTTACTTTTGAAAACATTTCCTCTATGGATTAAGAAATCATGGAGACCCACTTCTAGTTCATGTGGAGAAAATGGATATGGATATTTCTATAATGTTCACCAAATACTAGTTCTCCACTCAAAAGATAATGCATTATGGATGGACAAACATATTGATCAATGTGACCAATGATAGAAATAAACTGAAAGAAATTTATATTCAAAAAAATATATCCTATGAAGCATTATGTTCCTATCATATAAAAATTAAAGAGTGGTTCTAAATTATATTATTTATCCATTTTTTAATCAGTGAATGTTGATTTGTTTTCACCTCAATCCCTTTTGGATTTATTTATTTTTTTCTAAATTTTACTATTTTAGGCATCACATAGACTTTTATAACTTCTTATGGGCAGAAATGGGTTGATAAAAATCCCCTAAATCAATAAAATAGAATCTACTTGGTCAATAAAGAACCCTAAACACTTGATTTAATTATATTTTCTCTTATGAATGGTACATATATTTAAATATGACCATTTATCATCATCGGACACTAGAGTTTGTCTATTTGGATGATCTACTCAAAAATATTTCTCACAAATGAATATATATATATATATAACATCAACATACCGCATATTTTATCAATTTGGATGATATTTTTTTCATAATGTTTAATATCTCGAGATTTTAAATGGAATCAATGTGTTTGGTAGTGCACATGATACACCACATCAATCATAAACACACAACTAATTATTATTATTATCTAAATCGGATCATTATAACATGTGTTTTAAATATGAAGGTATGCATAGGAATAAATAATTTATGATATAAATAGAATGGACTTGATCTATATTAATTTATTTATAATTACATATAAAATAATCAATAAATTATTAATAAATTTACATTCTTCTTTGAAAATATATTTTTTCTTCAATAATGAGTTTTTTATTTGAATGAGTGAATTTTATAATTGAATTAGAAAAATAAAATTAAATTGAAAAAATTAATTAAAATAATCAATTTATCATGTTAATATTATCTAAAAAATAATTTATAATAGTATTATAAAAAATTTATTTTTGTATTAATAGAAAAACATTTTGATTATTATTGAAGGTAATATTTTATTTTAAAGTATTTACCTGTTCAAAATATGTTTTTGAAAAACATTAAACATATATTAGATAATTTTTATTTTTAAAAATTTATTTATTTTATTCCATATGGATTTTATATTGAATTTTCTATAAAAACATTTTATATTTAAAAAGGACATTTTTTCGAGGACCATTTTTTGTTAAAATATTAAATATATTTTTTAATCATTTTTTAATTTAATTTTGAAAAACTAATTTCATTTATTGAATCAGTATTTCTTAATTTATTAATTAAGAATCGTTTTTTTTGGACAATATGAATAGTTAACATAGTAGTTGTTATTACCGCGATTAATGGTAAATCAGGTAATTAAGATAAAAAATAAAATCAAAACAAATATAAAATTACCCATAAAATTTATTAACACATATTTCACTAGTATATATCATCTATAATCATTTGTGGGATGAATTTATAACCTTTTGGGGTCACATGGATGAGATTATGATCTTTCTTATATTTTAATTAATTAAAAGTCTAATATGTCACAGTCATGGGACTAATACATTTAATGTGATTAATCTTGTATAATCCAGATGATATGTTAAAAAAATGTATTTTGGAAGATAAAATTTTGATCTCAATCATATTAATTTTACACTTTTTTTATAGAGAATATGTGAATTCCATAAATTCTTAAAAAATACAAATGTTTATATTATTTAATTAATTTGAAAATAAAATAATTCTATAAAAATAATAAAGGTAAAATATTTTAGAAAAATAATGTAATTAAAAATTATATTGATTTACTGGAATTTTTTGTGATTTTTTTTGAAAAATAATTTTGATTTATAGGAGTGTATTGGTATTTATAATGTCAATTTAATGAATATTTCATAAAATTGTCACTATTGAAATTTTATTGTAAATAATATTTTATTAAATGATATAAAATTCATAAAAAAAATATAAATTAGTCTCATCTAGTATAAAAAAGTATAAAAAACAAAAATTTTCCATATATGGTTCTTTTTCAATTTTATTGCAAATATATTGTCCCAAAGAGAGTAAAAATTTGTGTTGTCATGATAATAGTCAAAGAATATAATTTGGGGTTAGAAACAAAAAAAATGTATTAATATAACCATATATGGATAATTCTTATTATATGTGGAAATTTAGAAACATCCAAATTATAAATTCTATATAAATTAATTTTCAGCCATTTGTAATTGAAATTTTATTTATGCAAATTTAATATTTTGTGAAATTAATAGATTTCCACTAAACTCACTTAAAAATTCCACATCTTATTTTGATTTATGCACATATAAACCCCATTTTGTCTCATCCAATCCTACAAAAAATAAAATACTAGAATCCATACTATCATTAAATATGTATTGGTTTCAGAAAATTGCCAATATTATATGTAAAGTTGTAGCCCGAATGACCACTAAACCAGTAATTGGACCAGACACCACATTTCCTCAAGCTCATGTCCCCGTACACTAGATTTTCCATATATGAGGGAGTTTATAAAGGTATTTTAGTGGGGAGACTGTAACATCATGTCTAAGTAATAAAATAGTTTATCTGATAACAAAACTCAGATAAAAATTGAAGAAGTATAAAAAATTGATAAAGAAGTGTAAGAAAAATGTAATGCAAGCTAAATATAAAATATGGACAATGATAGTTTATACAATTAATACAAGCTAGAATATTATACATAAGCTTAAATAGTACAAAAAATATACATTAAATTTTAGTATACAAAAAAAATGAAAGAAAGGACCCAAGGGAGATTTTCTGGAGAATATCGAGCTCTTTCTCAGAAAGTTTCTCATGATTCCCAGGTATATTAAAAAAAATAAAAGGACTATGTATTAGTAAACATGAAGGGTCTACTTTTGTACAAATGGTACCTGAGAAGGGTGTGAGATAACATCTCAGTAGGATGAAACCCATGGTGTCACGCCCAATCCAATTTGTGAATAAATGTAAATTAGAAAATGTTTACGTAAATATGTAAGAAGAAAATGAAATTAAGAAATTCCTATGGAAGGTAATATTATACATGTATATTAACTTAACCACATAAGGATCCATGCCTAAGACGGTCAGGATTCTATAAAAAATTTTCTAAATAAATTCACAAATAAAGAGCACAACCATGTCATTCAACGAAACATGTCATACCACCATGACTAGACCTTATAACACAACATGTCATACCATTATGGATTTTCATACACCTCATGTATAATATAACTTACTTTATATTAATTAAAACAGAAGTGTTTTTATAGTCACAACCATGATGTATAATTCCTCATATTATAATTTTTCATAGCCAAACCATACATTAAACTATATGATATACCTCACGGTCATGAAATATATCAATGAGTCAGACCATGAAGGGTCATTTTTAAGGTTTTGAAGACTATAACAACCTCATCTTGTCCCATTAGCATCTTGATGGAATATTCAAGAATAAATTGTTTTGTGTCCTAGGAGAATATATACTAATATGTCATATGTGAGTCCATGTAAATCAAATCCAAGGGGTGGCATGTCCCAAGGCATCCCATGGAATCAATACCGAATGGGTATACTAAACCCAAGGTGTCCACTACCACATTAAATATCTACATGGATCCACCCATTAAATCTATGAAAATGGTCATCTCATTCATATCATTTATCATTCAATAGAATATGAGTCTACCCACTCATATATAACCATTTACATTCAAATCACACAATGAGTATACCAACTCATTAATAAAAATAAATAACTAATTATATATTTTTGTACACCAAATCATGAATATCAATTCTTAATAAAATAAACCATGGATTATACCCAATCATTTATAACATTCATTTTCAAAATATGAATAAAACCAGAGTTTACCAACTGAAATTTCCATTTTTAATTAATTTTTCTTTAAATAAAATAAACAAAGCAAATGAATATTACAACTTATTTCCCTAATGACACTCAACCATGTCACATGTTTATACCCACAATCTTTTTAACATTTACATTTATTCAAATCACATGGGTATGATAACAACCTAGCTTTTTATTACACACATAAAACTGATTTATTACATAAAATCTTCACTTGATAAAACATAGAATATAGAGAGGTCTACTGTCTTTGTGGATTAGGAACATTACATATAATCATATAAAATAAAACACACAAAATCATTATTGAATAATTCTTTTACATGAATACTGCATTCCCTCGTACTTTTCATTACATGGGATAACATGAGGTCATGCATAAGAAAAGGGTGAGATATAAAGCCCAGTAAGGGAATAAACTTAGAATAACATGAGGAATATAATACATGTTAGACAATATGCATATAAATAGAGAACAAGAGAAACATGACCATAAAGGTGTGATAAAACATGATAATCCAAACATGGAAATGTGGCAAGAACACTTAATAGGGAATTAGCATGAGCCAAGGCTCATTGCACATGAGATATGAGTAAACCCTCATTGCACATGAAGCATTAGTAAATCCTCATTTCAATTTAATTATAATGATTTAACAACCATTACACATGATGTATCATGATACTATACTTTACCCAATTCATTGGAGCGCTATCCGGGATCACCCTTCTTAAACATTTCATTTCATGCATATGTGTGCCACATGGATCATACAACATGGAATAGATCATCATCATTTATTCCATGATAAGGTATGTAAAATAAATAAATAAATCTTTACAATCAATAAGTAAATTTTCATAAATTTGAATACCCTTGATAGAGTAATGTGCATGGTATTCATTACACAATGACATTGTCTTGGAAAATCGTAGTGTAATTTCGGTAGCATAACAACAAGAAATAATAACTCCAAAAAAATTGATGAGAGATAAAGGGGTGTCTTATCATATTTACATGAAATGGATAGTAATGAGGTCATATAGATACATTTACCACAAAACTTAATGGAATTTAGATGCATAATACCAAATGATTACTTGGATTTAAATGAGGAGAGAAAAATCCCTCACAAAATTTCAGCATAGTAACAGGTGTACATGGGAGGAATTAAGGAGGAAGAAATGGGTATCCCATCATCCAAAAATAAATATGAATGTATTGTGGAGGTGCAAGATCATACCCAAACATTTTTAATTATAAACAAAATGGAATAACAACTTAAACAAAATTGGAAAAAAATGATGCAGGATTAAATACCTTATTCAGAAGTGTGATACCAAAATATTTGGAGAGGCATGAGAGAGGCTTCTTGGGAGCTTAGGGAACCTTTGGGGGATTATATATAAGGTATTTAAGGGGTTGGTTGAACTCAAAATTCTTTGAGTGAAGAGTAAGTTGGATCTTGGGTGGATATATATAACAAAGGAGAGGGAATTCTTTATTATTTAGGTTTGAGACACCTCACATTAAACTAATCGATACCATAAACCATACCGGGTTTTTTTCCCATGGATGTTTCCATAGATGAGTGAAAAACAATATTTTATATGTAAAATGTCGTATCTTCTTAAATTAATAGGTTTTCTTAAGTGGAGGTGAGTCACACTCTCAAGGATAACAATATAAAAAGGAAAAATGATTTATAAGTCTTTTAGGGTCCACTAAATCATTTAAAAAAAATCTAAAATCGCATTATAATAATTATAAATAATATATTGGCCGAAAATAGTGTTTATAGTATTTTATTACATCACTATTGGGTCATTATGTGGTCATAAAACACATTATATATTTAAACGGTTTTTAATTTTTACCCAAACATTCGACCGTCTCAGAAAATTATGAAAAATTTACTATTGGATAATTTCGACATCCTGATTCCAAAAAAAATATTCTTTTTATCTAGTTAATTTTCAAAATATTTTATGTTTTACTTTTAATATAAAAATGAAATTTATAAAAAATTAATGGGGTTTGACCAAAATAGATTTCCAACCTAAATAAAAATTACAATTGAATTCATAAAACTATACGATAATTTATATATAATAAAACATAATTTTATAATAATAATGATAATATTTTATTAAAGTATTATTTAATTAAAAAAACATTTAATTCCTCAAAATAGATTTTTTGGTTGAATATTCTCAAAAAATACTATTTTTTCATTAAAAACTATTTACAAAGTAACAATAATAAAATGAATACACATTATTTTTTATAAAATAATGTTCATAGTAATAGTATTAGGGTATTGTTACATAACCCCTTATAAATCCAGCATATGAATGAAGGGTATGGTGTGCAATGGTGACAGACTCTTGGGGTGGCTCGGATAACATCACTCAGGTGGTAATCTCTTTAAACATACACTTCTCCCACAGACGGTTCCGCTCGAGCATAACAAGTTCAAGCTCGGCTTTGGCTTGGTCAAGAGTGAAGACCCATGACACAAATTCCTTTCTGAGCTCAGACAAATAGTCTTTTTATGGGGCAAGTCTACTGGATGAGGCCATCACATCCTTTGACTGAGTAAATTGGATTTGTTAAAGCCCTATATTTATACTAATCAGGTTATCACTGTTCAACGACTATATTATCTAAAGTCACAATTCATAATGGTATTTTAAAAAATAGAAACATAAAACCAATGAAGTTCACATTTTAATATCCATCATAAACATTTAATTAGATCAAGGGGAATATCCAATAATGAATTTTTAGGTCATTACAATCTTCCCCCTTAATCAAATTTCATCCTCACAATTTTATTACATACAAAAAGAACTCTGAAATTTAAACATGACATCAGGGTTACTTACCCACCACCATTAATCATTCCCCAACCCTCATTATCATGCCAATCATGGAGAGTGAGGGCCCACTTATACAACAATACCTCAATGCAAATTCAAAGTCTTCCACTTCCTTAGTCCGGACACAACCCAAGAATCTTGGATTTTACTGATGGAAAATATGATTCACTTTTAGAAAATAATTGATTCTATCAAACAGTTTCAAAACATCACAATGTACTAGGTTTTTGTAAAATATTCTCACAGACTAATCTTTGAAATTTTCTAAATATGTTTCTACTAATATATAGCCTATTTTTCCAAAAATACTGAAATCCAAGACTATAAATATATATATAGGCTGCTCAGAGGTCTCCCTCTTCAGCAGATGTCCTAAAATCATATAGTGCATAATTCTATCTAGACAGGGTGAAGTATATGAAAATACCCTGATAGTACCTCCCTTTCTAAGAAAGGTGAAGGAGTTGGGATCTGATAATTTTATCACATGTAATCCATGATCTTTTATTATTTCGTTGTGTGGAGGAAGAGTTTGATATATCCTATAGTGTCTTGCAAGAATGTTGGACATTGGAAAAGGTTTCAATTCTATATGGGTTTTACATCCCAATAATTATAGCTAGTAAGTCCTCTAGAAGGTACAATAGTGTTGTATAGGTTCTTCCCCTTCCATCTCTAAACTATCCTTTATCATGCTGATGAAATAGATAAATTTTTGAGTTACCCTCTAGGCATGATAAAATAGTGATATTAAACTAGATAAAAGTTTAATGATTTATTATTCCATAATGGAAGGAATGTTAGGGTTAACACATAAAGGGTAATCGAATAAAAAAACCTATGGATTATAAATATTTTTTATTTCCTTAACTTATGAAAATATAGGCTTTAATATATATTTTACATGATCTACATTCAAACAAATATTAATAGAGATTGTTTAATTCCCTTAAAAATGATTCATACAAACCTTGTGAATTTACCGTTGCATATCACCTGGGAGTGTTGTTTCCAAGAGTGTAGTAAGGCCAGTTGTCTTCCACCATTTCTAGTTCGAGTCTAGCTCAAAGTGGTGTTTTTGGGATTTACCCCAAGGATACATCTGTGGTAGAGCCACGTCAACCTACTCGTATCCAAAAGGGAATGTATTTTCTTGAGAAACAACTTACACAATACTCATCAATATTTATGGATGTTTTCATTATAATTATTATTATATCTATTTCTCCTCTAACTTTTTATAATCCAAATCCCAAAATAACTAAACCTATTCTATGATACCAACTATGAAAACCTCACTTTTTATTACACACTTAAATCAGATTTATTAAATTAACTCTTCACTTGATACATCATAGAATATTGAGAGGTCTAGTGTGTTTTTGGATTAGAAACATTAAGTAATATATAATAATTTAAAACACATAACATATTTTTTGAAAAATTCATTTACACGGCCACTACATTCCCTTGTACTTAGCATTGCATGGGATAACCTGAGGACAAGCCTCAGAAAAATGTGAGCTATAAAGCCTAGTAAGGGAATAAACATAGAATAACATGAGGAAAACATGAAATGTTAGGCAATAGACATATAAATATTTCACAATAGAAAAATGAACATAAATACATGATAAAGCACAATAATAATAACATGGAAATGTGGCAACAACACTTAACATGGAATTACCATGAGGAAAGGCTCATTGCACTTGGAGCATGAGTAAACACCAAATGCACATTAATCATGAGTAAAAACTCATTTCATATGAATTATCATGAGTCAACACCCATTGGAAATGAAATATCATGATACAATACTTTAACCAATGCATTGGAGCACTATCAGGGCGCACCCTTCTTAAACATTTCATTTGATACATAAGTGTGCCACATGGATTATATGACATGGAAAAAATTGTCATCATTTATTCCAAGATAAAGGGATGTGTAATACATACATGAAACATTATAATCAATAATTAAATGTTCAAAAAGTCTAATAACCTTTATAGATAAATGATCATGGTATTCACTACACAATGACATTGTCTTTGAAAATCGTATTGCAATTTCGGCAGCATAATGGTGTGAAATAAGAACACATAAAATAATGTAGATGAGGGATAAAGGGGTGTCTCATAATATTTACATTAAAATGAAAATAAAGGGGGAATATAGATACATTTAACAACAAACGTAATGGAATTTAGATTAACAATACATAAGAATTACCTGGATGTAAATGAGGATGGAAACATTTCTCACATAATTTTGACATAGTAATAAGTGTACATGGGAGGCATTAATGAGAGAGAAAGGGGTATCCCATAATCACAAATAATTATGATAGTATGGGGGAGATGAGAATCATACCCCAACATTTTTAATTGAAAATATAAGTCCATAACAACTTAATGAAAATTGGACAAAAATGAGGAAGGACGAAATCTCTTTCTTGGATGTTCTGTCCCAAAAGCTTGGGAGAGGCTTGGGAGATGATTCATGGGTGTTTGGGGAACCTTGGGAGAATTAAAGGGAATGTAGGGAAGGGGTGGGTCGAACTACAAAGGATTTGAGTGAAGAGGAAGTGGGATATTGGGTGGGATTATATAGGAAAAGGAGAGGAAATTCTTTATTATTTAGGTTTGGGACACCTCAGATTAAACTAATCAATACCACAAACTATCCGAAAGGTTTTTCACTTGGTTTTTGAATAAGGAAAGTGGAAAAAAAAATTTATAAGTCTAATGGCCGAAAATCTTAAAATAATAGGGTTTCATAGGTGGAGGTGAGTTACACACTCAAAGAAAACAATTTAAAGAGATCAAATGTATTATAAGTCTTGGAGGGACCACTAATGCTTTTTTAAATAAATCCAAAAAATTTAAAATCACATTATATTAATGATAAAAAATATTTTTGACTAACATAATGTTTTTTAGTATTTTATTACATCACTATTGGGTCATTATGATGTCATAAAGCACATTATCTATTTAAACGGTATTTAATTTTTACCCAAAAATTTGACTGTCTTAGAAAATTTTAAAAATTTCATAATTTGATAATTTTGAAGTCCTAATTCCTAAAATAATATTCATTTTATATAAATATTTTTTAAATATGTGAATTTTTACTTTTAAAATAAAAACCAACATTTATTAAAAATTCATGGGTTTTGACAAAAATAGCTTTCTAAACATAATAAAAATTACAATTGCATTATTGAAATTATAAGATAATTTATATTTAATAAAAATTAATCTGATAATAATAATAATTATTATATTTTATTAAAATATTATTTAATTTAAAAATTCATTAATTAATCAAAATAGTGTTCTTAGTTGAATATTTTCAAAAAAAAACTATTTATGCATTAAAACTGTTTACAAAGTAAAAATAATAAAATGAATGCACATTCTTTAGAAAACATTACTGTACGTAGTCACAATGCTAGAGTCTTGTTACATAATCCCTTATAACACCCATATAAGACTGAAGGGTAAGGTGTGCAATGGTGACAGACTCTTGGGGTGGCTCAGATAAAATCGCTCAGGTGGTAATCTCTATAAACTTCCACTTCTACCATAGTCAGTTCCACTAAAGATTAAAATGTTCAAGATTTTATTGGGATTAGTCAAGAGAGAAGCCCAATGATGCCACCTCCTTTCTGAACTCCGAAAAATAGGCTTCGTACGAGGCATGTCTACTGTATGAGGCAATCACTTCCTTTTTCTGAGTAAATTGGATTTGTTTAAGCCCTATATTTATACTAATCACTTTATCACTGTTCAACGGTTATATTAGCAATAGTAAAAGTTCATAATTCTATTTTAAAATCCAGAAACATAAAAATAATGAAGTTCACATTTTATATAACCATAATATAAATTTAATTAGATCAATAAGAATTTCCATTAATGAATGTTTGGGTCATTACAGGTATATACACCCATTTATTACCACTTAAATTTATTCATACCACGTGGGTATACCAACCAATTTATTACCAATCAATTCCAATAGAACCATTTAACCTATGATAATCAAATTGAAAGGGAGTAAATACATTTCCCAATTAAGAAAAATAATTTACCTATGATGTAATCAAGATTACACTAACTATGAAAGTATAGTAAAAACATACAAGCATGAATAGAAGAACATATTAAGCTACTAAACAAATATTTTTTTCTTAAAATATAGCACACCTCCATTGTATGGGTATTTTTATAAAATAGTTACATTATTTCTCATGAAAATAATAATTCCAATTAATAAGATACTTCTAGAATCACAATTAATTTATCGAATAATAATTAATCATACAAATAATGCCTTCTTAAATCATAGGGGAATTATTAGGGTCCCTACCTCAAAAGAAAACCAAGACAACGCTCTCGAAGCTTGACGATATTAAAAATAACAAAAAATAATTCACCCTTGCACGTACATACATTTATATATATACATATATTTTATTTAAAACCCATGTAAACATTTCTATATCCATGAGGGATCATGTACATCAAAGTGTGTGTGTGTATATATATATATATTTATTTATGTAAACACATTTGTGTATCCATGGGAAAGACTTCGAGGATCCCCACCAAACACTCTATAATAAAGACTAGAACCCTTAAACAAACCCAGGAAATTAAAAAGGCCAAAAAACTAGTAGTATGTATAAATGGTTTTCCTTAGATTATAGTGGAAAACAGAATAGACACATTACAGTTTTACATCAGAAGTGGTTGTCGAAATAAACATGAACAAAACTTGATAGATGTCTTGCGTACCCTAAAACCGTAAAAAAATCGTAAAATTGTTTACCCCTTTACTTGGGTTTTGGACGAACATAAATGGGTGGAAGAAAGGACAATAATCATCTGGAAATTGATAGGATAGGAACCAATGGTTCTTACCTCGTTGAATCAGAGAGAAATCATAGGGGAAATTGGGAATAATTGGCATCCAGAGAGGGAATCCTAGGAGGGAGCTCATGCTCATGGCTTGGGAACCATGTGGATGCATTAGGGGAGTATGTGGAAAGGGGACTGTTAGACTAGGTTAATGTTATTAATTTAATTTTATTATTTTAATTTCTTGTAATATGACTTACGACATGGTTTTCCCAACACATTTTTTTAAAACATGAATAATCCATGTGGTAAACAGTGTGAGGATACTACCTCTAACAGTAGCCCGTACTGGTTATGCACACGGTTTGGAATATTTTTCCCTACCTTTGTGTATTCCACTACCCCATATATATATGGCCAAACAATTTTAATCTTAGGATGCACTATTTTAGAAAAATTATGTTCCCTCTACATATCATTATAAAGAAATCTTTCACATTCTAGCACTCTTGAAACTCATCGAGAAACCCGACAAACATATCAGGCCTTCACCTAAGTACAAATATATGACTCTGAGAGGAGAATATTCGCAAAAGTAATATCTTAAGCCTACTTTATAAAATGGATTGTCTAATATTTTCCCCAAATTAAAAAACCCATGGAAAATGACCTATTCCAAGAATATAGGATTATATATTAGATGTCTTATTGTGTTTATAAATGGATGATTTCTAAAAAAAGTGATACTGTCTGTATCTTCATGATTCAGGTTTTTATCCACATCGCTAAAAAATCATCAAACATGATTAAATTAAATCTATTATATCATATATATAGTTATAGGTAATTATGTTAGTGAGATGACCTATATCGATATATTCTTTCATAAAATTGGAATATAATTCACCATTCAAGTATATGGTGGTCTAACCTTTCACAAACCGATGTAATTAGTTTTTCATATCTGTCTCGCAATAATGGTTCTAAAAATAGAGTTAAATATAATATACGATATTTATGAAATATTTACCATTCTTTGATGAGAATATATATTATAATATCTTACATTTCTATGCATTGAAAAATTCTAGCATCATTGATCTGTAAGTATAGACTACCGCCTGAATGATGTGATGCGAGTCTTTATACATATCCACATCACATGGATTATTTATATGTATATTTAAATAATTAATATTATATATACGATATTACTATCATTCTGTATTGAAAAAATACATACCTTTATTTCATAATGACCATTTGAATAATATGGATTGTTAGTAACATGAACGTATGGTCTACCATCTCAATGATTATAACATAGTTAATTTTTAATATTTATATTTAAAGGGTGGATTTAAAATAATAATTATATATAATAATTATTATTATTTCACTAATATTATTCTGGGTATTTTTGAATAATTCACTCCTTTACTACAATCTACCGAACGAAACCATTTTTTATATATGAACCAAATATCATCAAAACAATTGATGAAAAAATAAATAAATATTTAATTTTTATAAAATGTTAAAAAATAATGAAAAATTTAAAACTAATTTTTTTTTGTAATATAGTATTAAATTATCCTATAATTATTATTCCAGAAGATAAATAATATATGTGATGAGTCATACCTGAGGTAAATAATATCATTTTTTCAAAATTACTTTGTATACATTTAGCTTAAAAAAGTATTTTTATTTGATGAACATGATTTATAAAAATTTTGGAAAAAATATTTTAAAATTATCATGTGATTTCATAAATTTATTCATATATGTTTTATTTTTAAAAATGGTTTGAAAAGAATCATGTTTTCATTTTCTAAACAATTTACTTTTTGTTTATTCTATAAAAATTATATAAGTGATGTTTTTTACTTATAAAACGTGAGTGGATTTTCTCGTCATCATGATTTCATAATACATTGATTCTTCCTATAAAATTTTGAATAGTATTTTCATAGAAAAAATGTTCTTTTGTATCTGTGGACTTTTTCTAAAAAGATGTGATTTGAAAATAAATTTTTTATCTTTTATAAAAATTGTTTTATAATGTAATATTTCATGATATATGTTTATAGTTCTTGGGATTTTTTAATTATCATGGGTGGTTCTCTTATATGCTAATAATGGGTGGTTCTATGATAAAACATGTAATGTTTGTTATTTTATATACCAATGATGGTTGGTTCCATAAAGAATTCATGGTTATGTGGTTACGTTTTAACATCTTATACATTTGGTATGTAATTTGACTGTATGGTAATTCCATATTTGATATAAATATAATTTATTAGGCTTATCCTAATATATTATGGGAATATATTATGGTTTCTATTACAATATACATTTTAATGGATAATACATGAGTTATTGTGAAGGTTACTCTCATATAAAATTAACATGTCTTCGTTGAAGGTCTTCCAAGAGTATCTATGGTGGTTACACTAATGATTATCCAAGATTAAAACATTTTTTGTATATGTTTTCTATGGGATTTAGAATCCTTACTTGATAAAAAACAAGGTTTTTCTCATATTTAAATGATTTATTCCATTATCTCAATGAATAATGTGATAATGTTATGTATGTTAGGGTTTTTTTTATGTTTTTTACCTAACTAATGGATTTATTTCGATTATATCCCTTAATAATATTTTTATTCCCCTACCATGTTTTTAAAATGTTTTCCATGTTATTATTAGAGAAAATGATGTTTCCAATACAATTTATTCATAGATTAATCATGCAATGAAAACATATTTTATAATAAAATATTTTTTAATGGAAAAAATTTATTATGAGTATTAGTGTCCATTTGTAATGTATGGATGTACTATGATTTTTTCCTCATTATGGAACAATAGAATCAATATAATTTATTTGGATTAATTAATGTTAAATATAGTTCATAAAAAATATAATATGTAATTCATAAGGTCGGATTCTTAAATTTGTATTTAACAAAGGGTTTCAAAAATGGATATTATGATGTTTTATAGTGATGTTTCCTTAAAAGTTACAAATATTATCATTGGATTTTAATTTGATGGTTGATCACAAGTTCATATCACAAATATAACTTTTGAGGATTTATGTTATGAAATTTCAAGGCAACTAATGAAATTTTTAGAGCTATTTATTTTTAGTCAAATTAGGGGTTATTACATTTTGAGATTCAATATTAATATTATGGGACAACCATTGAGGATATAACATTTATTTGATGTTTAATGTATTGTGGTTATATTTTGTGTTTTTAATAAATTTATAGTTCTGTTATAAAGAATATTATTATTAATTATAACAACCTTAACATCAGGTGGCAACATGTTGCAATCGACAAGGACAAAGTGCCAGAACAGACAACCAAAGGGTGACATGGGTGCACTGCCTTCCACTAGACTACATGATGTCATAGTTAGTATGAAATCACATTTGGTTTTATAAATTATTTAATGCATAATGATTAAGTTAGATATATAACCATGATATTAGAAAATAATTTGGAAATTAAGTGATTATGATTAGTTCAAATGATATTAAGTATTTTGTGAACCCTATATGATTATGGAAAATATAATAATATGAGATTTTATTTGAATAATAAATTATTATTATTCTATAGGAATAATATGTGATAAATTTTTGGATTTATAGTGATTTATGTGGTATACAATTTCTATGTTTTGGGCATGCACATTTTTGTATGTTACATAAAGAGTAATTGATGTTATTTAGAGAATATTTTGCAATTAATCCTGTAGGAGTATATGAGAAAATGGATTTTATTTCTTTTTTTCAATATTTGTCTATAATATATTTTATTACATTTAATGATATTCATTTATATGATGTTCCTTTCGAAAAATTGGGTTCTAAAATTAAATTTACGAGGTTGAATAATTTTTCATCATATGAATGTTTATTACTTTTTGTGAATTTCCTCGTCTTTTCCTAATGATTTCTTTTTTTGGGATAAAATAAATGAGTAACGGATACTTTTTTCTTGGTTTTTAGATTCATAGAATACGATTATAGTTCTTTAGGAAATAAAATTTATCTTGAATACTCATCATTTTTAGTTAAAGATTTGTTTTTGGGGAAAATTGATAAAAGAAGAAAATTTGACTTATTTAATAATTGTATTTGTCTATTATACTAGGATATGATATAAATAAATTATTCAACTATATAAAAATTGTATTGAAAAAAAATTCTTCCGATTATTTTTCTTACCTACAAATCAACGGCCTTTTAACACATCATATATTTAATATTTTTCATTGTTAACTTAGTCATGATAAGGTTTTTAAAAAATCTATATAAGTCCTCGGATGCTAGTTTGAGGTTATATGTTGATTTTTACCCTTCCCATCAATGTTATAACATTTCTAAACCAATATATGTGTTATTTAAAATTTCATTTCTACATACCATTCTCTCTTTTTATGTGGATAATTTATTGCCCATTTTTTTATGTGGGATTTCAACAAAGGTATTTGGAATAGACGTACCCTAGTTAATATAATACATTTAAAATTGAAAAGGTGAAATTTATTAATCAGGGGATATAACATATTATGATTATAAATTGGAACAATATGTTCTATAGTGTAAAATATATACCACATCGAGTTCAAATAAACTAATAATTATTATTTAAATGCGACCATTTAAACCTATCCTCTAATTATCTGTTACGAATAAGAGTAAATGGTTTGTTATATAAATATAATTTTAAAACCCAAAATTAAGGTATTATAAGGTTCACATATTAGAATAAAACAATTTTTTAATGTTTTCATTTAATTCTTAAAAAAATTCATTTGTCTTAGAAAATGTGTTTTTCTCTTTTTTGTGAGGGAATATTATAATTTATAGAAGTTATAGAAAATTTAATTAAAAATAATAATTTCAATTTCAAATTTTTTATTTTTTATTTTATCTTCAAATTATTATTTTTTATTTTCATTTGAAAATATTTACATTTCACGGAATAATGAATAATATTAATCTATATTGAAAATAATATTCTATTTTAATGTATTTATAAGTTGAAATTATTTGTATGATAATTTTAGAATTTTAATTAATTAATTTTGATTACAAATAATCAAAAAATATTTAATTTAAATATTATTTTATAATTTAGTTTAATAACAATACATTTTTTGTTTAAAAATCGTTTATTTTAAAGAACTAATATTTGTTGTATTTTCCAGTTTAATAATAAATTAAATCATTAATATTCAGTGATATAAATATTAAAAAAATTAATTCTATATTTATAATCATGATGTAAAACATTACTCAATAAATAAATTTTATTTATGTACATTACGAAGCATAAAATTTTTAATGTTTGTTACCATTTTAAAGTGTAAATTTTTTAATTTAGGTATTAAATTAAATGAAGAAAACCAGTAAATGTCAAAAATACATACCTAAATATTCTTTTATGATTTTATATCTACCATGAAAATAAATTATCAAATTTATGTCCTTTTGGGATAATTTTTGGAGATTGGGAACTTTATATTATTTTATTAAATAAAATTTCAAACATGCCACACACTTATTTTAATCAATGTATATTTATTAATATAGTGTTATCCATATTATATTTTTATAATATAAGTATTTTCAATGATATATTTTTTATCTTATTCACATTATATTATTTATGCATTTTTCTAAAGTAATAATTAATTTAAATGCCGACAGAACATGGATACCGAAATTATCCAATTAATGGAAAATTAAAATAATTTTTTTAAGAATATTAAAAGTAATATAATTTCAATTATTTAATTTAATCCAATGTTTTTATAGATTCAATTAAAATTTTTGGGATTTTTTAAAATAAATTTTACAAACTAATAGTTTTATATTGATGTGAATAAATTCTATGTAGTGAGTAGTTTTTAAAATTGTCATTATGGATATTTTATACTAAATATTAATTTATAAAATGATTTAAAAATTCCTAAATATATTAAAAATGGAAAAATGATTATTATATGTATTAAAATATAAAAAATGTTTCATTTATGGGTCTTTTTCATTTTATTCTCTCTATATTGACCCTCAAAATGTAAAAATTAAATGTATGATTGTAAAAATTAAGGGGTTAAAATGGAAAGATAAGAGCTGAAAAATAGTCTATATATGTGTAATACCAATTTTATTTTCGTATTTAAAACCATATTCATGTTAAATACTAAATAAATCACATCAGATACATTTTTAATTTAACACAAATTTATGGTAATTTGATATTTTGAGAAATTCCAACAGTGTCCATCCCCCCTCTTATAAAAGTGCACCAAATCATATAATTTCATCACATGTCAAGAACCTTTTGGTTTATAAAATCCTTAAATGAAATCAATTTATAGAATCCCTACAGTCATTATATTTCTCTTGGTTTAGGAGGTATACTAATCTTATAGGCATTTAGGTGTTAAGAAAATTATGTTTTCTAAAGAAGAGGAATAATTTTTATCTACATGTTTTTGTATGATTTTTTGTTCCACCTCCCTAAAAGAATCTTAAAACACTAAAAAGTAATAAATACCTTATCCTCCATATATTTATATGATATAATCGTATTTTGATGAACTATAACTATCTCGTCTTCGATCAAATAGTAAAATAAGTCATCATTTGTGTGTACAGTGGACTACCGCCTCACGAATCGAAATAATTCATTTTCCATCACTGTCTCACAAGAATAATAATAAATATGGTATTAATGTATATATGTGGTAATATTTAAATAACTATCATTGTGAAAATTTAATATACCACTTACCTTTTTTTATTTCCATGCACAAAAAAATGGTATCATCATTCGTTTGAACGTGTGGCCCAACACGTTCACGAGGCTATGTCATTTTAGTTTCATAATCATACCATATGGATTATATATATTTTGATATTTAAATAAATAATATGATATATATATATATATATGGTTTTTTCATTATTTAAGGACAAAATAATATATCTTTTTGTAATGATTGTTGAATGATGGAAAAGTCACCCAAGCTTATGTATGACCTACTATCTCTACGATTGTAATGTAGATCATTTTCAATAAAAATATTTAATGGGTGGATTTAAAAGTATAATTGGTTTATCAAAATGATATATATTAAATTAATATTATTCTAGATAAGGTTAAACAATGATATATTTGACTAAATTCGTCCAAATAAAGTAATTTTGGAATTATGAACTAGATATCATCAAAAATATGATTTGTATATATATATAATTAAGAAATTATTATAATATGGAAATATATTATATAAAAAGAAAACTTAGAATGGAAAATTTTATAAATAAAGTATAAAATTAACCAAATTCTATTATTTGGGAAGATAAATAACATATTTGATGATAGAGACTCAAGGAAAGAAACAATATTTTAATAATTATTTTATTAATTATCCCTCAAAATATATTTTTATTTCGTTTCCATGATTCATAAAAATGTTTTCAGATATTTATAAAATTATCCTATGATTATTTAATTTCATTTTTTATAAGTTATATTTTTTAAATAATATTTTTAAATGAATATCTTTTTAATTTTTTAAAATAGGTAAATTTTGTGTATTCCAATAAAACATTTGGAAGAAATGTTTTATAACTTATACGAAATGATATCATTTTCACATTTTCACAATTGGATAATCAATTTAAGAATACTTTAAATTTTTACATGGTTATTTTCAAATTTCTATTACTTTTTATGTGAATAGTTTTTTAAAAGTGATTAATTTCAAACAAAAAAAGTTATCTCCTTGAATTAATTTTATAATGGATGTTTCCAGATTTATGTTTATGGTTTTTGGAATAGTTTATGGTATCTTGTGGTTCTGTTATATTCCAATGATGGGTTCAAATATGATAAACCAATTACATATGGTTTCATTATTATCCAATTATGGGTGGTCCCAGGATAAACCAATGATAAGATGTTCAGTTATAACCTCAAATATATTAGGTATGGAATTCAAACATCTTTTTATTGAATATATTAAATTTGTTTTACTGATTAGGATTATCATAAGAGATAATTTTATTATAATGAAATGTTTATTCCACGATTAAATATAATATTTAATCCATGAGTAGTAGTAATGGTTACGATATGGTAATATTGAGATGTTAAATTTGATGTTCTTCCATGATTAGCTCGGTGGTTACACCAATGATTCTCTGAGTATCCAACATATTTTATGTATATTTCATAGGGGTTTTAAAATATTTCCTTAAAAGAAGTTTTTTTTTTCATATTTAATTTTTTATTCCATAATATTATAAAAAATGTTATAATGATATGTATAATGTATATATCATACTTTTCACTAGACTAATGAGTTATATTATTTTATTTCTTGTACTAATATTTTTTTGGTCATTTAAAATTTTTAAAATGTCTTTTCATGGATTAATTGTATGTAAAAGGATGACAAAAAGAGTAAAATTTTGAATATTTATGATGAAAAGAAACCATGTTTTTTCAGAACATTTTTTGGTGGAAAAAAGTCCATTGTTTTTTTCCATATGGATAATTTATTTCATTAAATATAATGATTATAATGAGGGGAAGATTTTTCTTAGGTGTTCCAATTATCAAGAAATTTTGAGTATCCTAGAATTGCATATTGATGATATTTATATATAAGACCACACTAATTGTCTATGAGTATTAGAGTGATCTGACTATTTCATTATCCAAAGGAATCAATGAGTATAAAATTTATTTTTCTCACACCATATGGTGGTCCCTATATGCTTTGAGTTAATTAATTTGGATCCCTTGTTTTTTTGAAACCTCACAAATGGGAGACATGGAGGATATTTCCTTTTTTTCATATTATTCCCTTTACAAGATTAAAACATGACCTGTTTTGGGACATTTTATTTCCAAACTCTCAATTTATTATAGTCCACATAAGATAAAAGTTATGTTAGTGGCTGATAGAATTTTTATAGGATATCCTTTTTTGTGTCTTTATCCTAGTATGTCATGTGTATTTTTATTCAAATAGTTTAATGTTATAAATGGAAAGTTAGAGTATCTGATGCTTATGTTTAGAAAAATTTATCATTATATCGTGCATATTTTAGGGTGAACCATAATGATAAAATTAAAGAGAAGTGGAACATTTAGTAAAATTAATGAGAGAACCTTCCAAGAATTTTATATTCGAAGTGCTATTTGAAGAAAACCTTTCACATGTGGGACATCCTTATAATAGTCATGACTCTAGAACTATAACATCACATGGTTTTGGGTCATATAATGATAACTGAAAAATGGTACATTAATATAATGTCACAACCTTGTTTTGAATGTGAGTTCAATACAAAAAATAAAAATTTAAATGAAGTTGAATCCACTTATATGAATGAATTATATACTCGGTAAAAAAAATTAAAGATACTTAATAAGTTATAATGAGATGAGACATGTATGTAGGGGATTACTTTTGACATAATTCAAATGAATTTTTCCACTATAATGGTTTGATGGAATAATAATATTTTAAGATTTTCTCCATGGAGAGGAGATTCCATTGGTTGTCAGACCACATTTTGGTTGAATATATATAATAAATATGAATGGTAAATATTAATAGACAATTAAAATATTCTTTTTTAATTGTATAACACCATTTCTCATAAACATGGGAATAATTTGTGGATTCTTACACTTCACTAATTATATATGGTAAATAAGGACAAGCCTTCATGAATGTCTATTGTATTATTATGAATGAGTCTCTATGTACAAGAATAATTATCATTGTGACTAAATATGATATATGATTTCACTGACTTTTTCCTAAAACATTGTTGTTTAATAGGATTTGCTTTGATTTTTCTAGGGGAATATAATATAGCCATGAGCTCTATGCCTTTTCAATTTCTGTTATATCTTTCAGATGAGGGTTAATATTTGACATTCTATTAAGAAGTGGCATATATTGTTCATAGTTCTCTTATTATAGTTATCCAACCTCACATGTTTTTTGTGACTCCAGTAGTAGTTTATTTTATTGTGATTTGTACCATCAAGGGATATAGTGTAATTTTATAAATCCTTTATTTGTAATGTGAGAAATGTTATCAAGTACACACCATGAAAACAATGATTTGAATGATATTATTATTATCCACATATTAGTTCTAGTGGAGGGATCAAAAGGATTATATATAAAATTCATGGACCAGGTAAACGTAAATGGGGAGGTAGCCTAAACCACCTAACCAAAGAGAAACCTAGTGAAAACTATATTACAAAGGATAATATATATTATACTATAGGCAGTGAACGTACTTTAGGTTCATGGTTATCATGTATATGAAATTGAAGGGTACGTGTGACACAATAACCCGCATGAGGCTAGAGGGCCATAAACAATATATGACCTTTTGAACAGATAGCGATGTATCCATAAATCATTGTTTTAGGTTCTATGATTTGGAGAAATGATATGGGACAATTACCGAAGGGATTATTTAAAAACACATTAAAATTAAGGGTTCCACTATGATTATTTTTAGGAAAATATATATTATATTATCATTTTCATAGGAATAAGTTGCCTCTAGTTGGAATTCCAAATTTTTTATGTATGTGCAGTTTCAATATAAGCTACATGGATGAATAACCATGAAGGGTTGTCCCTTGATGCTAAATACACTCATTACTGACAAACATAAATCTTTTTGGAAGCCACAAATATTTAATACCTAAATTGTTTCATATAAAAAATAATATGTAGAAATTATGATAGGGCCATCTAAAAACCTAGTAAACTATGGTAAAACAGTTATAGTCCTATATAAATGAGGCAAGATGGATGATTTTCTATATTGGATAACATTACACAAATAGTATTCTAGTTTCATTTAGTATAAATTTTTTTGAGTCAATAAGGTTTTCCTTATGAATTTTTTATTCTTTCATACTTGGGGAGATTGTTGAGCCATTAAGGTTTCCTTATGACTTTACCATTCCTCTTGTTTTGAAAAATCACAAAAACCATATCTCAAGGAAAATCTATTTTAACCATGAGTTTTACTTCTATAAGGATAAATTTCCTTCCCCAAGGAAATTTATCCTTATCTTGTTTTCATCGTTCATATCAAAAAATTTCTATGTGTAAATTGAGGTTTGAAACCAAAACCTCAGAATTCTATAATAACCTAGATATGAAACATTCTATTCTAGGATCCGAATTCTCAGAATTTTGGTTACGATCTCATCTGATTTCTAACTCCGAATTCTGATTACGAATTCTGGATACGAACTCCTATATGTTCTAGCTCCGAATTCTGATTTCAAATTCTAGATAACGAACTCTTCTGAGTTCTGATTTTGATGTCTTAATACGAATTATTGTTACGAACTTTTCTATGCTCTAACATCGAATTATTAATACAAATTCCAATTACGAACTTTTTTGTGTTCTGACTTCGAGTTCTTAACACGAATTCTAGATACGAACATTTTCGTGTTCTCACTCCGAGTTCTCTGAATTCAGACTCCAAACTCTTATGAGTTTTTACTCTTAATTCCCATGATCTTTGACTCCGAACATTGTAAGTTCTAGTTCTGAGTTCTTAGGATTCCAGATTCCGAATTTTCTTGAAATTCAAACTCGGGAATACTATAGAGTCCAGGTTATGAATACCTAGAAAACAGAATCCGAATATCCTTGTATTATAGACTCCGAATTCATTTTTGGTTAGACTATGAACATTTATTCGCTTACACTCCGGATATTGATTTTGGTTATGTAACCATATTTTTTCTTACACCTATTTTGTTATAAAACAATGTCTTTCATTCAGTTACTTACTAAACATTGATTGAGTGACACATGTATTGGTCCCTCTAAAAATCAAGGAAAAATATGACCGTTGGATGAGGGATCAAACCTTTGAAGATGTGCCTATAAATATGAGCTCATTTGAAAGAGCTCAACACTATTCTATGACTAGAAAGATTACATGCTATTAAAGTGATTTCTAGAGAGATAATCTCATGCATAGTGCATACTGAACATCTTTTTCAGATTTTTTTGTGCGAATCTGAATGTTACTGATTACATTTGAGGGCTTCCAGGGATAGGAAGATAGAGGTGTTGACTACCTTGAAGTTGAGGCCTTCCCTGTTGAGAAAGGAAGATGTGCCAACTACCTTAAAGTTTAGGGCTTGTGGGCACTGTAATATAGTCTCCGGTATTCGTATTGGGGGCTCACCCTGGTGTGGGTAAGAAATATTTTCTTAAAAGAATAAATCAAAGGACCTTTTTCCAAGGTTTTTGGATACCCTTCTATTTGTGTTAACAGATTTACTAATGTTTCTTGTTTTGATACAAGTGTTTTCGTTGAATTTATATTTTTGAAGAACGCATAACTATCTTATACATCCATATAATTGTACTCTGACATAGTTAGATTCTAAAAGCTTAAGGGATAATCTTTATATTTGTAAACATTCATTAAGTTTCATTTCCAGATTCACTTTTCTGAAATTTCTTTTTTGGAATCGTATTTCTAGATTCAAGCAGGTCTGTAGAACTATATGTTTTGTGAATTATGTTGTATAAACTTGTTAAACATAACCATCTTTAAATGTTCCAAAGAATTTTATAGGTATATAATTCACCCCCCTTCTGTATTTGAGCATATCATTTCAACATATTCGATCCAACACATGGTATCAGAAGAGGTAACCTTGAATCCTGAACAAATTCAACAATTGGCCTCCGATTTTTTGGTTCAATATGAATTCATCTCATGATTATATTATGAAGATAATTCTTTTTCTTAATTTTCGGAATCAGTTTTTAGGACTCGTATAGTTCAAATTAATTTTTTCTTAGAGATACTCTTGTTTTATATTTTCCATGCTTGGAATTATATTCCTTATTTACGAACGTGTTATATTAAGATGTTTTTTGTGGAAAGAATCTTATTTAATATGGAAGGAATCGATGTTGGTTCCAAATAAAATCTAGATCCAACTAGACCACCTATCTTTGATGGAAATGACTATGAATATTATAGAGATCGCATAAAGACTTTCATTATCAATATTGGAGTAGATAATTATTTTATGCTTACTAGAGGATATAAAATCCATGACAATGAAGTTATTAACTTCACCAATCTAGAAATTCATTAATATAAACTGAATTATATGGTACACAATGCATTTCATTGCTCCATGATTAGAAATATATATATCCAAATTTCATGTTGTGAAGTAGAAAATTCCCTATGGAAGAAACTTGAAGATACTCACTTTGGAACTTCCAATGTTATTGAAACTAGAAGAGCCATGCTTAGAGCTGAATAACATGGTTTTAAATTTCCTTATAGAGAACCCATTTGTAAAGTAAATCAAGATTCATGACTATTGTGAATAATTTACAATCCATGGGTGAGAAAGGATTAGATGATGATGATATTTTTGATAAGATCATAGACATCATGGTGAAAGAGAGGGAATCCAAGAGGACAACTATAGATGTGAACAGAAAGGTTACTCATATTTCCTTAGATGAGTTATTTGGTAATATTCTTCATCATGAGACTAGAATGAAGAGAGATGATGATAATGTAAAAAATAATAATGTAAATTCAAGTGTTTATTTTACTACATCTTCTAATCATATGAAATCTAAGACTCCTGAGAGAGTTACCAGATATAATTCTAAGAAAGTTGTTATCCAATCCGAATCTAGTGGAAGTGAATATTTAGACAATGAGTTAGAAAATATTTCTTGAAGGATGAACATGATTGCTGGATAGAATAACTTTCAATCCTGATACAAGAAGAAAGAAAGGAAGTTAAGAAAGATTCAGAAGTTTTATGTTATGAATGCAAGAGTGCTGGACACATAAGACCCGATTGCTATATCATTAAAAGAAAATAATGAAAGGAAAATCATTATGATGGAAATAGAAAAAGTAATTCATGGCTAAAAAAAGAATTTTTTGAAAGCTAATGACACCTGTAGTGCCAGTGGTGGTGACTCTTCAGATAAATCTTCAGATTTTGAATCCTCTGGACATAAGAATCTTGGTTTAATAGCGATACTACCTATTGGAAATCATTGTTTAATGGATAAGGTACACAATGCTGAATCCATGACCAATGTTTCCATAAATGAAAATTACAGTAATGATAAATATTATAACTCTTATTATGAATAATCCTTTTCCGATGAAGATGATACATTACCTACCTATGAAAAAGTTTCTAGGTTTTCTATAATTCATGAGATTGTGAATTCAAAACTCATGAAAACGCTTGATAAAGAAAATTCTAGGAATATTATTCTTACTAATGAAATATTAGATCTTTATAAAGATCATTGATAATAAAAATGTTGATTCTGATAACATTTCAAAAAATATTGATGAAGTATTTTCTGAGACGAATAATCATTTTAAAGATCTAGAAAACGTAATTTCTATGAAAAATGTTTTCGAGCCTAACTCTAGTTCAAAATAAAATGTTTAATAAGACAAGAACTTGGTTATCAAACTCAAATTAGAAATATTTTCCTTGAGGATGTTTCTGTCAATATTTATCTTAGGTAATGAAAATTTTGATAAAATGTATTCCCAAATCTGACCTTAAAAGAATGGTTCGGGTTTTAGTTATACTAGTTCTAAACAAATTTTTTGTAACAATTACTTTGTTCCTCAAAGTGATCCATTTTTTACTATGTGTCATTGTTATGGACATTGGGAAAATAATTGTTCTCTAAATAAAACACAGTCCATAGGATTTCATAATGCATATTTTTCTAAGAGGATGTGGGTGTCTAATAATTTTCTTTCTGAAATTTCCGGATCTAAAAAAGTTTGGATTCCAAAAGTCTAACTTTTTTTCACGAAAATATAGAAAGTACCAACATCAATACATAGTACACAGATAGTGGATGTTACCCAAATATGAATGGTAACAAAAAGAATTTTGAAAATATTACCAATACGAATGAGGGAATGTATCTTTCAAAGATAATGGTCAGGGAGAAATTGTTGGTATAGGTAACATTGTAATTCTTGGAAAAACCATTATTTCAAATGTTTGATTTGTTAATGGTCTTAAGCATAACCTCATTAGCATAATTCAATTATGTTATGAAGGTTACCTTGTGAATTTTAGGAATGAGAAGTGCTTAGTACACAATTATAAGGAAGAGTTCATTATTTCTACCCATTGGCAAGAGAATGTTTACACACTAAACATAGAAGACATTTGGAGACAAGACGTACCTTTCCGTAGTGTAATAGAAGATCATTATTAGTTATGGAATAGAATTATAGGACACAGTAACCTTGGGAACTTGTGAAAACATTCTAAGAAAGGATTATTTAAGGATCAACCAGAGTGTAGGTTTTATTCTTCAAAGTTTTGTGACCCTTGTCAATATGGAAAGAAATAGAATTCAAGTTTTAAATAAGTTGGTGAAGTTTCAACAACTAATTCATGACAGCTAGTCAATATGGATCTTTTTGGTCCAACATAAACAGGAAAAATTGGAGGCATGTAATATGTATTTGTTGTAGTATATGATTACATTATATTTACATGGGTCTATTTTCTAGAAAAGAAGTCTGAAGCCTTCTCGTATTTCAAAAGTTTTAGAGCCCAAGTTAAAAATAAGAAAAGCCTTCCATTAAAAAATATTCATAATTATCATGTATGAGAATTGAAAAATTTTGTTTTTGAAACGTTTTGTAGTAGAGAAGGCATTACTCACAACTTCTCATCACCCAGAACACCTCAACAAAATGTTTTCATTGAAAGATGAAATAGAATTATTCAAGAGGTAACATTAACCATGTTGAGTGAATATTATTTAGCTAAACATAATTCTGCTGAAGCTGTAAGTACTTCTTGTTATACTATAAATCGAGTTTTTATTTGACCTTTTCTTAATAAAACTCTTGATGAGTTATGGAATGGTAGAAAACCTAGACTTTCCTACTTCATGGTTTTTCATTCCAAGGTAATAATACTGAATACAAACGATAATCAACATAAATTCGAAGCAAAATCTGATGATAGAATTTTCTTAGGCTACTCCACAACTTCTAAGTCATATAGAGATTTCAATAAAATCACATGTACTGTTTAAGCGACAGTACATGTTAAATTTGATGAAACTAATCATTTTGTTTTTAAACAACCCCAACCTACATCTATGGATGTGTTTTCAAAAACTAATTATCAACCTATGTTATATGATTCATTTGATAAAAAAATTTCCAAGAGGATACTTCTGAAACATTAATCCTAGAAGATTTCATGCCCTATGTTGATGAACATGTTTTAAAAAACGAAAATCAGTTGTTTCTAAAGAATCATTCTAGTGATAACATCATTGGTGATGTGAATCAACCTATAAGGACTAGAAGATACTTATTAAAGGAAGTATAACATCTATCATTCCTTTCCCAATTAGAGCAAAAAATAACTGATGTAGATTTAGGCTATGTTGATTGGATTAACTCTATGCAAGATGAACTGAATGAATTCAAAATGAATAAAGTCTGGAACTTGGTTGAAAGACCTAAGGAATCTTTTATTATTGGAGTAAAATGGGTCTTAAAAAATAAGTGTTATGAAAATCGAATCACTGTAAGAAAAAAACCTAGATTAATTTATAAAGGTTACAATCAACAAGAGGGAATAGACTATGAAGAAACCAATGCTCTAGTAGCTAGATATGAATCTATTCGTATCTTAATTTCCTTTTCAGCATTCTTAAATTTCAAACATTTTCCAATGGATGTGAAATGAGCTTTCGTTAATGGTTATGTTCAAAGGATGTTTTTCATGAACAACCTCCTGGTTTTGAAGATACAAAACATCCTGATCATGTTTTTAGACTTATCAAAGCTTTGTATGGCCTTAAACAATCCCCTCGAGATTGGAATGATAGATTTACAGGATATTTGATTAAAATTAATTAAGTTAAAGGGAATTAAGATCTAGCCCTTTTTATAAATAAAGATAAGAAAAATGTTTTGATTGTTCAAATTTATGTTGATGACATTATAATTGGTTCAACTCACCATTCCTTAACCGATTCTTTTGTAGATCTAATGAAATCTGAGTTTGAGATGAGTATGATGGGTGAGATTACATTTTTCCTTAGTTTTCAAATTTTTCATAAACCAGAAGGAATCTATATATCCCAATATAAGTATACTAATGGTATTATTAAAAAGTATGGATATGACAACACTAAGAGTATAAGTACTCAAATTGGTACCTTATATACACTTGATCTTGATGAAGCTAGAAAACCAGTAGATCAAACATATTTTAGAGGTATGATAGGAAGTTTAATTTTTTTGATAGCTAGTCATCCAGACATAATGTTTTCTATATGCTTATGTGCAAATATCAATCCAATCTTATGTAATCCCATTTAAAGGAAGTGAAAGGATTTTTTCGCTACTTAAAAGGAACCATGGATTTATGACTCTTTTATATTTCTAGAAATGATTTTGATTTAAAAAGTTTGTCAAATGCTGACATTGGTGGATGTAGACTGGATAGAAAGAGTACATCTATAACATGTCATTTCATAAAAGATTCATTTTATTCTTGGTCATGCAAGAAGCAACACTCAGTAGCACTTTCTACTAAAGTAGTTGAATATGAAGTAGTAGGATTTAGTTGTGCACAAGTGTTGTTGATGCAACACACACTCACATATTATGGTATGAGTTTTACCAAAACACAAATCTGGTGTGATAATACATGTTTCAATGACCGAAGTAAAAACCCTGTATATCACTCACGTGGAAAACACATAGACATTAGGCATCACATTCTTAGAGATCACGCACAAAAAGGAGATATCATTCTTCAATTTATCAGAACATAAGGTCAACATGATGATATTTTAACAAAATCATTACCCTGTGATGGATTTGAATACATTAAATATAATTTAGGAATGATAACTGTAAGGTAATCCTCCTCAATAAATTCCCGTTGAACCAATATCATTACAGTAATAAACTCCTTCTAATAGGGGGAGTGCATATTATTGCATGTTTTTTAATATTTTTCGTAATGAAGTATTTCATATTTTTCCTAATAAAGTTTTTCATATTTTTAGTAATGAAGTATTTCCTATTTTTCATAACGATGTTTTCCATATTTTTTGTAATGATGTTTTTCATATTTTTCATAATGAATTTTTTCATATTTTTCATAATGATGTTTTTCATATTTTTCATAACGAAGGTTTTCACATTTGTGGTAATAAAGGTTCGTACATTTATCATAATAATGTTTCTTACATTTCATAAAATGAAGTTTTTTATATTTCTCTTAACGATGTTTTTCATATTTTTTGTAATGGATTTTTTCATGATTTTTCAAAATGAAGGTTTTTCGTACACAAAATTTTCGTAATGAACATTTTCGTAATGAAGATTTTAGTAATGAAAAATTTAATACTCAATTTCTTTTTATAAGTGTTTATTTTCATAGACATGTTTCTTTCCCCGAATCTAATGTCCTTCAAGAAGAATTTTCCTTAATACGAATAATCTTCCTAGCAATCCAAAAGGTATGTTTCTTTCTTGAGTTTTCATAATCAACTTTTACTTGCAGTTAGTTTCTTTTGTTTTTAAAATTTCTTAGATTCTAGTTTCCTTAAATCCAAAACATTCCCTTTAAAAACCTCAAAAGAGATAATCCTAAAAAATTTTCCTTGTGGCTATCTTTTCAACCGTCAGATCTGATCATAAGAAATCTCATCCATTGTATTGAAATGAGAAGATGAACCGTCACTTCAACACCTTTGGAAGGGTACCCCCGATGGTTATCCCCCAATGGTTTTCAAGATTCTTCGTGTTGAACCTCTTCCCCTCTACAAAATGTCGTTCCGAACATTTCATATGTGCTCAATTCTGAATGTTTGGTGAAGTTCCTTCTCAAGAGATGTCAACGGTAAAGCCAATTGCGGAGTGGAAGATATACAGGGATAAGTTGGTACATCTGAAATTCTACTACAAATATGACTCCATTATCTCCATGAATATCAAGCTAAATAGATGGGACAATCTATCCATTTCGAAGCCAGGGGCTCAAGATCTTTTGTATCTGTATCACCTCATTGAGATTTATGAATCAACATATTTTTTTAAGGAAGATGGCAGAGAAACATTTTCCTTCTAGAGTTATGGAAAAACATATGCACTTTCATACACCAAGGCTACTATACTGGTAGGGTTATCTTATAGAGGAGAGGCATAATTTTGTTCCCACAAACAGCAATATGTTCAAGGGAGTTTTGTGAAAGTGAAGGCTATACAATGTCATGGTCTTACAGATGTTAAGACGGAAAATATTGCTCACTTTTCTACCAACAATCGGATCCTAGAGTTATGGGTTTAGGGTTTTATCGTACCATGAAAGGGTGACAAGGACACTCTTAAGAAAAGTGATATGTATATCTTGGATTTTTTTATAATCTAAAGAAGATCAATTTGATGAAGAAAATTCTCATTATGATAGAGAATATCAGGAATGGGAATATGAGATCATAGATATTAATGTATCCTGGCCTACACTCCAAATTGATAGTTCGGTGCCATGAGTCTTTCAAGATTCCATGCAGTTCCTAGCCGAGGAATTGTAAAGTGATGTTTGTAAGAGATGAAACTGTGAAAAAAATGAATGATGGATTTTCAAAAGATTCAAGAGTTTTTTATGAGCTTCATGTGGAAGAGGCAGAAGCCGATCTGAAAAATGATGAAGAAGATGAACCATTAATGGAAGTTGGAATGGAAAGAAAATTGATGGAAGTAGAAGCTGAGTGTCAAACCCCTAAAGCCAAGAAATCTCAAACCACACCGTTAATGCAATTGAAGTAGAAATCTTTTCCAAATGAAGTTGTTTCCAAATAGAGGGAGGATAAGAAGAACCGGAAGGAAGAGGAAGCACAATTTGGACTAGACCCTGTAGAGGCTGAAGCATTGAAAGAGAAATCAGCTGATGAGCTTGAGAAGCAAGCCATGTAAAAGAAGCTTAAGAATAATATGTTTGAGGAAGATATTGTCCAATCTATTTTGAAGGCTAATGAAGTAGCATCTGAGAACTTTCCAGTACCAAAATATTTTTTAGTTGAACCATTACCAGAGACACTGGGGAAAAAGTTTATGAGTATGGAAAAAGATCATGAGAAGGTTGATGAACGGATAAATGCTATGGATGAAGTACAAGAAGTTGAAAGCACAGAAGATACAGCTTATCTGATATAGCATGTAGAAGACTTTCATGAGTAGGAAAGTGCTTATGAAAAATTTCAAATCCAGACTTCTCATGTCGGATCCTCGAAACATGATACCCCAGGAGTTGATGAGAAGGCTGAAGAAGAAGTGAACACATTATCTGAGGAAAAGAGTTATAATGATCACTTCATTCACCCTAAGGATATTGAGGCAGGAGCTAAGAAAGAAAAAATTAATGAAGATAGGATTATTCAGTTGTCTGAGAGTAAGCATGAGTCTCCAGATGAAGAAGCTATTCCCAAAACTGACAAAGGAAAACATGTGGTTGTTGAAACACCAACCAAAATTTCATTAAGGAAGAAACAAGATGGTGGATCCCCTAAGAGTATGATTTTCGAGATATAGGAATAACCACAACCTATAAGAGTGTTAGACTCAAAAAATTAGCTCTAAGACATGATTTTTTCATTCGGTCCCGGAAGAAACTAGTGGAAACCATTCCGATTTTTTAATCAATGGACTCTAGATGTCAGATGCTCTAGCATAACATGAATCAGAAATGATATTCTCTATATATGGTTATGGATAGGTGCATAAATATTGAGGCTGAACACAAGAATTTCCTTATCAAGTATTAATCTCACAGAAAATCATGAATTAAAATAGTGAGATGGTCAAAGAAAATAGTCAGTGATCTAAGATATTTTAATGAAATTCAAGGTGATGTTAAGGAAACTTTTGATACTCAATACAGAAAAATCAAAGATCTCAAAATTATCATTGAGAAAAAGGTAATCTGTGAGCAGAATTCCTAGATTTAGGATGATAATGATCTGAATGGAATGTGGAATTATGTTGTCTAATGTTGGAAAATAGTAAAAGAACTCGGGATCAAGATTGAAGAATATCTAGTGAAGCACGATGGGTTGCGGAAGGTTCAAGAATAGACTCTAAAGGCTTAGGATGATAGGAATAAATCCTTAGTGAATAAAGTAGAGAATGATCACAAGGATATAAAAAACTGAAGACCATTGTAAATAAGTATATACCCAAGGATATGGAACAAAAATAGATCAATCTGATCTTTTTTTGTATTTTTTTCCCATTAACAAATTCTTTCAATCTTAATGAAATTGTGGTTTCTTGTTTTGCTTGGATGTTTGTACTAATATTTCAGGTACTAAATTTTTTCCATTCCCTCAAACTCATTTAGAAAATCACAAAGGGGGATCAGGAAAAATAAATCTAAGTAAAGAAGAAATATCCCTAAGTATGGGGGGCGTTTATCTATGAGGGATTTTTCCATTACGAAGATTTCTATACTCAAGATGATGAAAATTCTCATTCCAGAAATCTAGAATATGATCTTTAGTGTTCCAAATCCTAATGGGTATTTATTCATATTCACCATTGACCATGAATAGAGGGAGATAAGTTTTATTTGCAATGTATGGATAAAATTTCTAAGTCCTTATTTTTTCATAAGGACTCTTGTTCATTCCAAAAAAGGTGATATTGTTGAGTAAATAAGGTCTTCCTTATGAAATTTTAATTCCTTCATACATTGGATGATTTTTTAGACATTAAAATTTCCTTATGACATTACCGGTCCTCTTGTTATGAAAATCAGAAACACCTTATCACAAGGAAAATCTCTTTTTACCAAATGTTTTACTTCGATAAGGAAAAATTTCATTCCCCAAAGAAATTTATCCTTATCTTGTTTTCATTGTTCATATCAATATTTTTCTAAGTGTAAAATTTGGTTTGAAACCAAATCCTTATAATTATATAATTACCTAGATAAGATGCATTCTTTTATAAGATCTGCATTCTAAGAATTGTAGTTATGAACTCATCTATGTTCTGACTCTGAATTCTGATTATGAATTCTAGATACGAACTACTATATGTTCTGACTCCAAATTTTAATTTTTAATTATGGATAATCAAATCTTTTTAGTTATGACTCCTAATTCTTAATAAGAATTATGGTGACAAACTTTTCTGTGTTTTGACTCTGAATTCTTAATACGAATTCTGGTTAAAATCTTTTCTGAGTTCTGAATCCGAATTCTTAATACGAATTATGGTTACTAAATTTTATGAGATCTAATTTCGAGTACTCTGAATTTAGATTCCGAACTCTTATGAGTTCTGAGTCCGAATTATCATGAACTATGACTCCGAACATTGTATGTTGTGGTTCCGAATTCTTGTGAATCCAGATTCGGAATTTCCTTGAAATTCAGACTCTATATTTCTATAGAGATCAGGTTCCGAATTCCTAGAAAACATAATCTAAATATCACTATATTATAGACTCCAAATTCAATTTTGGTTAGACTATGAACTTTTATTCACTTACACTCCGAATATTGATTTTGGTTATGTAACCATATTTTTGTTTACACCTGTTTTGTTATAAAACGATGTCGTGCATTCAGTTACTAACTAACCATTGTTTGAGTGACACGTGTATAGGTACCTCTAAAATTAAAGAAAAATATGACTTCTTTGAGGAGGGATCTGACCGTTGAAGTCATTCCTATAAATAGGATCTCATTTAAAAGAGCTTAACACTGTTCTACGACTCTATAGATTACATACTATTGAAGTGATTTCTAGAGAGAGACTCTCATTCGTAGTTTGTACTAAACGTCATGTTCAGATTTTATTTGTGCGAATATGAATGTTGCTGATTATATTATAGGGCTTGTAGGGATAGTAAGATAGATGTGTCGACTATCTTGAAGTTGAGGGAATCTTTGCTGATAAAGATAGAGGTGTCGAATAACTTAATGTTGAGGGTTTGCGGAGATAGCCAGACAGACTCCGATCTTCATATCGAGGGCTTACCCTGGTGTGGTTAAGACAAAATTTCATGAAATTATAAATCAAGGGACCTTTATCCAAGGTTGTTGGATACCCTTCTCTTTGGGTTAAATGATTGACTACTGTTACTTTTTTTGTTACAAATATTTCCGCTACATTTGTATTGTTGAGGAAAGTATAACTATCTTATACTTCCTTATACTTGTACTCTGAATTAGTTAGATTCTATACGCTTTAAGGTAGAATCTTTATCTTTATATACTTTCATCATGTTTCATTTCTGGATTCACTTTTCTATAATTTCTTTCTTGGAATCATATTTCTGGAATCAAGAAAGTGTGTAGAACTAAATGTTTTGTGAATTTTCTTGTTTAACCTTGTTAAACATAAGCTTCTTTAAATGTTCCAAAGGAATTTTATAATTATATAATTAACCCCCCCTCCCTATTGTATTTTAGCATCTAATTTTTACAAATTTGATCCAACAACATCTTTAAAAAATAACTGACAATACATAGTTTAAAATAAAGTTGTAGGGAACAATCACTATGAATCAGGATGATGATTGAATTATTCTTGTACAACAATTTTTGGGTTTAGCACCCATAGATGTATTTTTTCCAAAATAATATTATCTTATAGTATAAAAAATTTAATGTATTTATCAGAAACCACATAATCTCTTCCTTACAAAAGCATTATGTTATTATCCTAAACATATAATTAAACCTAGGGGTTCCCACAAAGTTCATAAATCCTATTCGCCAAATATTGACAAAATCAATAATCTAATACCTACTATAGAGACTTAAGATATACATATATAGATATTAAATCATATTAGTTTATTATCCTATATATTCTACAAATTCTCTCCAGAGGACCATAAATGTTTATTGTCTTTGGAAACATGACACATAATGTTATTATTTCCACAAATACCATCATCATATCCAATAATTATTTGACAGATATTACTCTTATTAGACTTAACCAACGAATACCATAATTATAACATGAGAAATGTAAATATGAGAAATTATTATCTCAAATATAAAGAAAGGAAAAAATAGTGTGATATCAAATATCATAGAATATTTACATGTTTATAATAGTAAGAGAAAATGAAACCTACATTTTAAATCCATAACCTACATAGCATAGATGTCAACCATTTATAAGACATGAATCAAAAAGGACTTATTTAGATTTATTGATGAGAGAATATTTCCTTCATAATATACGTTTTTATGTAATACATGTATTATTATAACTCTAGGAATATTTTTAGCTAGAACCATATCCACTTATTATATAAGAGATATGAAATTAGAACATATCATAAAATTATATACATTAAATAATATCCACATATAATATTATGAACAAGAAATCATGGTACATGCATAATAATTAACATGAAATGGATGTCTCTGATTAATGTTATGGCAATGAATACTAGGTCAAGAAAATAATCTTAATGACATGAAATTCAGGCATCACATAAAATTCATGATAATGTAATAATGTTCATCAATAAAATATTTATCTCTTCAGTTATCCATATTTTCTAAATTAATATTATGGATATTAAAAACCAAACCATTATATAATCATATTTTGTATTATATATTAATCAAGAACGTATATCAGAACATTATAACATAACACATGAAAATAAATGACTTTTATTAATATTTTTTATAATAATCAAAATCACCATGAGAAATAATAAGGATGATATCATTATATCATATCCATAGTATAAAATAAGAAACATAAAAATATTATTTCATTGAAAAATAATTCATATAAGGGATCACTGTAACGTTTCTTTAGGAAAATATCATTTTCACTTTGAAATAATTTATTTTGAACATAAAATGTTACCAAATATTATTGAAATAAATTTTGTTGAAAATATACATTGAAATTTATAAATCATTATTTAGTGAAATAATTTTACATGGTCGAGTTAAATTTATATTTTCCCATATTCTATAATATAAAACTTTAATTTCACACTTTTTTATAATATTTAAAGATATAACTCATTTAAAAATTGGAAAAATGATTCCTTTATAACCATTTTTTTAAAATGAAATAAATGAAATGAAATTACATTATAAATTCATAGTTCAATAGGAAAAAACATATTAAAAACATTTTGTCAAAATAATAATATGGAAGGAATCTTTTATATGACCGAATAGATAAACCAATTCGATTTTCCATAAAAATATATTTTTGTTTATTTTGGTTTAATGGTGACTAAAATGAAAGAAAAACTATTAATCTAAAAAATGATCAAGTATATGAAAATTGATTCTTTTAATTGGTGTTATATTATTTTAATTTATCATTGAAAAATTAATCATAAACAATCTAGAAAAATGATGAGATTGTAACATAAAACCCCTTAAGTATTTTGTAACATTTGAATCTATAGAAAAATGAAATAAGTTGTCCTAGATGAATATTTAAATATAGAAATAAATCAATGTTTTAATATTAAAAATCATTAATGGGTATTATATAAACCATATAAAGGATACTGGTGGTGAATATTGAATATGTCTCACAGAAATTAAAGTTCGAAAAAATCGCTAATCTCAAGACTCTCATTTCATCCAATGCATTCAAACCTCTTATAAAATAAATATTGGTTAATTATAAATGAATTATAGAACCATATTCATATATGGAATTAAATTTATTATTAAATTATAAAATTTTTACATCCTTTTATTAACAAAATATATTAAAATCATTATTTTTTAGGATAACTGCTTCTTTTTTCAAATAAGCCTTTGTTGAAAAGTCCAACTCCTTGTACATTTATCATGGTTAAATTATTTCAAATATAATTATTATTTATTATAATAAATTATATATTCATTATATATATTTATATTAATCCTTAAATGTTTTTTATAGTACAATTAATGACATTATTCATGGAGATGGTATGTCTTACGTATGCTAGAACGATATTTTCAGTTTTTGATATATAGAAGAAGAAATTGTTAAAAAAATTCCCCTCGAAACAATAATTATTAAATAATATAAATAAAATATATTTATTAAATAAATACTTAATTACATCCTTATAATTTTTAGTTGAACAATGAATCACATCACCTCGTGGAGGTTGTATTCTATAAGTAGACACAAGATACGTTATCATTTTAAAATGGTATGTAATGTATGAAATAAGATATTCAATTATATTTATATAGGAGTAATTATTACATAAATATATATATATACTATAAAACCATCATAATAACCATCCATCAATGAAGGTGATGAAAAGGTAATTGTATTACTATGTGGATAGAGGAAGCAATATACAAGCACATGTGATACTTTCACATCCCATTTTATGGAAAGAGGTTGAATAAATGAGTTTTCATAATTATATTAAAACATATGTATATTTATAAAAAATTTATTATTATTTTATGATTAATATAAAGTATTTATATGTTTTAAATGAAGAATTAAAAAGAAAGTGATCGGTTTATGAGATTACCTATTCCATAGAATTACACATTTAGATCTCATATGTACTTTAGGGTCGGAATTTTGAAAAAACAGAACAAAAAGAATGTGTCCCTGTGAGGGGTGGGGATAAATTTTCTTATTTTTGTTGTTATTAATGGGTAATCATTTTTTTAAGAAGAAAAGGGAGGGTTTCCTTTTTATAGTTGACTAGAGGGGTGATATTGGGAATACCTAATTGGTGAAAATATAATACAATATTTTCTGGAAAAAGTATTTGAAATGACCAGTGATTCAAAGGAAATTCATTATAGTATTGAAACTTCATTATCAATCAAAAATTTTATTGTATTATGTGTTGTTTTAATTATTATTCTTTGGTTTACACTTTTTGGTAAAAAAATTTATCCTTAATCTTAGTAACAACTTTTTTAAACATAAAGAGTTATAATTTTACTTATAAGGGAAAAACACTCTCATAAATTGGAAACAGTTGAAATATTCTACCATATTTTATTCAAATTATCCCTTATCATGTTCATTATGTTATTAAAATAATTTGTCAAAATATTATTTTTATAGAATATTATTAATTTCATTTTGATAAAATGAATTTTTGTTGACTTGAAATACACCATAAAAAAATAGAATATAATCCTTTAACGTACACATTCTATGAAATATAAAATTACATATTCATGTCCCACATTAATTCATCTAAAAAATATTATATTTAGAGTATAAAAAATCTATTTATTTATCTATTTCACATACAAGTACCTCACCTGTGTTGCATGAGATTTTAAGAAAAATATTTCAATAAAAAAATTTAAAAATAAATCACCATAATATAAATAAATAAATAAAGTAAAAAATAATCATTTATATGTATTAAATACGTTTTTACTCACATCTATAAAATTGTTTCTTATTTTATATTTTTTTTAATTCTTCAACCTAACATAAGAACTACATTTGTGTTTGGACAATACATATGTTATATACCACCAAAATTAATATAAAAACAAAAAAATAATCAATTATACTTAAAATGTAACAAAAATTAAATAAATTAAATATTTATTCTCAAATAATATCAATTGGACACCATATGTGACTTTTCTAGTGCAACACAACCACTATATTGATGTTGAAAATGAATTTCATATTCATGAAAATAAATTTCTAAAATTAAAATAAATTTGTTTTAACAAAATTTCTAAAACATGAAGGAATAATATTTTATTAGGAATAAATATTTTTATGCCACAAAATTAACTAAATGAAAATTCAAATATATTTATGATTAATATATACTAAATTATATTATTTTTAAATAAATGATGCCTATATTAATTTTATATCAATTTAAAATAATAACGAGACATTATAATTAAAATAAGAAACTTATTTACAAAAAGCGTATGTAAAATTTAATTTTCAATATTTAATAAATAAGTAAATATTTTTAGAGAAATCCAAACAATCCACAGTCTGATAAAATTGATATGAATATTTCATAATAGAATTTAATTTTAATTGATAAAATTTATAAAATTTCATGAAAATAAATATTATATTTTCTCACTAAAATAACTACAAATTCATTTTTATAGGAAATATATTTTTGATTTATAAAATGAAATAAAGATAAAGTGTGCTCTTACATACTAAAAATTAATAATTGAATTTATATTGAGTATAACATATATGTATTTATATATCACAAATTTATTATTCTGATTCATAACAACCAAAAAAATGACTAGGGAATAACCGAAAATATTAAATAATAATTTTTTTTATTATTTCAACTCGATGTATTGTATCATATACACATCATTATATAATGTTTTTTATTAAATAATGGTGTGTTTCAGTAACTATACCCGATAGCAATTATTGTGAAATAATGATCACCCATTATCTAATCAATCTAGTCATTGATATGAGGCAACAAATACATTTTCTTAATTGTGATGTTGTTCAGTGCTTTATAAGCAATCCAAATATTACTTAAACTAACAATCATTTTATTGAATAAAATGAGTGAATAATAAGTGGATCCCTAGGTATTGTTAAACTCAAATCAATAATTTCATGTAAAAATTATGTCAATTCCAAATTATTTATATATCCTTTTTTAATTTGATTCTGAAATTGGCTTAGCATTTGTTATAAAGTGAATAGAAAAATAAAATTCATAAATTTGAATAACTCATGGAAAATATTCATTTAATTTATATTGAAATTTATTTATTGTAGGAAAATGATAAATATAAAGTCTTATATTATTTCCAATAATATTTCAAGTATTATTTTCACTTATATAACATATTAGTTTCTCATATTATTAATATATTATTTAATGTATTAATTCATTATTATATACATGATAAATATCATTTAGAAAAATGTCCTCATTTTTTATTCAATTTCTCTTATCAAGAGAACTTAAAATAAAATCCACACTTAGAATAACATAAAACTATACAATTTGGGAGACCAAAATTCCTGTAAGAAAACCCATTTTGATAATGATAAATAACAAATTTTTTAAATTTTTTACTGTTACTCTACAACCCCTACTAGTTTTTTTAAAAATTTATGAAATTATTACATGAGTTGATATCTCTATTATACTTGAAAAACTCATAGATAGAAAATAACATATGGATCTTAAATCAAAGATGATACAATCTGGGTTCCACTAACTATAATGATCCAAATAAATTTGTAGGGTTATTTTTCACGAAATTATTCTCTATAGAAATGTCATTATATGGAGAATTTGATCACCCCTTTCATTGGTGAATACAATAATAGACTACATCATCTATGATTTGAAAACTAAAAACTACGCTTGTTCAAAAACTACAGGTTGCAGATTTTTAAGGTTATGATCCCCTTAATGCCTTCCAAAATATGATGCTCGATTTACCCTATCAAAACCATTATAAATAATAATGAAATTTATAAATAAATATGGATGTCTTGATAATATTTCCCATCATATTATTAAAAAATACTATCTATTTAAATGTTCTAATACTATTCACTTTACAACTAATGTTATCAAAATGGTTTCCCTTAGGCCAAATATATCTCCCAGTACATAATGAACATATATTACATTATTTATATGAATTGTTTAAATTTATTGTATCAGTGGATATTTAGAGACATGCGTTTCATATAATTATAATAAAATACCTAAAATAGTGAAAATTTCAGGCATATTATATATTTTCAAAAAAATTGGTATTTAATAATACACCACTGTTTAATTCAAGATAATTTGAATCATTTTAAGATGATTTATAATAAATTAAATATTATATTTACATATATTTCTACTCATTATCAAATCATTTGAATGTTATATAAGGTCATGATATGAGAAAAACAATGACCATCAAGGGTAATAAAAATAAATTAATCATATTAGTCAAGAAAAAAAATGAATCCCCAGGAAAATATTTACCTCTTTTTCAAAAAAATTGTTCAAATAAATAAAAAAATTATACATTTTAAAATTTAATATTTTCTAAAAAAACAATTGATAACCAATTATAAATTATAACAAAACCATAAAGGAATCTCCAGTCATATTGAAACATTATATATCAATTCAAAAATAGTCACTTATAAAAGTGAATAATAATTCATTTTCAAATGAAATAATAATATTTATATAAAAACCAATTTTTTATGAATAATATTGGTAAATTAAATAAACATATTCATAACACAAGATCACTCATTTTAATCATGTGAGGAAATAACTTTTTCTAATTTAATTACATATGAGAAACCTACTCAGTTAACTCCAGAATTTTTTTCCATCAAATATTAGATAATTTACCAACGAATTATCGAGATATATCTAGATCACCCATTATAATGAGATATATCAGATTCACCAATTATAAAATATTATTTTTCATTACTGTATAATTAATTTTTTTTGTTAATTTACCTTTTCATCCCAAGTGATCATATACACGCGTATGCAACACAATTTTCGATTTCACACAACCGTAAGAAGAAATTTATTTTTATAAAATCTTGAATATTTTAAATTACGAAAATATATAGAATAAAATTTCAATTGAATACTTTTGGTTTTTTTATTGTATTCCTGATATGTAATAATTAATTTATTGGTAGGAAATATAAATTGATCTATATTCTACAGAAACCATTCATTTTTCACTAGGGTAATGAAATTTAAAGAAAGACTCATATAAAGATTTTTGAACTGTTGTCTTTTTAGAACATTATAAAGAAATTAAAATATATTAAAAACAAAATTTTTCATCCTAACAATCCCAAATTTGTTAAATATTGATACATTTAAATGCACAACGATATGGAGTAAAAATAGTCCAAAAACATTAAAAATAATCTTTGAAAGGAAAATATCATACCTTATGTCCCGAATCCTTTAATTCACATCTTTACCTGTATATGTAATTAAGTTATTTATGTTTTACACAATCTAATTATCCATTCACATGTTCACTCTATTATTAGAAATATCATTATTTTATTTTACAATGATTTGTTGTTTCACTAATTTTGTAAATTGTACATTGAACTTTTTGAGGATATTCAATTTATAACATCAAAATAACATCAGTGCATTGACTATTATCATAATGAATATGGGCTCATTAAATCTATAATATTAAAAATTTTATAATTTTTAAATTCAAAAATTATAAACACATTAAAATAAAACCATTTTGGATTGTCATTGAAAATGAACCACATAATTCCATTGAGATCGTCATCCATAAATGTTCACGAATGATGTTTTCATTTTTCTAATCAGATGAAAAGAAAATAATTATATAATATATTTATTTTTAAAATTAATTAATTTTAAAACATGACATATTTATTTATTGTTTCCATCCGAATAATCTGCCTTGCAAGGTAAAAGTAATATCATCGCTTCGTATAGGTGGTAGAGCAATCATATGATAGAGAGATATCCTCATTTTCTAGTGAATGGTAAGGTAGTGAGTTCAGTAATATATTATTTTAAATTAAAAAATATTTTACAATAAATATAATTTATATTAATTTTTTCTCATCATATTAGTAATCCACATGATTGGATGAAGATAACAGATTCCCATCACACTTTCTAGGTAGTGGTCCACATGTACACATGATAAATTATTTCATCTCCAATTAGTTGGATAAAATATAAAATATGGTTGTACCATAATCATAATAAAATTTTATTATATCTAATATATTTATGTTATTATTTTATCTTGTTCAATGAATATTTTAGAAGAAGAAATTAACATGAAACAATAAGTTATGAATTAGATATTTTATTTTGAAACCCTTCATTGGATTATATCTTAATAATTCATATGATATTATTTGTTTGAGAAATAGAAATCTAGAAATTGGGGAGGGATGTTTTAAAGGTATTTTTTAAGTATTTTCCAGTGTAAATGGCTCAATGTGTATGGATAATTGTGGATAGGATGTTTTTTTATAAATTTTTTGAGTGGTATGCTAGTAAACAATTAAAACAATTAGATTTATAATATAAATTTCTCAATGGAATATAGAACCGAATGGGAATATTTTTAATCTAATATAGGTTATTTTTTGAAATGACACAATCATTTATAATGATCCAATATTTAGAGATTTTACATACTTTATCTTTTATATTTATCTATATTAACCCTTTTAACCTTTACCGAGATGAATTTTTTTTCCTAACATAATATCCAAAAATTAAAAATGACAGTATTAAAAAATATGAACCTCATGAATCTATATACGAAATACATTTTACTATAAATAATTTTTATATCTGGAAAAAAATAATTATAACACAAATACTCAAACTGCAATGGATGTAGCTTTTAGAAAATTACTCTTAAAAAAATAAAAATGATTATATACCAATATCAAGTATAATTTTAATAGTTCAATAATTAATTAGATTATTTTTATTCAATGTTTAATTATATAAATTAATGAACAATATAAATTTTAATGTGAGTTTTTAAATTCATGTAAGGAAATTATAGTTTTAAATGAATACATTATTTTAAACTATTCAATAAACAATGAATCCTTTCAAGAAAATTCCAAAAAATAAATCAACACATAAATTTGATATGTTGATAACAAAAATTGATTACATTAGTGAGAATTATGTTTCCAAAATAATTAAATTTTATTTCCATTGAAATCCATGTAATCCATTGTGCTCGAATTAATGAGTTAAAGATCTACTATTTGATATGTGGGGGAGATAATACATTGTAAATTTATTAACCCCATTAAGGGTGAAAAAATGACATAATGGGGTTTGGAAAATATATTAAAATATTATTGTCTTGGAGTACATAGAGAAGTAGTGAAAAATATGTGTCTCTAGAAACACAATGTGGCATGTGTGACAGTAGGGATGCATCAAAGCATGAGTGACCATAGACATGCATAAAATCATTACAGATTATGAAATTTTGTTTGGAAAGATAAGAAATCATGACATTATCATTGATAATGTGTCACAAATGACATGATAATGGTGAAAAAAGATTTAGTTTAATGAAATTTTTTGTAATGTAATGATTCTTATATTTATGAAAATTGATTGAGAACAATTTACGACGGTGACAAAAATGTTTTATTCTAATGATTGAAAATCATAATAAACAATATAATGTTCTATAAAGTAGTATTTTGAATAAAAATAATTGATAATATATATTATATAAGTCTAATTTATATATTATAGTGAAATTTATAAATGATAAATAAAATTATGTGTTGTGCATATTAGTTTTCACAGTAAAAATAAGACAGACTGGATGAGATGGACATGAATTTATCCTTCAAGAGAGGTGTTGGATTCTATTTGATAGAATATTGGATAAAGTAATTGCAAGAAGTATTATTCCTTTTATCAATGATGACACATCAACATTAATACATTCATATAACCATAATAAATGCATGTTAAGGATTGTGCAATTATCATGGAAATACAGATGTAGAGTATTAATAATATTTATGTGGAAGAATGAAATTATTGATGAAGGAATGAACTTTTCATCTTACAATTTATGCATGGATGCACACTAGAGGATTTGATATTGAGAATTTTTATCCATAATTGATGATAAATAGGTTATAATATTATTTCATATTTATATGTAGTTACAAATAATTATGGGTGGTCTTTTTTATATAGGTTATTATGATGAAAAATATATGAATTATAGTAATTTTAATTTTAATTTACTTACATGGTGTTGGGATTATTTGAATAAAGAAAAAAAATATGAAACCATCAGTACATGATATTAATTTATATTTTCTATATATTTACGTATATGGTTGAAATATATAGAATAAAATAAAGAGAAGAAGAAGAAGAGAAAAAATTATTGATGCATGATTTGAGAGAAATGGATGGAGAATCATATCTAATTAATGAAGGGAATATAGGATGAATTAATAGAGACAAATGATGAAATATTGAGTCATGTTGGTGAAGAATCGTTCTATTATTGAAAAATTTATTTTATAATATTTTCTATATAAGGATTACATGCACTATTATGTGAAAATAGTAGAACAAAAGTGATTGGTATAACATAATTTCTATAAAACACAATGGATTATTTTTATGAGTAATTTTTTATCATATTTTATCTTCAAAATAATATAAATAGTGAGATACAATTATTGAGTGGAGAATCCTGTAAATAATCATTTTACTATAGGATATATTGTGTGTTGTCGTTCAATAGAGCATTTATTTCTAACTAGATGTGAATGTTGTTTCAAAATATTTATACATAAAATGTTCAAACCACTGACTGACACCTATCAAAATGGTCAAAAAATATAATAATTGGTAAATTAAATTGGTATTAAATGGTGGTTCTATCATGGACTATTATAATATTAAATTTTGAAGAAGAATATTTTTTTTCATCAATAAGATTAAATTAGTCAATAGTAAGAGGATTTTAATCTTCCATTGGAAGAACCATTGTATTTAGATGGATATTTATATATCTCTATCTACTATCCATTGTATATGTCATTTTTAATGATATATCAAATGGTTTCACTACCCATATTGATTATGATCTATTAACAAATATATAAAATAAGAACCTAGAGAATGATTGATGGGCCAGAAGTGATATTATTTATTATCTTACTCTCCCTATCTAATAATTTATATTTTATTGAGTTAATTGAATTGATACTTCAATGTTAATTGTGATAAAAAAACAAATATATATGAAGGTAATATGAATACAAAGAAATTAAAATTACATATTAAGATAATAAAATACATATATTTTAATATAGGAGATATTGAATATGTTTGTGTGTTATTCACAAGGGTTAATGATATTTTATTAACCTTAATTATTATTTGACAAAAAACTATAACACTTGATATTTTTTGAAATTATATTAAGAACTATTGCAGATATGTTTTTTTAAAAATATTATCCTTTTTAATATTTATAGTCTTTAAAAAAATTACAGATTATTTTAATATTATTCTCATTACTTATGTCCTGATGAAGGATAATGATTTCAAAATAAATTGAATGACTGATTGTGAGATCACATTCAAAACTAGTATGAAAGTGAATTCTAATTTTTTTAGAAATAACTCAGTGTCTCCAATTTAGATGATTAAGTGGGTAATAATTTCAATGAAAATATTTTTTCTCTTTTATGAAATGTGAAAATAGGCATAAGGTAGAAAAAAATAAATTTACAAATGAAATTATTTTCTTATGGGGATATAAAAAAGTTTATAGAAAATAATCTAGGATATATATAATATGAACATATTTGGTGAACTATATAGAAGTCCAAGAATATCATTTACGAATAGATTCAATATGTAAAATTCAAAATTTAAATGAACAAATTATTAATAAATTAAATTTATAAACATATATATATAATCCGAATGAAATGAAGATGATGTAGAAAAGAAGTTGATGATTTGAATTATACTAATGAATGTATTGGGACTTTTTTTATTTAAATAGTAACTGATGAATGTTTTACCAATATTGAAATAAGAAACAATGATGATGATGAAGAGTAAACTCATGTAGAGTTAATAATAAATATATAATTAAATGAACCTCTCTCCAAAAATATAAATCTTGAGAAAGAGAATAAGAAAATAATTAAATATTTTAATACAGTTTGAAATCAATAAATTATGTATGAACTATAATCAATATTGTACAATTATTTTTAGAATAAAAAGTGGATAATTTTCAATGAGAAAATTTACAATCCCATGGTTGACGAAAAGATCATGGAGAAAGAGAACGAATTTGAACTTGTAAAAAAGAATATCATTGAAGAAAATACAACATATCATTCTTCCAAAATATTAATAATAAATATGATCAAACATTCAAATATTTGTAATCCTAATAAAAATATTAAAAAACATCTTCAATGTGTAGTCATGAGGATAAAAATATTGTTATAGGGCATATGAAGAATAATCGAGTCACGAGGACCATTTATGTAGTCAAATCTTGTGAGTTCCAATACTTTGGAATTTTATAATTTAAATTAAAATTATATATAACTAGATACTCGGTTAAGAATGAGAATAAATATAATTGGATCGTGAATATATTAGGAGTTCATAATTTTGTATAGAAACACCTCAAAATGAAGGTAAAAAATATTTTGGATTGATGTTAATAAATTAATGACATCATACATGTTATGTAAGAAAATATAGTTTTACAAGAATTTATGGATTTGTGGAAGCTTTGGGAATATAGATATAATTAGTTGGTTATATCATAACCAATTACATGTATCAATGAGGTATTAAATATACATTTTGAGCAGCTCAATTCTACTCAAAGAATAATGACTGAGACACGTTATAAATTTTTTTTTGATTGAGAATATATTTCAATATCCTGAAACCCTATGTTAGATGTGTAATGATCTAAAAAATCAAACTAATTTTTTTAATATTGTAATTTTTTTCCCAATAGGGATTTCTTGCCAATATTAAAATAATTTGATGATGGATGAATATGTGAATGAAAATGATATCGTGGTTGAAACGGAATTCAAGACCACAAAAAGGGAAAAACATGGATCATAATGATTGTTTTTGTATACATATTTCTGAATATTTTAATATATTGATGAATATTAAAGACTACAATGATGTGTTAACGATAATTGCAAAGGATTAATATCCCAAAATAATGTTCACACATCTTCTCTTGCAGGAAAAGTTATTATGAATTCAAGATGATCATTTTTCATTTATGTATTGAAATAAAATATTGGGAGTGAATCATATGATACAAGAAATTAAGTCATATTTTGAAAATATTGTTTTTTTTATTTCATAATGATGGGGATTTTTTTGAATGGAGACATAAACCTTAGGAATGTTATCTCTAGTTAATGACACACACAATTTATTTTATCTAACTATAAATGCGGAAAAATAATTTTTGAAAAAAAGGCATGAAAATATGTTCTAGTGAAAAAATAAAAAGATAACACATTTATTTAGTGTTTATAATATCTTTTAATTCTTAAGGTGTATATATTGTTGTGATTCTATATTTTTTAATGGAATGTTTTCAAATTGATCAACGAAGAAGTTTGAGATACGCACATCTTATACATTGAAGCATATTAATTTTTATAACAATAGGATGGTAAGAATGAAAATAACTAATTATTATAGTATTAATTTTTTAATTATTGATTATTTCACTCATAAAAAATGTATTATAATAATAAATATAAATTAGTGGCTCTTAATATGTTCAAATAATTTAGGAGTGCTATAGAGAAGAAATTTCACTACACTATAAAGAATATCTCAGCATTAAATTTCATGAATACATTAATATATCATTTCCCGATTCTCTAATGAATCAAGGTATTATTCATGAGAATAGTGAACTATACACATAACAACAAAATGGTGTTGCAGATTTTAAGAATTCAATATTTGTTGAGTTGGATGAAAATTTGTTGATCTAATAAAATAATTCACAATTATATTCGATATATGATTTTTGTAAAATATAAAAATTTCAAAATAAATACTTTTTTTGACCTTATTCAAGAGTATCTCTATCTTATATTCTTAATAAAAAGTCCCCAAATGTTTTGGGCACTTAGTATTATTTTACAACACCTCCATTACCAAAATAAAAGTATAAAATCATTGTAACATTGAAAAAATAATTGTTAATGGTATTTTTAATGGATACCCAACAAATAGTATTGGATATATATATTATAATAAGGAAACTGGAAGACTTATGAACTTTGATGATGTTAATGTTCTAGAACGTACTAGTTGAAAGACCATATAATTTGTTGTAGATATAAGAAGAAGTGTAGATGATGTTTTTTCTATTATAAAATATGATAATGTTTCTATCATAAGTGATAATATAATTCATATATAGGATTTAGATATTGATTCTACATTTTCATGTGATAATGTAATATTTCATTCATCTCATCCAAGAGCGAGGCAACATGTAGAGATCAAAAAATATCATTGTAGGTCAATGTTAATAGGTTCTGACCAGATGAACATTGAAAACAACAGAAGATTTTTTTTTTCATATGTTGATCCAAGATATTTTGAATAATTATAAGATAATAAATGGTGAATTATTCCCATGAATAAATTATTAGATTAGGTTAATGAAAAATAGACATTGGAGATGTTACCCATACCAGATAGTAAAAGTTTTCTTCTATCAAAGTGGGTTTTACAAAAAAATGGATTCAAATGGTTATGTTGCAATAAATAATTATTTATTTGTTCATGATGGATAATCATCGGTTTAAGGAATTTTTTTTATGTAATGTTTTTTCTATTTTCAAGACATGAAATCCTAAAAAATCACTATTATTAAAAAAAATATAAGGAATACCAATTGGATGATAAGTATTCTTTTCTAAAGATAGAGATTGATAAAGATGTATATATTTATAGGTGAAGTGGTTTACTACTAAGAAATTAATAGAAATTATAATTTTAAACTAGATAAGGCCCCAAAATGACTGAATAAATACCTATGATCTATGTATTCTAATATAGATTATATTTTTAAAAATATTAAAATGGTCAGATGGCATAACAACATTTATATAAAATAAGATAAATGGTTTGTTTCTAATTGTTATTGTTTATAATAATGATAATTTATTTTCTATGAAAAATAAAGAGGACTATATAAATATTACCCAGGAAATGAAGGTTCTATTTTAAATATCCATACATATAAAATGTAGTACTTTCATATATAATAAATTTATAATTAGAGGGATCATAATTTACCACATAAGAAAATTTTTATTTGGAATCAATAAAAATTCATTGTATAATTTAATTCATATTTTCACAACTATATCATTGGGAGAAAATATGTTTGGGTTGAATATAATATGTATCTTGATCATACAGAATAGAGGAAACTTATTTCAAGCCTATTATAATTTAAATCCTTCAAACCAAAAATTGTTTTTGTTATAACTCAATATGGAATACTTCAATGTGCACCAAAAAATGACACATATTTTTGATGTAAAAATAATTATTATATACAAAAAGGTCACTACAATATATTTTATAACGTATACGAATATGGAATTGTTTATTTTTTGTTGTTCAAATATACAATAGTTAGGTTTTCATGATGATAGAAGAACCACATCTGATAGAGTCTAGATTCAGGGAAAGTATGTGTGTGATTTCATAAAAAGAATATAAATTCAGTAACTCAATGAACTATAGATAATAAGAATATTATATCCACTAATCCTATGAGACAATTATAATATATTATTAATCAGTTGGAATAATTTTGGATTTATGTCTTACTGCCACTTTTCTTATCCTTTGATAGTAACTATTCTATTCAACTATCAAAGAGTTTAATGAAACATTTGACCTAAAATCACCTAGACATTTAATATCACTTCATCGGGTTTTTTTATAATGAAATCACCTGAAAAATAATTTTTTATCTAGTGGGATAGGTGTATGATATTTTCTCCAAACCAGATTTAAATGATGCATTTTGGAAATCATGGATTATATTGGGTGTTTAAACACACCCTCAATAAGGATATGGTATATGATATTAGTTCCCTATATTATCTTGTTTTTTGTAATTTTTTCAAATGGATATATATATATATATAATTTGGTTACCCAAGAATAAAATAAATAAATATTACATCATTCTAGATGATGATTTATTATATACCACAAATACACATGATGAAAGACTATAAAATTTTAGTGACTCTGGAGACAAGATTTATAATAAAAACACTTTTTTAAAGATATTCAAAAACATCTTTATTGATCTAAATATTAAAAAAACTCTTGAAATATCACACATATATCCTTAAAAAGGGAAGTAAATCATATGAAATGGTGATCCCAGATTCATATTATAGGTAAATGTTTAAGATATCAATCATTAAAGAATACTATGATCATAGTGGTACGATGAAATAATAAAGTTCATGTTATTAAAATAAAATATTCATACCCAATTGGAAATTGATTAGAAATTCCAAAATCTAGTCACATCCAAGAACATGATTAATAAGGGTTTCAATGTAGTACTCATCACCCCCAGAGTCATAAAAGTATCATGTCACATTGTAAACAAATAAATGATAATATTTTAAAAATAGATATTCATTTTCATTTTCATTCAAAATATTATGTTAATAGTTATGAAATTATATTAATTAAGGTAATTTGTTATACTTTTTATTTATTCTAATGATTTTTTTTAATTCTTACACAATAAGAAAACAATATTTATTGTGTCAAAAGACAAAAATAAGTTATTTTATAATGATTAATAGTGATATAAGTTGGTTAAATTATACTGTCCCGACAATATTTTTGGCTAATATAAAATATTTCCATTGTGTTAAAATATTTTATTTTAAAACCAAATTTTATTTCATGTCTTTGAAGTCAAATTAAATGAAGTGTAAATATAGAAAATTATGATACTTTATCAAAATAATATTTTTTTTATTTTTTAAAAAAATATTAAAAATATTTATATAAGATATAGATGATTAATATGGTTTAAAATGTCATAACATTGATATTTATGGACCAATAGTATAATTATATGTAAAAACAAACAACTAATTAATTTTTAGAGTTTTCTTTCAGTTGATAAAATTATAATTTGTTAAATAAGTCTTAAAAATAATGATAACATTCAATATGAAAAAATATATTTAAAAATATTATTAGTTGATGGTAATACAATATGATCTAACATCATCTTCATGTTCCTTTAGATTTTGGGGAATATTTTTAGTTTTTTATGGTTTTTTAATTTAATATTTTTAGAAATTAATTAGTAACCATAGCTTAATTTTAAAGGGGAACCTCCTAGATCATTTATTTAGAAATCATTGGATATTTCAGATCTAAAAAACTCATAAAAATTTCTATTCAGAAATAATTTAAACATATTTCATAAGTGTTGATCTTCTTAAAAAACCAACCCTATATCCCATTAGTGGAGATATAAAGGAGGTGTTTCAATGAAGAGGTAATTGACTTGTGCAATCTCATTATTTATACCCATAACTATATTCTCAAAATCTAAGGTATTTATCATAAAATAATATATTTAGTATCTTGTATATGATTAAATGTAATTATGATTATCAAAACACCATTATATATCCTCTTTCCATAAATTAATAAGTGAATGTTTTCCTCAGACATATATATCGGTTACCATCTTCATGTAAAAACAATTCATTATTCCTCCCCAACATTTATGTATGAAAATTATGACGTTTTCTTTTTTTATATATCAAATTTGTGATATAAAAATATTTATGAAACTATAATATAATTTCCACCTTCATACCATCGAATCCTTTGGGAAATGATTACGTCTCTCATTTGTATGTGTGGATTGACACCTTCACAAAGAAAAGTGATTTATTATACACTTGTATTTTATTTTGATGAAAATGATGATAAATTTTATAAATATGTAATATATTAATAATGTATGTGATGTAATAATTATTTTTCAAAGTTGTATTAATTTTTACATTTCTTTTACTCAATCTAGTGAAAAATTAAGAAAATGTTCATAAGTATGTGTGACGTACCATCACCGTGAAAGGTGTGATTAAATTTTAATAAACACAAATTGAAATAAGAATAAATATATATATATATATATAATATATATTATGTTTATATCATGATTAATATTCTATGGGAAATGGACCCAAGATTGATGTACAACAAAAATAAGTACTGAACTAAAATACTATAGAAAAGTATAACAATTGAAAATCCAAAATGGTAACATTAATATTGAAATATTAATAAAAGTTTTAGTTAAAATTTTATAAAGGAATTATATAATATATTATACATATGATAATGAAATTTTTTAATTATAATAATTTTTAATTTATTATATGGTACATTTGTGTGATTTCAAAGAAAGGTGAACTCGAGGTATGGGATTAATGATACAATCTCATTATTTATTGGGATTTTATATTATTAACATTAAAATGATGAAACCATGTGATATATCACAAAAAAACTCATAAATGTTTTTATCCTCTTTCAATTGCATTAGAAAACATAGTTTACAACAATATCACTCATCTTATGTTCTCAAAAAAAATTTGTTTTATGGAAAATTTACTACATTTATTTCTTTGGTCAAAATAATTTAATTCCATATAGATGTTTTCAAAAAATGTTTTAACGACGGTTTACACTAGTCTCCTATGAATTATTAAATTCACTTTTACCAATCATTTAAATTTAAAATATTGTTTGAAAAGAATGTTCTTATACTTTTTTAATTTGAGGTACTTTGTGACTTATCCAACAAAATTATCGAGGGAATGTTTCATTAACATACATTACATGAATAAATCTACCCACTATCATGAAATTTATTTTCATTGAATATTCCTTTACAGGTGTATATGATTACTTTTAATGAATTTTTAGGTTTTACGTTAGTTCACTTTTTAGTAAATGATTACAGAAATAATTTTTTACATACCTCAGTAATGTTATCATGATATTTTAATGATATTTTAAATAATAAATACTAAAACCCATGAATTTGATGTTTTGTTAATTGTGATTCAATCCATGGATTCCATGTATTTTCAATTTTAGTATTGTTTATGAATATGATGACTTGATATTTATGAAACCTGTTTCTTTTACATGGGTTATGTTATGATGAAATGATGAAATATTTTTCAAACCCATATAAATTCTATAAGATATGATATGATAAAATAATTTTGAAATCCATTACTTTTAATGGTTTTTGATTTGATAAATTATTTATTATCATATAGAAGAAAGATGTATTACTTTCATTATATAATGGGTGGTACCAATATTTCCCTCTAATGAACCGGGTAATGTTTCATATATCCAGAGATAAATAAGACTAAATAGGGAGTAAACCAAAAAAAATAAGGGACTATGTCTATTGTGAAAGTCAGGGTAGTTACCCTTTACTACTATAATGGTTTTTGGAGTGAACTAATTAAACTGTGAGAGACATTTAAATGATCCATTACTAACATTAAAAACATTTTCTACTCTTAAATGTGAGCCAGAAATCAATGTCATATTCCTATATTGACATTGTATGGGTTATGTTCTTCAACTTCTTTGTGATTTATTTCTTATAAACATGCATTAATTATTTTTTGAATCAATATTATGTTGTATAACATGAATTAAATGGTTATCATTTTATATCACAATTTTCATACACGTCTTCTAATGTTACGATTATGTGATAATTTATAGCACCACTTTCTACACTCACTGAGCTTCTGATATCAATGTTTTATTATATTTCAATTCCCAAAGTTACAGTTAATGTTATTAGTTATGATATATCTACGAATCATGATAGTTGTGAAGATATATGTTGGATATGGGATAGAGCTGTTATCGTTTTTTTATGTTTCCTTGTATCTAAATATACTGGATCACTATGATTCTAGAATGGATTGAAATTTAAAATAATGAATATTATTATATATTGATTTAATTTACATTGTTGGAATGTATGTGTTTCTATAGTTTGTATTAGATCATGGTTCAGTTATCCTTTAAAAATTAGGATGAGAAAACATTAGTAATAACTATAGGGATTAGTCTACATTTAGGATAAAATCTAAAAGTTTTATTAATAACACCAAATGAACAAGGATAAGAATAATTTTCCATAGAAAAATGTATTCACAATTTAGAGATCCAATAAATTATTTTTCAAGATAATTTGTTTCCAAAAATGAATATTATGTATCACACTATGAATTTTTTATTCAATGGAATTATCACTAATTATTAGTGTTAATACTGTTTGTGATGGAAAATTCACTAATTATCTTCGAGATAGAAAAAAATTTCTTGTATCTGGAAGGAAAAATATTTTTTAATTCTCAAAAAACATTCTCAATATATAAATCACATTGATATTTTAAACAAGAAAACAAGTGAATAATATTTTGACATGCGCTTCAAGAAGAAATATCCACATTCTTTTAGTTGGTCCACCAATCCATATATTATTGAGCAATGTGTTATTTCCATATAAATGATACTTTTGGTCATTCATTATTCAAATAATGATGAATTTTATGGTACTTATGACCTAGATTTATCAACACATAATATGTTTTATTATGGTATTAAAACCAAAATTGAGATTAATGTTGATCAAATCATTATTCGCATAAAACCAATTTTCATGTAGGAGATATCCATAAAAAATCTATAACTATAAAGGCAATTTTTTATGTGTTATCATGTTAGAAATGGATATCTATGTTATGTATTGATATCATGGTTTGGATTTAAATGTAAAAAAATAATTTAAAAAAATTCTAAATATCATAGAGAGAAGAAATGAGTTATCCTTTATGCTTAAAATGTGGAACGAAACATATAGGAAATTATTTATAGGGAACCAGAAAATGTTTATTTATTTAAATCATGATCATTAGGAAAGAAAATTATGATTTTATGAGAAGAGGTTATCTAGTATTTTGAATATATATAATGTTTTATAGAATACACTACACAAACTCTATTGTTTTAAATGAAATGTGTATTGACATTATGAAATCCAGTTCTGAAATATGAGGGTCAATAATGAATATCGACATCAATAACCACTTAATACTAAATAAAAATGATTATATCAAGTGATTACTAGTTCAGATGAGGGGTTCGGGAATATCATGGTGAAAGTTACACATACAAAGAACTCATGAAAAAAAATGTATTATATATTTCTTGACTACCCACTCATTTATATCTAAAAACGTTCCTATAGTTACCATTGTACCTCTTAAAACATTATAAACATGGTTAGAAAAAATCCCTAATGGTGTGAATATTTCTTAGAAAGTATATTATTTATATCTTATTGAATTGTTTTGTAATTTTATTCTAAAAATATTTTCATTCTTTATTTTGTTTAATTTAATGAAATTTTGGGCTTAAATTGTCATTATTTAAATAAAACCCACATTAAGTGATAAATAATCGATTTTAAATTATCTTTTCCAAATTATCCTATGATTATTTATATGTGTGATGACAGTAATGGACTTCCAATAGAAATTACATCTATCTTATGGTTCATGATTTGTATTCAAAAGTTGTATTTGTCATAAATTTTTGGTGATAAACTAAACATCAAAAGAATTCCTATTGGGTGGTAGTTTACTTATGTCCTTCTAAATATTTTTATTTTTCCTACATTTAAACATGATGTTATCTTTTATTTAATATAAATAAAAATCGAGACTATATATATTTACAAGATTACATATAGAATGTATCCGATTGAGTTGTAGGATTTAATGAAATAACTCTTGGAGAATCATCAAAAAGGTAATCATTTATAAAAGTGTTCCACCTTAGGGTAATCATATTCTATCTCATAAGAAGAAAAATGTATCAATGAGAGTATTCCTTGATTATTGAGAATATAACAAGACCACAATAAAGAAAAAGTATCTTATATCCCTTATTTTTTACTTGCTTGATCAATTACATGTATATAACTAAATGAACATGATTTTATTCATTATGGATATCATCTGTTGAAGGGCGAGATAGAGGATATAACTAATACATCATGTACTATAATATTTGGGAACTATGAATTTATAGTGGTTTCATTTGGTTATACTAATTCAATCAGTATATTCATGAATTTATTGAAAATATTATTTAGAAATTTATATCATTAGTTTGTGGTAGTATTTATAAAACAATTTATTATTCATTCATAGAGCATTTAAGAGGATTAATATCATTTTTGGATTGTTCAAAATACCATATTGAAGAAGTACTATTATGTAAAATTTATAAATTTTGAGTTTTAGCTTCTGAATGTTTAATTAATGGGTCTTATAGTCTCATGGGAATTTATATTAGAATAACCTCTAATGATAAGAAGTTATTAAACATTTTATCAGGCCAGAAATTGTGATAGAGATCCATTATAGAGACCCTAAGATTTTCTTACATGACTATTACATCCATTTTAATGATTAAAACATTATTTCCTAAAAAATACTAGATCCAATGGATTACTGTCTTGGGAAAATTAGTCTCATACAATAGTTATACAAAAATAATATTAAAAATCTATTTAAAATGTTCTTATTTATCCTTATAAATATCACTTTCTTCATAGTACATGTAATCAGCTCAGTATATAAATCAATGAAATGGGTGATCTATATTTTTAGTAAGAGGTTAAATAAGGTACATAAATTAATATAAAATGGTTGATAATAAAAATCATAATTATAACATAATATTTTTATCAACATCACCAAAATAAGTGAAATAACTAATAATGGAATGGAATAAAGAAATTCTTGAAAATAAAACATCATTCCATATTTTTCAAATACTACATATTGTTGTGAACAAAACTGGCATCATGTTCACGCATAACATAAGTTCATAATTATATCATCATGTTTGTTTAAAAAAATAGAGCATGATTTTGATGGGTATTACACATTAAACCATTGGATAAAAAATATTACCCAATTTATTTTTGGGATATGTTATTTTGCTCCCATCTGTCACATAATAACATTTACATAATCATTCATGCCACATTGAACATGTAAGAAAAATTGTCATAAATAAACCTATTAAAATGAATGTGTTTGATAATGTTTTTATCAGTTTAGATTTCATAAATATACATGGGGTTTTTAAATTAATAGGGGAAAACACATTGGAAAAAATAATCATCATTCAATAGCTAACAAGAAACAACTCAAGAGAAGATAAAGATGTGTATTGGAAATAATAGTTATTTCTCAAAATCAATGTATTTTCCATAAAATAAAGAATAAAACATGTATATTCATAAAAATAAACGGTAATTGTAATTAATTAAAATTTAATGAAAAATAAATAAATAATTATACCAAATAAGTTATGAAAAAAGGATAAATCAATGAAAAATTATTCATGTGGAGAATCCCCTTCAATTTTTTTTATTTCATCGCTTTTGTTCCTACCAAATAATAAAAGTATATTTATTAAAAAATTGATCTATAACTGAATAATATTATGTTATAATAATATCTATGAATTATAATTTTTTTATTTTATATCATAAATTTTATAATGAATATTATGTATTTTGATATCATTTTTTTAATTTCCCATTATAGAAGGAATTCTTAAATTTCCATAAAATTCATTTATAGAAATGTATAATTTAGTATAAAAGAGTGGAATACATATATATAATTATTTATATACTATATATAGTTAATATTATCCATCCATGAATGTGGTTATATGAATTTTCATTGTAATGTATTCGTTGGTGGTTAACCAACTTTTAACGTGACACTGTCAAAAGAGTTGGAAAATGGAGTATGAGGTTTATATTTGTTTTAGATATTATAATTATAGTAGTTATAAATAATTAATATAATTATAACTTAATAATTAATATTATATTATATGGTTTGGAAATGAATTGGTAGAAAATAATGTGATGAAGAAAAGATGGAAGCATTAATAGAGACTTACTCTCTCCTTGGTCTACATTATCTTGTACGAATAAATCAATCCCTTTGTGATTAGAGTCATACTTCTGAAAAATTATCATCTATATTAAATTTTTATTATGAGGGAGGTTTTTGGATGTTCAAGGGCTTTGGAATGGGTGGGAGGAGTGGTTTTCCGGGGAAGGGAGAGAGGATATTAATACTTGTTGAGAGTGGTATTATTAGAATACAATATTAAATAAAATATTATATTATAGGTAAACCCTATAATAGTGAATTATTAAAAATATATATCATCATAAATATAATATAATTTTTTAAGACATTAAACATCATTTACAAATCAAATTCCTGAGATTAATTAAAATCAAATGTGGATAAATGAGAAAATAATATTTTAAGGCAATACTTTAGATTTTAGTATTTGAAAAGTTCATTTAAGTTTGAAAATTAGGTTTATCATATTATATTGAATCTTTAAGGAAATAAAATATATGTTGGCTTAAAATCAAGTTATTGTCAAGATTTTTTCATTATTACATCATGAATAATGTAATTTAAGATACATTAGTTATGCAAAAAACAATGTTTTTTAATATTCAACTAAAAATTGAAGTATTTTAATAAATTACAAAAAAATACCATTTCAAAATAATTTCATGATTATTCTTGAGTTGATATTCATTTCATAAAATTAATTTTATAAAATGGGTCACAATAATATAAAATGTAAAAAATAATGTTTTTTACGAAATACATTGAAATAAAATTTACTAAAAATGTGCCTATATTTTCATTTGGTTTTTTACTCATGATAATATTATTTTTTAATCACAATATTTAAATTTACTTAAATAAACCGGGAAAAATGTTATTTATCTAGAAAAAATTTATTTCAATGTGAAATTATTATTCCAATGACTATGTGACTATTCCTAATGATTAGGTTACTATTTTCAAAGGTCAAGTTACTATTAAAATGATCTCATTACAATTAAAATGGTCGAATTATCATTTATAAATACCACTTCATTCATTCACTCTATAGTAATCTCAACTAATCGTAGGGTTCTATATTTATATTTTCAATTTTTTTATAAGCTGGTGCCTTGGGAAAAGACCAAGACATATTATTAAATATAAAATAAAAAAAGATACTTTATGAGTCTGAAGGAGGGGATCTTATTAAAAATTTTATCATGAAGTTGGAGAAAATCAACCAGCTGATATTCCATCTATGTAATGCCCTGATTGATTCCATGATTGGCTAGACTGTCTGCAACCATGTCATCTTCATTGGAGGCATGAGTGATAATGCATCTTATCTCTATAAGTGAAGCATTCCAGCTCATACAATGGGTAGTTGGCGGCTAAGCAAGATGAAACAAACCATTGCATATTGCTTGGAAAAAAGTGGTCGAATAACTTTTAATACAAATATTATTCTAGCATTTTGGTTTAATAAAGTCAGTATAATAAACTACATCCATCATTTATGCTTCCAAAGAAGAGGTTGTACTGTAAAAACCAAAGAAGCATCCATGAAAATGGCCTAGAAAGTATCTGAAGATAGAACCATAGCCTGCAGGTCCCAGATTTCCTTTGGATGCTCCATCAGAATTAACTTTGAACCATCATGGGAGTGGTTCTTTCTAGAACACCTTAATGGTGCTCCTAGGATGTCTATAGAGTCCTTCGACTGTTAGTCGACGAAGGATCTAAAATTATACAACAGTATTGTCTCAATAAGCTTCATGAATCGATGCAACATCCATAATTTCAATGAGAATCTGCATCAGACATGCATTAAAATTGAATGAACAGTTGTTGTTGATAATAGAATTTCTGTCATACTAGATCATTCATAAGAGCTTAGCAACAATGTTTATAATGATATGCTTGATTTTCTATGAAATTTCAAGTTCCACAAAATGTTTCATTAGGGTTAAAATAAAGTGACGAAATAACCATCTGCGGTCAAACATTTCAAAAATATAATTCCAAAGGGATGAAGTTGTAGCACAAGACAAAATATATGGTTAGTATTATGTCTATTCTGGTGACAGATGTAACAGTTAGAGAAATGTTGGATACCGAAATATTGGTGAAAAACCTTAGAAGGAATACAGTTGTGAGAAATATTTGAATCCATACTGAGTCACGAGGGATTAATCTAGGGCTAGTCAATGAATTTCAACCAACAAAATCTAGGATCTAAATTTGAAAAATTGTGGTTGTAAAAACATTTATAATCCATAACACTATTATGGGAAGGATCCCATATAAATAAATCCTCAGTGTTAGAGTAGGGGAAATTATAATAACATGCATGACATTATCTATAAAATTCAATTTATGAGAATGAATCACATTCTTTGTAGTGAATTTTGTGTTCTCCGGAGTGGAATTAACAGATAACATGGATATAAGCGGGGCACCAGTCCAGTTGCCCAGCCAAAAATTCATGGACAAATCCTCGCTATACATTCTTATAGAGTTATTCATGATGTTGTAAAAATATTCTCTAATGGGTGGCCATATCGATGAATTAACATTGTTCAAATTATTGTTATTTTACATTGTAAGGAGTCTATTTGTAAGAAAAGAAATGGAATTAGAGTTGTTATTAATAAATCTCTAAGTGAGTCTGGCTTGAAGTTCCTCATTAAATAATTTTATATTTTTGATGTCAAGGCCACCATTATCAGGTTGTTTGCAGCAGGTTGACTAAGGGTTGGTTACAAGAATTCGTTAAAAAATGATGGCATTCCAAAAAAATATTTGATATAAAAATTAATTTTATTAAGTAGACCAATATGCCATTTATAGACCCTCAACAAGTAAACCATTTTAGTGGAAATGGTATATTTCACCAAACAGATCCTACCAACCAAAGAGAGGGATTTTCATTACTAGGAGGACATTTGATTGATAACTTTGTCAACTACAATAGTGAAGTACATGGATTTTTGACTTCCCCATGAATTGGGAACTCCCGGGTAGGTAAAAGGGAAGGGTCTTTCATTAATGCCTAAACAGTTGATGATTCTACATTTCATAATGAGAGAAATTTTTTTCAAAAAAAAAGATTTTTCCATCTAATAGATTGACGATATATATCTTCTTAATAAGATAAATTTATTTTTAAAATTTTGAATATTTCTCCATATAATAACATGATTATGTCATCATCATATAAAATATTCTTAGGAACATTTCAGTTTCTGGACTCCTGAATGGGTTTGAGTTTATATTGATCAATAAAGAGAGTGAGAAATCTGCAAATATAATCGTCTGAAATAGAATAAATAATGTTAGATATGGTATCACCTAGCCTAACACCCTTGGTGCATTTAAAATAACCTTTTAGGGATCCATTAACAAGGATAGAGATGGTGACTGATTTAAATATGGAGTTTATCATACCGATAAAAGAATCAATGGAACCAAAACCCTGAAAAACATGGAAAATGAATCTCTAATCAATGGTATCAAAGGATTTCATTATTTAAGGTATAAAAGAAATATTTCCTCCTCTAGAAACATTAATTAGAGAGTTAGTACATTACGAGTCAAGGAAAATGCAATATTGCATAAACCTTCACTTGATAAAACCAAATTGATTCCGTGATAAGATTTTTTTACATTTGGAAGAATGTCAATTTGCAAGAAGCTTTGTCATAATTTTGAAAAGAGAGTTAATGAAAATGATAAGATGGAAGAGATGAATTTCAGGGAGATTAGCCAATTTATAAATTATGGTAAGAAATTGTGAATTAAGGCCATGAGGGAGGACACCATTAGAAAATAAATGATTTGACATGTTTACGAACATCTATATGGGTGATGTACCAGTAGTGTTGAATAAAACCATTGTTGAAGCCATCAAGTTCTGAGGCACAATCAGGATTGAGGCTAAAGGCAGTGTCCATGATTTCAGGGTCAAGAGAGATTCTCAAAAATAAAAACACTATCTTCCTCATTAAGAAAACCCGGAATGAACTCGGGTATGAGGTCCTTTTTGAATTTTGGTCCATTGATGATATTGTAAAATTAAGAGAGCCTATGATTTAAAATTCCCACCTCAGAGTCAAAGAGTTTGTCATTGTCTCTATGTAAAGAAAGAGATATGTAAACTTTTCTAATTATTTGAAGATAATTATATAAATTAGTGTTTCTATCACCAACTAGAATCCATTTAGTTTTGAAGACTTACTTTCATATTTTGTCTTTATGAACCCAATGAGAAATAAGATTCATAGTGATGTTGATTCTATTTGGGTGATATAAATAGAAATTAATTATAGCGGTGATATTTTGAATTTGGTTAAGCTCATTCTCAATGGTGCAGATGTCCATTTCCATTTTTTGAATTTTCTCCCACACCATCCTTTGAGACGCTGTTTGATATATTTTAGCTTAGTGATACATTAAAAAGCATCAGAATGATTTTTCATAGACTGTCAACAATTGTTTATGAGATTTGAGCATTCCAATTCAGTATACCAAGGATTATTGAATATGATAGGAAAATGGGTTTGGTTCTTTAAGAGAAAAGACGAACAAGGATTGGGTGATGGTCCAAATTTATCTTGGGAAAAGTAATTATAGAGATGGTTTCCCAATTATAAAGAGACAATATATTTGTGAAATCTCCATCCAGGTTTCTAGCAACGACCCTATTGTAGTGTCTTCTATACCATGAGAATTTAAAAACATTAAGCTTAATTTTGATAATTTTGAAATCATGTAAATATCATCTATATTATCTTGAGAAAATATGAGAGTGTGATGGACCAATTTTCTCACTGGGAGTACGAATAGAATTATAATCACCAATCACAAAACATAGGATATGAATGGTGTTGTATAAAGAAAAAAGATCATGCCAAAGTGGTCATCAATCTCCATATATATTTATCTCATAAACCATTGATTAAAAAATATGTAATCTATCAATATAAATGTCCCCGTTAAACATTTGATCCGATAATTTGAATGCATTAACATTATGTAAATAGGAATGATAAAATATCCAAAGAGATTCCACAATATTACCTTTTTTTACAAAAACTTAGATAGTTATAAACATAAGAACAAAGATATATGGCCCCGAGCCCGCTCTTCTAGACTCGGTGCTTAAAAATAATGATGTGTATTTTTTTTCTAAAAAGTAACATAAAAGTTACACAACACTTTAAAGAAACAAGGACCTTTTACAGGTCTAGGTTCTAGAAGATTAGACATATCCTTACATTTATCAGTGTTTTTAAACAAGAAAAATAAACAATTCTACAATGCTTCTGCTACGCACTAACACCATAAGCGACAACCAATTCTGGATTTCAAGGAAACCTGTAGAAAAACATTTTTGAAAACGTAGCGTGAGCACAAAAGATGCCCAGTAAGGCATTTTGAAAACCATTGATAAATCACTTTCAGAAAAATATCCTTTCAATAATACATTTGATAAATTTCAATTGTAAATTCATTTGTAAAAAACCTTTATAAAATAATATAATCTTTTTGAAAAATAATTATACTTTGAAAACACTTTTAAACTAATCCAGTGATTTTCCTTGGAAAATATTAAGCAAAATTCATGAAAACAAAAAATCATTTTGAGGCACTTAATTCATCGAAGGCTGTCTTGGGCCTAACCACATAGCGAAGGATGGGTTCACTCCCAAACAACCTTCTATTTTTACAACGAACAAGTGCCTGTACCTTTCGAAAACGTTTAATGTTTTCATTACACACACACATATATATATGTTTATGTATATGTATAGTATTGCTCACTATAGTTTTTACCTTTAAACATGTCAGTGCATTTAAATAATCATTTCCACTAATATCTATATATAAAGTTATATATATATATTTATATATACATATATATATATATATGTGAATTTTTATTGAAAAGCACTTGTGAATATTTATTACCAAAGCTCACGTCACTTGGCATGTACATGAACACCAACATACCCGATCTTCCATTGATAAATAATAAAAGAAATATCAATGATTTATTTTCATAACTTAGTGACTTAAACCATTATTTTAATTCAAAATCATAAAATAATAATGATCATGCACTGATGATTATAAATGATATTTTCTTAAAATCAACATTTCATTCCTGAGTAAAATTATAAATATAAACATGTACAAGACAACTTAAAATGATAACATGTCTATAAATAGTTCATCCAATTCCATTAAAATTTATTTCTTTTTAGAGTTTATCCATCGTTTATAAGTATGTGTATATACCTATATATGATTATGCATGTATGATGTTTCATAACCGATTATCGATATATTTCCATGACCTTTCTTTTTATATGACTTGTATGTGACATAAGAAAATTATGATATTATTAATTTATTAATTCATATGTGAATTATTACATGACTATGAATTTATTTAAAACAATCATATATTTGCAAATCATGAAGGTATATATATATATTATTCACTTGATTTTATATGAGATGTTCCTTATAAAATAAATTTTAATTATACATATATAATCATAAATTTAGAATAATTAAATTGTTCTAAAAATTTTAGAACGGTTTATTAGAGCATATCAAAAAATGTCCAAAACTTCAAACATATTTATATTGGTTTAGGAGAATCATTAAAGAAACCTTTGAAGAAATTATTTTTTCAATACCCAAAACCAAAAAATATAAACCATATTATTTATCATATGAAAATTTGCACTGAAATAAAATAAAAAGAAGAAGAATAATCTATTTTTATGAGGATTTAAATGTATATAAAATCCCCCATACACACAAAGCCATAAAATTAAAATCATGATAAAAAAATAGTCCTTTAACCCATTATACTAAACCAAATTTGAACATAATTTTGATACACATAAACATGAATGATTTAATTGAATAAATCAATTACAATTAAAGATTAAAGAAGGGAGGTATTTGAAGATAAGAATTCCCTTACTATTTCTTATGCTGGCAACCACTATCAGAACCTTCTTCATCCTACTTCCATTACACTCACTACAACTCCCACACTCTTAGAGTTGGAAATAAAATAGAAATGAAGTAAAAGCCGACTGCTCTTGACCTACCTCACTAGGAATATACACTCAACAAAATTTAAATAAACCACACTGCTTATTTGTTCAGGCTGAGGCACTTTATATGAGCAGAAATCAAAAAAAATACAATGGAAAATAATAATATGTGGTTCTAATTTCTTCCTTCGTAGACAAGCCCGAATTTTATGCATTGACCCACCAAATAATACAGTCGAAATTAATGGGAAGAAAAAATGGACAAATAAGAGACAAGATTAACTATGAAGCTTTGTAAATTCAACTAAAAATAGTGGATACACATGATTAGAAGAAGAAGACAAAGAAAGAAGACAAACAAAGAATTCAATTAACTGATATGAGATAAGATAATATTATAAAATAATCTTACTTGAAGATATAATAAATCTGAAATAGGAGAATGTCCATATCTGAGATGGAGAAAAATTGAACACAACCAAAAGTTTGGAATTTAATATGCTAAAAACAAAATCCAGAAAATAGATCTGAAATCACATTAACAAAACCTAAATGAAGAACCGGACAACCCAAAACAGAGCCAAAAAAACGATCTCAACTTTACGTAACTCATTAGACATGAATCAAACCACGGACTAAAATCCAAATCCAAACCTGGACATCCTTGATTGACTTCAGCCACAACACATTCGAACCTCTTGGCCATGCTCAGAACCTCCCTTGTCAGCTCGACTCATCACCCGAAGCGGACCGTGACTCCTGAAGATGAAGAAGAAGATGAACCCTAACCGATGAAGCTCTAGACTCATGACCACCTCTCGACGTCGCTCCAGAGCTCGACGAAATCCACATCTTCGGCTCTCGCAAATCGAACTGTCCCCCAACTCAAAAGTAGGGATCAGCCTCCTCAAAACCCTAAATGACTTCCCTATTTTTTTTAATTCATTGTTTTTTTATTATTCCGTTTTATAAGATTTATATATATATCGTTTTCATTTTTTTAACGGACTAATATACTACATTAATTTTTATAATTTCATTATTTTGGTTTATTTTAATCTTAAACTTTTAAAATTCTATATAGGTATTACCATTTATTAATATAATTTAAAAATATATATTTAGTTACAACATTAATATTAATATCTTATATTAACATTATATATATATATATATTAGTTAATAAAAATTATTAAATACAAAAAGTGTGTTTATTGTATTTAAATTAAAAGTTAAATAATAATATTCAAATCAACATTGTTTATTTATTTTATTGACAGTTGTCATATGTCATTGTAAAATATTACAATTTCTAACGGATAGTTTTTTTATAATGGTCGGATAAAATGTAATAAATGTCAATGTTTTAAGGGTCGTTCAAACACTTAGAGAAAAAAACTATCGTGATGCTCACGCCTTTGATTTTGGAGATGGTTTTATATATTCCTCTTATTTTTAGTTTCATTGTTGTTATCTTTTCCATGACAGTTGTTCTTCTATCAGATCCTAGAGATGATAACTACTCGATTGGCATAGATTTATTTCTCAGTGGTCTTCCAATTATTTTATTATCAATATCAATGGGTTTAATGGGTTAGTTCTTGTGTGTCAAGAATGTATTTTGGTATTTGTATGAATAAATTTCTCTCTACTTACATATTTTCATTCAGAAATTTATTTTATTGCATCTTGGAAACATTGGAAAAACATAAAACATAATTCTAAACCTAGGGAGTTACATTCTACCCCCCTTAAAAAGAATTTCTCCGTCGAAATTCATTTACAGTTATAGCTCTTAATTCCCATCTATTCTAAGTCTCACATGATGTCCCCAAGGACTGTATAGTTGTCATCCATGGTTTCCATGTCTTCCTACGAGATTAAAGTTCAATGTGGCTTCAAAATATTCCACTTCCTTCGCCCAAATGCAACTAGTTCAAGAGGGGTTGTATGGATGTTGGCATCAGAAAATAGTCATCAAGGAATGATAATCAATATAGTATCTGAGAAGTTCATCTTGAATTTGATTCCTATAAGAAAGTCTCATTGCTTCGTCTTCGAGTGTTTCAAATTCATCGTAAATTCTTCCTATGAAGAAAAAGATTAAAAGTTGACACATAAATGTTGTACGAATATTTCCTTCTTCAGCTTCTCTATAAAAAGTTCTGATTGATTCTGGTTGCTCAAAAATTGTAAAGAACCTAAAAATTCTTTCGTAATATGCCCCTTGGCATTGATAGAAGTGACGTTGGATCTGTCTGATATCTTGGAAGAAAAAACCAGAACCACGATGAAAATAAAGTATATAAAGTGTGCCTGATATATTATAGAGTCTTTTACAGGAAACTAGCATTGCTTCGTAGGGCTCAGATTCTTAATTTCATGATTTTTCCATGATCATAGCAAGTAATTCATCCGGAAGGCCTAAGAGACATGTTTGAGTTCTCCTTCCTTCCATCTGAAAATTACAAAGAAGGATGTTGACTGAGAAAGGACAGTAAATTTATCGAAGGGTTCTAAATTTCTAGAGTTATCTATACCATTCCCTTATTACCAAGTATAAGTCCCTTAGCCCGCTCTTCTAGACTCGGTGCTTAAAAAAATTCTTTGTAATTTCTTTTATAAATAGTAACATAAAAGTTACACAACACATTAATGAAACTGGGACCTTTTACCGGTCTAGGTTCTGGAAGATTAGACACAACCTTACATTCATCAGTGTTTTTAAAAAATAAAAATAAAATATTCCACTACGCTTCCGCTACGCACTAACACCTTAAGCGACGACCAATTCTGGATTTCAAGGCAACCTGTAGAAAAACATTTTTCAAAACGTAGGGTGAGCACAAAATATGCCTAGTAAGGGATTTTGAAAACCTTTGATAAATTGCTTTCAGAAAAATATCCTTTCAATAATACATTTAAAATTTTCAATTGTAAATTCATTTGTAAAACGAACTTTATAAAATAATATAATCCTTTTGAAAAATAATTATACTTTGAAAAGACTTTTAAACTAATCTAGTGATTTTCTTTGGAAAATATTAAGCAAAATTCATGAAAAGAAAACATCATTTTGAGGCACTTAATTCGTCGAAGGATGTCTTGGGCCTACCCACTTAGCAAAGGATGGGTTCACTCCCTTATGAACTTCTATTTTTACAATGAAAAAGTTCCTGAATATTTCGAAAACGTTTAATGTTTCATTTACACGCACACAAATATATATATATATATATATATGTATAGTTTTGCTCATTGGAGTTTTTACCTTTAAACATGTCGGTGCATTTAAATAATCATTTCCACAAATATCTATATATAAGGGTATATATATTTTTATATATACATAAAAATATATATATATATGTTAATTTTTATTGAAAAAAACTTGTGAGTATTGATTCCAAAAGCTCACGTCACTTGGCATGTACATGAACACAAATATACCCAATCATCCATTGATAAATAATAAATGAAATATCAATGATTTATTTTCATAACTATGTGACTTAAACCATTATTTTAATTCAAAATCATAAAATAATAATGAGCATGCACCGAAGATTATAAATGATATTTTTTTTAAAATCAACATTTCATTCTTGAGTAAAATTATAAATATAAACATGTACAAGACAACATAAAATTATTACATATCGATAAACAGTTCATCCAATTCCATTAAAATTCATTTCTTTATAGAGTTTATCTAATGTTCATAAGTGTGTGTATATACCAATACATGCTTATGCATGTATGATGTTTCATAAATGATTATCGGTATATGGCCATAACCATTCTTTTTATATGACTTGTATGTGACATAATAAAGTTATGATTATATTAATTTATGAATTCAAATGTGAGTTATTACATAACTATGAATTTATTTAAAACAATCATATATTTTTAAATCATGAAGATATATATATATATATATATATATATATTATTCACTTGATTTTATATGTGATGTTCCTTCTAAAATAAATTTTAATTATACAAATACAATCATAAATTTAGAATAATTAAATTTTTCTAAAAATTTTAGAACAGTTTATTAGAGCATATCAAAATATGTCCAAAACATCAAACATATTTATATTGGTGTAAGAGAATCATTAATGAAACCTTTGTAGCAATAATTTTTCAACACGAAAAACCACAAAATATAATCCATATTATTTAACATAAGAAAATATGCCGTGAAATAAAATAAAAAGAAAAATAATAATCGATTTTTATGAGGATTTAAATGTGTAGAAAATCCCCCATACACACAAAGCCATAAAATTAAAATCATGATAAATAAATAGTCCTTTAACCCATTATACTATACAAAATTTGACCATAATTTTGATATACATAAACATGAATGATTTAATTGAATAAATCAATTACAATTAAAGATTAAAGAAGGCAGGTATTTGAAGATAAGAAGACCTTTACTATTTCTTACGCTGGAAACCACTATCGGCACCATCTTCATCCTACTGTCATTACTCTCACTACAACTCCCACACTCTTAGAATTGTAAATAAAAGAGGAATGAACTAAAAGCCGACATCTCTTGACCTACCTCATTAGGAATATACACTCAACAAAAGGTGCATAAACCACGCTGCTTATTTCTTCGGGATGAGGCACATTATATGAGCCGAAATAAGAAAAAAGACAATGGAAAATAATAATATGTGCTTCTAATTGCATCATTCATGGAAAAGACTGAATTTTATGCATTGCCCCACTAAATAATACAGTCGAAATAAATGGGAAGAAAAAATGGACAAATAAGAGACAAGCTTCACTATGAAGCTTTGATAAAATCAACTAAAAATAGTGGATACACATGATTAGATTAAGTAGACAAACAAAGAAGACAAACAAAGAATTCAATTAACCGATATGAGATAAGATTTTATTATAAAATAATCCTACTTACAGATATAATAAATCTGAAATAGGAGAATGTCCATATCGGAGATGGAGAAAAATTGAACACAATCGACATTTTTGAATTTAATATGCTGAAAATAAAATCCAGAAAATAAATCCAAAATCACATTAAAAAAACCTAAATAATGATCCGGACAACCCAAAATAGACCCAAAAAAATATCTCAACTTCATGCAACTCATTAGACATGAATCGAACCTCGGACTTAAAACCAAATCCAAACCTAGACATCCTTGATTGACTTCATCCACAACACATTCGGACCTCTTGGCCAAGCTCAAAACCACCCTTGTCGGCTCGAGTCGTCACCCGCAGTGGACCATTACTCCTAAAGATGAAGAAGAAGATTAACCCTAACCGATGAAGCTCTATACTCATGATCACATCTCGACGTTGCTCTGGAGCTTGAAGAAATCCACAACTTCGGCTCTCGCAAATCGAACAGACCCCAAACTCAAAATTAGGGATTGACCTCCTCAAAAACCTAAATAACTTCCGCTATATTTTTTTAATTCATTGTTTTTTTATTATTCTGTTTCATCATATATATATATATATATATAGTTTTCATTTTTTTAACGGTCTAATATACTACATTAATTTTTATAAATACATTATTTTGGTTTACTTTAATCTTAATATTTTACAATTCTATATAAGTATTACCATTTATTAATATAATTTAAAATTAGATGTTGAATTGCAAAATTAATATTAATATCATAAATTAACATTATTTATATATATTAGTTAATAAAATTTATTAAATACAAAAACTTTGTTTATTGTTTTTAAATTAATTGTTAAATAATAATATTCAAATCAACATTGTTTATTTATTTTATTGAGAGTTGTCATATGTCATTTTTAAATATTAAAATTTCTAATGGATAGTTTTTTTTATAACGGTCGGATAAATTGTTATACATGTCAATATTCTAAGGGTCGTTATAACACTCAGAGAAAAATAATATTGTGACGCTCACGCCTCTTCTTTCAGAGATGGTTTTATATATTCCTCTTACTTTTAGTTTCATTACTATTATCATTCCCATAACGTTTGTGCTTCTATTAGATCCAAGAGAGGATAACTACTCGATTGGAATCGTTTTATTTCTCAGTGGTCTTCCAATGATTTTATTATCAATAGCATTGGGTTTAATGGGTTAGTTCTTATGTATCAAGGATGTATTTTGGTATTTGTATGAATAAATTGCTCGCTACTTATATATTTTCATTCGGAAATTTATTTTATTGCATCTTGGAAACATTGGAAAAACATAAAACTTAATTTTAAACTTGGGGTGTCACAAAAGATGCTTAAATTTCAGTGAAAAGTTAATTTTTAGTTCGAAAATATAAAATATATTAGGTTTATGTGTCAAAATAAGTCTTTTAAGAATAGAAAGAGTATCATTTTTCATAATTCCCAATAAATTTCAAAATAGGATATCCATTAGAACCTGGATTTGGAGCAGGATCTGCCCTTTTTCTTTTTTTTATCTGCTCGATCATATCATCTTCTTTGATCTTATACGATTTTTAGAAGAGGATGGACAGGACTTCTTTCCATTTTTACTCATTGGAGAAACATAAAAATGGTTATCAACACATGTATTATGAATAGAATAATTTATATTAGTTGATTTAATATTCATGGGGGGTGGTCATGGGATTATTTTTGGACTCCATGGATGAATCCATAACTTGAGTGACAATAAGAAACATAGGGGAATGATATGTGCATATTGACCCAGCGGTCTCAATAGGTATGATCATTTTTTTTCTTACATCATTTTTTGTTCAGGGAAGTTATACATGTGACAGTGCATGAGACCAGTGAAGGCTATCTTTAAATTTCCATTGGGTTCTTAAAAACTACATCTAAATCAACAAGAGTCTTCATACCTACATTCCAATATAGGATAGGCCAAGCTATAAGATTCACTTTAATATGTATAGCTTAAGTCATCCCTGCATTCACATACACGAGATCCCGATCTTCAGGTATCACCTCGATCTACCTATCATCAGCCTTCTAATCTAGTTGCTTTGGCTTTCCATTCAATTGTGACTTGGATTTATCTGCAAGGGAATATCCATTTGATTTTAGATCTTGTAGTTTTTGAATATAATGAATCTGTAGTTGCCTCGTAATGGTGGAGTCCTCATTGGATTGTATTACATAAACGAGATTCCCATTAGATGTGATATCATGGGTATGTCCATCTTCAATAGGGGGGAGTTTATTTGGGTCCTCAATAGAGGAATCATCGCGGGGATCATCACAAGCATCCCAAACAAACATTTCAATTTCCACAAGGAAGGAATGATCAATGTTTTCATTCTATTCTTCATCCAAAAATTTGGCCGACAGGATACCCAAACTTTCTCCCATAAAATTTCAATTGTTTACCCAGAATTTAGATTTCATTCCGGATGCCTTTTGATATTTAGAGGTAGTGACTTTTTCCTTCTTGTTCCTACTAATCTCATTCTATCCTTTATCACTTGTTTGAGAAACATTTATTTTCACAACTCCACACTTCATGAAAGAGTTTCCTAGAAATTTATTGAGTTTTAAATATGGGGGAATACAATCTAATTCAACCCGAACATCTATTTTATAGTCATTTTCATTGAAACCATTTACCTCCAGGAGTTCAGAAAAAATAGCAACATAATCCTTCACTCTATAATATAGGACAATCTGATATTTAAGTGTTCGTTGATCAATTTTGAGAGGGGTACCTATATATGATGCAATGTCATTCCCGATCTTAAGATTCCAAAAGAACCAGCTGAGTCCGTGGAGTCTAACCCCGATCCAGGCCATGGTGTTCCATGAATTATTTGGATTGAATGAAAAGTACCATTCCGATACTCTATGGACGTCAGGTTTTAGCTAAAGATTTCTTAGTTTCTTGAACCGATCAAGATCATTCTAGGATCACAACAGTATATGAAAGTAACCCTTTCCCATTAACATAAGCTTCTAATTGGAGAAACCCCAGACATGATAAATAATCGCATTAAGATTAGAGTTATACCATTTTTTTATCCTTTGATATATAAAATAGAAAATATAATTGAAAAATTACATAATAGAGAATAGTGGTGAAAATCCCCAGGGTCAACATCAATTGCAAATCAACCTTCATCATGTTTCTTACATATGACACTTTTGTCACTGTAGATTAGAACATATAAGAACCCTTTATTGTTTCAAGGAAGGAGTCCCCTTTTAGAAATTCCACCAGAGGGGTTTCACCATTATGAGCCATGATTCTATGATCCTTGAATATTGATTCCCATTCAAGATCAAAAGCCTCCATGAGAAAAAACAAGCTAAAGCAAATAGAAGTAATCATTATGAGCGATAACTGGAAACCCTATGAGTTATAGAAGAATGGACATGGGCCCTTGAGTCTCAATCCCTATGTTTCATTATATTTTCAATGATGTTCAGTTTTTTTGTAAATTTTTTAATATTTACTGTAGTGTGGGAAATGGGATAAATGTTTCAAATATATTAGGAAAGTCCATATTTTTTTTCCAATTTTTAGTTTTATATTTTAATTTTTTTCCATTTGAAATGTTTGTAATTTTATTTGGTTTCGTTTAGGATTAACATAATAGTATATAATAATGAAATAAATTTAATTTTGTTCTTTATGTGTATAATACGATATAATAAATTATAACAGTCATTTATTTCAATGGAAAAATATAATTTATAAAATCTACGATGTTACATTATTTTCCCTATAAAAATATCATCCCTAAAACTCCAACCCATATTCTTAATCAATAGTAGGTGAGTGGGATTTTGTTTCATTACTTCATTTAGTTAATATTTCACCTCTTTATACTCGTGGTTTGTCCACTACACTTGACATGGTGGACTTTCTTTTTTTGTAAAAATTTTTTCTCTAGGGTACAAGATTTTCACCAGTTTCTCTTCATATGAGATTTTATTTTCTAGTTGTACAACATATGGATTCAGAAAATGTAATGAATCTAGAATGAAATTCCTTAGCAGTTATTTGTTGAATGTTCCATGAAAATGATCCATATATAGTGTATGTTCATGATGATATTCCATTGTCCCAATTTGATCATGGGTCTCAAAAGGGGCCAATGTAATTTGGGTGAGGATTCACTTAATTTAAAATCCAAATGACTCTCTTCAAAGGTCGTATTCATAAAAAATATTTTCCTCCAACATTGATCTCTCAATCCATTCGATATTTGTTAGCAAAGATAATTTACTAACTCTGAGTAGCTTTTATATAATATTAGATGACATGAACCTTCTATGTCATATAATTACAAAGATCTAGCCTAGGAATCTTTCAATAACCAATAACATCTAATAAATTTAAAGTCTTACATAACTTCCCACACTTAGATTCATATGAATCCATTTTAATACATGAGTGGAAACTATTGTTATATAAGAACTCTACCAATAAGTTTTGATAATCCCATTTCCATTTAAATAAAATTGATCAAGATAATATTATTTCCTTGAGAATCTAAATAGTACAATTAGATTGGTCAAAAAATTGAGGGTGGAAGACCATTTTGAAATTAAATTCAATACTCAAATCATGTTGGAAACTTATCCAAAATTTATAAGAGATCCTTAGATCATGGTTAGAGACAATCAAATGTGAAACCAATGAAACATCTATAATTTATTCACATATATATTGGCATGTTGTTTATATTAAAAATATTCTAGAATATATATATAGTGGTTAGTATTGGCGAGTCGATCCACCACAATCCATATCGAATTGTTTACTTGGGGTGAATTTGGGAGACTTTTCAAAAAATTTATGGTTCCATTATAAATTTTTTAAATGATTATAGGAAATGGTATCATAGCCCATTTAAAATTTTATCTCTATTATTTAGGTTAGTGAGATTCCAAACTCATTTAAATATAGTCTTTAATCTCCTTCTTCATGTTGTCCCACTAGAAGTGTTATTGAAGTCCATTATACATATTTGTACATCATTGATAAATAGAGAATGGTGAGATATGTGAATTATCAAATAGATCCTTCTTTATATATGGTGTTGATGGAAACCAATTCTTCATTCCAAACTAAATAATACTATCATGGTCAATGGGTTATATATGTAGCTTCCATTCCATTACTACATTCACCATCTTGGGTATATCCAAATCATACCATTATGCCTCCTTAATATTCCCTTGGGGAGATGTTTGGACAATTATTTCAGAACTGTCTGATGTATTAATTTTTATTATAATTAAAAAGAATACCCATTGAATATCTCTCATGATTAGATATTTCCCAATCCATGCGATGGATAAAGTATCATGTTTTTTTCAACTAATAGAACATCTACCTTAATCACATTTCACATATAGTAGTGAAAATAGAAATAATTGTCATTGAATATATCTAACAATATATTTTGATGTAAGATGGCCACCTTTTGTGATAAAATGTTATTTTTTTACTTTTATAATAAGTATATATATGACACCATTTTCAATAGAGTTTGTAACCTAAAATTTTTAGAGAAAATATCACGTTTTCAAACTCTAGACCGTGCATCAAGTCGCTCTTCTCATGGTTCTTTAGCTACCATGAGGAATATGTTATAACTTTATCATTATACATGAGTATGAAACCCATGAATTTATTTGAATCATCTCTATATATTATAAAATCATCTCCACTTGTTGGTAGTGTGATTAGAGGTGATGTGATTAGCCTCTTCTTGATATCCTTAAATCATTCCTCACATTTATGCATCCAAAAATACATTACATTTTTCTAGGTTAAATTAGTTAGTCGGATAGAAAATATTATGATATTACTCATAGAACATTAGTATTAACATTCCAATCCATGGAGACTATATATTTATCTTATAGTAGTTAGTCTGGTCTATTATTCAATTTTATTTTTACTTGAAGGGTCCATAAAAATTATCATTGTTGTGATCGTATGACCCAAAAATATGACTTAATGCATCCAAACTCACACTTGGTAAATTTAGAATACATTTTCTACATCTATAAAGTTTCCAAAAATAATCCTCACATGTTATTGAATTTCCTCATTTCCCTTTGTGTAAATGATAATATCATTGGAAAACACTATAATTTTATTTTCAATATAGTGTCTAAATAATCAATTCATAATAATCGATAAAGATTATAGGGAAATTAGTAAGTTTGAGGGGAATCACTATGAAATCATACACTCTATACCTTGTAGAGGAAGAAGTATTATGAATATCTTTTTTATTCAACTACAATTGATGACTTCCATAACAAAGATCCACCATTGAAAAGTATTGAGATCCTCATAGTTGATCAAACATGTCTTCAATACTTAGTATATGATACTTAATCTTTTTAATGTTATGTTTTTTCTCCCAATAAAAGATACATTGATGCATTGTTCTATCCTTCATCCTTACAATGACCAGTGGCACACTCCAAGGTGCTACACTAGGGCATATAGACCCTTTTTCAAAATTCTCTTGCAGTTAGTTCTTTTAAACGTCAAATTAGATCAGGGCCATCATATAGTGGAATTTTGTGATATATGTGTCTCATCGTATGAACTTTATTGAGTACTATACCTCAGAATGTAGAGGAACTGATGGTAACTCTTTCAGAAGTACATTAGTGTATTCCATAATAATGGGAAATCAATCCAGGTTTATACATTACTTTTCCATGACCATTTGGGAATGGGTTGATTTTCATAAGTTATAAACACCCATACCATTAATTTATTTTTAAAATGAGATTCATGTCCATTATTTAATTATTAAATGAGCATTTGATGGTCTTTAATATGAAAATATATTTTCAATAATCAAAAATTGATGTGTACTCTAAATAATAGATCCAATCTAGGACCACTACGGAATCAAAATCCAACAAGGGAAGTACTATGAGAATTTCTGAAAGAATCATCACAAAGATACAAAAAAGTGAAGAGTCCAACACATGGTTTTCATGGATTTCCCAACTATGTGTTTTTATAAATATCTCTACATCAAGGATTTAGTGATTCGATTCAACAATTCTATAAATCATAATGGATATAAATGAATGCACAGAACCTAAATCTAATAACATGTTTTCCATTATTGAGTGAATAGAAAGTTTACCTCATACGAATTCATTTTCATGCTCCACATTTTTCGTAGTGATGGAAAAATATTTCCCTTTACCCTTTTATTTTGGTGCATGCAGATGCTGATTGAACTCAAGGACCCTTGGTTTAATGTAGTATCTTGCATAATGCACTTTCTCACTATCGTTCATGCATTAACCCATGGATGGTTCATTAGGTGGTTATTTCCTTTCCTCCGTTATGATGGTCATTTTCAGCATGTCTCTTCGAAATTCATAATCTTGGTATCCTACTCTCCCACATATAATGAATTTCTATATCCCTTTGAGGAAATTACAATGAATCTTCTTCCTATATTTTTCTAATTTGGGTATTTTGATCATTTTTCCACTATTTTCCTTTCACACACCATTTGAAACACCATTATTCACTTAATGCCTCCAGAACAATGGGACCACTATATGAACTCTATTTCTACACTGAGACTATATCAGAACAAATATTTATCATACCCAATGTATCGGATAGATAGAGAATATTGAAGGAGCAGTTTTAATCCACTAAATGATTTATTCATTTTTTCATCATTAATTATTAATAAACTTGAGGCATATCTTGAATGAATTTGTAACATTTCCTCATAAGGCGTGATAAATTCACATTCTATTTGATTCATCTCATTAATTTTCTCTATATAAGTTTTTGAATAGTTCGTGGAAAATTAACAGCAAATTTTATTTTATTAAGGTCTTACAATTTATCTCCTCAATTTTATCATTATTCATAGTGTTATTTATCATCTCACACTATGGATTAACTTCTCCATTTAAATTATAATGTATAATATATCCTTATCTTTCTCAAAAAATTTATCATAGAATAAATCATCTCTTATGAGTTAATCAACCATTTTAGAACATGTGGATCAGATATTCTGCTAACAATTAGTGGTCATTGCCACATAATGGAATTAATTTCATGTTGATCCTTATTGAATGATGGAAAACATTCCAATAGGTTCATGTTATTGTTCAAATCCTAGAGAAGATGGGTAAGAATCATCCTAATGTTTTTATATCCACCTCCCATTTCATTGGGGCTAACATATAGACAATTATTTCATTATCACTCACATTATTTGTTCGCCTATTTTCTCCATTTTTCCACAATTTCAGAAAATATTAAAGGTTTGGGTAAATCATAAGAAAACAAATAATGAATAAATAATTTACTCTTTTTCACAATTTACTAGAAAATAATATCTTTTTGGATCAACATGTTTACAATTGTTCTTTAATGATTATTCTTTGATGTATTAACTATAAATAGACATATACATATCGTTTTGACACTTATTTTCTAATAAAAATTCCCAAATTAACTTATTTGTTCTATGATACCAACTATAGTTACCATACATGTCCTTATAAGAATATTATATCATTTTAATGTTAATCAACATAATAGGGTAACAAATCTTGGATGAAAATGATTAGTGTATTGGGAAAATTACGCTCATAAATTAGTTATAAATAATAAGACATAAACAATTGTTATATTTATAAAGCACATTTTCTCTTTATAACATGTAGTCACAAGAGGTAATTCATCATAGAAAGGGGAGAGATAAAAACCCAGTTATAGGTTGAATGAGGGAAAAGATTTCATATAACACGTGTTATCATTAAAATCATCGTTATAACGTAATAATAAAATCATTATAAATAAAATAAGGAAAAAACTTGTTAATGTCGTGGGATTTGGAAATTTGAAAAAATGAAACATCATGTCAGAGTGATCAAATACAACACATACTTATGCAAAAAGCTATAATTACGTTCACACATAACAATTTTTCATATTAATAACATCATCATTTTGAACAAATCTAGAATCACATTACACATATTACACACTATCTCATTATATGCATGAAATTTCCTAATTCATTGGTGGGATATATAATTCTAAGGCCACCCATCACATCCTAAAATATATATGATCATGAATTCTAAAAAGAATATATAACAATCATAATCATTAATTTTACAATAGAAAGGAATCAGTTTTATAAGGATTTAATAAATAATTATTTCAATAATAAACATGCGATTCCCAAATAAATAATTTAAAACATATTTAATATATAATTCATCATTTAGTGATGACAAAGAAACAAATCAAGAATCATATAATATGTGTTTTTGAATGAAGAGTTCTTTTTGAAATTCATTGTATTTATCATAAAATCCAGAAAAAAACATGTATATCCAACAAAATAAAAATGGGAGGGTAATAAAATGATATTTATTGAATATTAAATAAATATTTATAGAAAATAAGTCTCTAATATGGCATAACCCAATGAAAAGTTTTTGGGCACGAGAATCCCCTTAAACCAATTCCCGCCTTATTTTTTTGCTTTTATGCTTACAAAAGATAAATAATATATTTAATAAAACATTTAAATGTAATTTTATTATAATAATTTATTCAAATATTTTTAATTTTTAATTATTTTATTACATTTATTAATTTATTTAGATGAAATTGAAGTGATATTATATAACATTTTACCTAAAAATATATTGTTTCTCTTTGATTTTCAATTTTACTTCAATGTCATTTTTAGGTAATTATAGTTAAGTCCAAAATAATATAATAAATTTAATTACTTATAGATATTTTACATATAGTCAATATTATCAATCCAAAAAGGCAGTTATATTAATTTTTTGGGAAATGTCTCCAAAGGTGGTTAACCGGATTTTAAATGGATGTTGTCAAATGCGTGGGAAATAGAAGAATGTATTTTATATTTTTCATAAATACAATAATAATGGTCATTTAAAATAATGAATATAATTTAATCATATATTTTGATTAATTTTATAGTATATGGTTTTGAAATTAATTGGAAAAAATAAGAAAGAGAAGATGAAAAGTGGGAAGAGTCAATGAGAGTCACTGTATCCTCGGTGTAGCATATATAGAAAGATACTATATATCCGTTGGTGATTCGATTCTGATTTATCTAAAATTAATATAGTATTATAAGGGGATATAAGGTGTTGTTTTGGCAATACTTAGTCTTATTTAATTTGGTTAATGAGTGGTATTCCAAGGGAATAGATCGGGGTTATTTAAACTCTAGAAGAAGAGTATTTTTAAAATAAAAAATTGAATGATCTTTATATTAAAGGTAAACTAAGTAATAGTTAATTTTTTACAGTAAAACTATATATAATTATAAGTAAATATTTCTATGTCTTTAAATCAACATTATAATTAAAATTCATTTGGTTAATCAAATGAAACGTTAGAAACATGAGAAAATAATATTTTAATGTGATATATTATATTTCAATGATTTAGAATGTAATTTTTATGTTTGATTGTTATTTTTATAATATTTTAATGACTCATTTATGAAATAAAATATTTCATGGAATAATATCAATGTATATAAAATATTATTCCATTATTATATCATTAATGATGTACTTTAAGATACATGGTTTATGTCAAAAACAGTATTCTCACAATTCAATCGGAAATAGCTGTATTTTAGTAAATTAGAAAAAAATACCAAAGAAAATTATTATGTGATGAATTAATTTTTTTATTAATTTTATTAAAATAAATTCCAAAAATAGATAATTATAATTTTTAATATAAAAATAATTATTTTTAAAAAAGACATTTAAATTATGTTTATTAAAAACGTCTGTATATGTTCTTTGAGATTTTTAATCATGATATTATTTTTCATGAATTTAAAATATTTATATTTACTTAATGTATCAATGATAATTATTATTTATATCAAAATTGATTATTTTGGGTTGAAACCAGTATTCTAGTAGTCAGGTTACTATTCACAATGGTTATGTTCATAACCCCAATAGTCATGTTACTATTCAAATTGTCACATTATAATCCAAACCTTCAATTTACTTCCTTTAATTAACAATTCATTCATTCCCTTAATATTTAAATAAATTCACTTCATGGTTTTATAATTCAATTTTCAATGATTTTCACAGCTTTACTAATATCAGTTTTTTACTCACATTTGGGAAGTGGGTCTGATGATTCTAGATCATTATGGCGATGTATATATTACCATTTTAGAGTTTCTATTTAATAAATTTTGTCCAATTTTAATGATTTTAATTTTACTATTATTTATTAGTGGTATAATATTTTTTTGGTTCCTTTATGTGTATAATACGATATAATAACTAATAACACTCATTAATTTCAAGAAAAACAGATCATTTCTATATTTTGGCTTGATACATTCTTCCACCATTTATAAATTTTGTCTTCAAATTTTTAACATGTATTATTAATGATAATCGGTGAGGGTCCTTTTGATTCTATTTTTTTTATAGTTTCAATGCCACCTATTAATTCATAAGATTCGTCCACAACAATTTGACAAGGTTACATAGCTTGTTGCGTAATTTTTTTCTTAATGATCCACGATTTTCACCAGATTCATTTCATATGAGATGTAATTATCTTCATGTATGAAATATATATTAGGTATGTGAAAGAGAGTTAGTATGTACTTCGCTAAGATTGATACCTGAAACAAATCAGGAACATGAGCTATAATTGGTGGATTTTCAAACCAATATAAAAATGCTCATATGCGGTCAAGGATCTCATAGGGGACACTCTACATTGGGATATGAATATAATTCTTTCCAAAAAAAATTCTATATTCCATTGTGATATTAAAATGAAAAAATAGTCTTTATCCTCAAAATATAAATTCATTCGAAGGATTTAAGAATAGTTACTTTTCTAACTCTAATCAGAATTTTTTTCTGTTGGATGGCATGAAACTTCCATATAATATCTTTCACAAGATCCGACCCAACTACATTATGTTCAGTAATTTCAAACCCCCATATTAGAATTGTACATCTCTTCCTCTATGAAGCCTCAAAAGTAGCCATTTTAATACTTGAGTGGAAACTGTTGTTACATGGGAAATCATCCAATGTTATATACTTATCTGGTCATTCTTTTAATACCATTAATTAGGTTCTTATAATTTCATAGAGTGTCTGAATAGTACTTTTATATTGAACATCCATTTTATGGAGGATGTCCATTTTTAAATTCAATTCATTACTAATGGACTTTTGAATAATTCTCCATAATTTTAGGGCAGACCATCGATCATGATCAGAGACGATCAAAATTGTAACCCCACACATCCTCAAAAATTCTTCACATATATATTGTAATGTTTTGGATGGGATAAATATTCCTAAATAGAGGTAATGTTGGTTATATTGGTGATTCAATAAACAAAAAAATAATATCACATTGATACCTTTGGATGTCGTTGAGAGACTAGTGAAAATGTTTATGGTTACATTATACCATTTCTACATGGGTATAGTCAATGGTTACATCATCCATTTGAACATTTTTCCCTCTATATTAACTTCATTACATGACAAATAGATTAAAATATAAACTGAAATCTCATTCCTCAGGTTTTCCCACTAGAAGGTTTATCGAAGATCCTAGTATATCTTGGTAAATCTGGGATGGATAGAGAAATATGATTTATGTGAATTATCCATAAAATAAATCTTTTTCATAGTTGATGAAGGTATTAAAAAACTTGTTCTAAATAAAATCAAACTATCATCGTTTATGTGTAACTCATATAGCTTTTGCCTCCATTTGTTGCTCCTAATTATCCTTTTGGACCTCCATGGTCATCTATTAGATAGATTGTGGAACAATAATTTTATACAGTTATGATGTATTGCATGGAATGATTATTTTCAAGTATCTCATTTTAATATCCTTGAAGATAGGTTATTTCTCAAACTGCATCATGTATAGAGTAGCAGGTTCTTGTTTAATAAGATCATTACCTATATTATTTCCCTTTCCCATTAGGTAGTGAATTGATAATTTATATCTTCTGATCTTATATAACCATATTATTTGGAGATTATGATATCCATTTATAATAATAAATACATTGGAATCTTATGATCAGTATATATATCTTAATTATCAATATATAGGTAGTACCACCAAATTATTAAACTGACAATCAGAACTGAAAACTATAGATCATGCTTCAAGTAATTTTTCTCAAGGATCATCTATATTTATGTAGCATATGATATAATGTTATCATTCTATAATAGTATGAAACCCATGAATTTATATAATGAACAATTTATTTGTTGAAAAATGTAATATACTTGTTGGTGGTGTCAGTAAAGGTGTAGTGATTCTCCTCTTCTTATGTTTCAAGAATCATTCCATAAATTCTTCCATCCAAGGACACGTTACCCATTTCATGTTAACATTTTCAAATAGAATGACAATATTCATTAATTCCTCAAAAACTATCTATTGTACCCAACCAATCTCAGAACACTAGGGATTTCCATGAGACTAGTGGGTCTAGTCTATTCATCAATAATATTTTCCATTGAAGGATCCACAAAAATTCTTCCACATCAGATCATGTGACATAAGAATGCTACGTCCTACATCCAAAATTAACTCTTGATGAAATTAGAATACATTTTTATATTCCTTCGTCATTCTATAATAACTGTTAGATTCCCCTGATGTTCCTCCTTTATCATGGATTAAATGTGAATATAATCAATACAAACAACTACAATTTTTTCTAAGTAGTCTGTGAAGACTGTATTCATCAATTCCATGAAGATTTCAAAAGGAATTAATAATCACAAATGGAATTACTATGAAATCATATTACATATACCCTATAAATATTTTTTTATTATGAAAATATTCCTTATCCACCTGCTTCTGATGATGTCCGCAATAAATATGCACCTCTGAAATGAGATACTCATAGTTGACCAAACATGTCATCAATCCTTAGTGGAGGATATTTTTTTTCTCTAGCGATCTTGTAGTGGCCCGAATAATGGATACACAGCCAAATTTATATATAATTTTAATTTAAAATGAGAACTAGTGCGCACCTAGGTGATAAAGTAGGGCTTAAAACCCATTGTATAAATTATCTTATAGCATCATCTGTTACTATTCTAATTTGATATGTGCCATAATATATAGGAATTTTAATATATAAGTGAATTCATGTATGACCTATATTGTTACCCTACCATTTATGTATTTTCCAGAAAAATATTCATGATCATCCTTATATTTGTAACGATGAATTGGATGGTTTAGAATATGAAAAAAGATCCTTGTTTCCTAAACATTTATGTGTGAGTAATATAATAAGATCCCATCAATGCCCAATATAGAGTTAAATTAACCAATGGTAATGTTATAATATTTTAGGTAAGAATATTCCCCTAAATACTAATATGAGAAGTTTCTAACACATTGGATTGAATGGTTTCCCTAATTGGTGTTTTTAATTATATATATACTTTAGGGTGTCTTGGATTAGATTCAATAGATCTGAAAAATTTGAATGATATGAAGTAATTAATAAAACCAAAATAAAATAAAACATTCTATATTATTTATTCAATATGAAGTGTACCATTTATGATATAAATTTAATCTAATGCTTCAGTAGTTTAAATGATATATTGTTTCCCTTATACCATTAACATTGGTTATTATGAACACAAATCACACTCAAGGACCCATGGTCTAGTAAAATGAATTGCATGGTACACTTTTTTCCTATTTTAGAAGCTTTGAACCAAGGGTGCTGCATTTGGAGGTTCCTTACATTCCTTAATCATGTTGTCTATCTTCTTCTTATCTCATTGAAATTCATGATCTTGGTGTCCTTTTCTATTATAATAGATTCATTTCCCTATACCTGTGAGGCAATTACCATGATTTTTCTTCAGAAATTATTGACATGAAGGTAGTTGAATACTCTTTCCTACTTAATCATTTAAGTCACCACCTAAAACAATTATTATTTTAAAATTATCTCTATGACCATTGGACCAATATCCAAACTCTTCCACAACTTTGATATAAAATAAAAACACATATTCTTATGTCCCAATGTCTTAGATAGTTAAATCCATTGAATGTTGTGGTTTTAAACCACTAAAGAATCTATCTATTTTTCCTTTATTGATGATAACAAAACCTTATCTGTACATTTAATGATTTGTTAAGTTTAAACATAACACTTTATAGATTCACCTTACATTTCTTCACCTCTATTAATTCTCACTCCTTATTTTTGTGAAGGGTTCGAGGGAAATTCTTTGTAAATTTTTTTATTAAATTTTTCCCAATCTATGTCCTTTATTTCATCCACCTTCTTGGTGTTCTTTATAAATACCAATAATTGATAAACATCTCCATCTAAATGATAAAAAAAATCCACCTCTCCTTCTCAAAACAATGTATTATACAAAAGATATTATCCATTCAATGAACCAAATATTTTGTGAAAAAAGAGAAAGTTATCACTTGAAAATGTTGATTTTAATATAGAATTATCGATAAAAAGTGGTTTATTGAAATTTATTATTGGGATCATATATGATTTCATAATTACTAACATGACATTTTAATAGAATTAAAATAAATTTTAATTTATAATAAAGTCTTTTAGAGTGATTTCAATCCAAAGTTATGTTGAGGTAGTTGTTTTATGTTACTGTCTCATTGATTATTAGGATTATTTTTGAATTTGTTTCTAATGAAAAAATATTACGATTTCTATTTCATAAAACTGAATAATTATCCAACCCAATGGTTATTTCTTTAAAAAATATGTAAATTTCATTCCCCTTAAAATTAGTATATGAGATACTAAAAATATAATTGTAAGGTAAATTGACTTCATTTCTCGATTTGCTCAGAAAGGGGTTTTCATGTTTATTATTTTCATATATTCAATAACATCCTTTAATAACTCCATGAGATCCAATTACAACCTTATAGCTTCCAAATATGGATTCCATGGGTTCTGTTCACACATGGCATTCGTCGAATCAATGGACGACATCACCAACTCAACGTCCTCAATGATGGGTATCGAACTCATTGGTCTGGGAGTACAATAAAAATGCTACAAACCAAACCATAAAGACCACCAGATAGAACCTATAGCTCATAAATCCCCATGTATTTTCAAGTTAGTGATGACTTGTGGTTCTGTTCCAAATTCCACCAATCAATGCCTTTAACCATTGCAGGTGATTATCCATTAAACCTAACAACCGGTATCTCACATACCTTTGAGAAGAGGATTTATAGGCTTAATAAAACATCATAAAGAAGAAACAAGGGTCATTATAATGGGATCCTATGAATAGTATCCTCTACCAATTTTGTATAGTAGTGAACCCTCACAATGTAGAGGGGGCCTTCCTCAACTATCTAGCCATGGTCATTCAGACTCGATCATGAAAGAGGGCCAAATGGATCACCGAACGAACAACATGGAGTAGGGTCACAAAACATCCCCCTCTAGAGAAACCCACCAAACACATTTAGTGGAAAACTGTGGGTGAGAATATACATCATTCACCCTTAATTCATCATTCCAATATATTATTTAGTTGAAATTTATGGAATCTCACCATTATAATATGAGATCAAAACACATCAAAAAACGTACATCATTCCACAATAATCAATCATGTCAGCAAACTCATCTAACAACACTCAATGAATCCTATAAAAATGTTTTATAGAAAACTGTCAGAATACACAAACATCATCCTTTAGTCATTAATCCTACTAGCAGTTCTGTCTCGAAACACATGGATAAGTCATTTGGAAATCCCAAAAGATGAGTAGAGGATAAACTCAACTCTCTCACCTAACACATGTGTATTTTCAGTGTCCACTAGGAGGAATGGGAGGATTGGATCATGCTCATACAACAAATCTAGATATGTAATGGAAACATATCATATTTCTAACAGATGATGTAACCGTTCGTATCTAGTAAATCATGGAAGGGGATACACAAATCCCTTCCCACATCCTACAGACATGAAACATCATCATAACAGTGATAACATTAGTATATAAGGAATGGATATACATCTATATCATTATAAATGCGGTGGTTGTTTAGTATGTCACCATAAGGTAGACACATACCTCCGATCTTATCTAGTATGGTTATTAAGAAACACAACCATATTATATAGATAACAAAATAAGGTATATATATCTGTTTCTACTTTATATAACTGGCCTATCCTAATGAAAACACCAAGGAAGGAACAAACACCTTCACATGAAGTCCACTTACACAAAAAAGTGGCCAAAGTTGGTCAAAACAAAATCTTGAATAAGAATCATAAAACATTATTAGAAAATAAAATGTAGATATACAATACCACTTTTGTTATTTATGGTGTTCTTGAAGCCCTAAGAAGCTAATATATGGAAGATCAAGATAATAGTGTTTAATTTAAAAAATTTTGGGGTAGTATAATTAATTATAAATGTCCTCTCAAGAAACATCACTATAAAGAATTGATTTGTGGACACAACCAAATTTATCCCTAGAGCCCTTCTCCGGATGAGAGTCACAACATCCCTCTACGTGGCCATTAGATCATGGACGAAGAGGGTATCCCCTTATTGCAATACACCATATTTGTCCTCCCTATGATTTTTTACATTGTGAATGTTCTCCCCACCATATTATTTCATGTTTCATTATAATTTCATAGTTTTAAATTTCATGATGAGAAGATCCTCTTTTCATGAGGAACTTGTGAAGAAAAATCCACTCATGTTTGAAGCCTTGTACATGGAAGGTGAAATCATTTCTCAGTTGGAAGAAAACCCAAGTCTATGGTTATTCTTCAAACTAGACATGGGTCACCTACCTATCAATTTAATAGATGTAGTGCCCACCAATCTTAACCCTTATGATAAAGAATAATGAGAACATAATCTATTGTTACACCAGTTTGAGGAAACACTAGAAAAAGATAATGAAGGTCTACTAAAAATTAGGAAGAATTAAACTAAAGATAGAATACCAGTAATGTTCTGGAATTTATTCACTCCTCAATAATGTATTCCTAAGGCATTTTCTAATTATTGTGTGAACAAAATACACCTCAATAATTGGAATTTTCTTCATCACTTGAGAGAAAAATTATTATACAATGATGAATATCAATGTAATGTCAAGGAAATATGATGGTTGAAATGCCAAATCAACTTGGAAGGTCTCCCGGATATACAAATTCTAATGATGGAGAAATAAAAATGGTCCCTTAAATGGATCTTCAACATCACATTAATGATATTGAAAAAGTTAATCGTCTATACCCCATGTGGTTTTATTATATGTGGATGGGGTTCACATGGATCATTACATATTACCACAATACCAAAAAATAAACGCATATGAAAATTCATATCATTTCTTGATATCATGATGGATTATGAAAAAAATTATAACTAAATAATTTTTCAATAAAAACTATCCCTGATCGATTCTCAACAAAGATCAGAAAGAAGAGAGTAGGTTGTTGAGTGACATTTGCATCCAGAATCTAAGAATATCGATCAATAATACTATTTTAGTAAAATCAGTCATCATAAAATGGAAATTCTTGTTTAGATCAATTTTTTTTTGGAAACAAAGGATTTATGTGTGTGTAGAATGATACATCCACCCCACATTCACACAAAACTCTTTAAATTCTGAAGGGCAGAAACTGTGATTGTTGCCACAAAATTTCATGGCCAACCTCATCCCATATATATGGGGTCTTATTAAAACAAACCTTTAAGGTAAAAAACCTTGTTCGAAGGGATGATAATTCGTAATGGAAATATCCATATACCTTACATATGGTGTATTTTTCACCTCAATAATCCCATACTCAGGGAGAATCACCCTTCAGCTGATTTGGGAAAATGCCGCAGAATGGATCCTCCCAGTTCTACCCATTTTGTGATCTAGTACATTCAATAGGGACATGAATGACTAAACTAACTTGGTATTAAAATCAAATTACTATTCTCCAAAATCTCTTAGAGAATCCGAAAAGGGGAGACAATGCCTTGTAGAGGGTGAAGCATATGATACTCTCACAAATACCCTGATAGAATGCCTGCAATTCATTTTACACCATTTAATATCATCAACACAACCCTCAAATATTCTATAGATCCTAAGACTAATTCATACGAGTGAGAAGAGGAAGTTTCCATTAATAATTTTTTCTACATAGAAGCAATGGAAGGATGTGTTATTACCCCTAACTAGAGCATTTCCCTAAATATCATAATTTCATAAGAAAATATATCATTACTCCCTTGAATGAAATCAAATAGGGAAAATGGTATGGGTCATATCTTGTCGTTCTTACCTCTCGAATAGGTTATTCTATATTCAATTGAAGAAATATTTTTCAGTAAGAAGAAGAGTTGAATGAAATGCGAAGAATCAATGACGAATTACTCTAATGATGCATTCATACTACATATGTTCTATAATAAGACCATCAACTCCCACTAATAGATGGAAGCCCCAACAATTTTGGTTTTCAATAACAAATGAATATTATATTGAACACCCTCTCAATCTAGGAAATCGATAACCAATAAAATTGGATCCCACATTTAATGATCAGGAATTACGTATGTTGGTTTCACTACCATAATAGGTTTATAAACATCCGTATAAATCATGCCCTATTGGTTACCCCTGAAAAATACTAGAAATTCCTCCACTGATGGACCAACTAATTATCACACAGATTCTGGCTCCAATATCAGACCTATTCATGATTTGTCTCTAGATAAAATACCTCTAATTCATTTGAAACCTATTTATACAATAACATATTGATTGGAAGCATTTATGAACAATGTGCACCAATATGGTTTGTAAATAAGCCCTACCCTAAATGAGTAGATCTGACTATACCCTTACCAAACATTTGGAATCCCAAATTTCACAATTTCAATTTCTCAAGAGATGTGGTGTACCATTTAAAGAATTTCATCTCCCATTGTGATTCATTGATGGGTACCTCTGAACAAAAAATGGAGGTAAAACATAGGTTCTTCATGTTATAAGTAAAATAGAAAATATCTACGTGGTACACATGTTTTCATGAATGATTAATTATGGGGTGGTAATATCACTTTTTGAAGTTTCAATTCCATTCTTTACTCAATTATATATATGATAATAGTATTTATCATATCAAATTGTATGTAGTATAAAAATGGATGAGTTTCATATTTCATTTCTCAGTGGAAAGGATTGACATACTCCTTTCACCTACCACTCCATCAATAAGAGTTGGATCCCAACTATATATATAACATTAGCGATGAGTTTCACACACTGCTTATCCCTATGAAATATATTACATGGTTTTTGAAACATCATGTAATCAATCTAAGAGTGGAAGATTCCATCACAGAGACCAAATCCAAGGACCAAAAAATTACATTTACTCAAGTAAACAGATATTGAAAGGAAGAGGCCACTACGGATACACTTAATCAATTCCCAATATCCACTCTCTATTTAAATTTGTCTCTAAATCATGTTTCTCCCCCTATTGAGCATCAACAATAGTTTCAACCATTTTAAGATTATTAAGGAGTGTAGTTGGGAATATGGTTTTAGGAGATGAAAAACAAGGTATATTCTTTCGGAAATGACCAATCCATTGTCTACATCATATCATCATAAGAAAAAAGCATGATAAAACTATAAAATATAAACAATCCCAATAATGAATGTTTGAATTTTCTCCCAAATTTCCATCCATTCCATCAAGAATGGGGGATTAAAATCCAAAATTGTTTTATTTTTTAATACATCATGCAAATAATGTTGACATTATGCATGTGTAGCTGAAAAATTCACATTCAAATGTAGTGTGTGGATCAAATATTGAAATGGAGGTAGAAAATAAATTGAATGTGGATAAAAACTAATGGTATGAAGATGTTATGTTACTAAATGGTTTGAAAAAAAATAACTGAACACATGTATTCATCTGAGTATAGTTCCAATATTCAATTATTCTTCCTTTCAATTCCTCTACAGCACAAAAAAATTCATTGAGATCATAGTCCTTTAAAATATAATCCACCAAAAAGAGACATGTCTGAAAGGGTAACAAGAAAACTCAAGAATAAAATCTATCATCAAGGATAAAGGTAAATTTGAACATAAAATACTTCATACTGATTGTCTCAAAGTCATGTGCACCACCTAACCAAATAGAAAAAATAAGGGTCCTCCCACAAGATAGAATCTCTATCAAACAAGGAGTTGATATTAGATTACTTTAATTTTATTCACATAATGGTTACCTTATCAAATTATTAATATTATTATGAAACATAGTTCCATACACTTGATTAGGGATCTAAGGGAATAGTCTATCAAAGTCAAAGATATGGGGGAAGAAATTGTCGGGCATGGAATCACTACGAATGGAAGAACCGTCATCTCTTGTTCCAAGGGTTGATCCATCGATAGAAAGAACATAAAATCCCAATGAAACATTGAAATTAAACCCCATACTTAGAAGCACATACCTTGTGATAAAAAAATTGTTTTTCGAATCAATTAGAGTAGGTACCAGCCATGTTGTAAATCCTAGATTCTTTGAGTCTATCCAAATACCATTGGGAACATATCATTAAGTCCATATCAAGCCCCCAATAATTTGATTTCAATGATTCTACCATTAAATTGAGTCATATAAGGAATGACCATACAGAATTCCATATGTTCATATATGTAATTGTCATGGATGAGGATGTCATCATATAGTGGCATGTGAAACCATTGTATATATATGGATGGATAAATGACATTTATATCGGACTAGACTTCATTGATAATGTATCAGGAGTCAATCTCATCCCAATCCAAACACTTCATCAAATACGTTACAATGAATATCACTATCCCCATCTAACCTAAACTTATTGATTTATGATAGTAATTTGAAATCATCTCTTGGAGAAATAAATCTTAGGTCTAAGATTAGGGATCTTATTTCTTTCTTAGAATTTATAGTTTCTAGATAGGGTGAAACATTCAATGTTATACTAGGATGACTAAGGTAACATTATTATGAGTGTATCCCTTCATCGTACCACTCGTGCCTCAAATATTATATCAATTTAAAACTAGGACACTGAATTGTGGAAAATCCCAATTCAAATCTCATGAATTATAGTACATTGGTGCAGTATTACACCACAAGGAAAGGAAATAATACATGTTTTTTGATGTCACCCACATAAATTCCATAAATGGGCTACATATAATCCTAACTAATACTTTCAAAAAGATCCATATAGAGTGCGTGCTCCCCATAATCCAAATCGAATAGATTGGTTCATGTTCAATAATACAACCAATAACTACTGTTATGTCAATCGTGCAAGATCAGACGGATAACATTGGAGATGATGTCATCTCTCCAAGAAATACTAAAGTCCTATAAAAAATATCTTCATTCCATCACATGGTCTCTGTCTAATCTAAGATACATCAGCTAGACTAGATTCATTTTTCATTCTAATGTGAAAATTTAAAGAGAATATTTCACAGTCTCGTGTTTCCCCTTAATACCTCCAAACGTGCCTTATACCAGTAAGTGAGTCTAAAGTGGTTTCCTTATCTTCCAGATGTCCAGATTGAAACTCCCATCTTCCTTCCATGGAACTTTCTTTATTACCGATATCCCATGAAGAGGATACATATGTATAAAATGAAGAAGTGGAAGAAGATTAAGTCCTCATGGATTCCCATCCATTATTTGAGGAAGGTGTATCCACTATTATTGATGAACTCAATGAAATAAATCTGGGTATAGGTGAGGATCCATGGACCACTCTGTTTAGTATGACCATGAGCCTTGAAGAACATTAAGTGTATATTATCTCATGATGTAATATTGGGACATATTCACATTTAATTACATAGATATTCCTTGTCTTGGACCCAAGGTGTCCACCCATCATTGTGGTTCACAAAAAGACCATAGGGATATAAGGAGGATGTCAAAAGTACACACCCGACTCACACATCCATAATTGGGCATGAAGTGGATAAACTCAAAATTGATGACTTCATTTTAGATGTACATAGTCCAATATTCCTAGATAACATCATAATGGTAAATTCAAAGAAATATAAAATCATTACATGCATCGAAATCAAGGATATCAACTAGTGTTCTATGAAATATGACTTCATTTTTTGAATCACATAACTTCTGATTAATGCAAGAGAAGGGTACCAAGACATTTCCATCATTAATAGTTATTCATGGTACAACCATATTTGGATGACCATATAAGATGAAAAAAACCATAGCCTTCATCCCCCAGGGTAATATTATGTTACTAGGTAATTCTGTTGGGCTTAAATAATGTCAGCACCAAATACAAACATGGTATGCATCACAGCTTCAAAACCTTCAAAGGGATATTTGTTGAATGGTACATTGAAGATATAGTGTTTATGTCTTGACAATGTTCTAATACCCTAGATGACCTAGGAACCATCTTCAACAATCTATAAAAACCTATCCTAATGAATAACCACATAAAATGTTATTTCATGATAACCTTGATGATGTATACAAGATTACATGTATGCCATCACGACATCAAAGTTGTTCCTGAGAAAAAGTTTTTTTCTATATCATGACACCAGATTGAAAGCATAAATTTATAAGAGGAATTCAAGGACACGTAGACTATATTAGGATCATTATAGAAAACATTATAGTATTCTTTCTACCCTTTACATATTTTATGTATATGTGGGGTACATTTTATTAGACATGTGATTTATAAAAATAATTTTAACCCCTCATGAAGTACCTCCTGACACCACTAGTTTTAATGGATCCTTTTGAGGAGAATACACTCATACTATATGTGACAACTCTGTAATGATCACTAGGAATATTACTTTCAGAAAAAAAAATGATGCTTGGAATAAAAAAAACTCTCTTATTATCTCAGTCAAACCATGATCGAAGTTGAGACTAATTATTCATACATTGAGAAGATATTCCAAGCAATAATATTTGTAGTCTAGAAATCAATGATCTTCCAATTGCAGAATGATGTCCAACTTTTCTCTCACAATAATCTACATTATTTTTTCCTCAATATCTCTGTGGTGATAGGATGTCTAGCACATTTTTCATTTTTCATGAAATAGTTCTATATACTGTCTGTACTTTAGAATGATTTGAACTTCTAGGACGATAAAACATACATGAAAAACTCTCATTTACAGAAAAAAATTCATTAAATACTAAATTTATTTATGAATAGAATTTGTTTCCTCAAGACCGCACTCAAAAATGAGTAATGTATTTTTACAGCACATCCTGAAGCCATATGGGGAAGATAATAGATGACCATAAGTTCAATAATGATGGGTTAAGGATTTTTTCTTATCACCCTAGTGAAGGAAGTATTAAAACACTCTTTATTATTATAAAAATGTTGTATCAATAATGAATTATAATATTGGGTCCTCATTGCATGCCTGGAATTTCCACTCCAAATATAGGTGCACCACATAGAGGTGAATGGTGACTCATATTTTCCCATCAAACTGATCAATGGGGAGTGAACCATCAGAATGGAAAAGTTGAACCATATTCAAGATTATATATAATGATAAATGACATATTTACCATTAGATCAAACATTGAATCACATATCATTATCCAATAATTCCATATCTTATGCATTGTAAAATATAGCTACAGCTTCTGAAGATTCTATTTGTGATGAAATAGTTATCAACATTTCTTATTGGTGAATTGTATCACCTATTGTTCTAGTCAGAATTGATGAAATCAATGATTTTTTCCCTATCCCTGATCCATATGGTCTAACCATTTGATAAATGAAACCCATAATGGAATTACATCGAGACAGAGTACTTCTAGTGGATAGGGTTGGGAATGAACAAATCCAATATATAGAATTTAAATTCACCCTTTATAATGGGATAAATCACCATAATGTACTTTAAAAACATGTTTTTAATGGAGTCCTTCTCAGATGTATTGATGGAGAAGAGACTATGGGTATTATGAAATTAGTAGATGCTAGTAACTATGGAACCAACCAATCAAGGATCACAAATTCTTATTATATCTGAAGTCTTGGATACTACATTCCCACTATGATATTTGGCTGAACTGAATTCACCAATAAATTTCACTCAAGTCAAGTACATGAAATGTAAATTACTCAACCCCTGATGTGTCTACGGATATAAAAATTCTCATTTCCATTTTTTATATGAGAAATTGATGTCGTGGGGATATACCCTCCATCATATACTAAAAAGTTAACATACATCTTAATTTCTACCGATGTTTTCTCCAAATGGGTTAAGGAAATTCCAATAAATTAATTCTTATAAACATTTATTATTGTCTTCATAAAATCCAACATCATGGTAATATTTTTCCCTCATACAATACATACTAAAAATGATACTATCATCTATTATGCTGAAGTAGAAAAGATATATCAGTAATATAATACTATGTGTAACCTTTAATACTGCCACCATGCAGTAACTAACTGATAGATAGAGGCCCTCATCCGAACCCTATCAAACATAATTCATATTATGGTTTAGAAATATAAGAAGTATTTCCCTTACAAGATTTGTTATTCCATATGGATATGGGAAACCACATACTCATTAGTATAAAGAAAAAGTGTAGTCATTTTCATTGAGATCCAGTCTCCATCACTCTGTGTTGATGTATGAGATCAAATATTCACATATAAGAATTCAAAAAAATGAATGGGTGAATTAGAGAGAATGGGTGAAAAAATATTTCAAACCTATCATCACATGATGGTTTATCAAAATTTGATTGTGAAAGATTTTAACAAGAGGGACTCCCTCCACACATTCATCTAAGAGAATTGGTACTAGTACTTATAACTCCAATGATATGATGATGGTAGCCTCTGAAATATGAATCGAAGTGGTGAGGACTTGACCACATACATATGGTCCCTTCTAATGGATTATATTCCTTGTTCTCAATTGACAGATAGATCATTATGATGCTAACTTCTGCAAGGTTCATGAGAAAATACATCATGTCATTATGTGGAGGATGTCTTAACTACAAGATGTTAATCTATGTAGTTGATATTCATCACACGACCATCAAAAAATAAATAACATCCATTTTACACATCTTTTAACTATGTAGAGTTATCATCCATGTAACATGATGATAAAATTAAATACATAAGGTCCTAGACATATGATTTAAAATTTCAAGGCACTATTCATCCTCACTACATGACATTGAATAACCTCGTTAACACTACTCACATTTATATTTAAGAAAACCAAAAATTACCATGTGTTGATAAAAAACACATGGTCTCTTACAAATTGTCATACATTTCATGTGTATGTCTTAATCAAACCTTTATAGCCCAAAATCATGTTGATATTCCCTTTTGGCTAGACATGTTGATGATATGATGGGTAGTTTCAATTAATAAGCCATACTAATATCATTTCCCCTTCATAATAGAATTTGGGATCCTTTACATATATAATCCCCAAAATTATCAAATCTCTACCACATAATAATAAGTTTAGTGTCCCACATTCTCATTGGTTAATTGAAAATGATATGATATGTATAAGAACTGCATATGTATTTATTCTCACTCTAACGGGATATATAGAGTCACCTTGATCTCTAATCAAAGGTCCAACCAAAACTAAATAACATATATCCCCCTTTAATAGTGTATGAATCTGAATGTCACATGGCATGTTATCTAGAAAAATATATGGATAGATAATCTCTCCATAATGATAAGTAGTTACACCTGAATCATCAATCCCAAGTCCTTCTGTAACGAAAAAATATTATTACTTTTCCCTGTGTAAGAATCATAGTGAGACATGGACCCTTTTAATGAACTATGTGTGTCTTGATACATACTCTAGAGAGATATGTAGTGACATAGGTTTCACATCCCCTTTTCCATATACAATATTTCTCTCATAATAGTTGAACCCCATCCTTATGATATGCTTTTATACTACAAGGTGAACTTCATTACATTGGGATATTAAACTACATAGTTATTCAAAAACTATGTGTATCATGATTCAAATTCTAATGAGATAAATAGGGACACCTAAATTTCCAATCATGGGTATTGTGGCAACCATAATGAAAAAGACACATTTTCCCCTTTTACATACCAAATCATCTTAGGGAACATTTATTGATCATATGGATTGATTTTCATTATAATTATATGCATAGTGAAACATGGAACTCATGTACTAGACCCAACCATTGTTCTAATATTTTTAATTCCCCATTCCCCACGTCAAATACAAATTTATCGGGTAAATATTTTTCAATAACTATATTTGGCTTGAAACATGTTCATATGATATATATAGTGAAACTCATATCTCCAATCTTGGTTCAATCCGTAGTAAAAAATCTTTTACTCACTTTGTACGATTCAAAAATGAACATGAATCCTTTTGTGAACTCACTATGGAATGATCCTCATTTCCATGAGATACAATGTGATGTTAGGGTTTCTATCCTTAGGAAAAACCACAACCATCTAGCTCTTTCAACTTTATTCGACTTCGTCCTTACCGCCTGATGATAAACTACATGGTCAATGTTCTCAACGCATGATGTTAAACTCGCGATAGTTAAATAACTATGTATGTATTGATTCCCATAATAATGGGATATATAGAGATAACTGGAAAATATTTCATTGAATAGCTACCACATAATCTATATTCTCCAATCCTGAAATTGTGCTACCTTTCTGCCATAGAGGAATATTTTCCAAAAATTAATTCTCACACCGATCACAGCTCATATAAGCTTATGATATTTGGTTAAAATCCTATATATAGTATAATGTCATATCAATTCTCATTGGGGTTAACATGGTAATGGATAAAAGTCATTAAAATTCACACATGATTAACTCATTTAATGAAAATAAACTACACGATGGTAACTCAAGAAATATGTGAGTCTGGATTCTCATTTCAGTGTGACACATAGTGTCATTTAGATATTCAATTCTGATACTATCAATAGAACATTACAAATAATTCCCTTGATCTACCATTAATGAGTTATATCTATATGATGGGATATGATGTGGGTTATCACCCAATGCATGAATGTTGACACTCCATTATTATAAATGAAGGAAACAAGATTATGAAGAACATGTTGGATATCATAATGTGTTAAAGAGTTTTAATGGTACTAAAAGCATATTGTTAAAGGGACCTACCTGGCATAGATATGCATCAGAAATCTAGTGCAGCTCCTACCAATACAATATAAAGGTGTAGCCCTTATGCGGAGGACCTATGCATAGGACCTATGTTAGAGGAACTAATTGGCTTTATTTTATTACATCCCTTTATGGGGTTTCGTGGAGGAGGATCTATTCCCCTGACCTATATAGACAACCTCCATTTATCCATGACCCCTTCATTCCTATAAATAGGACCATTGGGATTCCTAGTTTAAAAAATAAAAAGGAAAAGAACTCTTGAAGTTGTCATTATATAGCTTGTTCTCCTAGGTCCCCCAAATTTTCTCATGTAGCTCTCTAAATCATGATAGAAGATCGAATTAAAAGGGTTAAATAATATTAATGTACCATCGTGGTCTAAAATAAAAGATACTTTTTTGAGGACTCTCCTTATATAATAATATGTCACCTACTCAAGGTAATTTTCTTATGAAAAGAGCCACATCAGATTATTATGAGGACATCAATGGATACCCAAGGTGATTAAGATAAAACATCACCCATGTTTTTTTTCTAGGTATCCATTTCAAAAGAAAAATTAAGCCTTCACAGGAATATATTTCCTATGTGAAGAATTTTTCAATTCCTCCTTGGACCTACACGGTATACCTATATGGAATACTTTCAAGACGTTCTTAGGAGATCTATCCTTTAATCCCTCTTTGGAAACACTCATGGAATTGCCTCTACTTCCTTGGAACACTTTCTAGAAAGTGGCCAGGTTGAATCCTCCACCAAGACATCATGATATTCTAAACCATTGGGAAAATCACATCAGCGTGTCCCCCATTTAGGTTTATATTTCTTTGGTTAGAGTTTTCCCACATTTTATATACATAGGATTTAGGATCCTCAATATGTCTATATGTTTATATATCTATGAGAACATTGACCCTTACCCAAAAGACAATGTTTTGGAGTTCCCAGTCTCAGATTCTAGAGATAAGACTCTATCCTCCTCTATTCAAATCTTTGACCTAGAGTCCTAGGTCCTAGAAGGAATAGTGATGATCAGACAATATTTTCCCTTCACATGGAGTGATATCCTATTTCCTCACTATTGAACCCATTTTTTTTAAGTAATGACTCCTAGAATAATCCCTTAGGCTTTCAGTCCTGACCAAATGACCTTCACATTTATTTCACATTGAAAGACGCATTTCTATATTTTTTCAATTCCATAGTCACCCTGACTTCTTTCACCGTAGGCCTGACCTCTTCAACCATCAGAGGAGGCAATGTGTGTGTTTTTTTAATATTTCAAATCCTCTAGGATCATAAACCATGAATGAATTAATTGGGCATAGATATCAATGACAATAATAAAAAACATACAATCCACCCAAATTAATGAAGTACGAGAAATATGATTCCCACCATGATCCCTAAGAAGCCTTTGAATATAAAATGATATCACTGGATATACTCCTTGGGAATACAACCATATTTTCCATAATCCAGGCATCCTACTAAAGAGTAATCTTTGAATTGATTCCCCCCTATACTGACTTCAGTTAGGAAATCTCTCAGGAACCCAGTTATAATAGAATCCTCCTAAAATGTAAGTCCCATCATTTTTCTTTCAAAAGTCTATACTCCCATACAATACTCACTGAACAATATGGGACTTGATTCCCATCCAAACAATACACATAGGAATCCCCCTTAAGGTTTGAACCCAATATTTCCAATCAACCATGTTCTCTTTGGTTCATATCCTTAGAAGGGTCTAATTCAACTTTAGAGCTCATATTCATTCCATGTTCCTAGGGTTTCCAAGGCATAAACCCCACACCATGACTTTTTCAAGATTCATTCCACTTAGATATCTTTTCCACATGATGTTAAACTATATGAATGGGTCCTTATCACATGTCCTTAAAAAGAATGATGCGTCCCATTACATGGCACCAATCTATGTTGGTTATGTTTTCATTTAAATGTATATATGGGAAATCAATCAATGGGATTGATCCCAACATCCAGCAAACATTTTTTTCCCTCAATGAAAATAAATTTCAGGGTTATATTCTTCTACATGAATGAAAACAAATTCCATAGGTCCTCATTGAGTGGATTAAAAGCCATCATTGTTTGAATTATGAAAAAAATCTCTATGTAGTATATAAGAGGATATCGTTGATGGATAATCATAATACACAAAGTTATCTCTATTATTGAAGACCTAAAATATATACAAATGATTATGATTCCCAAACATGATAATAATTGATTTAAAATTTCCAAAGAAACATTAATTATGCTCAAACAATTTATGTGAATTCATGAACATATAATAAATCTATATGGGAGTCCTGAATTAGGAAATAATTCCTTTCCAAAGTGTGTTATGAGCCTAACATCTCATCCTCTCAACCAATGTTATTTCGTAAGAATTATGGGTCTAACTCTTTAACAAGAACCTCAATTAGGAATGAAACTCAGTTTGGAGACAAAAACATTGGGTGTTTCGCGTTCCATAATAAATTCATTATGAAACCATCCAGAAATAACGATTCCTACCTAGAACACACATTCTGAGGGATAAAATAGTGAACCCAATGTGAATACTTAGCCAATATGATAGTGTGACATATCTTTCTAGACCCTATTAATTTACAAAAGAAAGACATTTAAGGAAATAAATCATGCATGTGTGCATCCAAAAGTTACTTCTTTAATGGGGTTCATTGTTTTTATTTATCATATATACAAACACTTTCCATCCAACAACTCCCTTCATTCCAAATTTATTCCCCGTGAATGCCCAAGATACTTCTTATGCTGGATCCTCGTAAGATTGAATGATGCTACCACCGACTCATCATCTTTAACACAGGGACTCTAACACATTGTTTCAAGAGTATCATCATCATGGTACCACTCCATCCCTGAATGTTTCCCTACATTCCATCCAAATCAATAATAACCATCATTCATCCAGTCAATAACGTTCGATGGTCCAGAAGAAGGAGACGCCAACCGCAATAATCAATAGTTTCAAGATATTATCCCATTAAAATAATCACCAATACCACATATATTATAAGGTGGTCAACTAATAGGCCACCCATGGCATTGTCTCGAAGACACATCAGTCCTTTTTTTAAGGAACCTACTAATAATCAATGCTGCCAACACCGCACGACAACAACCCCTCAAGATCCTGAACATGTGATTTTTGGATGTATGTCTCAGGTACGTCAAACCTGGGCAAGAATGACAAACTAAAAAGGAAAAAATTAGCTAATAGGGAGAAGGATCCTACCATTTCCCCCTCTCGAGAATTCCTCCAACCCATTTTGGTGGAAAACATCCAGTGAGAACATACACCCATCCACCTTAATTCTATTAGCCAGTAGACTCATATGGAAAAACCAATCCAGTCACATTATTCAAATCTGGTGGATTACGATGATTAGGTACATACACATTATAAAAATCATTCATCCAGTTAGTATAGTCATCTTCATTCATTCATAGAAACCCACCCACCAAAAGTAATGAAAATTTTCAGTCAATAACATACTTCTTCTTGCACCCCCAAAGCTTTCTAGAAACCACATTTAGAAGAACTCAAAGAATTACTCCAACATGCGTAGAGTTAAATATATTGAATGAACATAATCCTACCAACATCCATGAAGCCTTTCAACAGTCTTGTTTTGTAGCACCTAGAAAAGTCAGTTAGAAAACTCCAATGAAAAACATTGGGCAGAACCAACTCTCTACCCCCAAACAAAAGTACTGTCAGTATCCACTAATAAGAAATAAAAGAAAAGAGCATGTACAAACACCTATATTAGATATTGAATGGAAATATATTCTCATTCCATTTGGTGAAGTCACCTAGAACAATTTGGAAATGGTTAAAGGGAAGACAAAAATTACAGCCCACATCGTAGATGTTTTCTGATTATCATAACCGAAACATCCATAATAAAAGAGAGATGATAAAAAAAATACCATCCTCATCCTTCGAATGAAATATAAGTATGCCATATTAGAGAAGATACACACATCTATTCATGTCCAATAGGATTATGGTGACACTCCACTAGATCATACAGACAACCAGATTTGAAAAAAAAAGCTTGTTCTTATTAGAGGCAGTTGGCCTATTTTGATGGGAACTCCCAAGATTACACATACACCTACTCATGATGACCACTTTTCCCATCATGTGGACCAATATAAATATAAATTGGAGTATAATAAGAAGTATCACCAAGAATATAAGGAGAATCAAGATTCAATTTGTGATCCGGATTCTCTTAATGATGGAGTTCTTGAAGCCCTCAGACATTTACCTATTTCATCTCAACATCCAACCATCCCATTACCAAATTATATGAGTAGTAACTGTAATTATGAAGTTACTCATAGAACACATTACAATGAAGGCTTGATTCATGAAAATTCTTTCAATCTCAAGAGAATATATCTAGATGAGAGACAAAGTAACCCTCTGTATGGGCAGAAGACTGTAGAGGAGGGGGATTTATCCCTTTCTATAATTAACCATGGTATTTTTACCCATTATGATATTTTATTCAATAGTTCTCTCTATATTAATGTTTCACATTGTTAAGATAATTCTCTAACTGAAAATATAGTGATGAGAATGACCTCTTGAGGCAATTTCCAACATAATTAAATCCATTTCTGATGCCTTGTTACTGGCAGGTGAAATAATTTAATTGCTATAAAACATCCCAAGGAGACGGTTATACTCTAATCTTATCATGTTTTATTTGTCTTCTAATATAGTAGAATAAAAAACCAATAATCCTAATACTTGTGGTAATGAAATTTGGATGTATCCACTTTGGTAATACCAGGAAGAGAAACATCTAGATAATGACCAAATGGATATTTGAACATGAAGAATAAACATGATAAGGACGTAATAAATTTCTTGTTATTTCCTTTGCTCATCACTCAATTGAATATTCGAGAGATGTTGGAATTACATTGTATTCATGATATATGCCTTGACATATGGATGAAACATAATTTTTTTGAAAGCCTAAGTATTATTGTATGATTAATATCAAACTAAAGATAATGTAATAGAAGTGGTGTAGTGCCAAATTAACATGGAATCTTTTTCAGTTTCTAGACATCCAAAGACCAAGAACCAAGAGGGTCCCCTTCAATGTGTATGCCTCAATGCATTAAGGAGGTTGGGAAAATTCATTTTAGAAACCCCATATGGTGTTCATATTAGAGGATGTGGTGGACATGGAGAATTTCATTCCACTGTGCTAAAATGATAGAAAAGCCCAAAAAATGGTCTCATTCAATGTTAGTTCCACAGGCGGGTTACAAAAAAAATTATTCCTAACCCAAGAGATGCACAGTAAGAACATGACTAGACTGGCTTTCAACAATGTCATGTCTAAAGATAAAAACCTATTGAGATACTATTGCATCATTTGTCTGAGAACATTGAGAAGGCCTCCTGCTTAGAAGATGTCATCCATAAGATGACACAAATTTCTAAAATTTCACAATGGTATTCCAAATAAAGAGATTTATGTGAGTGTCAGATAATGCACCCAACTATTGTTCGGACAATAATTTGTATGATTATTAGAGAAAATGCGCTGAAAACAGCCATTGTAATTCATGAGCTGACCCATCCCTATTGGATCAGGTATTTTTTAACTCATCCCCCGGACCCTAAAAACTTATCCCAAATGGTTGACAAGGATGACCATGAATATCCCAAGACTATAGGGCTAAGATACATTAAACGTTCAAATCCCCCTCCTTAGTGGATGTTAGTTTTCTCTCGTGTAGAGAAGAATATACAAAATGAATGCATGAATTAACTGTCTAAGGATTACCTTTAGGTCACTGTATATTATATAGTTCCTAGGAAGAAAACAAATAAGAGAACAATGTCTTGTTGAGAATGAAGAAGAAACAAAATCTCACCAAAAAACTGACAAAATTCCAATAATGCAATACACATTAGTAAATATCATTAATTTCATCACTATAGATCATCTAGATCCTGAGTACATATCATGTGAATCAAAAGAGGATGTTAGTTTTCTTAACATGGTCCACAATAATGAAAATTATGAAGTTGTACAAACTAGAAATCCAAGGTTTTCTAAGAATCAAAGTGCCCCCTCAAATAATCCACTTCCACCTTTTCGCATGGCACCTAACATGGAGAATGTTGAAGGTCCGACCACGTATCCCCTTCTCGTTGTAGAAATTCAATCACTTTTACTTGAAGAAATATTTTCTAAAAAATAAAAGAAGACGAATAATTTGTGATGATTTATGTATAGTTACTCTGAAGAAGAATTCCTACCAGAGATGATTAATAAAAAGATACTCATCTTTCATGTCCCATAGTATCTCCTCATCAAAGTTGGTATGTTTCAACTACTGATATAGATAATTAATTCCCTACATTCGGTACATATCCAGAACAAGGTCTATAAAATCCTAACAGTCTTATGGCCAAGGGTTATTCAGGATAGATTCTTGCAACATCACCCTAAGTAGTATTACCATTCACTAGACCCATTCAGGCTGAATCTGCCGCAACTTTTCATTTCCCAGATCTTCCAGATGTTTCCCGAATTCTTATGAATACAATTGATTCATTAACAACTTGATTGGAATCTTTAAAAGGATGGATCACACTAATTCAACCTAAAATTATGGTTTATCCCAAATGTGTAGATCCAACTCCTCCTCCACTAAACATTGGGAATCCCACATTTTTAAAATTCCAGGTCATAGGAGATTCAAAGGAGCTGTAGATGAACATTTTCTCACACTATTATCCCATGATGTGGACCCCTGAGGAAAAATGGGTAGTGAAGCTCTTATTTTTAGTGTAATCACTTTAGGTTCTAGCATGTATCTAGTATACATGTTTTTAGGCTCATTTGATTAAAATATGGGAAGATCACCATCATAAGTTTTGTTTCGAGTTCATATCAACACTATAGAAGACATCAATATACAATCTCAGAAACTACATTCAAAGGTATAATGAAAGTGTTTGATACTTTATTTCTTGACGAAATAATTAACATACTACTTGAATATACCACTCCCTCAAATAAAAATGAAGCCCATTTGTGTTGAAAATATTCATGATGGGTTTCAGACTCCATTAATCCATATAAAATACACAATATGGTTTTGGGATCTATATTTTATTGATCAATAAGTGGAAAACTTAATAATAGATACAAGGGCCATATCTTGAGTAGTCCTATCAGCTATAGGATGAAGCACAAGAAAAGTATAGGCTTCTAAAGTTACTATAAAGGTCCATAATATACATATAGATATTAATTAATCAATGATTAATATTTATTACATAACTTTAAAAAACCCATGTATGGACCATATGGGTTTAGTGACTTTAAAATTGAGAAATATAAATAAATGGCTCATAAAAAATCCACATTGTCTCTTGTTTATTACTTAATAAATAGAATCCTTGTTGACATATATTACATAATAACCTTCTTAATGACATTTGGAAAGGAATCATATGAAATGGATATCTTAAATAATCATTAAGGGTAAATAAGGTAATATATAAATCATATTATAATCATAAGAACAAAACAGTTGAAACACTTATCCTCAATATAAAATGTCATAATATCATGTCATGGGATAAATCATAAAATGGAAATGTAATCAAAATATTCATAATATAAGACATGAAATGTCATTTAATACTAGCAACATGCAATAAAATAATTTCATGTTAGTCAAGTCTCACTGCCGAGACCATCGTAACATAAAAATTCAATTATTGAACTGAGTTCACTCCTCATTCTAGTCCTGTAATACTAAACCATAGTTACTTGTTGTTCCAGTCATGTCTATCTCATGCGATATAAATAATTATCAAATTTATTCAAAGGAGATAGGTTCTACCCTTCTCATAATTCACCATTCTTATGTGTTCCACAAAAACCTAAAAACATTTATCATACCATAACTTATGAAATAAAATGGGCTTAATAAACCTAATTCCATCATAATTGATATAATAAATGGATTTAATAAATAAAATTACATCATAAACACAATCATGTCATTTTAATAACAGGGATAGAAATAGAACCCTATTTAAATAGTGTCATCATTGATGGAAAATAATTTTTAGAACACTTGAAATTAATTCCAATGAAAAATATCCTTTCTCGGTAAAAAAAATGTGTCCCTTCACCAAAATGCTAATCTGTTTAGAAGAAAATAATGTTATGTGAAAATAAACTTATTATCTTTTAGGGTCTGATTCAAGGAAACATGGTAATATGAAATAATAAAAATTTGTTTATGTCTTACAAGTAAGAAACATTTTTTTGGTAATTTTTCCAGAAAATTAAAAAAGCTCCTCATACCAAAAAATGATAAAAATATTACATTTATATTTTTTATTAATAATTAACCAATGGGTAAAATTAGTGAATGATATAAATAATATTTTAAAATAAATATTTAGGAAACATGGACGAGGATGACAAATTTAACCGAGATAATATTTACGAATTAACAATCTCTGATAAAAATGATATTTCAAAAGTTATACCATACCATAGTTTTGGTATGCATTGTATGGATCAGAACCATCTGTATAATGATTAAATTAAGGATAATTATTTATTCCATAATAAAAATCATTTTTATGTTAATATGTATTGTGATATTTTCATTCATTTGTTATTAAATTTTCACTGTTACTTATTATTCAGGTATTAACTGCATTATGTTCTTATGCATGTTTTTTGGGATAAGTCCTTATTCATATTTTGGGGTTATATTTATATCATCAAAATATCATTATTATTATAATATATATTCTATTTATTTATTCAATTCAGTTATATAGACATGATTTAATTAATATTATGTATAATGAATCGCAACACACTTTGGAGATAGTAAGTCGTACGTATGCACGAGCGACGATATCATTATCATAATAGTTTAATGGTATTGAATTGGATGGTGTACAGTAGGTCATAATTAGTATAATTTTATATTAATAATATATATTTCTATTAATTCCATTATTATACCCATCCATGTAAAGTGGTGGTCAAAAAGGGATTACACCACGAGGTGGAGACGGTAAGCCACACGTGGTGATTTCATTTTTCATAGGATGGGTAGAAGGAGGAATATTCTTGTTTCATAATTATAATAAGAACTCTATATATATATATATATATCCTACTGTATTTATTACATTATAATAATATAACTTATGAGGTGTAAGCATAATAAATTTTTTTTTAACGAATCTGTAAATGATATTACCTCTTCTTCGATGTGCCTCCTCTAAATCTCTTCTTATAGCACTAGAGTTGGCCTTTAAATAATACCAATACCATTTTAATGTATCTAGAAAATCATATAAGAGAAATGGGTAGGGTATGGACGATCTTGAACGTTGGAAATGATGTGAAGAGTTGAGGGAGAAAGTTTCATTTTATAATTAATGTTAGGGGCACTTTTGGAAACCTCAAAAAATATAAATTTATAATAAAACCCCACATAAAAACATCCAAAATGTCTCCATTTCAAATATGGGATGATATAGAGTTGTAATATCCTCAAAAAATTAATTTTAGACATGTTTTTATGTAAATTTAAGCATTACCGTTTTAATTAACATTTAGTTATTCTATTTAATTTTTATATAGGGTAACAAATATTTCATTTTTAAAAAGGTAAAATATTACTTATATGAATTCAATGATAACATAAATGAATACTTTAGTACATATTAAACTATATAGTAAAAACTCTACATTTTTTAAAATGATTTATGATTTTAATATTATTTAAAACAACATTATTTTTTAAAAAACATCAATAATATCCATTTTGACACTATTTATTTCATTGATTTTTAAAAATATTAAAAGAAAGATGTGAACCTTGATCCAAATATTTTATTACATCCCTATGAATCATGGAAATATATAAAATTAATTTGACAAAATAATTATCCCAAACTATGTTTATTAAAATATATTTAAAAACATTATTTGATCACTTAATTAATAAAATAATTACTACCTCAATTTTTTGTAATTACATAATGTACTTATTTTTTGAATAACAATTCAAAATAAACTGTTATAATGAATATAAATCCATTATATTTCAGAATAATAATTTTAGATGAATTTATCATCTAAAAACCCCAACTTTAAAAAAATCAACACTCCTTTAAAATATGAATGTGGAAAATTTATGTTTACTTTAAATAATATAATATAAGTATCATAATATCTTATATAAGACTCCAAATGGTAAAGAAGTAGAACATTGGGTTTTTATATTTAATATATACTCAAAATATAAGTATTGGTCAAGTGTTTTTGCCTTTTTATAGTTATTAATATTTCAATAAAAAAATTTATTGATTTCTCATCAATAAAAATTTTTCCTTCATCCAAATATATATATTTTAAGTAATTACTTATTTCCTAAAAATTAAAAAAAATCATGACAAATTTATAAATTTAAGAATTAACATGTGCATTTATAATTAAATTTATCTTTGGCATAGAATTATTTTAAAAATAATTAAATTATTATAGTTTGAGTGAGGTTTATTTAACAATTATTTAAATTAAATAAATTAAATTTCATAATCTCTTCCAAGAGGGATTCAATAGATAGCACTTCATCCGAAGTAATTTTTAGGTAAAGTTATAATCATATAAAAATATTAAGACACATGTTATGGAAGTTTTATAATATTATTTTTTACACTTAATTATCGGATTTACCCTTTTATAATGTTAGTTAAAATTTCCGAAGTTTCTATACATATTGCCCATAATTAAAATAAAGCTAATTGCATAATTTGGACATACTGATTCCAAAAATTGAATACATTTTTCAAAATTAATAACATATAAGTTACATGAATTAATTTGAAATTAATCTTAATGTTAAAAATGAAAAAACAAGATTTAAATGTTAAAATATTGCAAATGATTGACTTGTTTTTACATAGTTATTTAATGTTAAATTAATTCCAATAACAAAATTTATTTTAAATTGTAAATATATATTCTATTTAAACATGGAAACCATTTAAAAAAATAAATTATTTTTTTAAAAAAAGTTATTTTCAATTAAAATTTATATTATTTTTACTATTCATCAAAACATGGATGATTTTAGAAAAATATCATAAATTCATCCAAAATATATTTTTATATCCTACTTCAAAATATCATGTTTATGTTTTTATATATAAATTACTAATGTGTCAAAATCTTAATTTAAAAGGGGTTCCCCATTCAAAGGAGTAAAATTAACCATAAAATGTTTTCACACGTCAAATCTGGATTTATTCATACCCTGTGAATAAAATTTCAATTGAATGAAGGTAAAAAATATTTATTAAGTATATAACACATAGATATCTCATTAATTTCATTACTTATATTAATTCAATAAAAAAAATCATATATTTTATAGATTTGTATTTTTCATTTATAATTGATAGTAATTGAATCGACATAGCATATTCATAAGTTTGTTGTAATTATTTTCACAAACATAACAGCTGGGCTATATTAGTAATTTTTTACTAAGGGCCACTCTCAGTTATATTAAACTCATTATTGCGTGAAATTAAAGCTACTGAACAATAAAAATTAATACGGACCTTTTATGTCATTTCATCTATAAGATCAGGTCCTAATAGCTATATTTCCCAAAAATGATCCCTAAAAGTTGACGTTCATCACATCATTCCATAGAGGGATTCATAAGTATCCATATATATAGTATATTGAGATCAATTCTTGTATGAAAATTCCACCAAAAGGTAGGTGTTGATCCCAACCACCTTTTAAATCCAAAGATCATGATCACAACATGCCTTTTAGAATTTATATTTTCTCTTAGACTGACCGACTCTCTGAGGATGATATGCAGTGCCGAAATAGAACTCTATATCTTGAGAATGATGATAAATTTACCAGAACGTCGAGTTAAAACTTGGATACCAATCAGATATGATGGAAAGTGGTACTCAATGCAGTCTTACCACTTCCTTTTACATATATCCTGGAAAGCTGATCAAGGGGTAAATCCTCTCTAATTTTAATGAAGTTTGAAAAATTAATAAGGTGATAAAATATAACCCATGTAACATTATATCCATTATATATTTTAGGAATTATAAAAATAAAGTACACAGTGATGTTTTACCATTCCCATTCTTGTGTGGGTAATGGTTGTTACGTACCCTTAAACATCTGTCTCCCAGCCTTAACTTACTGACAGACCAAGCATCAAGATACACATTTCTACAACAAAACATTTCATGTCATCCCTCTATAAATATTCTTTTAGGTTCCAATATATACTTTTGCTTATAGGATGAATAGAGAATGAAGAACTATGAGTCGCATCCAATATATCATTCTTTTATTCTGGAATGAGATAAATAAAAATCATATTCTTGAACATTATTATTTCATCACAATCAAGGTTGAATTTAGGAACATATCTCATCTTATTTTGTAGATCTACATCATTCTTTTGAGCCTCCTTATTCATTACTTGTATATATGATTTATTATTCAATTGACAAAGACTATATGTTCCCCTTTTTTAAAAATTTCAAGATACATCATTTGAAAAACAATACAATTTGGATCATTTGTGATCCTCGTCATGGACTGTCTATCATGGTCTTGTTGAATCAAAGCAGCTACCACCTTTTTCACTTTCTGATGGTAGTAATGTATCGAGCTATTATAATCTTTAATCAAATCAAACAATCAATTTTGGAATATACTCAAATCTTTTTTTTGAAAATATACTTTACAGTTTATGATCCATATAAATATCACACCATTCACCATAATGATAATGCCTCCATATCTTCAATGAAAATATTACGACAGCCAACTCTAAATCACATGTTCAGTAATTTTACTCTGAAATTATCAACTACCATGAGGCATAAGATATCACCATTTAGTTTTTAAAGAGAACACATCACATCGCCTTCTATGATTAATCACCGTATATCAGAATCCTTTCTCTACTGCAAGAAAGTGTTAGCATAGGTTCACTAGATATCCTTTTTTAGCTCTTTGAAATTCTCTTCACATTCCCCCATCCAAATTAGAATTACTCCATTCGAAGTAAACATTGTGAGTGTATTAGATAATTGTGAAACATATTTCACAAAAAGTCGATAATATATAGAAAAACCAAGAAAACAACGGTCTCAGTTACTATTTTTTGTCTCGTCCGACTTTCAACAACTTATAATTTGGATGGATCAACATGTTTCCCTTCTCCTTAGATTATGTGACAAATAAATGAATCTATCGGAATCCAATATTAACACTTGGTAAATTTCTCAAAAAGCTTCTCCTTTTTGAATTTCTTTAGTACAATTATAAAATAGTCTTCATGTTAATCTATTCTCTTCAAATGGACAAAACATCAATCTATAAATACTACCATAAATTGACAAAAAAAATCTATATCGATGCTATTAATTAGATCCATGAATTAAAAGGGGAATTAGTATGACCAAAAGGCAGTACCACAAATATATATTGTCAATACCTTGTATGGAATGTAATCTTGGTATATTGTCCTTTTTTTCCATTAATTGATGATATACATAATGAATATCAATCTTGGAAAAGTATTGAACTCTGCAACTTTTTTTCAAATAAGTCATTATTGCGGGGAAGATGATATTTGTTCTTGGTAGAGATCTTGTTATGTTACAGATAATTAATACAAATCTCATTGATCTATATTTCTTCGTAAAAAATATTACAGGTGCTCCCTAAAGTGACATACAAGGGAATACAAATCACTTATCATGGTTCTCTAGGAGTTTCTTCTCTGATACCTACATCTCAATTGCTATCATTCTATAAGTTGTCTCTGAAATAGGAATAACACCCGATATGATTTCTATTGAAAACTAAACATAATGATTTGGTGCAAGACCTCGAAATTCCTTCAAAAATATTTCATCAAACACCCATACATTGAGTTTATTCTTAATCATGATATGATCCCATACCATTTGATAAAAATATCCTTCTTTCATATGAATAAAGACCCATAAGATGGAAAAATTTTATAGGAGAAGGTTATATACATCATTGGTTTGATAGATGATCATAGATTGACCTGGAATATGATATGTAACTTCTCATCCATGGAAATTGAAATGATATCCATGTTGTGAAATCCAATCTGTGATAGAAATCACATATAATTACACTATAGGAAGGATAACAAGATTTTTAGGAATCACTTTCCCAAAAACATCATCCAGAGAAGAATTATAAAATTTTTATGTCACCGTTATGACATTAGAAGTTCTCACAGCTAACTCAACATCTAATTGTTGAGGTAATACGACGATAACCATATATAATTCTTCCAAAATAAAAGAGTGTGTTGATATAGAGTAATGTAAAACATTTTCTTCATTAGAGTGAATGGTAAGTGTACATTTCACTACTTCATTATCGTACACCAGGACACCGAAAGTGATTTCATATGGCTTTCCATTGTCTTTGGCCTTATGATTTTGTCGACATGGATCATCATCAATAACACTGATATTAGGAAATTGATTAGAATAATGACACATTTCCTTGAACTTGGTGAATTAAAGAGTAGAGGGTTCATTCTTTGTTCACATCCTTTGACATATTTTTCACATCACATAAGAATTCAACTACCTGATGACCTTATTTTCCACACATAAAACATTTACTAGTCCTTTCAAGACAATCCCCTCCATGTTTCTTCCACAATCTTATCATAAGGGAATACACATCTTCTTTTAATTGTTGTCTTCAGATTTCCCATTGAATTCCATTTATATCTTCTTATCAAACCCATATGAATGATGGTTTACTCATCATCATCATATAATTTTTTATTCAAAGGAGAATGCAGAAGGGGGAAATGAAAAATAGGGGTTATGGGGTTCTGAAGAAATAGAGGCTGAGGGAATCCCCTCTGATAATATTCACCCCCTTCGGTTTCAAGCTATCCAAATTATGAAAATGTATACCATTATGGTCAGGGGGAATGATTGAGGTGATGTAGTCTGCAACTTTGTTTCCCTCCCTCCATGTATAGGACACCTCAATGTCATCTCCAAGGATGATGTGATATCTTATAATGATATAAGAAACTTACCAAGGAATCTAAAAATATCCCCTTGTATATTGAAGTAACATAAGTCTAATTCTCTTTAGAGACATGATAGTAACACACTAAATAATCAATCAATTTTACTCTCAGTATGGATAATAATTCCACATGCGTAGCTTGAATGTCTTATAAATGTTTCTTTGTAGGTACCAATGGTCATCATCCTATTTCATAAGATCAAGGAACTAATAATTCATCTATGTTCGAAGAATATGATGAATGTACATATTTAAAAATATGTTCTTGAACTAATCCCATTCCATGGACTCAATTTCATATCATTAGCTCATATTATTCATAAGATTCCACCATTCATCAGTTGAACCTTCAAAATGATATACAACTAAGATGAATTTATTATGTTCAGAACATTGTAGAAATGAGGATTTATTTTTAGTGGAAACAATACATTGTTCAGACAATAATGGATCAGAAGTCCGGCTGAATGAAGGTGGACACTACCTCATAATCTATTTAACAGAATGTGGCTCCCTCATTTTCTTATTTGTATGTTTGGATAGATTCATAGCATGAGGTTGTTTTGTGATAATGGATACAAAATTTTGCATTCTATCTCCCATAACATTTGGATGATCAGGGGTAGAACCATTACATTGCCCATCGCATTCATCATTTACACAGTTTCTTCAGGTTTCAGCCATTGACTAAAACCAAGAAGCATAGTTTGACCAGCACTAATCATAATGGGATAACCACATAATTAGAGAATAAAATTTCAATTTAATTCATGGTAGATTTTATCTTAGGTTATTCATGAACATCTCTAAAACACAATGATATGAATATAACTTGTATATAGGCATATCATTAGGGTTCTTACTAACTTTCTCTCATACAGGTTTCCAAAGGGTAATTATACATTTTCTCTAAAACAAAATATAACGGCCATACTTTAAATATATACATTACTCCAGAAATGTAAAATATTTATTACATAACATAACAAAAACCATTCCAGGACCTTATAGGTTTTGTGTCTTTTGGAATTGGGAATCTTAAACAACTGGTTCATAAAACATCCAAAGTGTCACCTGATTATTTCTTCATAAATAGAATCATTTTTTAAAAATCATAATTAATACAACTTTTCATGACCTGCGGAATAGAAACATATGAATAGGTTAGATCAAATTCCTAGTAAGGATTGACAAGGGAAATATTAATCAAATCATAATCATAAGAACATGACATTTAAAAATCATATCCTGCATATAAAAGATCATAATATCATGTCATGGGTGAAATCATAAAAGTGTAATTTAATCACAATATTCATAAAGAAGACATTATATTACTTTATATAAAAACATATGCATATAAAATCCTTTCATATTATTCAATGTTCATTGCTGAGAGCATCATTGCGAAAAATGTCCATTATTGAAGAATGTTCACTCCTAATATCATCCCAATATTACTAAACCATATTTACTTACCATTCCAGTCACATCTATATCATGAGATATAAATCATTAACCAATTAATTGTTGGGATAAATAGGTCCCAAACATCTCCTAAATAATCCATTCTTACATGTTCCACAAAAAACATAGAAACATTTACAGTGGCATAACCAAAAAATTAAAATGGGATTCTTAAACATAATTCCATAAAAATTAGTATAAAATAAATGGATTTCATAAATAACAGTCCATCATTAACACAATAATATTTTATTTATAAGAGGGTTAAAAATATAACCTTATTTAAAAAGTGTCATCATAGATGAAAAATAATTTGGAGAAAACAGTTGATATTAATTCTTGAGGAAAATATCATATTTTCTTCAAAAATGTTTTCTTTCCTCAAATTTAAATACAATTTTAGATGAAATATTTTTATGTGATAATATAATTTTAATATTATAGGTGAATAAACAATGAAATAAGGCATTATGAAAATGTAAAAATTTGTTCATGTCGTACAAGTTAAAAAACATTCTTCTTGTGATTTGCTGGAAAAGACTAAAAGTACCTTGTACCGAAAATGAAAAATGATTTAAATTATACTTTTTAGTAAAAATTAAGAAATCAGTAAAATTATAAAAGGATATAAGTAATATTTAAAAAACAATATTTATGAATCATGTTCATTTATGATAAATACACCCTAGTAAATACTTATGAATAAACAATCTTAGATAAAAATGAGATTTGAAATGATATCTTATACATTAGGTCTGATATGCTTATAATATATCTGAAACTCATGTAAAATGATTTAAATAATTTTAATTATTTATTATAGAATTATAATAATTATTATGATAACTTTTTTTATCATATTTTTATTCATTTTTTAGTATCATTTCATTTGATCATTATTTGGTTATTAACTGCTTTATGTTCTTATGCATGTTTTGTTGGATAAGTTCTTATTCATATTTTTTGGTCATAGTTATATAAAATACATCATGCTGTTAGTATAATATATCTCACATTTATTAATTCAATTCATTTATGTAATCATTCTTTAATGACTATTATCTAGAATGGATCACATCACATCATGGAGACGGTAACCCGTACATACACACGAGTGACAATTTTGTTCCCATAATTATTGAATTGCATTGAAGTGGATGGTCTATAGTATCTCAGAATAAAGAAAATATTATATTATTAATAAATATATATTTATTAGTTGCATAATTATACCCATCCAGGCAAGTTGGTTCGAAAAAATGGATTACACTACAGCTTGGTGATGATAAGTCATATGTACACACACGTGGTGATTTCATTTTTCATAGGATGGGTAGAAGGTGGATTATATTTGTGTCATAATTATAATAACATATATTTATATATATTGTACTAGGGTTTTCACTTTATAATGAAACAACTCATGGGTTGGAAGTAGATGAATAAATAATTTTGAATGAACCGGTAAATGATATTACCTCTTCTTCGATGTTTCTCCTCTAAATCTCCACATAGAGCTTTAGAGTTGTTCTTTTAAGAGTACCAAAACATATATAATGGTTTTATGGATGTTATTAAGGGAACTTTTAAGGGGATAATAGATTTTGGGGGCTGAAAATTATGTTAATAGTGTAGGGTGGAAGTTCCCTTTTATAATTGAGGTACGAGGTACATCTGGAAACATAATCAAAATATTAATATATAATAAAACCAAACCCCACTTAAAAACCACCAAATTCACCCAATATCTATAATAGATTATATATAGTTTTAATCTAATGAAAAATTATATTTATTATTTGTGTTTATGTAAATTTACACATTGTCGTTTTAAATAACACTAAGTTATTCTTTTTAATTTTTAACTATGGTAACAAATATTTCAATATTAAAAGAGTGAAATAATTAATTATATGATGTAAATTATACCATAAATGTATAATTTATAATATTATTTACAATATAATAATTATTATATACTGTTATAAATATTTTAATATTTTTAAAAAATTTAAGAAAACCGTATTTTGATAAAATATCAATTCTGTCATTATTGACAATATATATTTCATGTATTTTTAAAAATAATAAAATAAGAAGTGAACCCCAATCCTAATATTTTTTATATTCCTAATGGTTCAAGTTAATATATAAATTTAATTGGAATAATAATTATCCCAAATTATATTTATTAAACTATTTTTAATAAAATTTATTTGATCTCTTCATTAATAAAATAATTACTACCTAAATTTTGTGTTATTATTTAATGTAGTTATTTGTTGAAAGAAAATTAAAACATTAATAATATAATGAATATAAATCTATTATATTTCATAAGAATTCTTAGAGTATATTTTATTTTTTGAATACACCAAAATTAATAATGTTATACTATTTTAAAAAATTAATGTAAAAATTTTATCTTCACTTTAAATAAATTAATATAAGTGTCATAATCTCTATTCTATAAGAATCCAAATGGTCAATTAGACGATAGATGAATTATTTTAGAAGATATATACTCAACCAATCAGGTTTCGTATCATTTTTGGTATTTTTAGGAAAATAATATTTTAATAAAAATTATTTTTTTATTTCACATCAATTAATTATTAGTTTTATAATCAAAGTATAAGTCTTTAAGATAATTATTTATCTCCTAAAAATTAAAAATAAATTTTTTTAGTAAATAAAAAAAATTATTTTTCAATTGAGTATTTATAATCAAAATTATCTTCAGTATAGCCTTATATAAAAAATAAATATATTATTAATGTTTGAGTGAAACGAGTTTCAAATTTAATTAAATAAAATAAATTAAATATCCTAATCTCCTCCAAGTGGGTTCCAATGGTTACCAGTTAGTCCAAAGTGTGTTTTAGGGAATATTATAATCATCAAATTATATTAAGACAACTGTGATGGTAGTTCTATAATATTATTTTTACACTTAATTAGTCGATTTACCCTTTTACCGTGTTAATAAAATTAACTGATGTTACTATTCATATTGCCCTAAAATTAAAGAAAGATATTTATCTAATTTAGACCTACTAATTTCAAATATGGAATCCATTTTTTAAAATTCCCAAAATATAATTTTCTGAAATTAATTTAAAATTAATTCTGTCATTGAAATGAGAAAACCAGTTTTAATAGGTATAATACTACAAAATATTGAAATATTTTTACAATTTAAATTAATATAAAATTAATTCCAATGAAATAAATTGTATTAAATGGTAAAAATATATTCTATTTATACGTTGAAAAAAAATCAGTAATATAATCAACGCATATAAATTATTTCAATGAAAAAGTTAATTTCAATTAAACTATAGCATATTTTCACTATTAATCAAAACATGAATGTTATCAGAAAAATATCAAAAAATAATCCAAAGTAAATTTTTATATCTCACATAAAAACTACATGTTTATGTATTCATATAAAAATTATTAATGAGTCAAAATCTTAATTTAAAATGGTTTCTCCATTCAAAGGTCTATAATTGACATTAAAAAAATAGGTTTTTATACATCATGTAGGGTTGTAATCAGACCATGTGACTAAAATACCAATTTGATGAATATATAAATTATTTTATTTATTATTCAACACACATATATTTCAATAATTTCATTACCAAAATTTATTCACTAACAAAAAAATCTAATTGATTAATATTTTTCCTAAATAATTGACAGCCAATGAATTTGCAATACATTTTCATAAGTTAGATATAATTATTTATGAAAACCTATCATCTGGGCTATAATGGTAACTTAAAAATAAGGGACTCTAAAGGGGTTTTAAAATCAGGATTATTTGGAAAAAAATCAAATGAAGAATAAAAATTATTTAATGAAAAAATTTCCTAATACACATCTCGGTGTTATAGTTACACTTATGTTGGCCCCAATAACTTATAATACGTCGAATCCCCCATCATAACATAAAGATCTACCTCCTGGACATATAAAAAAATTGGCCACCTCCTCAGGATGATCGAAAAGGATCAATGGAAAGAAAGTTTGTGAAGATAAATAATATAGTATACTCGTTTTGGAATGAAAATGTTCCTGGATACTTTATTTCAACCTTGGAAAACACTTTAGTTCAGTTTCCAAGGCTAATGAAGCAAAAAAAGAAGGAGATGAGGTTCTACCAAACCACTTTACCATCCATAAAATGTTGGGGATCCAAATCCAAGAGTGTTTTGTTTTCAATTTCCCCTTTCATAAGATGGTGTACCACAGACTAGTGAAACTAGAATGTTTATCATCCCATGTAGCATCTATTACAACTACCGATTCAGATGAGAAAAAAAAGAGTGGAAGGAAGTCAAAAGAAAAATACACAGAAGATTAATGACTGTATGTTCAAGAAAATGTTTATTCAAACTCATTCCATTCATTGAAAATACTTGAAACAATCAACATTGCCTCCTCCCACTCTCTCTACAGCTAAGACATCTTCATTAAATGATCAGTCTTCTAATGTCCATACTAAAACGAATACAAATGGTTGGACGGGTAAAGTGAAGTTAGTAGGATATGAGCTTCTATCAAAGAAAAATATATCCTTGACTATGGAATATTTCATGCTGACTGTCTCAAACGGATGGGCACCAGCCCTTCAAACTGTATAATAAGTATAAGCTTGTTTGGAGGAATATTCATCAGAGGATGATTTTATCTTCTACACTGTTAATTTATTTCACATAACATATCCCTATGAAAATAATTATTCTTAGTATACACATATGTTCTTCCTACTAGATTGGGGAACATTGGGAATATGTAATAAAGGTTGACGATTTCGGGGATTACATGGGTATTCTAGATAACACTATCCAATTGCACCACTGGTTGAACTGTTTATGTAGCTGAATCTCTTTAGAGATACCTTGAACAAGGTTAGTAAGAACATGGTAACTCTACTACACTTGATAGATTCTTCCCTGCCTAATCACTATTGAAGACTAGTTAGAGGATAAATCTCTAAATCATTAATGTGTGAGAAGGCCTAGCTGTCCGAATCCATTAATACCAAGTACTTCAATCACATACAACAAAGGATGGTCCATCCCCATCAGGGACATCAGCTCCCACGGCGTCTTCAAAAGAACATATCCATGCATGGAGTGCAGACCTCTAGACTAGGAAGTTTGAAATTTTGATGATACTGGACCATGTACTTGCCATGATATCAATCTTGGATGCTCTAAATTTTTCAGAGGATATCTTGGATGCACACATTTTGGTTTCTTCAAGTCCTTTTGAGTTTTAAAATTATTTTGATATTCCTGAGGTGTACCATATAGAGAAAGATCCGATAGAATTTTATATAGGGATATCATTCATGGGCCAAGATGAGGATGATGTTGTACAAGGATAACTCAGGCCCATTTATATATCTAGAAAGATTAATGGTATTGACATCTCGTGATCCTTCACTAATAAAGGCTCAGGGGTCATCCTCCTTCCATTCTATAAACATCACGGTATTAGTCTCCCTGAATCAGTCTTATTTACCTCCACCCTGATGATGCAAGGTTATGACAATAATGAACAAGAACATCTAAGAATAATTACAATAAGAATTCAGTTTGAGGATATTTTGTTGTATAAATAATTCATGGTTGTCCAGTATGACACAAATTCCAACATTCTACTTGGAAGGCCTTGGTTACATTAACGTGCTGTCATTACTTCATCATATCCCCAATGTCTCAAGTATTTCTTAAATTGTAAAATTGGGAAATTTCATAGTGACATGTACCCATTCAAAACTTGTAAATCTATGTATATTGTTGTAGAGTTATATCACATGAAGGGGAAACGATTTGTGGAATATGATATAATAAGAATTAATGCTCTGAATTGTTGGAAAATATCCTAGCTAACCCATTCCTACATCATAGTGAATATTTATTGGTTCATATGAATTAAATTGAATGGGTATACCCAAACAAAAGAAATATTTTATGGGATTCAATATTTTTAGTTTTGTAAATTGATCCTAATAGTAAAGTAGAAATCATTGATTCACCGAACAATGATGGAAACCTAAACGGAGATGTCTTAATTCCATATACTGAGCATATGAGAGACTCCACTTCATTATCTAGGATATATAAATTTATTACACTCATGGAAAAAGATAGGGAATCCAATTCATATCCCATTATCTTCCCTTATGAATTGCCTAAATACACTTCATCATCAATTAGGATGGAGTTGGTAGTGTCATATTCGGTATGTATAAATAACGACTCATCCCCTAGGTTTGAATGTATTTCATCTTCATATACTCTTTAAGGGGAAGGAGAAGGATAAACACAAGAATAAGAAGAAGAATATTAATACCTTAGAGATGCACCACCAACATTTGAGGAAGCCGTCTCCATCGTTACGGATGAACTCGGAAAAATAAATATAGGTACAATGGAATATGAACACCCAAATCTAATTAGAGTGGCCATGATGCAAAAACAGAAATAGTTGTATAATTACTTTATAAAGAAATTTCAGTATGTGTTTCATTATAATTTCAAAAATATGAAAATTCTTGACCCTGAGGTGGCCACCAATCATTTGGTCTTACCAAAATATTATTGTGGATACAAAGAAGCAGTATGAAGAACACATCCAACGTAAACCTCCGAGACTGATGGTGATGTTGAGAATCCTAAAAAATATTATTTCATCCACAAAATGAAATGTCCAAAGTGTTAAGACAATATTTTCATAGTTTAAAATAATAATAGGAAAATTAGAGTCTTCCTTGATTTCAGATATCTCAAATTCAATGTCCCATTGATGACATCCTAGTTCTAATCAATGAACACATTATTGCTACAATAGCTATCTGTGAAGCTCTATCATTCATGGATGGATAAAATAGGTATAAACATTTCTATATGGACCTAGATGATAAGGAATATACATCTTTCATATCCCCTCATGTAATATATTTCTATTGGGTAATTCCCTTTTTCTTGAAGACTGTTGGTGTGACATATGAACTTGTAATGCACTGACTCTTCAAACCCTTCACAAAAAACATCATTTAATCCTATCTTGATGACCAAGTGTTTCAATCCATATATCCTTCTAATCATATGAATGAATTTGATTCCATATTTAGTATCCTTTCACAGCATTATTTTAAGATAAACCCCTTGAAATATGCATTCGGGGTTACCTTTGAAAAATTGACCTATTTTATTGTAAACTATCATGACATCAAAGCAGATCCCTGGAAGACCAATGTTATCCTTATAAGGTAACCTCATAGAAATAAGTAAGAGTTTAGATAAAATCAAGAAAACATGACCTACATATGACTATTCATAGGCAATATGGAAGGAATGTGTTTTCCCTCTCACCAAATTGATGAAGAAGTGGGTAACATATCAATGGAAAAAAACTTCAATGATGAATTTTATACCCTAATGAAAAATCACTTTTGGCCACTCATATTTATGCCACCTTTTTATGGAAAGATTCCAATTCGTTAGGTGACATCCATGAAGTGGTCACTAGGAACCTTCCTTGCAAAAAAGAATGGTGATGGGAATGAAAACAACATTTAATATCTTAGTCAAACAAAGATCAACATTGAGACTCAATATTTAGATATAGGGAAAATATACCGAGAATTAATCTTTGGATTTGAAAAATAGAGGCATTATCTGCAACATCGCATGGTCTACTTGGTTTCTCAAAATAAATCTCTAAAATTTATCTTTATTTTCCCTATGATTATACGCTGTTTTGCACGGTGGCTAGTTATTTTTCATTATTTTGATATATAGTTTGTGCCTCAAAAAGCAGTAACATGCAAAGGATTATTAGAATTATTTACATAAAACAAATATTTAGAAGAGACATCGTAGAATAATGAACATCCTAATGAATAAATCAGCTCTATTCAACATAAACTTGAACATGGGAAATTTAATTTGCGGGTTCCTATAGATGTCCAACGTGGAAGAGAATGGAAGAACCTTAGCACAATAAAGTTGGTATAAAGATTGTACATATCTCCCCAGACAAGAATGTATTACAATAATCATTCCTACTATCATAATGTGGTACTAAAAATAGATTAGAGTATCTGGATCTCATTTTAGGCCCAAAATTAGAATACCAGGTACCAATAAATCACATATAAGTAAACAGTGTTTTATAATAGGTAATCTAATAGATCAATGTGGATTATACACTCCACAATGATGAGATAATTCCCTTGGGTAATTATGTAATATGGTTAATGGATTAATTTCACTCATATCTATCATTATCTAATATCAAGAGATCACAAAATTCTTCATATGATGCACTAGTAAACACAACAACAGCCTTGGTAGATCCAAATTGAGATGAAACAATCATCAGCTTTTCCCATCGTCATATGGTTTCATGATTTGGTCAAATAAGAATAGATTAAATCAATGAAATCATTCCCATTTCCAATCTATATGGTCATACAATGGGATTTGTGGCACCCATCATAGAGTATATACATAACGGTGTACTTACACCAGCTCGAGTGTGAAGATAGAATATCCAATGACTAGTAGTTAATTTCAATCATTATGATGGCCTAGATCAGTACATGATCATTTAAAAAAGAATCTTTGGTTGAACTTGTCTCTGATGTATTGATGGAAAATAGAATACAACTATCCTTAAAGAAGTACATGAAAGAGATTATGGTGCCCACTTGTATAGTCATAGCCTTTTTTACCAAATCTGATGGCTTGGATACTTTTGGTCTTCAATGTTACTAGATTGCACAGATTTCACTAAGAAGTATCATCCCCGCCAATTACTTGAAAAATTAGTTCATCAATCCCTAGATATTATACATACATCCAAATTCTCTTGGCCATTTTCTATGTGGGGATGGATGTAGTGGTACCGTATCCTCTAGTCGCGGCTAAGAAGTTCATGTAAGTTATTACATTTACTGATTTATTCTTAAAATAGGTTGAGGCAATACCTCTTCACGATGTGAGGGAAAAAATAATTGTTATATTATTCAATAATAATATCATCCATAGGTTTTGTGTCCCTTATACCATATTGATGGACAATGACACCAATTTATTTTATAATAGGGTATAGAAGCTAAATCACGAACACAATATCAAATCCCACCATTCAACCTGTTATCATGCTTTGTCCAATGGATAGACTGATGGTTTTAATGAGGCCCTATCAAATATACTCCAAAAAATATAGGATAATGAAAAAAATTTGTCTAATAATCACATGAATTCCATGTGGGATTATATGACTACTACCCATAGTGGAACATGAGAAACTCTGAACTCATTAGTATATGGAACAGAAGCAGTCTATCCCATTGAAATTCAATTTCCTTTACTCTGAGTTATCATATATGACCAATAATTTATAATTGAGAAGTTCTCAAAGCGACTCGATGAGCTAGAGCTACTAGAAAAGAACGGTATACATACCTCGAATCACCTAGAAGTCTTTCAGATCAAATTAGCACGAGCTTTTAACAAGAATGATTGCCTCTAATAATTTTCCATGGAGAAATGGTATTAGTCCTCAGGACTCTATTGATACCAGAAAAGAAGCCTCCAAAGCTTGAGACAATTATAGAAGTTCCTTACTCCACACATAAAGTACATTGTAATGAAGCTTATTCTCTAATCTCAGTGGATGTAGAACACATTAAAACTGCAAAAAATGAGTGTTTCATGATGAAATACATTATGTAATCACATAAAAAATTTCCTAGTAGCATGATGTTAATATACATAACAACCATCATATTCTTCCTAGTTCTATAAACTACATAACTCCATACACATCGATGATGCATGATGTTAAACATTGTAGTGCCTCTGTTCTTTTCATGTGACCTTAAACATCATGTCAAATGTTTTCTTATCTACATTAAATTCAATTGTATTATTAACAAATCCTTCATTCTATGTTATGAAATTACCCATGATACCAAAAATTGTCATTCCTTGGGGTCCATTTAGTGATTTACAGCATAAATGTGCAAGAATTACTCACATAATTTCAACTCTTTAGCATAAATTGAGCACTATTTCTCATTATGTTTGAATCAGATCATCAAAGGGACCCCTTTTTTTGAACTACATGTGGCATGATAATTTCTCCTAGCAAGATACATAGTGACACCTCGGTCTTATTCTGTAGTCCATCCATAAGGATTCATTCATGACAAGTGACTTACATCGTCACTGCTAGATGTTTGACTACATGGTTCTTGAAGAACCAGGTGTGGCATGATTCACATTTAAATTATATGTGTGGTTCTTTCTAGATCTAAAATAATTGGGAATGATACAACCATGAAATATTTTATTTCACATTTTATTGTATATGAACATAACTTATACAGATCACTCTTCTGGAATAAATTGTTTGATTGTCATATCATATTATGTCTTGAGATTAATGATTATTTTGTAATGTATCCAAAGACCCTATCTCTCATATCAAATTTAGTTGGTATGAGGAATATGACTTTATAGAACTACACGTGGAATGATTTTCATTCCCATGAGATAAGTACTGAAACCCAAATCTCCAATCTTGGGTCTAGACATATCTAAAAAAACCCCTTCCTCACATAAAAAATTATTTGTTGTATGGAAGAACCTCAAGAACATCATATGGATTAGTTATTATTCTAGTATGTTATTTACAAACACCCATATCTCAAATATTGGTCCCATCCATGACAAAAAAGTCACCTTCATCCATTATGTGTATGAATCAAACCTATATAGGTAATGATTCAAGAACTATGTATTTCTTCGTTATCATCCCATTGAAATACATAGGGATTCATGTGTTTTATCCCTAGCCCAACCAAAATTTTTCTGTCCATTCATGTGTGTTCATATTCATCCATATTTCATGAAATTAAACTACAAGATAGATTTCAAGAAAAATCTGCGGCTCCATTTTTTTCTCAGCAAGATGCGTTGTGATGCTCAGATCTCCAAACCTGGACCCAACTGTGATTTTGGACAAGAAAACTGCTTCCTTTTCCCCATGAATGATTCATATTTGCATAGTGTTATCTCTTAGGATTTGAAAGTTGATTCTCATTTCAATGAAATACAAAGTGATGCCTATAATTCATTCTTTAGGACTAACCATCATTCTGGAAATTATAAAAATTTCATCTTCCCAATTTCAAATTTAGATGATATGGTGAAATATTTCCAGAACTATGTGTGTCTTGATTCTAGCACATCCACCCTTAAAACATTATACTCTCATCATTCACATGATATACATTTATGTTGCAAATATATCATTTAATACTCCTTGTTTCTCACACTTATCAAAGATCATGTGGTCTTAGGAATTACGTAAATAACTTCGCTGCATAAATAAGGTATCTCAATTGATGTTTTGGGTTATCAATGGTTCTAGATATAAGACCTTAAATGACACAATATATTTCTACATCACATGACGATAAACTGCACAATCTTAAAAAAAATATGTGTTGTTCCATTATCATTTTCATGAGATATTTTTTCATTTAACATCAGTTTACCTCTATCCATACTGCCTGACATTAAAATTCATGGAAGTAAAAAAGAACAACATGTTTCTTGATTATCATTCTATTGAGAAATGTTGTGACATCTGAATCTCATATATTTGGTCCATACAAAATTAAGAAAAATCCCCCACTCCCTATGTGTGGATCATGCATGCAGGGGAAACACCATTATGTACTATGTATTTCTTGATTATCATCGATATAAGATTCATAGTGATGTCCATACATTCGATCGTGGACCAAGCCACAACATAATGAAATTGATGCCTCATTTATCCCATGTATGAGTCAAATATGCATGAGGAGATCAATATGAGTTCTCCTCTTTTTTATTAACATGTATTCAAGAAACCCCCATTATCTCGTAATTGTGAATTCAACTGTGTTCAGATAAAAAATATTTTAGACCTATGTGTGGCTTGATTCATGCTCAAGCAAGATACATTGTGAAAATAGGTTAATATCCCCCAGTCTAGACACAATATTCTTTTTCATGTCAGAATTAATTCACATATTAATTGCATGATTTTTAACTGCAGGGTTCTTTAAGAACAACATGTATCTTTATTTTTATCCCTATGAAATTCGTAGTGACATCTAGAATTTCAATCTTAGGCCCTATTGTACAATGATAAGAAAAAGCCTATATTATCCCATGTATGAGTCAAATATACAAGAGGAGATCCAATACATATTCTCAATTAGTATGGAAACTTGTAAATTATAATAAATATGTGTGGCTCGATTCTTTCTTTGACATGATACACAGTGAAACTTGGGCCCTATTCCCTTGTCCAGCCGCAACATTTAAATTTCCATTCATACCAAAGTGCCCAATGTCCTTGCTGAAAGACACTAAAATTCACAACATAATGTCATTATCACATGACATTAAATTTTATGTTACCTAGAAAAGTATGTATTGATTGATTTTTATTTCATTGTGATATGTAGTGAAGACTAGGGCTTAGATCTTAGTCCCAACCATGGGAAAAATTATATTTTCCCTTCCAACATATAGTAAAATATATATTCATGAAATTTTATTTTAGATCCTATCCATAGATTTCCTTGTAATGAAGAAAAGATGTCCCCATTATAAATATGAGTTAAACGTATATATGGGACTCCAAACACATGAAAAATATCATTTCAAATACTTTCCTTTTGCATTGGACATTATCCCATTCACATTTCACACTTGTAATCTTTAATACTTTTTTATCTTTATAAAAATTCCTTATCTTCTAGTCATAGAATGTATGATACATGAGAAATAATTTTCTTGACTATGTAGTACATATCTCTAGGTGTCATAGCATAAGTCCCCACTTAATGGGAATGTCAGCTAAAAGATGTCACTATTTGGCAATGCATCAGATTCCCTAGTTGAACCTGTACAATACAACCCCACTAATGGGTTTCCCAAATAGTGGTAACTTAATTCTAAGGAGAATCCTCTTCATTCACTTCTAAATATTGATGATGGTACACAGGAACCCGTATTTCAAAGTGGTCATCCTCTGTATATTTTTTCGGTGTCTGTCCCCCTCACATGAAGGTATTTAACACCGTGGTTTACATCTATCCCCTTAACTAGTAAAAAGCATATTGGAATAAACATGGGAAATTTGACAATATATAATAAAATTTTACCATAATATTATGGTATTAGTTGCATGACGTTAAATTATATGAACCATACCTCTTATGTTTTGGTCAGACCATATTAGAGATCCTATTTCACTAATTCTTTGGAAATCATGATTAGAAATACCCCTTCTGTATTCATGTAATTTAATCCATAAAACCCAAGTATGTTCTTGATAATATCTCAATCATTATAAACATTCATCTGCACATAGTAATATAATTTAAAATTCTTGAGAGCTCATGTCACGAACTAGCTCTGGGTTACCCTGAATCATCACCTGAGTTGGCCACCGACATGGCCATTGGAGCTTTCCTGATCCTCATGGGCTGGAAACTAGTTTCATGCCTCAAAACTAAAAAATGGAAAATAGTTGGCCCATAAATAAAGGTCATGTAAATAAATAAATTCAAATAGTAAAAATGAAATCTAGCAGCCAAAAGAAAATAATGACTTACATACCTCCATGAGACTCTACGGGTCCCCACTGACACCAAACCAATGTCGCACTCCGATGGCTGAAACTAAGTATGAAGCAGAACCCAAATCTAAAAACAAATATAAACTATAATTGTGAGTATTAAAACTCAGTACGCTATCCTGATAAACTATTCTCTATTCACAAAATTTAAATATAGATTTATTAATTTTAGGTTTGAAGTGCCATATATTATAATATTTTTCACCTATTTTTCCATTTGTGAAAATAATGGTGCATTTTCATTCTTAATTTAAATTAATTTCTTTTCATAGAACATTGATAAAAACATTTTTAAAAAAGAGGGATAGGGAAGTGTAAAAAATTTTAAAAATATTTTTCCGTAGCCTTTTAAAAAACTCAATTTATGCCCTTTAGAAATGTGAGGCACCGTATGCGAAGTAAAGAAGAAATGATCACACAAGGGAAATGAAAAAAAGTACAAGAAAGAGAGAAAAATCCAATAATGAACCTCAATCATCCGCCACAGATAAATATGTGCTAAAATACATGACAAATCCTTGGAGTTCATGAATAATCAACAACATACTATAAATGTGACTCATCTCGAAGGAATTCCCTACCAGATGACACCAAGATACCAAAACACCTAATCGTCTCCCTACATGGCCTGATCTATAAGACCAATACCATAAAAATTATAACAATTCAACCCCAATATATGGGAAACTAGCGTAATTTAAACTAGTGTAGTAATAGGTCACTAAAAATTATCTCTCTATTCTAGGTTATTATGTCAATAGAAAAAAAATAGTCGATACAACAATGGAAACAAGCATCCAGTAACTAGAACATTCATCACACACAATCAACACACATAACTACCTTACACAAGAATGTATCCCCTAAGTCAGCCAAAGCAACATGTCTCTAACCTTTCAATTTTCAAATATCGAAGGATTCCTGCGTAGCGGACCTCCTACCACATAAAAAATTATGGCATGTGGACCATCCAAGAGAGTTTTCATGATATAAAATTTTACAAAAATTCCAACCATGCCCCACACAACCATTACATGATAAACCATTTCATATAAAACCACACTCACACCACATTGAGAAACAAAAAAAGATATTGAAACACATTTTAGAAACCCAAACCACCATTTTAAATCTAAAACCCATTTACAATCGCCAAAGGGGAATTTAATCATGAACTTGATGCAAAAAATACAATGAATTCATTTCTTTCAATACATTAGCAGAGAAAAACCGATCATTTTTATGATATAATATATTTCAAACATATCTATATCAATATTTAAAATAAAATACATATATGAAATGAATTAAATAAATTAATCTCATATTAAATGTTTAATTCATTGAGATCCAACCAAAAACATGCTACCATTTTAAGACAACCACTCGAAATGACATTTTGCACATTCATACACATGCATTTAAACACATATACATATATTCCCCTAGCTTCATTGCACATAATATCCACTCTATGAATGAATATGTACTAAGAAGGAATATATATATATTTATATATATATATATATCTTACCATATGTATATAGCTTTTAGCATTCTTGACCCCCACAACTCGAAACCACAGTCCAAAGTTCAATGCACTAAACCAAAAATACTAAAAACCATAAATCATATAAAGACTCTAATTAATATGGTGATAAACCAATCAATAACATAAAATCCATACCTCGTATGGGGGTGACAAACCAAAACATCCCTAACCACCTCGCCTTCGGCTACGGTTGATGGAATCCACAAGAATAGCTCCTATGAGACCATTCACACAACATTAAACCTCAAAAGACTACAAAAAACCGAATCAAACCTTAACATATGTTTCAATTAATTAATTAATTAATTTTTCTATCATTTAATAAATCATGGGAAAATCAATTTAACATTAGAAGTGACAACCATACCTTCACTCAAATAATCTACATTTTAAAAATAATTTTAAAACATTTTTTTGTTCACACAAAATTACAAAGTAAAGGATACACACCCTCAAGAATATCCAAATAAATCAAGGGAACTCGATTTTATCTTTATAAAACCAAAAAACCTGTTAAATCCTAGAAAACCCATTTAACACAATGGAAGCCCAATGAAAAACTCATTTCGCATAACGAACAATTATCAACTGTGTTTCATAATGAAAACACTCATTAGAATTTATTTATTAAACATAAATAATTCATTAAAATCTTTTTTTAAACCATGTCTATTGTCCAAAGCAATCCACCATTCCATCCAACGAAAACCTCACCCATGCTTTGAAAACATTACTAAACCACTAAACACACCATTGAGTCTCATTATTTGAAACAAACAAGGACCCAGGATACCCATTTACATTAAACCACTTTTAATGTTTCTATCATTAATTTATACAAGTGATAACACACTCTCTTATTTCAAGTCCCTAGTGGGAAAAATTGAAAACCCACATTTTAAAATAATTTGAGGTCACACCTCAATTGAAAACCCAATTCTCTTTAAAATATCATTTTCACTTAATAAAAACCAACAAACAAAGACCCATTTACCCACATTAATACAATTAGAAAGACCCAAATTAATTTCTTGGAGAGCCTATCATAAATAACTATTGAAATTTTAATCATAAAGAAATGAATCACGAAACCAACCATTTATGCCAAGACTAAGGGATAAAATGGGTTCAAATCAATACAAGGCTATGAGATATATTTATACTTGTATAAAAGAAAAATAATGTTGAAGAGTATTATAATTATAGGGTTTTAATTCTAGGAAACCTCATTAGGAAACCCGAGAAATGAGAGAGAAATGATATAAATCTCATTGCAGAGGGATTCTACCACTAAGATGAGAGAAGATGTGGTCGCTGGTGGGATGGAGAGGCAGTGCGACTAAGGCCTTCGGGAGGTGGTAGGGGGTTCTCACACGTTGGTGAACCGGAGGGAGGTGTGCTTCCAGTTGGAGTTTCAACTAGAGAGAGGGGTGGTCAGCTGGTGCGATGCAGAGGGAAGGGGAGAGGGAGGCTGAGGGTGGTGAAGAGGGTCAGATGCCTTGCACCAAACGTAGGAGGGAGGAGGGGGTTCAGCTAAGTGAGGTCGCACATGCATATGGAATAGGGGGTGATATGCTTTGTGGGAGAATATGGGGAGGGGGCTTGTGCAAATATTCAAGGGGGAAGACCCTATTGGGTCTTAAAAAACAAATTCAAAACTTATAAAATAATAGTAATATTAATATTAATAATAATAATAATAATTAAAATAATTTTTAAAAGAAGAAGAATTATTATAATAATTAGAAATAACCATTTTATAAATAATAATAAACACTTGTAATGATAATATTAATAATAATATCAATAACTATATAATAATAACAACATCATTAATTTTCTTTAGTATAATATTAATAAAAAAGATGGTAAAACTAATAATAGTCATAGTCACATGTTTATTCATTTTCATTAAATAATAAAAAAATTAATAAAAAATAATTATATTTATAAAAATTTTAATAAAAATAATATTATTATCAATTTTTAATAATAATAATAATATTTATATCTACACAATAATGTAATTATTATTATATCTTAAAATTTTAATTTATTTCATCCTCAAAATGTTTTTATTATTTTATGTAATGGGAAACCAATCGACACCAGAGCTAACCACATTGTTACCACAAACAATGTGATGCCCACACACTGGTCTGAATCCCATCAAAATTATTAAATGTAAAAAAACCAGGACCAAATCCCAATTTTTCCAAATGATGCAAGATCATTAGAAGAAAAATATTAAATGGCATCTAAGGTCTGGGGCGTGAAAATTATCCCCATCATAGATAAATTCTACCCCCATAAATCCACCAAAACAATAGTTAATAACCCTTGAGTTCATGACCAAACAAAACCAAATGAAATCGAGAGATTCATGGTGGCCATTCTCAACACACATAACACATGGAAAGTTCAATAAGAAGCCACATTATAAGAATGAGGGGAAAAAAGTATTGGGTTGTCCCTACCCTTAGAATTACGCTAACAAAGAGGCCTTAATATTTAAGTAAACCAATTTGGGAGGGTCAACGTGGGAACACCCAACCCAATTACCCAACCTTTTCACACTAACGAGACAATGACTATACATAAACTGGAAACATGGAAAATACATAACTAGAGATGAGGTGAACTTTTTAGCTAAAATAAAAATATTCCATGATAAAGAGTCAACCAGAGAACATGACATAGAGTGACCCAGAGTACCAGGATTTAGAAATGAGGATGCTTCCCACAATAACCAATGGACCTCCAAATAAGGTTGAAAAATACTACACCAAAGGCAAAAAAACTCCACACTAGATGAAAAAAAACTAAGGAAAATCCATATGAAAAACTCATTTAGGATGTTGCACCCAAAACACTGTCCACTCACCACCTGTAACTCATACATACACTTGAAAAATACACTAAAACAACTTGAACAATAGAACAACTCACACAAGAGAAAACCCCATATTAAAAGAGAAGAAACTCCAAAAGATTCACATAATAAGCAGATCTGATTGGATATCAAAAGAAAAAGTCCCTCACACCCTTGCAATAAGGATGAGCATCTGATGGGTACAATTATTGAAAAAGAAAACTTGGGATATTTTCATCCCATAGAAAAAACATAATCCGGACTAAGGTTCCACACACCCCATGGAAATCATGAATGTGAGAGAGCTTTACCCTGAGACTTGTGGACAAGCCCTTGATCGCTGAAGCATCTCATGGATCATAGTTATGAATTTACATCCTTTTTTCCCAAAATCCTTCCTCCCAATGATTCAAATGACCATAATGGTGGTATGTTTTTAGAGGGATGCATCATTACAGAAGAAATGATTTAACTACCCATATAAGTGGCAAATTAAAGAATGGTTCGACAAATTGGGAGCTGACATTGATGAAAATAGCTTCTTGGAGATACGTTCCTCCGACATGCACTATGTTCCAGAGGGGGAACCTTCATGTGAGGCAACCACCACCAACAACGCCATAAACTATAATGATGATGAAAAATCATATATTTACTATTCTGGAACTATACCATCAAATAAACATGAGACGATATGAAACCTAACACCCTAGAAGATAACAATAATCCAAATACCCACTCTAGTTACACAAATTACACAAATTCCTCTAATGATCATCAATTAATTTAATAAATAGGCAATACTCAAAAAGAACTAGAAACTGAGAATGGCTCATTGCAACTTTGGGGAAACATTATGTGTGGAACATCCTGAACAACATGATGACCACAAACCAAAACTGGCATCAATCTATATCATAATTAAAGCAACAACCCAAGATAAGAAATAATTTCACTTCCAAAAACTACCATTGTTTTTAAATTATAAAACTAAGTTATGGATCCTTATGAACTGTCACATGTGCATTCATCCAATAGCTCTTACATCATCCATAGAAAAGTACCCTGCACACTCTTTATGCATACCAATGCACATGTGATCCTCCATAAATAGTTCCAAGGTTAAAACATCTCTTTTTATCATTAAATCCAAACACATAACAATTATACCAATCTAAAAACCTTTTTTTAATAAAACCCACTTCTCCAATTTCAAAACTATTTGAAAGAAACGCTATTTTCATTTCAAAAAAATATTCATTTTTTATACACACTCACATCAACTGAAATAAAAACAAAACACTGCCAACAAATAACTATCAGAATGTAGAACTAGTGTCTATGTCTAACCCGGTGAAATGGTGGTGAGACATACCCAATTGAAGTTATAATACTAAGAGGAATTTGAATCAGGCACTTGGACTCCACATGGGTCACTATCTCATCAGAGGTCACAACAAAACCTGATTCATTTCCTTTTCTGTACCTCAATCTAAATTAATCCATGACCAAAGACTTAAATCCCAAACTACCCATGGATGCTTAGGCTTCGCCACGAGTGTTGGTGATCAGGAACCAACCCATTAGCTACATCATGATCCCTAACAATACTAATATCCATCTACCAGACACCCCAAATAACATGGTCCTCCTCTTACAACATTTTTTCATGATCAAGCCCAGGGTGACACTAAATTGGGCACCTGATTCGGCATGAGACACATCCTGAGGGGAGTTCCCAATCCCCATTGACTAGAACTTGTGTCAGGAATCAAAACAAAACACTTGGGAAGGATTTGTACAATAAATAAAAGGATGTATGATATATAATGAATGAAAGTAAAAAAATTATGACTACCATTAGAATGAAAATAAGGCTGTGCATACCTCCATGTGACTCTATAGGTTACCACCGACATAAATCCAACGTCACACTACATCAAACAATCCAAATAACGAAGCAGCACCCGAAGCTAAAAACAATGATTAAATATAGGTGTGAGTATAAAAATCAGTAGGCTAGCTGAATAAACTTTTCTTAATGAACACAATTTAAATAAAAAAAATTTATTATTAGTTTGATCTACAATATATAAAATATATTTTTCACACATTTTCCCTTTTATGAAAATCATTGTCCATTGCCCTTCTTAATATAAATTAATTTCTTTCCTTAGTATGAAGCATAAATACTTTTAAAGAAATAGAGTTAGAGAATTTTTGGATATTTTAAAAACATTATTCCATAACAATTTAAGAAAATCATTTTATCCACATTAAAAAACTGATACATCTTACGTGGAAAAAATAAATGATCACCTAAGGGAAGTGAAAAAGAAAAAGCAAGAGAGACCAACCAATAAATGAAACTCAATCATATTTCGGAGATAAATAATTCTAAAAATACATGGGAAAAAATAAGAGGTTGTGAATAATCTAGATAATACTATACAAGTGACACATCCTGAATGAATTCCATACCAGATGATGTTATAAAGCCCAAATACCAAATTGTCGCCCTCCCTTGCCTGATCTAGCGGCCCAATCCCATAAAAATGATAACAAAATAACCCCCTACTATGGGCAACAACTGTAATATGAAATATTGTACGAATCATTCCCTATAAATTTTCTCTCTATTCTAGGATCTCATGAAATGACTAATAAAGAGGTGATCCAACAATGTCAAACAAGCATTCGGCCACAAGCACATTCATCACACATAATCCACACACACAATGAATCCACCCCCGAGTCACCTGAGGAATAAATGCCTCTTCTTTCTACTATTTTATCTCAAAGGAGTCTTACAAGGTGTTCCTCCCACAACAAACAAACAAATAATGGCATGTGGACCATCCAAACTGAGTTTTCAAGATAACTAGTTTTACAAAATAACTAACTGGTCCTCCCACAACCATTACATGATAAACCATTTTTAAAGGATAACACACTCTCCACATTGAAAACCAGAAATACACATACAAACCCATTTATGAAACCCAAACCACCATTTTAAATCTAAAATGCATATACAAAGACCATAGGGACATTTCATGAAGCAAATTATGTGAAAAATGAAATGATGTCATTTATTTGATACATCACCATAGAAAAACCCATACAATTAAATATTGACAATTTTTATAAAAATTATATATCAATAATAATGTAAAAACTCATTGTAAAATGCATGAAAAAGATGATTCTTAGATTGAAGGGTCAATGCATAGAGATCCTACCTCAAATATGGTAATATTTTATGATGACCACATGAACCGACCCTTCACGCTTACACGCACATGCATTTATACGCACTCAAAAACATAAACAGAAATATATATATATATATGTATATATTCCCCTAGCTTCATTGGATATATTCCCAGTGCCATATGGGAATATGTTCAAAGAGGGAATATATATATATATATATATATATATATATATATATATCTGTGTGTGTGTGTGTCTTACCCTATGCATATACATTTAGGTGTTCTTGACACTCACGCCTCGAAACCACAAATAAGAGTTCGAAACACTACACCACAAATTATAAAAACCATAAAAAAATAAACACCCTTATGTATAATGGTGTGAAACCAAAAAACAGAATAAAATTCATTCCTTAGATGGAGGTGGAAAACCAAAACACCATGAACCACCTTGCCTTCAGTGGTGGTTGATGAAATCTATAAGAATAGGTCCCGGTGGACCATTCACACTACCCTAAATCACAAAAAACCAAAAAAATAGAATCAATCCCTAACCTAGGGTTTCAATTAATTAATTAATAAATCATTATATCATTTACGAAATCTATGGAAAATCAATATCACATCACATCTAAAAACCGGACCTTCACTCATATCATGTACATTTGGAAATTACTTTTAATGGAATATGTTTTTCGGACACAATTTGAAGGGAAAACATACACACCCTCAAGCGTAACAAATTATTCCAAGGGAACCCCATTTTATGTTTATATAACCAAAACATCCCATTATGAAAATGAAAACCCTTTCAACACATTGGAATCCATCTCGAAAAACCATTTCTCCTAAAGCCCAATGATCAAGTGTATTTCATAATGGAAAAATTAATTCAATTTTATTTATTGAACATCAAGAAATCATAAAAAACTCATTTAAAAACCATGTTCTATTTAACAACGCAATCACAAATTCAATATATGAAAGAGCTCATCCAAGCTTCCAAAAACTTTAAAAAAACACCCGGCACACACATTGGTCTCATTCTCTAAAATCCCAAATAGGGCTGAAGGCCACCCATTTCCATTAAACCAATTTTAATGTGGCTAACCAAGAACATTTTCAAGGGATAAACCACTCTTTCATTTCAAACCCACATTGAAATAAAAGATAAAGACCCCATTTTGAAATCATTTGTGGTTAAACATCAATTTAAATCCCAACTATCTTTAAAATAATATTTTCACCATCTGAAAACAAAACTATACAAGACCAAATTCCCCACATTAAAACCATTATAAAGACCCAAATTCATTTCATGGAAATTCGTGCACAATTAAATGTTCCAACATAAATAATAAAATAATGATTCATGAAACCAACCATGTAGGCCAATCCCATGGGATAAAATGGAATCAAATCAATAGAAGGTTATCAAACATATTTATACATTCATAAAAGGAAAATAAATAACAAGAGTATTATAATTCCAAGGATTGTAAAACTAAGAAATAATTATATGAAACCCTAGAAATGAGAAATAAATGAGTGGAAAGTCAATACGGAGGGGTTCCCCTAAGAAGACGAGATGAGATGTAGTCATTGAGGGGAATGGGAGGTGGCGCGATAGAGGACTTAGTCTTAGGAGGGTTTCACGTGTGGTTGAGTCAGTTGGGGAGGTGTTCTTTCGGGGGACCTACGTAGCTTTATATGTTTTCTACCCCTATACTGGGGATCTAAGTGGAGGGTCAATTCCATTGACCTATATTGAAAACCTCTCTATTACCAGTCCCTTACTTGCATATAAATTGGACACTTGGGCATTGAATTTCAATAATTCAAAATTTTGAATGAACTCTCGATGTTCCCAATAAATAGATCCCTCCATTGATCCCCCGAAATTTATTAGGTAACTCTCAAAAACATTATTGAAGTAATAATTAAAATGGATAAAAAATATTTTAGTTCCATTAGGGGATAAAATATAAGATACATGTCTGAGGACCCTGCTTCCATATAAATAATTCTAATATATAGGTTATTTTCATTATGCAAATACCTATGTCGGACTCTTCCAATGACATCAAGGGACACCCAGGTGCTTTGGAGGAATTCTCACCCAACAGTTTTTGTTTAAATATTCAATTTACCAAGGCTTATTAGGCTTTCATAGGCTTACCCTTCCTATGTTATGAATTTTTTAGTTCCTCATAAGACCTGTGCAGTATATGTATATGGAATACCTATAGTGAATACCTGCAAGGAAAACCTACCTAATGTATCCTTTAAGTCATCTTTTATGCCACTTATAGAAGGACCTCCCCTTTTTTTGGATACCTTTCTAAAATGGATCTTTTTGAAACCTCCAACAAGACCTTATGATCAAATAAAACTTTGGGAAATGATCATCATCATGTATCCTGTATGGGTTTATATTTATACTATCATAGGTTTCCCCCATTTGTCTTATAAGTGATTCAGGGTCCTCAGTATCTCTATAGGTTTTTATATTTATGGCCATGTGGGACCATCAAATAAGGACGATGTTGTGGATTTCCAAGTGTCAGATTCCATTGATAGGACTATATCCTCCACTCCTCATCTCTATGATCTTGAGACTCTAGTCCTAGTAGGAAGAGTGATGATCACATTTAATTCTCCATACCATAGAGAGTGAGATACTATTTCCTTACTATGGGACTGATTTTTAGGGAATCCCTCCTATATTAATCCTATATCGATTTAGACTGAATCTAATCACCTTCACCTTCATTTCACATTAAAATGTTCATTCATTCATGCACTCATCAACTGTCTCCCTCACTTCATTCTTCGTAGGCCCTACCTCTTCCACCTCATGTATAGGAAAAGTGTGTGGTTTGATGAATTTTTTACATCGCCTTTTTTCTCACACTAAGAATGAATAACGTGGTATTAGTGATTGATGATGACCATAATAACCATAAAATATACCTAAATAAATAAACTACAAGAATTCTGATACCCTCTATAACTAGGATATGTAGGTCGCCTTTGCCGAGGGTCTGATCTCACTAGATATCATCCTTAAGAATCCAACCCAAATTAAATTAATCTAGGCATCCTACTTATAATTATTCCCTATATAAAGTCCCCCTAAACATAAATGAGTTAAAAAACCTCTCATGGACCCTATAAAAAGGAAATCCTCCATAAGAGCGTGTCCCAAACTATTTCATTAAAAGGATCATACTCCCCTCTAGGACTCACCAAACTATGTGGAATATCATTCCCATCCAAATGACATATTTAGGAAACCCCACTAAGTTCAAACACAATATTATAGATTAAACTTGTTCTATTTTGTTGATATCATCATCGGGGTCTAATTGAACGTGGGAGCTCACATTCCTTCCATGTATATTTGGTTATATAGGCATAAACCCCACTCCAATCATTGACTAGGAACCATCCACCGACATGGGCTTGCCACATGATGTTATACTATATAGTCGGGTCCTTAATATATGACATTAAAAGGGATGATGTGACCCATTCAGGGGAACTAAACTATCTGGGTTCTGTTTCCATTCACAAAGATACATAAGAAACCCATCTATGTGTTCAATTTTAAAAAAACAATACTTTCATCTCCCTAGATGAAAAAAAATCTACAGTGATCATTTTCTACCAGGATGATAATAAATTCCAAAGTGCCTCACTGAATGGGATAAAAAACTACATCATAATTCTTACAAATAAAGATTATATAAGTAGTATAAGAGGGGATACAACCAATGGTGAACCTCAAATACATACAAATATCTCCATTAAAGAAGAACTAATAATACATACAGATGATTCTAATTTCTAATCATTTAATTACTTTATTGAAATTTTATAGTGAAAACTACATTATTATTAGTAAATTAATAAGGATTCATGAAAATATCTTAAATCAACAAGGAAGTCATGGAATAATAAAAAAATTCCCCTCAAAAGGGTTTGATGATCATAGCCTCCCATCCTATCTACCAATGTGATTTCATAAGAATCATGATAAAAAATATTTAATGAGTGTCTTCTTTCAGGGGGAACCAATGAACCCATATTCAACCCCCCCAAATTTCTTCCACACATGATTTCAATTATTGTGGGTTAATTTAATTCTAGTAATACATGCTGATTTATTATTTTACCAACAAGATACAAAGTCACAAGCTAGTCCCATGCATGTTTTTTAACCATAAAATTACTTCACTCTTCATCTCGAGAAACTCGTATCCTTACCGGATGAAGTTAAACCACATGGATAATGTCTTGAATACATGATGCTAAAATTCATGGTACCTTAATAACTTTGTATAAATTGATTTACAGTACTATGAGATACATTGTGATTCCTAGGACTCATTTCATAGTCCCATCCATAGGTTAAAACAAGTGTACCCCTATCCTATTTATAAACAATGATTTATATAAGAGATATTAATTTAAGTCCCCTCAATAAGGGGATATCATATAAAAAAGATATTCCCCCTTGTTCTGGTGAGTCAGATCTATTCATTATACTCTACACATAATGGGAATTATAAGACCAATATTCTGATTTATTGCCTAAAAATATCCTTTCCACATGTCATACACCTAATCATCAACACTACCAGATCTCCAAATCCTTTCTCCTACTTCTAGTGATAGAGTGTATAATTAATAAATACTTTCTTGCATGACTATGTCGTAAAACTACCGAGTTTCCATTTCTTAATGCATCCCAAAAAACCTATTTTTAAACCAAAGGATGCCATTATTGGCTAAACAGTATCATTATGAAGTCTCATTTTCATAAAACAACATGGAATATGAGTTTTTAAATTATAATTGACTTCTTCTTCAAGATAAGCCACTTTTAACATCACCAACTTTTATAAAACAATGTTGGAACAATGATTTGAATTTTTTCTGCTATCATCCCATATATATATGTCATATAACCTTTATATGCATCCAAGAGTCACTATAAAAATGATATAAAATTTACGGGCTCATGTCCAATGTTTTCATGAATGATCTTGTTCTGGTAGGCCACATATCACATTTTGATTCCATAATTCTATGGTCCAAGGCATATGACCTAAAATGGAATGGACCATATTTCTTTTTTTCAGATCAATCCTATATAAGAAAATTCTTTTTTCTAAATCATTTTTTATTTGGGATTAATGTTCTCTTATAATATTATAGTATATTCCAACCACCAACTAAACACCATGCCCTAGGAAATATGAATCTCCACAGTCATCCATAAAATTTTAGTAATAGAATGTCTGAATTCATAAGTAATTATTTTCATGAATATTTTTTGACATAACTAATTTTGATTTTCAAATTGTATACCAAAAAATTGGGTTTTTAGCCAAAGGATGACACAATATACTATAGAGTAACATGCCCAAACGAATTTTCAAAACACAGGCCCGGAAAATGATTTTTCAATGAGTATTAACTTCATCCATGTTAGAGACCTCATATGTTTCCATGAGACATTATTTTTTTCCATTCCACATTTTAGATCTAATGTTTTCTAGATTATGGATTAAAATACCATTCACCAATACCTAAATATGGTTTCAATTTCCCAGGATGATTAATAGGAATGGGATAATTTTCAACCTTCTTAAAGAATCTAAATGTCCCTATATTATACCTCTCCAATTTCTTTACTATAACACATTAAAATTCATATCTTTATTTCATTACTATACAACATTAAAACTACATAGCATAACATTCTAGTTAGGAAATGTTAAACTACACAACAACATCATCACCAAAATATATTAAACTACATGGTCAATGATAGAAGAGAATGATATTAAACTACATGTTACATTAACACTATTAAGAATGGTTTCCCCCCCTAACATCGGCCATATAAAAATTTTACCCTCTTTATCATGAGTGAAATTGGTGTGGGAGTAGTTTTCATTATAAGATAATGACCATACCCATGTTCTTTTCATTCTCACATTTATTCCTATGAACAAACCACCCATCTTGGATTTTATAAATCTATATCTCAATAAAACTACTATGTTCTCATTAATGGAATGTCATAATTCCTAAGGACCCTTTTGTTAGTCAACGATATAATAAACCAATGTTAACTTTTCATAAGTCACTAAAAAATGTAAAGGCCTATCAGGTGAAGGATGACACTATTTGACTGTGTAGTGAGACACGCCTATTTCATTTTTAAAAAATCACATAGAAAATAGTTTTGTCAATAAGTATTAATCTCACCCTCAAGAGATACATCATCTATTTCCAAATATCATGTTTTAGATTTGAGAACCATATAATAAGGGATCACGATTCCCCACTGGATATTGGAATAATTTCAGACCATTCATGAAAAAACTAGCCTTATATGGGTCATCAATCAAAATCTTATGGTCAAAGAAGTTCAACGTAGAACACTAGTGTCATTGCTATGGCATGCATGAATTCATACATCCCCAAAATGTGAGACAGAATAGTTTCTATATTGAAAACCATAATGGGAACTTGGGAAACAAGTAGTGCCTCATCTCAATAAACATACATTCCACATGGTTTAAGAAAAAAGTCATTCAATGAAAATAAAAGGTCTGAAACTTTTTAGGTAGATGCCCAAAAATGGTAGTATGAAAAAGTACCATTTATGGAAAACTATGTATTCTTTATATCCAACGTAAGGAAAAATTAGTGTGGTGACATAAAAAATACACAATGTTTGTATCATTTTTCATACGACCCTACAAACAATCAAACTATGCTCGATACTCTTCGTGTCTTAAGAAAAAATAGAGCATCCTCATGCACATGGAGAACCTCCAAATCCCACTATATGAGTATGGATGGGATCAAAGTTCCAAATTATTACTATAGAACCTTATTGTTTTCATTTTAAAAAAAATAATTCTAAGGGGTATATTTTGTTGAAACGGTGAAATATAAACCATGCACATTGACTCATAATTCATGATCTGAACATAACATAGACACAAAATGTAGACTGTGATAAGAAATAAATCATTATTCAGTATATAGACGGATCGAATCCCAAATTACTCAACAAAAAATGTCCTCAACCAAGCTCCAAAATTTCACTAGACACCTACGTGGGAAAACTACACTAATAACCTATACTATGGACCTCTTCCAAGAACCTACACCAAGGATATGTTCCAATAACCATTTATAGGAACCTATTCCCTAGGCCTGCATAGAAAACATCCTTTTACATGATTCCCCTAAAAACCTATAAATGGGAACATTGGGCTCCTTATTTTCACAAATAGAACATTGAAAAAAGTTCCCATGCTCTGGCTGCATATCCCCTTCACTCTGGTCTCCAAAAATTCTCAAGAATTCCTCCAAAAACTGAAAGAAGATAAATTTAAGGGGTATAAGTCAGAAACAGTTTCCTTCGGGGACTAAATCAAAAGAAAACAACATGAGGCACCCTTCATCCTAAATAAACAACCACATATTTATGGCACCTCTCCGTAATCAATGACCTTTAGAAAACCATTACATGGACATATGTGGAGTAAAATGGTTCCTAGGATAAAGTCTCTACCTCATGTTATTTCTTATGTAGTCCATTTCCCAAGGAATTTCTATCCTGGATAAGCCTATACCCCTTGAGTGAAGCTCCTATAGTTCCTCCAAGACCCTATGCGAGGAAATTATGCTCTCTAATATAGGGACTATGTGAGCCTAAATTTTATCCATCTTATAGGTCACCCATGATAGGGATCCTTAACCATTTTATCCATTATTCAAAGGGACAAAATCAAAGCCTCTACCATTGTATCTGGATTTGAGATCCCATTACATGGGGCACCCAAGCTATCTCCCATTTGGGTTTGTATTCATATAGTCATAGTGTAACACCACATGGTTTTCTAAAAATAAATTGAAATGCATGAAACATTGTTTTAAGTCGATATTTTTAACTCTCCTTTAAATATAATTTTTCTATTTATATGTTTTAAATTTCAAGAAATAGTCATCTAAAGTTGTGATAATTATGTTATTTTGAGTTAGATTGAACCAAATTGTTTTTAGTGAATAGTAACATACCCTTAAGAATAGTAACATGAAAAGTAATATTACCATAATGAATAATAAATCATATTTTAATTTTACTTTTTTAAGGATATAATATAATGAGATGTCGATTAATTTTTTATGTTTTTAAAAAAGAGTTATAGATAAAAAATTGTCAATTTTTAAAATATTATGATTTTATTTAAAAACTAAATTAATAATATTTAGAAAATTATTTTCAAAAAATGGGGTTTTTTTTAATTATAGACATTGGAAACTGTTTAGGGTTAGTTTTTAGGATTTTTCTGAAATAGTTGAATCTTTGACGAATAATTTAAATAAATTTTGTGTTTCGATGTGTTTAATGACATCATTTATGATGTAATATTGATGTAATAATTCTAATCAACTTCTTTATGGTATAAAATGTTATGTGGTGTCCAAAGTGTTCAAAACCATGGGTAAATACCATGGGCAAGCCCATGTTTTTTTAATACCACTAATGAGCTGTCATTTGGAAATTAATAAATTATTCCCTCACTATTGCTATAAATACCAACACATTATTTTATTACATTTATTAAAAATTCCTCCTAAACGAATATCTAGTTTTATTAACTCCTTATTAGTCCTCCCAATGTTTCCTCAAGCACCCAAGGTCTCAACGATCATGTTTTAGGAGTTACTCTACATGGGAAGGGAATCTACCACCATTCCCTTTTTCAATATTTCATTTCATTTTATTATTTTTATTTTAATTGGGATTATGTTAGGATATTTCATTACATACCCCCCTTACATACCATATTATGTGATAATTATGATAGACCTCCTTTCTCTCAATAAAATATATAATGAAATTTTACGCAACACTACTGGGCTGCAAAATTTTTGTAAGGGAATTAATAACATGATTTCCATTCTTTGGGATAAACTTCAAATTCATTTTTTAGGACCTATAGAAATTGATTGTGTGATGGGATTTAACTATATTATGTTGAATTATGTTTATTTACAGTTTATATACATTTTCCATACACTCTATTAATAGCATGATTTCCATTCTGTTTTACAAAATACAAAAGAATTGTTTTTATATAATTATTCATGTTGTATAATAATTTTATAGTTCTTGGTACTTGATTATAATTAAGGCTCAGACCAATATCTCCTTTTATTTCATTTGGTATGTTTATGTGTGGATGTTTTTGAAATCTTATGTTTCACAATGTATGTATAAATGGTTGACAATTATGTCTTTTAAAAATGATTTCATATGTTACAAGTATTAATGGACTAATGTGTTCCTTAATTATTTATATATCCCTTAGTAAATTTTTTCATCCCATGTTTTTAAATATTTTTCACTGTTTATAAGGATTTGTAATAAAAATAACGAATCCAAGTTAAATGTTTGAAGAATTTGTCAATGAAATCATGTACTATTTGAAAAAATGTATATTTTTGAAGATATGATTTATTTTTTATGGTATCTACTCTATATTAATGTTGAATGTTATAAATGTATTATCTGTCTATTATATAATGCACTAATAATGAAAATATACTCAATGTGAATGGAATAGATTTCATGACTAAATTCAATATTAAGTAATGTAATAAATCTAGGTCCTTATAGTTGGTATCATAGGATGGTTTAGATATATTTTGGGGTTATAATGATGTTAATATAATTCCATAACAGATTTTTAATATATGATAAATTTTAAATGATATATCATTTGAAGATTATAATGTATCTTAGACTGAGTTATGTTTGATTAGAATAGTTATTCAGAGAAGAAACCAGGAAGTTGAAGAGGAGAGGCATTGATGGAACAATATCCTCTCGAATCTATAACCCGGAATGGTAAGGACCGGAAGCAAGCAGTTTTTGAATTCAGGGCTCAGATAACAGAGGAAATAAATGGTAGTGGTATCAATATATGATAAAATCCATAGGTTCCACAATGGAACATGAAAATAGTGGAACATTATATGAGACAACACACTTTTACTTTCATTTGATCATTTGAACCAGTAGCAGCTAATGGATGGATTAAATCCCTTGAAAATTTATTCAATGTTTTGGGATGTTCATATAATCAAATTCTAAGACATTGCATTTATCATATTGAAGGTAAAGCTGATCAGTGGTGGCCAATGGTCAAGAATATCAGGGATAGATAGGTTGTTGATGCAATAGACTGGGATGAATTTAAATGTATTTTCCTTGAAAAATATTTTTCAAAGGTTGTATGACATAGAATGGAGAATGAATTCCTTGAATAGAAATGAACAAAGTAAGATTCAATTGGTGGGTATGAGGAGAACTTCACTCGACTAGAGAGGTATGATCCAAATCTTATACCGAATCATTATAGAAATATCAACCACTTTTACAAATGATTGAAGACAATGTATTGAAAGGATTTGGAATAACATTTATTTAAATGTTTCGAGATTATTTTCTAATGTGCTGAGAGGGCAGAGATGGAGTTTTCCGATGATCATATGCATTTTAAAAACAAGGAGAGTAAGAGTTACATAATTAAAGTGATGGGTAAGAATCAAGTAACAAAATCTGATGGTACGAAAATCTAGTTTCCAATTTATGAAATGTTTTGAAAGAAGAACCCTGGGATTTCCTTACCAATATTGGGATGGTTTTTCAATGTGGTATGTTTGGACATATGGCTAAAAATTGTAATGAAATTTATCATAATACTAATCTTGATAAAAAAACGTGTAGGTGTTTCAAAGGTGTTTTGATGGTTCATTATGAAAATACCTTCCCAAGGAGAGATCCGAATGATTCAATAAAGCAAGACTATAAGATGAAAGGTGTATTAAAATATTTTGCGACTAAATTAGAAAACATCAGGCCATCCAATGTACTTTTATCAGGTACATTTATTTTTTACTAAATATTTTCTAATGTTTTGTTTGATATGGTGTCTACAAATTCCATTATATCTGATGATGTTTCTGGTAAATTTGATATAATACCTCAAAAAATGATACTAGAGATTATATTTTTTCCCATAGTCGATGTTGATGTCACTCTAGGAATGGTTTCGATTTTTTTTATCATACTAAGAATGATTGTAGATCTAAATAAGTTTTTTTTAAAAGGGTTTCAGTTTCTGTGCAAGAATAAACCCATACAATTGATAAAATATAAGGAAGATGAGAAACTATTAAAAGATGGAAATGAAGGTTATCTTGTTCATATTGTTGAAAATAAGGGAGTTTTTCAATTTAATGATGTTCTAGTAGTAAATGAATACCTATAAATAATTCCTGAAGAGTACCTAGTGTCATACATGATGGGGATGTTGAATTCCCCATTAACTTAGTTCTCGATGCTAAGCAAATTTCAAAACCCTCATATTGAATGGCTCAAATTTAACTTATTGAATTGAAAAATTAGTTGTTGTATTTCCATGTTAAAGTAATTATTCATCCAAGCACTACACCATGGGGTGATCCTGTCTTGTTTGTTATAAAGAAAGATAGTTCCATGATATATTTTCTTGATTATAGAGTCTTGAATAACATCACTATTAAAAAAAGCATCCTTCGACTCATATCAATGGCTTGTTTCATCACCTCTAGGGAGCTCAGAAATGTTCCAAGATTTACTTGAGATCTGGATCCAATCACCTGACGGTGAATGAGGATGACATCCCAAAAATAACTTTTCAAACTTGATATGGGCTTTATGAATTTTCTTTTATGCCATTTTGGTTATTAAGTTCACCTGATGTATTCTTGAATCATAAAAATAAAATATTTCCCGAGTTATTGAATAAATTTATGGTGGTGTTTATGGATTACATTCTGGTATTTTTTAAGGGTATAAAGAAGCATGAAAAAAATCTAAGGGCTATTTTGAATACTAGAAATTCAATGAAACTATATTTAAATATCACTATGTTTGATTTTTGTTTGGAAATGATTTATTTTCGTGGAATAATTGAATATAAAGATGGAATAACAGTTAATCTAGCCAAATAAAAAGTGGTAGTTTAATGGCCTAGACCCACAAATGTAAGAGAGATTCATAGTTTTATTTGATTAGTAGGATATTACCAACGATTTATTAAAAACATTGCACAGTTATGTTGGTCGATAACTATGTTAACATGAAACAGAGATAAATTTAGTTAAAAAGAAGAATATGATGTTTGTTTTCAGAAATTGATAAATACATTGTTGAATGATCCATTTTTTTCCTTGCCATACATTAATGGTCAGTTTGTCATCTACAATAATGATTTATTAAAGGGAATTGGTTTTTTTCTGATAAATAATGACTAGGTAATTTCTTATACTTCAAGAAAACTAAAACATAATGGGTTAGATTATCCCAAACATTATTTGGAATTGTAATCTGTGATTTTTTCATTGATAATTTGGAGGAAAATTTATATAAAGCAAAATGAAAAATATATACTGACCATAAAAGTTTAAATAATATATTTACTCAGAAGGAATTAATCATGAGGGAGATAATGTTGCACTAATTGATAAAGGATTATGATTTCATGACCAATTACCATTTGGGAAATGAAAAAAAGTGGCTTATTCCTTGAGTCAAAAACAACGTGCTTCATTAACCATGTTACATTTGGAACTTGATCCCTTGATTAATGATTTGATGAATTTTTGATTAGAAGTTGTTGGTGATGGAAATAACTCTATTTTTGTAGGTTTCAATGCAGTCATCAATTTCTTAAAGAATTAAGAAATCATACAAGGAAGGCCATGAGCTACAAAAAATGTATAATTTCATATAATGGGAATGTTTCTAGAATTTATCCTTCATAAATATTGTGTTTTTTTTGTTTTGGTAAAAGGTTGTGTGTGCCCTATGAATACTAGTTATGGAAATATTTTTTTTGTGAAGATCATAGTTCTCTATTTTTTTAGTTCATCCTAGAATTACTAATATGTACATAGACCATGGTGGGTATTAATGGAGGGATGGAATGAAAATAGATATTGTAGATTTTAACATAAATTTTTTTAAATGTCAACAGGTTAATGAAGAATGGCAGTTAACGAAGGGGATGCTTCAAACATTGGTAGTGCCAGAGTGGAAATGGGGGAATGTGTCCATGGACTATGTGGTGGGACATCCAAATACTTCTCAAGTTAACAATTTTATTTGGGTTATTATTGAACAGATGACAAATTATACACATTTTCATTCTATTCTAGATACAATGTCTTGGGATCAACTTTCTCTAATTTACCTCAATGATATTGTCAGGTTAAATGGTGTTCCTATTTCCAATGAACTTAATCGAGATCCCATAATGACATCTAATTTTATTACGTGACATCAGAAGTCATTGGGATCGAAATTAAATTTAAGTGAATCTTTTCATCCACAATCAGATCAGTGGTCAAAATGATCAATTCAATCATTAGAGGATATTCATTGAGCATGTTCATTGGACTACCAAGTATGTTGGGATCATCATATTTCTTTATTTGAGTTTTCTTATAATAAAATTACTAATTCAAGTATTCAAATGGAACATTTTGAGGCACTATATGAGAAGAGGTGTCGATCTCCATATTTTTTGGAAAATACTGGGGAAAGGAAGTTGATGGGACCAATATTAGTAGAGGATGTGGATAAGAAAGTGAAGATGATCCATCAGCACATGAGATCCTCTTAGTATAGGTAGAAAAGTTATGCAGATAATAGAAGGAAAGACTCCTCTTTCGAGGTAGGTGACCATATTTTCCTTAAAATATATCCATGAAAAAGATTGATGTATATTGGTATAAAAGGAAAGCTATGTCTGAAGTTCATCGATCCTTTTGAAATCCTGTAGAACGTTAGAACAATATCATACTAGGTATGTTTTTCCCCAAATTTACCTGAGGTACATAATGGTTTTAATGTTTAAATGTTGAGAATGTATTTTCTAGAAGAAAATCATATCTTGAGCCTAGATGCAGATCAGCTAGAAGAGAACCATTATTATGAAGAGAAACCAGTTCAGATTCCTGATCCAAGGGAACAATTATTGGGTAATAAGGTAATCCACCAGCTAAAGGTTTTTTGGAGAAACCACATGGATAATTAATAATCATGGGAGTCTAAAAATTCTATGAGGTAAAGAAACCCTCACTTGATTAATAAGTAAATAAAATTAAAAGGATGCAATTACCAAATGGTAGGGATAATATAACACCAAATTTTATTCTTAAAATAATTTTAAATTCATGAAACATTATTTTACATAGATATTTATAACTATCTTTTAAACATAATTTTCCACTTCTATGTTTGTAATTTCAAGAAACAACCATCTATAATTATGATTAATAAGTTATTTTCAGTCTGAAAGAATCAACATGTTATTTTGTCAATATTAATATACCCGTATGAATAGTAATATGAAGAGTAATATAACCTATATGTATATTAAATCATACTATCATTTAATTTTCTCAAGGATATAAGATAATGAGATGTCGATAAAATTTTCAAGGTGATAAAAAAGTGTAATTGATTTAAGTTGTTATTTTTTAACAAATAACGATTTTATTTAAAAATTAAATCAATACTATTTGGAAAATTATTTTCAAAAAATTGAGTTCGTTTTTGAATTATACAATTTGAAAAATTATTAGGGTTAGTTTTAAGGATTTTTTTGAAATTGTTGAATTTTCAGTGAATAAGAAAAATACGGTTTGAGTATCGGTGTGTTTAATGACATCATTAATAATGTAACAATGATATAATAATTTTGGTCTACTTGTGTATATTTAAACATTTTATGAGGTGTTCCTAGTAGCCAATAACATCTTCAAATACCACAGTCAATACCTTTTTTTTTCTAATTCCACATATGAGGTGTCCCTTGGAAATTAATAATATATTCTTTCACTTTTGCTATAAATACCAACACATTATTTCATTCCATTCATTCCAAATTCCTCCTCAAAAAATATCTGGACTTATTATAATTCTATTATTCATCCCAAGTTTTCCTCAATCTCGCAAGGTTACATCATTCATTTTTTAGCAGTTACTCAACAATTTATGGGAATTCACCACCCTTCCCTTCTTCAAACATTCATTTTATGTTATTTTTTTTGATTTCCATTATCTTATGTTGAGATATGTCATTCTATATCCCATTTTCTACCCATATTATGTATGAGTGATGAGATACCCCATTTCTCTCATGAAATTATTTTTGGAAATTCTAAGCAATGTTGTTGGGCTGCCAAATTTTAATAAGGGAATTTATAATCAGATTTCCATTATTTGGGTTAAACATCTACTTTTTTTATATATTTCATATTGAAATTGTTTTTGTGATGATTTTGTTTTATATTATATTTAATTATGTGTCTCTAGATTTTATACTCATTTTCTGTCAACTATATTATGTATTTCTTCAATTATATGATTTATGTAAGGGAATTTTCTTTTAATCATCTATTAAAATTCTGTTTTACCACATTGAAAAGAAAGATTTTTTATACAATTATTCATGTTTTATGATTATGTTCTGGTTCATGGGAATTGATTATGATGAAGTTTGGAAAATATATCTCTCTCAAATTAAATAGGTATGTTTATGTTGGAGGTTGGTTGTATGGTTACTCCATGTGTAACTAAGATGGTTACAAAAATTGTAAGGTAGTCATGAGAGTTAAAAATTTTAAGGTAGACGTGATAGTTACAAATTTTAATGTATCCAAGAGGGCTATAAGATTATATAAGTAATTCCCCGAGATAACTTTATGGATCTATTTATGATATTATTTTTTTCAGGGATCTTGTGGAAATATAATGTTTCACAATGTAATTATAAATGGGTGACACATATGTATTTTGAAAATGTTCTCATAGATTACATGTATTCATTGACTAATGTGTTATTTACTTCTTTTTTTCCCTTACTGAGCGTTTTTGTACTAATACCATGTTACATTAATTGATTTTCACAGGGTATATTGATGTCTAAGAAAAATAAAGAATCCAAGTTAAATGTTTGAATAATTTTTCAAAGGAATCATGTTTTATTTCAAATGTTCTATATTTTGGAAGAAGTTAATACTTTTTTATAGTATACACTATGTATTAATATGGAATATTATGAATTTATTATGTCCCAATTCTCTAACAATATAAATATTAAAATATCCATAATGTGAAAGGATGTTATTTCTAGAATAGTTAATGATTATGTAATGTAATAAGGATAGGTCCTTATTCATATGTTCCCGTCACATTTTCTAACACATTGTTATGGTCCTAATGGTGTTTATGGATACTTATTCCCATGGATAAGAGGAACCAAACCCCATGACAAAGTGTCAGAGAGCTCTTGATGTAAGATACTAGGGTTAAGACCATGTCTTAAATTTGTCATCTCTAAGACCCAAAACCTCTAGTTCTACAAGGGGATATAGAAGATCACATATGATTTTCCTTTTGAAAAGGATATAATTCATCCTCCCTCAATAAAGAAATAGTTTTTTTGAATTTCTCTTGGATTAATCCCCTTGAATTTCTTATAAGAGGATGAAATCATTCTAATTCTTGTACCCATGGCTACTTGGTTGGAGATGGGAAGGACACCAATTTCTTCCCCCCTCTCTCTCTTCTCGTTCCCTAAACACCTTCCATCATTGGAGGAGAATTTTATTTTTGGGTTCTTCAACTTCCTATTGTTTCTCACATTCAATTATGACTCATGGTGAATTTTAGGATTTTAGTATAACCATGATCATGGAATCCATACTATTATATTCATGTTTTAGAAACGAATCATCCTATGAATAATAATCTTTATTTCCTTTAGAGTTGTACATTGACTTGAGACATCATGTTCATGTACCAAACCATAGATAAATTCATATTATATAGTTTCATAGATCCCAAATTGCATATTTTTTCTCACACCAAGAATGACTCATGTGTAAATAAAGGTTTATGGTTTTCATTCCATCCAAATGATCCCAACCCAACCAATGTGCACCATCCCTAGTAGTAAAAACTAACAATACTAGTTAATGGGCCTCATTTCAAGTGTAATACCATACCATGAAATGGGAATCCACCTTAGTAGTATTCCCCAAATCGTCATATGTGAATCCTCATATGGAGTATTCCCCAATTATAATCCCATTTCACCAATGAAACCAATGTGTGTGGGGCATTGTCAACTAGAAAATGAGAACTATGATTCCTAAAATTATTAAAATATGTTGGATGCATAGAAAAGGACTGAGCTCAATGGGAATGCTCCATATTTATAGGACCTAGAAACCCTCAAAATCCCCATGAGTCCAGGAAAAACTCATGAACCCCGTAGTAATACTCATTAGGCATAATACCCATCATTATCATCTCAAATGGACATATTCAACTTTTATAAAAAACCATCATAGATCAACCATATGTCTCAATACTCTTGAAATAACTACCTAGGATTTGATTCCTATCCAAATGGGAAATGTTGGTAGCCACCTTGAGATCAAAATCTAATATCCCTGAATCAACCATATACTCTCGGAGCCACATTCTTGGTATGGAAAAAATTAAAATTGGAAGTCCATATCATCTCTAGGTTCCCTAGGCCTCTTCAACATAAGTCTGACACCAAACGTTTACTAGGAACCTTCTACCCAAACATCCATTCAACATGATGTCAATCTATATGGTTAGGTTCTTATCAAATGATATTAAATGGAATGATATAACCACTAAGCAGTAAAACAACATAGTGGGTTCTAATTCCTTTCATGGGGATATATAGGAATCCCATACCATTGATATGTTCCAAACATCAATACAGCTATCATATCCCATGATCATTATATAATACAGAGCACCCCACAATTTGACTTGAAAACCAACATCATTATAATACCTACCAGATAATCAATAATTAGTATATAAGAGGATATCATCAATATAGAACCTCATATACATATGGATATATTGATTTATGACGAACCATAGATACATGCCAATGATTAAAAATTACAGACATTAAAATAATTAATTCTCTAATCAAGGGTGACCCATATCACAGTTGGGAATTAATGAAGGATTCATGAATATATCATATATCTATACGATAGTACTGACGTAGGAAACAATTCCCACCAAAAGGGTGTGATGATCCCAGCCTCCTATCCTCTGGACCAATGGGTGTTCTTAATCATCCTTAGATAATCCCCTCAACGAGCATCTACCTATGGAAAATTGTTCCCACATCGGTATATAATCACTATGGATATTTTTTCCACAAACAAATGCATTATAGGCCATTCAAAAATTATGAAACTGATGTGAATGATTTAGCACAACTCAACCCTCTATAATAATGTATCTTGGTGATGTAAATACACATTGAAAATATGACAAAATCATGAAATTTATTATATTGTGGTTGAACCTCATAGAGTAATCCTATGTATACTATGGAAATTAGAGTGAACTCACTTATAGTATGACTAATATGGATTAATGTTATATAATATGACCATTCCATGTAGTTTATTATCAAATGGTAATGATTTATATATACTGATTGGAACAATAATATATTATTGACATGGTCTTATAAATATGGGGATGCATAAATTTAGAGAAATTTTAAGTGTAAAATTTTTATTGTGAACTCATATCAGTATTCCTAGATGACAAATGATCGGTGTGGGAAAAAGACAATAAATGATATAACAGATTTTTGGGAGTGTACAATATAATTTGAATAGGGATTATAAACTATGGTTGTATATGGATTCCTAACCTAATAAGTGACATAGGTGAATGAATAAAGAGATCGATATTTCACTTATACGGAGGCCAAAATTGAATATGTATTTGGCATACACATAAGGAGGTGGCCTAAAGAGGAAGATAAATTTTATTATTATATTATCATACCATTTCATTATAAACTATTGAGTATGTTTTGATGTGAGAAATAAGATATAGATGATGATCATGATCATTTAATGGGAGTTTATAATTGGACATGGATAGGGCTTATACCTAATGAAGACGCCCAACCTCCTACCTTCCTCTCTACTTGTAGGATTAGTCTATGAGTGAAGATAGGAAGAATATGTTGTCCTATCACAAATAATATGGAATTACTCTATTATTTATGCCCTATCTATCCACACAAATTTAATGGTTATTAAATCCATCATCAATCTGAGAGAGTCTGCTCAAGTTTCTTAATGATTGGGACACATATTATTAAGGGATACACAATTATGATATCACATAGGGGTTCTTTCTAACTATGGTGTAAAACAAGATGATTAATTATTTGAAACAATATATCATTGATGAGGAACACATATATTTTTATTCCTAGATCATGTATAAATGGTGGTTTCATAGGAGTTAATTTTTTTACAATTTCAAGGATTTGATTTTGTTAAAATAAATCCACGATGATATTTTGATTATGAACAAATCATACTGGTACAATATGTATTATTAATCAGAAAAATATCATGGGATGAGATAATATTCTATAGTGATAGAACTATTTTGGATAAAGGAGTTCACTATGTGGGTCTCACAGTATGGAGAACTTGAACTGGCCTTCATAGGGTCATACCAGCATCCATGTGGTCAGATCAAAATTCATGATGTTGGCCCAAAAATTCTAGTTCTTTTTTTCTTTCAATCATATAATTATACTCATGAGATTTATGTTAAATTGATGAGGTCAAATAATCCATTCTCTTATTTGGTCCGATCAATGTCGTGTGGTTTCCCCTATTAATAGGGCCCCATACGGTCGACCTCTTAGGGATAAGCCACACACAGTTTGACCCTTTAGGGTTGGATTAGTATCCAAGAGTGCGAAATCAATTCAATGGGTTTGGATATTACTTGTGTGGTCAGGCCCTCATGGGATGTACCACAAATGGTTGATATTATTTTTATGATATTTGCACATTTATTGAATACAATGACTTCAAGGTTAATTAGTATCCCAAATTACATATTCAACACCTCTCACATGACTCCTCTACTGTCTCTCATTTGTATCATTACCCATCTACATTTTAGAATGAAATTGGGTTATTTATATACATCCATGAGACGGTGGATTATTGAAATAGGTTCATATATGTGTGATTAAATAAGGATATGAAGATTTAGAGGGAGAGATAAATCAAGAGAATGGATTCAAAAAGATTTAGATGATATTCTTAAGGTTTCGTAGTCTAAGAATGTGTTGGGGAAAGAGACCATCTAGTGAATCTGAAAATGGCACTCAATGTTCATCTGGTTGAACCACCTGGGGGGTTATGGGATCAAACTAGGCATCCACTGGGTTTGACCGCATGATGGATAAAGTGACCCTATACTAGAGGAAATTTTGTGTAGAGCGGCGGTTTAAACTGCCCCAATATGTTTATGAGGTTGTTTTGAAAAACATCCGCTAAATTGTGTGTTGGCATTCAAAAGATATTAGTTTCTTCAATATTGGTTATTATTTCTAGTAATCTTTGTTGAGATCCAATTTCACAACAGTTGGTTATGGTTTTAGTGTCTGTTTTCTTGGACAAAATGTTTTTTTTCTCCACTTTAAACTGCAGCGAAAAAAAGCCTTCTGTTCGAGAAAACTGTCACTAAAGCCACAACCAAACACTCTAAAATGGTAATTGAAAATTAAAACTATCTTGAGGTAGTTTTAGTCGCTGATAAATTATTATATTTTGTATTAGTTTTTACTGCTTCATGTAGTAAGATACCAAATTATAGCGGCCGTTAAAACCGCCAGTAAAAATCATCAATTTAAAAAAAGGCGGGTTAAACCACTACTAAAGGTAGATTTATAAAAAAATGCATTTGAATCTGTTAACCTAGTAACAGGGCCCTGAAAAAAATGTTCCAAATTCACATCTAGATACATTCTACATCCAAAATAATACAAGGAGACTAATATTTTAATAAGAAAGATCACTTTCAAATCCACACACTTATTCAATTTAGAAACACATAATTGAGATAAAGATTATGGTTGGTTGAAGAAATATGATATTATAAGATACCACATTGTGGTCTAAATATTTCACTTTTAGAGTTCTAAATGAAGAATCTAATTCTGTGGAGGGAGTTACCAGACCATTTTAATAAAAAAATCATAAGGTAAATGTACAAATCAATACATAACTCATAACATTCTTCTTGTCGAAAATTTACAAAATTTCTAGGGTCCTGATTAAAGATGAGATATATGATGAGATCTACCCTATAGAGATTGTGTGGGTGAACTTAGAGAAAAATTCAACTCTTTTTTGGTTATTTCCAGGTTTCATTAAAGGGACCAATACAACAAGCTATGATTAATGGACATCCCATTCAAGAATTTGTTGAACTACTTCCTAACCGAGTCTGATGAAAGTATATTGGGGTTGTAGAACATATTCTATAGAGTATTTGAATGAGTAAGTAGAAAATGTACATATGCATTCTATTAAAGACATTGTGGCTGTTTGTGGGATATAAAATAATATATAATTCTACCATGTTAAAGATTACATGGATAATTTCTATGCTGATATATAGGTGAAATGTTTTTTTAAGGATGTACACATGGGGGTGTGGTCAATGACTATCATTAAGGTGATGATGTTTGATACGAGGTATCCCATAAATATAGATGTTTTTATATTGGAAGAGTTATTAAATGTTCTATATTAGATCATCCAAGGGTAGACACTTCTATATGTATGATTTCCCTTACACATCTTATAATGTTATGTAGTATCACAAAAGTGGGGATATGATTATTGAGATCACATCACTCAATATTTCACCAATTTACATCTAATAAACAGGAACATATTTAGAAGCATCCCACTCTTGTTGGACCGTATGTGTGTTCTTAAAATGGTCTGGTAAAGAGAATGAATCATGTTCCACCGATTCACCCTTCCCACAAGGATGGTGAGTGATGATGTTACACGGGGAATCATGAAATAGTCATACCTCATAGCCTTATGAGGTGGGGTACTAGTGGTGAGGATTGATTTCTAGCTGAGATGTGATCCATACAATTAATATCAATATGAAATGTTAGTTAAAGTGTATGATGTGACTCACTCAATATGTGTATAGTGGTGTGTGTGGAAAATTCCAACCATCAATCCTAAGGATAATATAGCACATATTCATGCATATGGATGGGAAAATGGGGACAGGAGTCCCACCGACATCTTCTTCCTACATGCTTTGCAATGAGTACACATAGTGTAGGGAGAGCATGTTTATTAGGATATATGGTTAAGTAAAATACAATAAAGGTTGAAGAAGAAATGGCCTCACAATTGCATGATCAAGGGAGAGCAGTAGGTGGCACTCATTTGGGATGCAGAGTCATCACAATGGGTTATTATGTTTTGGTTTTGTTGGAAATTTTGTGACACTAAATAATTGGAACCGTAGGGAGAGTAGCATATAATGGATCAAAACTCTTGGGAATATGATAGTACAATGAAGGATATCCCTATTTGGTAGTCTATGAGTTTATTTTTTAATGGTTCAAGGATGATGTTCCAACATGTGGATATCCATAGTGATGTCATTTTCACCAAATCCTAGGATAATGGGGTCATCCATAGAATGTTCAGTAATCTTTGTGGGAAATAGAAACAACTCAATATAGATTGGATTAATTTCAACGTGCTACTCCAATCCAAGTTAGGCTTTTACATTCACCATTATGAGGGGTTGGGGTATGTAATAGAGCTTGTGGATCTGATCAATTAAAGGGTAACTAAAATCCACCTTACTGGCCCAGTGAAGGTGCTTATGGCCACGGCCTCCCCGTCTAATATCTACTAAGTAAATATTTAGATCTTAAACATCAAATATATTACTCTTCTTTTTTAATTTCTTCCTGAATCCTCTTTCACATGTTCATGAATAGGGAATAGAGAAGGGAGAGGTTCATGATGTGTTTGATATGGAGGTAGAAGGATATCATGAAATGTGTTATTCCAGCCGTTGATGACCACTACCTACCTCTAGGAATCATAATCCATGCATTATTTGATTTTAAGGGCATCATTACTGACCTCTTGGTACTCTCTTAATGATCAACAATAATAGGGTTGGTATCCAAGATGAACTTTGGAAGGGTAAGCCTATATATTTTAGTTGGGAACTCCAATAATTGATCTAAAAGAAAAATCTATGAATATTACATTCCTATATTCCATTTATATTTAACCTTGCCTATGTAAATTTAGATAAAAAAGTAGTTACTTCGGTTGGGTTGCACTGATCTAAGAAACTATAGAATTCATATACCACAATTTTAAAACAAAAAGTGATGTCCAATATTTTCATCTAGTCTCATGACATTGTTGAAGTCTCCAATAACTGTCCAGTTTTGATCCATATATGATTTATAAATATAAATATTAATTAATAAAAAATTTTGATCATAAATTCCTAGTTTTTTGGAATACTTTGTTCATAATACATAAAAGGAAAAATGATAAAACAAGAAAATGTTTGGATATGAAAATGGTAAGTGACAACTTTGTGCCACACATGATACATATAGAAACATATTATTACATTATTTTTCTAACATATCAACAATACCATTAATCACTATTTGATGATGAACAGAACTCATCACCCTCTCCACCTCCATCTCTACTTCCAACTACCACCTATAAAAATTATATTGAAAATTAAATATTGTTTTATATTTATATTTAAACATAAAGAAAATAAATGTTTTTAAACTAAATGATTTTAATTTTCTCCATTTACCTACTCACCACCAGTTGATGCAATACCACCAGGGGGAGATCTGTTCTTTATCTAATATAAATCAATCACCAAATTCTACAAAGTTGATATATGAGTCCCTATTTCATGAACTGTTTTTCCTAGAGAAAAAAGCTTTCTCTGAGTATCTCATGGTATGGAATGACTAAAACTAGGATTATATGAAGCTTCAATCCTCGGTGGCCAGCCAAAGTCCATAGATGGTACCTGTCCCAATCCCATCATACGAACTCGAGCAGTATGATCCTTCCTAAGTAATTTATTAACTTGGTCATCCTAGAAGACTGAGTAGGAATGCACAAGACTGGCATCCCATAGTACATTAATTTTTTCTGATAAATGAAATATTTATGATATTAGATGAAATATATATTAACATAATGAAAACTGAAAATAATATATTATAATGAAAAATGAGTTCATAACCCAACTTATTTGGTAGGCTAATTAACAAAACTTCCAACAAATTTTTTGTAAACATTCAACCACATTCTGTTCAGGATGTTGTGTGTCCAAAACACTTTGAAGACATTAATGAAAGATAAAGAAAAAAGTTAATATATTTAATAGATAATAATTTCTTATAAAATTGTATTCTAATGAATATATTATAACTTTTGATCAGCTTCTAGAAAAACTCTTTGACCCCCTAGTGTGAGGGATGAATTGCATAGCCCAACTTTATACATTTTTACTTGAAAGTTCATAAAATATATAAAATGTAACATATAGTAATGTATTAAATGTCATTTCCTCTTCATATACATGTATAAATATACAATGATATTAATATAATAATATATATTTAAATACCATCTTCTTTTCATCATGATGTCTATCAACAAAAACATTCCATTGCTCTTTGGATACCCCATATAGTAGCTAGTCATACATCTACTAGGTAGTCAATGAAGTAATGTTTACATCGCTAATCAATTTCCATTCACAATATTTCCATTTATTTGTCAGATTCTTCAATGGCCACTTTTATGGTAGCACATCGGCAACAATAAATTGGAAAAATATATGCACACCGAAATTCATTTTGAAAATAATATAATTTAATAACATAAAGACTTTCAATTATACCATAATGTAAAACAATTACATTTATTTGGGAATAAAAAACATCAATTTTCCATGTTTAAGGTATATTCCTAAAATCATTATATGAAATAGGAATGGAAACTAGCTCCACAGCCTACTGGCCAAGAATCTGTCCTTGTAATCATGCGACATCATCTGTAGGGACCCCATATAAATCCAATGGGACATTGATATTCTCTCCGATCAGATTCCATAAATCTGAATTTTTTAGAATTTTCTCAATAGTTGCATTTTTTGAATCTTTAATGAACAAATAGTTAGTATAAAAAAGGTAAATAAATATTTTCATAATAAAATTTGTACTTATTACAGTCATTGTCCAGTATACCCAGGAAGAACTAAAAGTGGCGCCCTGATCCCACACTACTGAGGCTCTTGATGGCAGAGGTGATGACTAATTTGCTGAAGGGACCCTCATAGAGGGTGTAATAGATAGTGTAGTGGGAGATGGTGCAGAGGGGAAAGCAAATGGGGTATTTCATGTTGTTGGGAGGGAGAGAGAGGGATCGTCATCTAAAGTTGTGGTTGATGAAATAGTATGATGAATTCTCCTTTGAATTTTTATCATTTAATAAAATAAAATAAATTTAGAACACATATATAAATAACCTTATATAGAAATAAATTAAACCTAATAAAATATGCATAGTACTAACAAGAAAAATATACATAACAATGAGTATGAATGAATGAACAAATGAAATAATAGGTTTCTAATTGAATTCATAACTATAAATTCAATCAAATTCCCATTAAATCATGTTGGTTTCCTACTACATTACTTCATAATCTTCATCCATACTTTCTGGAAAAATATTTTCAATATCATGATGGACAAATAAGTCTGTTTCTTACGGTTGATGAGATTCAATGTCAAAGTTCAAATCTTTCACTTCATCACCCATATCATACAAATATATTTCTTTTTTGTCAGAAACTACACTCCACCCTTCATCCATAACATAATTCAATTTATATAATACTTTCTCTTGCGATTAAAAGATATACTGATCATGCAATTCACGATCACTAACATCCATCGAGAAAAACAATTTCACAGAAATAAATTGGAAGGAATCTCTTTTAACACCTCTGATAATATTGGCCAAATTTCATTTGAATAAAACAGCTGAAAATTACCCTTGGTAGTTTAATTCAATAATATTAGTCATATTTACATTGTATTTCACTTCGGATAATGTAAATATACCACTATTCTATATTTTCAAACCCTCTTCTCAATCGACTGTACGAAATGTAAATCCATTCACATTGTAAGCATCGAAATTTATAACTAGTTTCAGAGGACCTTGAGCAAGAAACTTGAAATATTATAAAAAATAAATTTCAGTATCAGTATTAATGATCAAATAAATAAAACATTATTAGATTTACAAAAAATATGTGTCAAGCTAATATTTTTATTTATTGCAATATTTATTAACATACACGTCGTGCAAACCATTGTATAATCTCTTAATTAACAAATTTCTTTATTTAATTTTCTATTTTGTGTTTGGACTCTCATTCATCTATTTGGATTTATCTTCAACTCTTAAATAAATTTATTTTCAATTTCACTATTCAGAAGCACAAATCGATGTTCCATTAATAATTCCATTTTTGTCAGTGTAACATTTGAGGTCCTGTAAACTGATCATCCAATAACAAGAAATGTTTTGGACTTCCCATGTGTTTGAGATTCAGTCGATGTGTTTTCAACATGTCCTACTCGATCATATATTTTTTCAATATCATCAATGTTTCTAGAACAAATGGTTAGACACACTTCTTCCAAATATCCTTCCACAATAGAGCCTTAAGGTTGAGCATTATTTCTCACGTATGACATCAAATTACAGAAATATATGTGCAATAAAATAAAAAACCAAAATTATTCAATTGATTAAGTTCCATGAATTTTTTACATAATAATAAAACATATAAATATATCATCTCTCAATTGGATACTTCCATCGATAATGTAAGAGCCATGAAAATTTTTTGTTCTCAACCAAATGCCCAGTTAAATGCATCATGACAGTAAAAAATGATCAAGGAAGGATCATACCAATTGAAAAAAGTGTCAATATAAACCTCTCCTCAAGGTTTTCAAGATCAAATGGATGTAGAGATTTCTCACATAGTTGTCTTAAAATTGTACAGAATTGGATTACAACAAAAATAACATTTTCAGGTAACAATGAATGCAATGCCAATGATAGTAACTACTGTAACAAAATATGTGAATCCTGAATTTCCAATCCATATATCCTATGATTCGTTAAGTCAACACACCTTGAGATGTTACTTGAATTCCCATCAGATACATTCGCATGATTTAAAATTCTACAGAATGTATCTTTATCTATAATTTTCATTGAAAAAATCATAGAAGCATAATTTTCATTCTCATTTCGCCTGATATCACATTTTATGTTCATTACTTTTATGTATTTCTAAACATTGAGATGATCCTTCGAATTTATTTGATCATTAATCAATTTGAATATCAAATTGTCACAAAAATTATTCTTAATATTAATCACATCAAGATTATGTCGCAACAAATTAAATTCCCAATAGTGAAGAATGAAGAATATACTTTTTTTCTTTTATTGTTGCATTCCTATTACACTTGAAGATGCACATCGAACATGTCTCCCAATATTATTCAAATTATAATCCTTCCCAAATTATTTTTCAACATTACCATGTTGTGCCAATATTTCAAATCTGGTTAATTACTTTGGAGGTGGTCTACGATCAATGAAACCATTGAATTTTTATCTATCCAACCAAATTCTATGATATGCATTGTGAAATATTCGATGGAACAAGATGCACCATTTTCATCCATGAGGAACCCGTTTTGGATCAAAATCAAGTTACACATTGGAAACTCCAAGCCCGTTTATGTGTTCCAACCAGATAAATTCCCATGTCCAGAGATGTCAATAATGGCCCACATTAGAGCATCATGCATTTTGAACATTCTTTTCGAATAAACATCATATGTCTCAATACCATTTCTCCCTAATTCCTATAATTCATCAATTAAAGGATGAATGTTTAGATCAATATCATTTCTAGGAATTGGTTTTCCATGAATAATAATTGAAATGATAAAATATGTTTTTTTCATACACATCCATAGAGGCATATTGTAATGGATTAAAACAACTGGACAAATGATATAACATGTACTCAATGTTCAAAATGGGTTGAATCCATCAGCATCCAATCCCAATTGAACATTCCAAGGATCAAATATGAAATATGGATGTATTGAATCAAATTATTTCCAAGGTTTTGAATCTAGGGAATGTTGAATTAACCCTTCACTATTATTATCTATAGAATTCCACTTCATGTGTTCAGCGGTTTTCGATTACATGAATAATATTTTCAATCAATGTATCAAGGAAAGTGACCCAAACAATTTTTAGGTGTGTTCCTTTTATTCGTCTTCATAGTAGTATGTTTATTAAGACTTCCAACATCATCAAATTACTTTCTTCTATAAGAGAAACATTTTTTACAGTCCATTCTACTTGAAACCTCTATCCAAAAAGGCATACAATATTTAGGACATCCATGTATTTTTGTATAATTTAGACCAAACCTGTTCACAACTATTTTCATATCATAAAAAGCCTCGAGGATTTTTTTTAATAAATGTATCATGAAACAATTCAAATATCATAGAAATTGGATTATTTTGAATTCCACATAGGAATTTGATATGGTACAACATTAACATAAAAGAATGTTTTGTATTTTTCAATCATCCATTGTAAAACTCTTGATTTCCATCATCAAATAAACCATGAAACATATTTTCCTCCATAAAATTTTCTCTTACATTAGTCTCTACATAATCAAGTGGAGGATCAAATGCTATGTTACAATATATATCTGGTTGTCCTACAGTCTCAAAAACATCACATGTCATATTGGTATTTGTAGCACCCACATCTAGTTGATGTGATGTATTTTTATTTTGATGTTGGTGTCTTCCAATGAAGAAGGAAATCATATATATGGTTTTGCATGTAATTTTCTATTATCGATGAAGTGGGGAGATCTTTATGTGGATTGACATCTGTGATCACCTTTTTTGTAACGTTCGATTATCCATGCCAAATCCATCACAAATATTGAGTAGTGAATTTCATCAATATTAAATGTTCATAAACATTATCTATCATCCAACTTCTTCAAAATTTATAATTCGGTTATGGAATTTTTTTTTCCATTCAATGAATCTATTGGAAAATAAAAAATCTAATCAATTTTCCAAACCCTTGGCATATAGAGGTCTGTTCCTCAGTAATGTGTTCCAGATTTGAACCATGTATATTGAAAAATGCCAAGAAAATATTAAAAAAAATTTAAACAATTATCTATTATTAATAGGGATAGATACTCATACATACTATTGAATAAAACAATAAATATGTTTAATATGGTTTTCCTATATAAATAATTATGGTAAATAATGAACAAACCCACTAGAAAATCAAACCATTAAAATTAAAAAGATATATAAAATAAGAGGTGAATAAGGATCTCATCCCTATAGTTTTTTGAATGTCATGCTACCAAGAAACAAATGGACAAACTAAAGATTCCATAACATTGATATCACTAAGGAAGGGGCTTGATAAATCATATAATAATTTAATAGAATTTAGGAATATGAAATGGAAACAAACTCCTAACTTAAACATGACCCACTACATTAGAACATACTTGGAGATCCAAGATGTAGAACATGCTAGGAATCATCAGGTTGATGGATTAACTGCTCGGGGAGATAAATCCAAGTCTTATGAATAAGGAAATGTTTTCCAAACTGAAATGAAATATGAAATTCCTAAGATAAATTGAATCATGTATATTAAATTTCCAAAAATAGATCATCTAGTAACACTATAAATTATTGTTGTCAATATATGTTTTTAATTTTCATTTAATTTTGATAAAATTATAGAAAGTGGGATAAACTATTAAATCCATGTTTTATGGAATTCAAATAAAATATTCAATCCCAAAAACTTATCAATATACCATTAATGGTTTTATCATAAGTATATAGTATACATGTGCACATAATAAATAACTTATTAAAAATGTCATGGATTCATGAGAGTTGATCATATGTCATGATAGAAGGAAATGTAATCTAAAAAGGCCAAAAATATACCATAGTGATTGTTTACAAAAACCTTATATATTAAATATGATCTATCGATCATATTGTAGTTATTAAATAGTATGACATAAAATTGGTACATAGAAATAATCATAGTTAATCATTACATAACGGATCATAAATTCTTACATGTATCCCCTATTATAGTGGAGTATGCATTAATAATTAATTATCATAAAATAGTAGAGAACACATAATTACCTAATATCATGATATAACCTACTTTCAGTTATTCAATACTCGAGAATACAACTTTAATTACTCATATTAACCTAATTCATGGAACACATTTAGAAATCATAAAAGATAAGGCACACATGAAACCTAACTAATTTCTTTTTCAAATCCATATTTTAACTCATATGCTCCTCAAACCCATTTGAAAACATATGATTCTCCATTCAAACAATTCATTAAAAAAAATTATGAAGTACATAAAACATTCCAAATTCATTTAATAATGTTAAAATAAGGAATCACATACCATAAGCATGTAAACTTCTAGAAGCTTGTGGAAAACCGCAACCGCTACCCAAAAAACCTATAAATGAAATATTATACCACAACAATCAATATTCAAAATAATGAATGATGAACATCTCAAACCAATTCCATTTTAGCCTGAAAACACTAAATGGAACATTGATTCTGCTCTAACTAGGTGACATTTCCAATGATATTGTGAAGTAAAACCACATTAACATAATATATTTGACGCACTATTTTTCATGAACTATACTCGTTTCAATATTTAGTACAAAATATGGTCATGGATGAAGATCCTTCCATTTTTGTGCTATTTTAGAGTAATGGATTCTATAATTTAATGTCGTGCATTGTAATTGATCTAATATTCAACCAAATGAACCCAGAATCATACCAAAACTACACCACAAAGGCATACATACTTTCATAGAGGGGCGATGAAGGTACTTACCTACAGCTATGGGCGGACACGGGTAGTGGGCAGTGGCGAGACACGTCATGGGCATGGGGGAGATCTCCGGGGTCGCGTGGGTTGCGGGGGTCACTAGGGTCGAGGTCTCCATGGTCTTACGGGGGTTGTGTGGGTCGTGATGGGGTTGTGGGGTCGCGTGGGTCACCAGGGGACATAGGGGTGGGTGGGGACGTGGGGTTGTAGGGGTATCTGGGGTTGCACCTAGGGTTTTGGTGGTTGCGGGGGTCAGGGGGGAGAAGGGTCGTGCCTGTAAAAAAACAAGTTTCACTTCTGTGATTAATAAGTTGCTGCTAAAAAACTACCACAATAGGAAAATAATGATGCCGTGGGAGAATACTCAAATGATGCATCAATACCACATGGTCTGACCAAGATTTCTGTGAGGGGATCCTAGTGTTCACTATAGTTTTTTGGATTTCTTTTATTATGCTTGAAAACACCCATTACAGATTATAACATCTTCATTTGGCTACAATTCCTATGTATTTTCAATTATATTAGTGTAATAGACTACCCAGGGATGATTTTTTAATATTAATTTGATTAGATTAATGGGATTTTAAAATCATTCTTATCTTCTCCCTTTCTATTGGAATGTGATTCAAATGTTACTAAATATATGATGGTTTCCTAATTTTAATTTTACATTACATGGAAATGATGTGTATTGAACAAAAATTTTATTTTTTGTGTATATATCACCCATGAAGTTATTTTTAATGTAATTATCATTGACATAAATCAATTCAAGAATCCATATTCTATTCCACTATACATTGGTTTTTTGGTTTTATAGGAAAAAATGATGTAAGGTTTTATTCCCATTCTTATTTCTAATAAATATTGTTATAATTGAATTTATATATATTGAAATAATATATTATATTTTATACTATGGAAAGAAATATTTTATTCTCCATGGGTTATTATCATGTTTTTTATATGCCCCTTCTCATTTTAATTTTTATTGGTATATTATTTTTTTGATGTTATTGTTTATGATAAATTGAACCAACCACATATTTTTTATTGGGAATCTGCCTCATTTATATCAATGTTCATTGCAAGATATTTGGGATTTCCTTTTTTATAATTTAATAATTTGTTGAAGGTGTTTTATATTATTATATAATACGTTACAAAAAATGAAAATAAATCTCTTAACATTACCAAAATGGGTAGTTTTTTAATAGTATTATAGAAATGTATTTTTAAAATTTATCTTTTAGAAAGAATTATTTTACAAACATTCATCCCAAAGATGATTCCAATTCATATTCTTGAAATGAGTTTCTATATGATTTTGGTTTATATAATGTTTTAAGATAACTTCAAGTCTATAATATTTTGAAAATGTAAATGATTTATTTTAAAATGATAATAAGTATTCTAAAAGGGATTCTAAATGATTATTTAGGAAAAATGCCTTTTTTATTTAATACCCCCTCAAAAAAAATTTCAAAATTAAATTTCATTTTATAATTTTTTTCCTAATTTTTTTAAATTTTAAATTTTAAATTTATTTTCTAATGAATAATGTGTTTAATTTCAAGCAAAACATTTTTAAATAAATTTCATTCATTGCAAAAGGATGTATTTATTATTTCTTTTAAAGGTAATTTATCCATTAATAATTATTGTATTTTTTATCTATTTCAATATAAATTGAGTTTACTTTTGATATACATGGGGTATATTCTTATGATAAAATCTAAATTATATCATTGAGTTGATTATAATAATAATGTTTCTGGTATTTTTTATCAAATATTTTTCATTACAATGGTTTAATTAAACTATGATAAAATGATGACTAATTTTTGACCCTTTGAAATAATTATGAATGGTTTCCATTATGTAATGGGTGGCACTGAAAATATATATCATTTCAAATCATTATGTAAATATTGATATCTTATGAAAAAAATATTAATTGGAATAGGGATTTAATCAAAAATAATATGGGACTATTTCAATTAAGTAACAGGTGGGAATCTAATTATATATCCCCCAATAAATTTTGAAAATTTTGATATATCTTGAGACAAATATTGGATTTGAGTATGTATGCTATATCCACTATTTAGACATGGAATATGATATCTATTAATCTATGTTATTGGAATAAATATATGTTTTCACCTCAAATATTTTGGAAAAATAATAAAGTGAATAGTTCTCCACTATATTATGAAGATCAAGAAGTGACTCTCACTTCACTATATTAAGAGAATAACGTAACAACACCTACAATATTTTATGGGAATCATGTTGTGAACCCTTCTCTTAAATGTTATTTTATATGGGTAGTGATTCCTACACCACTATTTTATTGTATATTTTCATAGGTTTGAGCCACAATCATCGTTTTTTACTTTCATGAAGTTATATTGAATTAAGTCTTATCTTATGATAAAATACATGATTTATTTATTATGATCCTTTTTATTTGGTTATAAAGTCCAATTTTTATGTTCATGGACCTTTTATTGTGTTATCATATTCATATTCACTTCTAACTCTCACTTATGATTGTCAATTGTTATCACTTATGATTACCCAAACCGATCTTCTTAGGTATCCCCTTTATTTTCTTCTTTTTCCCATGTTAGGAAGTTGAGTTTAATAAATAAAAATACTAGATGAGGATATATAGGGGAATTTTTATTGTTTAATAATCACAAGTATTAAAAAAAAATTTTACATATCTAATATCAAAAACTAAAACTATAGGGTCCATAGGATTGTTTGGGATTATAGTGATATGTAATGTTGATAATTAAATATATGTAATGTTTTACTAGGTAATGTAACATTATATCAAAGATAGAATTTATATTATTTATCATTTTATATGTGATTTTGGTTTGGGTAATCACATATAGGCTTTCTAAATTACCAATCTATAATCCTTAAGGTGTAGTGTAAGAGTAAACATCCAAACGAACATGTAAAATTCTAAAAAACCCAATAATATTTTTCATCTTTTTATTTGAAAATATTTATTCCATATATATTTACATCAGGTCTTCTTCATTATAAATATAATATGGTGTTATTATATAATGTTAACATCATATAGTTGTACTTATTAATTTTTATTATAGAATGAATTCTTTTCTCATATTATTGCCAGTTTAACTACTAAAAACACATTTAATTTTACATAACAAATTTTCATAAATAGTTTATAAAAGGATTCAATTAAAAAAAAATTATTTAATATACTATTATAAATATAGAAATATCATATGAGAATTACATAAATGATATTAATAAAAAATGATCATGGTAATTTTATATGTAATAACATGTAGATTTTTGACAGTTTAAAAAATTTTGAAATATTTTGCATCACATTATAACTATAATACATTTGTTTTAAATAAATAATGAAAATTAAATATCTCAATTTTTTGGGAGATTTTGGAACTCTTTTACCACCCCATGATTGATGATTAACTCACGAAATTATTTTTAGGGAAGTTGACTGAACAACTTCAATAATCCAATATAAACAAAAAATGATTAATAAATAACTAAATTATTATAACCATGAGAAAAGAAAAATATAATTTACATTGAAACTTTTATTAGGTAATTAATGAATTAATTCAATTTTATTATTCCCAGTAATAAATGCACTCATCGAATGAGTGATGGTCCCTAGAATAGGGATCAACTAAACCAACCATGCTAAATTTGATTTGAATATTATGTTAGCTTTTTTCACATTCCCTTTATCTTATTCTAATTTGATTAATCAATATTAAATATATTAGTTTCTAAAATATTTTAATATCAAAATTTTGTTTTCTTTATTTTCAAGTATACATTTTCTTCAAGTTCCCAAATTAATTATTTTTTATGAACATGATAAAATATAAGTAATTAAATTATTTTATCTCTTCCAATTGAAACTTCATTAAATTTTATTATCCTAACATGTTTTATGAAAAAATTATAATATCATGGGGAAAACATTGTTTCTAAATTAGGTTTTGATAAAATATTATTCACTAATATTTTTATATTGTCTTTCCCATTTTCATAAAACATTGCTTAAAAGGTTTATTTTGAAAATTACATATCATAAATTTCAATTTTTACACATAAGATTAAATTAATTTATGTGAACTATTACTGTTTATACAATTAAAAATTAAAAAGATGTATTTAATACCTTATCTTTAAAAAATGTTTATGATATTCCATTTTCTTATTATCTAAGGCACTATTATATAACACATTTTATTTTATGGAATTTTATTCTTATATTATATGTATAATTTCGTTATATGGAACACTTACGAATGTTCATGTATTTAATATGATATCTGAACTCAGAATTATGAAACCCCCAGTGTATTGGGTAATGTTTTCTTGTCATGTGAAATAATATTTAGTGTATAATCTGCAAACCTAGCAAACTATGATTTATTATCTTAATGAATATCCTTGACATCGGGTTACGATGTATTGTTTTATACTATTACCACAGTTATATGATTGCATTATTTGTGATATCATATTTTTATTCTTTTATTTATTTTGAGGATATAAAATCATTATCATTGTGATATAATGCTATGTATCGTGTCTTTGTAGTAAAATTTAACTAAAATGTATTTCCCTTACTAAGAATGTTCTATCACTATTCTACATAATTTATTTCCTTGAGATATACTATATAGTAAAATACATTTAATGGGATTTAAAAATAATACTATATATATTTTTGTAATTATAATTTATCATAATTATATGTTAATGAATTTCATAACTAGTATCTCCAGAAAACTAATCCTCTAGTTCTTATAAGCTTTTTTTGTTTATTTTAATGTGGAGAATCGAGAAATTATATATATAAGAGACTAATGTTACTATTAAAATTATAAAATATCATCATATTTATGCTTCATTTAAATATAATAAAAATTATTGTCGATAACATTTCCATTATTAGAACATGTCTTTTGGATGCTTTAAAATATCATCAAAATCATCAATTATTTAGGGGCTCTTATATTAATTATTTCCTCTATAATTCTTCATCATCATTAAATACATTTAAATAATTTAAATTTATACATAAATTCACTTTAAAATATTTCTCTAATGGATGTATCTACCAGATAACATAAATCACTATCCATAAACAATTGACACTTTATCATAATTATGGAAAATATTACACAAATGTATTCCATATATGGTTTGTTGAAACATAATTCCCAATTTATAACATCATATATACTAGGATGGTTTAATTGGATTTTTATTTTTTTATTACATGAGTATTTTGACTTAATTTGGTCATTAATTTGTCTTGAATAGGGTCAAACTCTTGTTTCCAAGAATCATGACATTGTTTTTGGAGTTTCCTTAGAATAAACATTCTATTGAAATATTATGGCCCTAATACATTAGATTTTATAGAAATTATGGATGAAAATTCATCTTTTACATGGGATCTCTTGGTATATACCAATACCCTAGAATCCCTATGAAGTTCCATCAGCGACCTCTAGAGTTATTGGGGGACTAATTCATTTTTTCGTTTTTTAATAATTTTTAATATTTATTGAATTATAATTAAATGTAGAAATAAATATATTTCTTCACAAATGAATCTACACAATATTCCCTATCAAATTATTATCATTTATTATATATCAACCATGTTAATACTAGTTTTAGCCCCAAACATGAATCTTATTAATGTTCATCTCTTCGTTTCTCTATATCACTATAGTTATCAATACATTCAAGGATTATACCAGGGTTAATTATTTCCCTTATTTTAGGTTAATCCATCTAAAGAAATTAGATGAAGTGTACTTTTTATGACTAAGGAAGGTGTTATCATTCTATCTTGTTAGCTTTTACAAGAATTATAGATGTCCTATAAAATGATATAATTCAAAACTGATACCGTGTAAAATATATTATATTATTTATTTTAATATAATGGTTTTAGTGAAATATAATTGGATTATTATTGGCCCATAATGTGATATGTATGGATTATTTGTTTCTCATGACCACTCCCCTTTGTAAAACTATTCTATAAACATGCTTTAGGATTGATGGATGGATTTTATTTTCATAACATATAAATTTCAGATCCCAATAAGGTGTTATATACTACCCTCTTTAAGATAAGACAATAATAAGACTTTGAATATGATTATTTAATATTTTTTTAGTAGTTTTAATTCACTAATGATGAATATTTTTCCATCGATAATAAGATCATGATATACAACTCATTATGCACTCTTGATAGATCATTCACCTATGATGATTGATTATTAATGTATTGACCACAATATTGTGTTGTTTTGACATTATTATAGTTTTTCCTCATCCAAATTGGTTATTATATTAGTTGTGTCTCATCCACCTATGTATTTTGAGTCGATTATGAATCATTTTCCCGAGAGACCTATCGTGGAGGTAGATCATCCTCTTAGGGAACATTTGTTTTTATTGAGAATTAAACTATGTTTTTTAGTGGAAACGTAAATTAAATTGGTTATTATATGTTAAAAATCATTTTTCAATTGTTGATACATCAGTTACTAAACGGTTATTGAAGTTACAATATCATCTAATTGGACTATGTTATAATGAGAATTTCATCACTGATGTTTTTTGATGATAATATATCATTCTATCAAATGGTTTTATTAATGTGTTACCTCATTCACCATGACATATAAGAGGTGGGGGATAGAAAATTAAATTTTTAGTTCTGTTCATACCATGGGTGTGTCATCACATTTTGGATATTTCTAAAATAGATATGGCTGCATGTGTTTTGGATTCCAATCACTTGAAGATGAAAAACATTCATAATTTATATTTTCTATCATAATTTGAAATTAGTCATGGAAAAATATTTAATATATTAGATTGTAGAATCAATTTTTCTTGGCCTACTAATTTGTACTGATAACTGGTTGGGATTCTATGCCTCCAGTGAATGTTTTATGGTTCATGATAAATGTAACATCTTGATATTTTAGAGTATATTTTTCATTAAATGAATATTATATTAGAGATAGGGTTTTACCTAAATCCTTTATCATACCAAAAATTATATATTTAATTTTGATAAAATATTTTATTTTATGAAAATATATTAATAAATTATTATCAAGTATTTAGAAACCACATTTTAAAAATTATATGATGATTACAAGCTCAAGTATTTAAGATTATAATAATTAATGAAATTGATTTATAATAAAAAATATATTATAGTTTCATAAATAATGTTTTTAATGAATTTTTTAGGTGTTTTAATTATAATTAGCTAATAAAATTTAATGGCTATAAGATAAATAAATAATTTAAAATTGATATGATAAAAAAATTTAGTTCACAAGAATAATATTTATTTTTAAATAATTATTTTCAAATGTATTATATTTACTTTTAAACAAATAAAATTCATCTATTTTATTGAATTATTCAAATTAAATGTTTAAATTTATATTAAAATTAAATTAACCTAAATTAATAAATATTTTATATGAAACTGAATTAATAATGATTAAGGTTTATAAGTATAAATTTCTATATATTCTTAAAATAAAATTTTTAATTTCATTCAAAATTTAAATAAATCATATTTTCATATTAAATTTAAGGTAATATATTACTATTTTATAATTATAGAAACTAAATTACGGTATTTATGATCCATAAAAATTATTTTCACCTACTAATCCACTTGCCTTTAAAAATTAAAATATTTAACATTAAGTATTTAATATATTTTAAAATTTTACACAAGACTAACTTATGAAATGACCCATCATATTACATTTCTGAAACAGTATATGTATACTACTATCTATTCAATCAATACTAATTTTTATCATATAATATATTGTGTTACATTTGGTAGTACTCGTTTTTACAAAGGATTTAAATGACATTTATTTCGATGGAACTCATCTTAAGAAAGAATTAATTCACCAGTGTAGTTATATTTTTCCACATATTATTTATTTATTATCATATATGAAATCATTATGAACCTCAATATCTATTGTAACTATGTTTTTTTAATATCATTAAGATTATTAAATCCCGAAATTCCTTGTATATTACTCTATAGTTATATTCATTTGTATAATATATTATTTATTTGGTTGGTTAAACAACCCAAATTTTCATTTATATAAAAAATAATAAATTAAAATTTTATGTGTAAAAATAAATAAACATATGAAACATATGATAATAGTGAATAATTCATTTCATGAATATGGTTTTGTAGGGTTATATAAAAAATACATTTTATTTTAATGTTTCTTGATGTTATTGATAAATTACCCACAACATTCTCATCCTGGATTATGTTCTCATAAAATGTTACCACATACTCCACCAATTCAAAATGGGGATAAATAAATCAATGCAACACAATTAATCAATTTATTTTTGTAATCTTGGAATTATGACCTTTTTATCAATAAACATAAATCGACATCACCACTACGAAGCCTGTTAGAAATAATCAAAAATTCCAACATTCATTAATGAAAATAAACAACAACTGTCAACTATATGTATAAAGAATGATTATATTTTAAGAGTAATTAAAAGGGTTTATTTTTCAATATCACGTTGAAATCGAGATAATCCATATTTAAATTTTAATTAGGAAAATATTTCAATAATATCTCTAAAAAACATAAATATTATTAATATTTATAATTTAAAGAATTTACATGTTTTTATGTAATTTCAACACGTTTTGGTTCACAATTCAACTGATGGGAAATGTGTAAGTTGATCTGACCACAGCTCATCTTTTTTATTCACTAATACTTTTTCCTTTTCCATATTATTTATATTTTTATGATAATATTTATATATATATTATTGACTTATTAATAATATTTTCAAAATATTTATTTAATTTTTTTTAGAATTAATCATTTTGGAAAAATTTCTACAAGAATCAATTTTTCTTACCCTTCACCTTCATACAAAACTATGAGAGGATTCAATTTTTTATAAAAAAATCAAGATGTGATTTTCCAAAAATATATATTAGTTTTATATAATTAAACTATTTCCTAAAATTTCTGGGTTTTATAGAGTTATTTATAATTCCAATTTATTATTTTATTATTTTTTTTTTCAAAATATAAATATATTTCTTCATGTTTTCAGGGAAATTATATAATTGTCTAATTAATTCATATTTCATCTCTATAAACATATGGCAATGTTAAATAGTATTATATAGTAATATGATGTAATTGTATAATCCCTTTTATAAATATTGGAACCTTATGATATGTTTTATTTATTTTATTATGAGACACATTTTTCCCCGAGGTTAATTAACATGTGATGTAATTTTTATATTTTTCATGTTCAAATAACACATGTATATATGAATTATATTTATGTAATGGTTGAATAAAATATAGAATTATAAATATATGGGTTAATATTTATATCATATAAGGTTATGATAATACATTTATCTTTATCCCATGTAAAAAAAGTAATTGGGAACTTGTGTTTATTTAAATCCAAAAATGATACTGGTTATTGGTGCATAGCCTAAGTCAAAAAGGATATATGGGGTAGGTGGTTATCCAGGGTCTATAAGGTTATATAGAATTAGTAGTTATCTAATTTCCAAAATATTTTTTGGAATGTGTTTTTTTCTCTGGTTAAAATGGTTATATGACAGGAGTGGATTGAAAATTTACCAAACGTTATAGGGTGTGGGCAGTTAGCCTGAGTGCATATTGTTGTAGTACATGTGAGGTTAACCCATGTGAACAAGGATACGAGGAATGTGTAGTTTTCTTAATTCCAAAAGGTTATGTGGTGTAGATGGATTTCACAAGTCCACTATGTTTTGAGTAGGTGTTTAGACATGTGTATTAGGATGTCAATGTCTTAGATTTCACCCCTGACTAATGTTAAATATATTCTTATGTTTATAAGAAAATCATATGTTTGGAAACGTACCTATTTCATGATTAGAGACTCATGTTTCCACATTAATTTGACTAATTTCTTATGTTATTTAGACACATAATGTTAAGATTCATGATTCATGATATATGTTTTATTATGAATGTTTTACATATATTATATTTATATACACTATTTATGTTCTAATACCAATGTTTTTATATAATTTTCACTTACGACCATAAAAAAAAATATCTTATATTTACATTTAAATATAATATAAAATTATACAATTATTATGTTTCCATTCAATAGGTTATGTAGTTGAGGGTAGCATATAATATTACTAAAAGATAGTTTAGATTGTTGTTAATGTAAAAATGTGATCACAGTGTTTCAAAATAAATTTTTATGCATTCAATTTTCAAATATAATAAAATAAGAGTGTTTTCTTTTATTTTTTTTAAAATGTAATGAATATCCATATATAATGCTATGGTATATATGAGTCTTATGGTTTCATCAACTTAGTTAGAATTATAAAAGGGGTGGACAAATTTAGAGATTGTGATATACTTAATTAAGGCGTAAAACCTAAAACATCCTATGATAAAAAAATTGATGTATAATGAATCTAATATTTTTTCGGATGAAATAAAAGTATTAATATTTGACATGTTAGGATTTATTTCAATTATCATATGGGATATTACTCTGATTATTACTAATACTCAGAGTAACCATTGTGGTTTTAGTATAACACTAAATACATACAATTAGGGTGGTGTAATGTATTATTATTGTTGATGAGATCTAATTTGATCATATTTATATCAATTTTTTTGGATTGACAAGTTTGTTTTACTATTTCAACATATCAACCCCATATTAATACTAAATTATCAATAAAAAAGCCTTGTACTATGATAATTTCATTGATAGTCTACAATTATTTCATAATATATGTTTGTGGGAATGTTTTTCATGAATTTATTTACTTTAACTAAGTTAAATTTTTTTATAATTTATATAATAAATTAGATCATTATACATATACACTATATAATTTGTAGACCTTGGGAAGTCATATATTATATTCTGATTTGACTGACGATCGTTTATCAGTGAATGTATAACTACAACCCCCTTTGGGAAACATAATCCAATACATGGGTATTAATATCAAATAATGATGGTTATTTGACTAAAATAGTTATGGAGAAAATCAAATGTAGAAATTTAAATATATTTAATGAATTGAACAATTGTTTTCAAAAAGAGTTTCTTAATTTTTTCACATATTATATGATTTCATTTTCTATAGAACTCATAATTATTATTATGGATATTGAAAATAATCAATATTTAATTTACCTAATTGAATTTGATAAATTAATGATGAAAAAACTTAGGAAAATAGATAACCGTTTTATATTCCCAGTTTACCCAACTTGGAGTTCAGCGGTTCCCATTGTTTAGAAAAGTGATTTAACAATGACTCTTTATAATAAATCTTCTAAAAATATCCTGATTAAAAGTTTTTGAATATACAATATTACATATAATATTGAAATAGTTTATCAGATATTAGGTCATCAATACTTATAAAATATTGATCTTTGAGATTGATAACTTTAATTAAGGTAATAAAGATAGGATATTCCAATTATGGACATTCATTCAAAATATATGAATTGAGAAATTTGATTCTTCTCCATCACACTTACTCATTATCCTAATATCTTTTTGGATCTATGGATTTTGTTTTTAAAGATTATATTTTTCAATTTTTTTTCATATTTATGTGTCATGTCCTCATATATTTCTCAGGAAATTTAAATAAATAAGATAATTTTATGATTATGTTAAAGAACTTTAGAAATGAGAATTTTTATGTTAAACTTGGTAAGAGTAAATTTTGGATAAATAAATAATCAATTCTAGGATATTCATTCATAAGAAAGAATATATCCATGGATTGATAAAATATAGTGGTGATTGTTAAGTGTTATAGACCTACCTCTATAATAGATTTCCAAACACTTCATTGATCTTCTTGGTACTATCGAAAATTAGAGAAAAATATTTCATCATTTTGAAATCCATTAACAATATTAATTTTGAATGTATTCATGTTCAATTGTATATATATGTGTGAAGTGAATTATATGGAGTTCATAAAACAAATGTTTACTACTCTTTTGCAAATAAAAAACGAACATTAGAGAATGGTTTTTCAAAAATTGTTATTCAATAAAGAAGTTATTGGGTTATTTTTTCATGAAATATTAAATTAAGGTGTCTTGTGCATCACTTCATTAATAAATTCATGTGATAAATAATTTGCTGCATGATTTTGAGATAAATAATTTAACAGTAAAGTTAAAAATTTATAAGAATTATATATATGGAAACAATTCTAAAATATATATTTATCAAAAGTTCCTAATATATATATATTCACACTGTTGGTGTTGAACCTATGACAATGGTGATGGGCAGTGTTGATAAATAAATATGAACACTAAATATATTATCATTGTCGAATGGTGAATAAGGTGGCCTATGTGCCAAATATAAAAGGTCATACTACCTCACTAATGATGAGGAATGAGAGATAAAAAATACTCTTTGATTTGAAAATAATTTCCATTGAAAAAACAATTGAAGTGTATAAATTTTATATTTCCAAAAGTAATTATCAATTATGTAAGAACCCGAGTCTGGAGCCCCTCCACTGGTGCCCTGTGACCGGTTCTCCACATGACCTTATGCGCGTTTCCCCGAATGCCAGATGCTGTCGACTAGCAGCGAGGGCCTTGGTGAGTTAGTGGGGAAACTATGCCCTCATTCAGTAAGGTATACAAGGTAAGAAAACAACAATAAATAGCAGAAACAGCAAACAACATGCATAACAACAGAAACCAAATTGTGAAAGCAACGTAGATATATAACTATGATGACAATGATGGAGTAGCTATACGTATCTATGGAAAACAGAAACCACAACAACATGATGAAATACAACTGAATCCAAGTGAAAATGAAAAACAAAGTAATATCCTTAGCATCATGAGCCATGGATCGGTCTCATGCTCCCCAGCTCCTGGGGCAATCAAGATCCGGAAGTAGATGGGCTCTTTCCCTTGTCTATAAATGCAGCAACATAGTCTTCTTGGGACAAAAAGCATGGCCCAAACAGGATGTGAGATACAATCCCAGTAGGAAATCACCCAATGATTTGTGTCTAACATTCAATGAATAGAAGGCAGGTTATAAAACAATAATCAGTAAACAGGGAAGCACAAGAAGCTACAATCCACAGTTCTAACAAGTATAGCACACATGTAATAAGCTAGCAACAAAAGAAGAAACAGTTAACCCTCTGAATAGCTCTCACAGTCTAACCCCTATGGTTCAACTTATAAGTACTAGCAACCCTATGGTAATCACACATAGTCTCACCCCTCTGGTTTAGCTACGTAATTTAGCAGAATCTTTGGGGAAGAACTCACTGTCAATCTCCCCTATAGTCTCGTATCTTGCTAAAGGATCTCCGAGGAATCACTCAACGTCAATTCCCCATGTGGCCCACGCCGAGGATCTACAAACCCTCTAGGGAATCACTCAACGTCAATTCTCCCTATAGTCTCGCATCGTAATTTAAAGACACCCTGGAGAAGACCTTCCATCAATTCTCCCTTTGGTCTACTACTCTAGGTTCTCAAAGTCCTAAGTAAAACTAAACATGCTCATCACGTGTATATCGTACTAGTAAACCTCAATAACTATGTGGATATCATTCTACAGCTCAACAGCAATAAAAAACCAATAGTTATTCTATCCTGCAACTAGGCATGGCAACTGACAAAATTCCCAACAAGAAAAACAAGCATGGCAAAGCAACCTCAGCACAATATAAATTACTCTACTGACAAGAAATAACCTCTACTAAAGCATACAATAAAAGCAGGAAAACAGCAGTGGAAAACTGGAAAAACGCAATACCTCGTTCACGGTTATTGGTGGAATTTGAACATAATATTCATCAACATTCTATAGAAAGGCACAAACCACCTACCTCGATCCTAGGTTATCGATATACGTGAACCACGACGATAGATTCCCCATAGAATGACATAGATCATAAAAGAAAAGCACAAAATGCTCAACCTACGATTTCATGAAAACAAGGAGGAATCAAGAAACAAGGCTCAATAAGAAGGAATAACTCACCACTGCGATTCCAACACAATCGACAATGCTCAAATCGGAGAACGGATAGCGGGGTGGGAACTCGTACAAGATTCGGCCTTACGGTCGCTTCTGAGCAGACGAAATCTAGAGATGAAGATGATTTTGGGGATTAGGTTTGACCCTGTTCTTTTTAATGGAAAAAAAATAAGGTACATGGCGTGTCCTTCTTGACTACATGCCATGTACTTCAATTTTTTATACTCTGAATTAACTAGCCTCCACCTCAGTCTTATACACCGTGTGTGTGGCCCAGACACGGCCAGCACATGGCTTCGAGAGGGGAAAAGTACACGGCGTGTACTCAGAAATTACATGGCATGTACTTCTGAAATTTCCAGCAAATTTATTTTCCTTAAAACTACAGAAAAAGGGAAAACATACCTAAAAAGAGATGAGGGTTCTTACAAACATCCCCCTTAAAGAAATTCGTCCCCGAATTTCCCTAACGAGGCGGAGATGGAGAAACACCGAATAGCTCCGGCCACTGCGATCGTACATCAGTCTCCCTCTCCCAGGTCTCGTCCTGTACTCGCCCGTGCTGCCATAGCACTCGTATCAGAGGAACAAACCACCCGAATAGAACCTTCGTATTGTGATCGTTAATCCGGATAGGTTTCTCCTCGAACGGTTCTTCCTATTCAAGCTCGAATTCCTCGGGCTGAAGGACGTGAGATGGGTCTGAAAAGTAATGTCGGAGTTGAGAGACGTGGAAGACGTCATGCACGGCCCAATATCTCTGAGGTAGCTGCACCCGATAGGCGACCGACCCAACTCTCTTCAAGACCTCAAACGGCCCGACGTACCAGAGTGAAAGCTTACCCTATCTCTAAATCCTCTTGTGTCCCACCCTCAGTGCGACACGCAGGAAAACCTGATCACCGACCTCGAACTCCAGAGGTCATCTCTGCTGATCAGCATAAGACTTCTGTCGATATTGTGCCGTAGTCATCCTCTTCTGAATCAGCTCTATCTGTTCTGAGGTCTCCTGAACAAGATGAGGTCCTAGAAATGATGCCTCTCCTGCCTCCAGCCAGTATAAGGATGATCGACATGGCCTATCTAACAAAGACTTGTATGGTTCCATCTGAATGATCGCCTAAAAACTGTTGTTGTAGGAAAGCTCCACCAAAAGAATAAGCTTCTCCCAATGTCCTCCAAAGTCTAGAATGCAAGCCCGAAGCATATCCTCAAGCACCTGAATCGTGCGCTCAGACTGGCCATCAGTCTGGGGATGGTATGGTGTACTCAAAAGTACCTGTGTACACAAGGCCTTCTGAAGTCCCTTCAAGAACCGAGAGGTAAAACGCTTATCTATGTCTAAAACAATAGAGCGTGGAACTCCATGAAAACGAATGATCTCTCGGATGTAAAGTCATCCCAGATCATCGAAACTGAAGGTCTCCTTGATCGGCAAGAAGTGAGCAACCTTCGTAAGCCTATCGATGAAAACCCACGCAACATCATTTCTCCGAGGTGACCTCGGCAACCCGGTCACGAAGTCCATCGCAACATCGTTCCACTTCCATTCTGGAATGGTTAACTACTTCAAAAGGTTCACTGGTCGCTGATGCTATGCTTTCACCTGCTGATAAGTAGAACATTTCATGACAAAACCAACAACATCCTTCTTTATACCTGGCCACCAGTATTGGCGATGAAGGTCCCGATAAATCTTGGTGTCGCCAGGATGAACTGCCCAAATAGTGGAATGGAAATCCAGCATTAGCTCCTCGCATATGTCTACTGGCACCCATATGCGTCCTTGGAAACATAGGATCTCATCCTCTCACACTGTCCATCTAGGAAGAGGGTCCTCTCCTGACACACTCTCCCACAGGACTAAGCCATCTGGTTCTGATAGCTGCCTCATCCATACCCGATCAAGAATCAAGGAGGTAATAGCTACAGAATATAGAAAAGTCTGTCCCCATCTGTCATGCACCTCTAGATGCTTCTCAGAGAACAGATCCTTTAGTTTCCACTAACTACTGGCCTCCTGAACAACCTAAATTTGAGTTCTCCTGCTCAACACATCAGCCACGGTGTTGCCTTTTCCTGGCGTATAGGCAAGCTCGAAATCAAAAGACTGAAGATACTCGACTCTCTTGCACTGCCTCAGATTTAGATCATGCTGAGTGATGATATACTTGAGAATCTTGTGGTCAGTGAAGCCCACGAAGTTCTCTCCCATAAGATAGTGTCTCCAACAGCGCAAGGCATGAACAAAAACAGCTAACTCCAAATCATGCGTAGGGTAGTTCCTCTCATGTGGCCTCAACCACCGGGACCCGTACACAATGACTTCATATCCCTGCATAAGCATAGCTCACAGATCGATACCTGATGCATCACAAAAAACTGTGTAGTTCTTGCCTGGCTCCGGCAAGACTAGTATCTGTGCTGACGACAACCTCCCTTTCAGCTCCTAAAAGGCTGACTCACAAGAATCTGACCATAAGAACTTCTCCCCCTTCTGGGTCAGACCTATCAAAGGTGCTTCTAGATGAGAAATGTCCTAAATGAAACGTCTATAGTATCCAGACAGCCCTAGGAAACTCCGTACCTCAAAGACATTATTTGGTTGCTCCCAATAAACTACACCTCTCACTTTCTCTGGGTCCAAAGATACTCCTACCTCTGAGATGACGTGACCCAAGAAGTGAATCTGATCCATCCAGAAGTGGCAATTCGAGAGTTTAGCATATAGCTGATGCTCACTCTGTGTACTTAGAACGATATCATGATGTGTGGCATGGTCGTGTCGAGTGTGAGAGTACACCCAGATATCGTCCACGAAGACCACAATGAAGGAGTCCAAGTAAGGATGGAACAATCAGTTCATTAGTTCCATGAAAACTGCAGGCGAATTCGTGAGACCGAACGACATGACTGTATACTCGTATAGACCATACCTGCTCCTTAAGGCTGTCATAGGTATTTCTGATGGTCTAACGTGAAACTGATGATAACTAGACCTCAAGTCGATCATCAAGAACACCTGGGATACTTGAAGCTGATCGAAAAGGTCATCAACATGTGGCAAGAGATATCGGTTCTTGACCGTCAACTGGTTCACCTTCTGATAATCCACACAAAGCTGAAGGGTACCGTCTGCCTTCTTCGCAAACAGGATAGGAGAACCCCAAGGAGAAGTACTGGGTCGGATAAAACCCTTAGCCTGTAGCTCCTCCAACTGCTTCTTGAGCACCTACAATTCATGTGTGGTCATCCTATAGGGAGGAATGGACACCAGTGCCGCTCCTGGCACGATCTCAATCGAGAAGTCTAACTCACACTCCAGAGACAAACCTGAAAAGTCTTATGGAATGACATCCCTGAAGCAATCCACCACTGGAGGAAAGTCAAACTGTGGAGTCCCCTGATCATCCACATAAAGACTATCAATTAGGGCTATCACCCCTCCTATCCCAAGATACTCGAGTCCTGCCCGACCCGCCAGAACATCCCACTCACCTTTATGAAGAAAGGACTCACCCTCTGGTGAAACGTAACTCACTCTGTGGTGATAACAGTCGACGACTGCCTGAAAGGTAATCAACCAATCCATGCCAAGGATGACATCATAGCCTGTAATATCTAGAATATAGAGATCCCATAAGAAGCAATACCCTGCAACCTCGAGAGGGAACCCTCTACACTGGCGTACACTGGATTTCCTCGTTCCCAAAGGTGTGTAATGTGTCAACGAGTCGGCAGAAAAGAAGACACAGAGTCCAAGGCCCTCCACAACAGCAACAGAGATAAAGCTATTCATAGCACCAGTATCAAAAAAGGCTGAAGATAAAACTGAGGCTACTAAAATCATACCTCGAACAGTAGAAGGGACGGGATCCTGCTCATGATATGTCTGCTCCACGGTGAATGATTGGCCCATGCCATGGCCCTTCACCCTCGGCTGACCACTCTGGGATGAACCTCCCTGCTGGTGCTGAGGAACTAGTGGCCGAATTCCATGACCTCAACCTCCACCTCGGCCCGAACGGTGGGAAGAACTCCAGTTCCCCTATTGTTGAGAAACTGGCGGTGCTGCTCCTAAACGAGGAGTCATGGAAGAACCCTAGTCACCATTTGATAGTGAGAAAACCTGGCTGAAATGCTGAAGGTGACCCAACATGCCGCATGATCAGCACTCCACGGGGTCCCTCTGGCACTGCAATCCTGTGTTCCCTATCATGACATACTGATAGCATGTCACCTGGCTGCCTAATGATGCGTCTCGCTTCCTCGAATCACCTCGTGTAGGCTCCCTACGGTGCTTCTTGCTGTCATCTGGAGGATGTCTAACTCTGGAAGTTGAACCGCCCTGGCTTGCAGCTCCAGATTCTCTCAGATTGCGCTCTTCAATCAATTCCTGATTTACGATGGAAGTAATGGAAGTCAGCTAGAATATTTTCACCTGGGAGCGGATCTCCCTCCTGAGCCCATCCTCAAACTTCCTCGCTAAGAACACCCCACTCCCATCATGATGGGGTGTAAAACGATGTAGCTCAGTGAAACAAGAGGAATACTCCATGACAGATAGAGCACCCTACTCGAATCTCATGAACTACTGGGCTCGATCGTCTCTCAGGGTCTCTGGGAAGAAGTAGTTGTAGAACACGCACTAGAACTCCTCCCAAGTCATAGCCTGCTGTGGACCCGCTTGTGAGATCATGTCCCACCACCTATTGGAGGATTCTCGGAGCATGTAGGTGGCGAGATTGACCTACCCCTCTGGAGGAGTCTCCAAATGCTCAAAGATAGTCAGCATGGCTTCCATCCATGACTCTGCAGCCTGAGGTCCTCCCCCCCCCCCCCCCCCCCGAGAACGTGGGAGGATGCTGCTACTGAAAGACCCGCGTCAAGTCTTCCATAAATGAGGCATGAGGCGGTGATCCCTGGAAGTCCTGTATCATCCTCATGAAAAATTCCATGAACTGCACATTAGCGCCCACAACTTGTGCAACAACCAGTGCCATGGCTGGCTCGGCTGGGGGATCAGCAAGAAGTCCCTGATCAGCCCTATCTGGCATCTGATCGCTGCCCGATGACAGACGTACGACCAGAGGATGTCTCAGAGGCATATATCTAAAAGATCAAAAGCACACCTTAGATCAAGAAAACAAGGACATAGAGAACAAGGGTAAAAACTAGAACAGGGGAAGAAAATCACAAAAGATTGCAAAACACGACTACACAAAGTGTATAAAATTACATGGCGTGTCTTCTTAACCCACTAACATGGGCGTGTACTCCTGCGCTACAAGTCGTGTACACTTCAATCTATATGGTGTTTTTCACCCAAACACGGCGTGTACATGAAAATTGTTCCCATGCCCAAGTCTCCTTACACGGCTAACCCACACGGTCCGACTTAACCCGAGACTACACGACGTGTTCTTAACACACATAGTGTGTACTAGACAAGGCTTTGGCGACCCGTTTTTGTGAAATAAACGGCCGTCTACATGGAGGAACCTTACATGGAGTGCTCTAAATAAACACGGCGTGCATAGGCAAGGTGACCCTATTCTGTGTTGTTTGTGACATGGACGGGTACCTGGACAAGACTACACGGCATGTTCCGAACAAACATAGTGTGTGGAAAAGAAGGTAACACTGGCCGTGTTTTTCGTGACATGGTCGGGTACCTGGAAAAGACTACATGTCGTATTACCTAAGGACCCAGCATGTTCTACCCGAGCTACCCCGACCCGTGTTGTTAGTGACAAGGCCGGGTACTCGGCTCCGAACTTACACGTCATGTACCAATCGTACATGGCGTGTTCCCGATGTTACTCCCACGACACTGTGTTCTGCTCACATGGTCAGTGACACGGGCTGAAAACTACACGGCGTGTATCCAAAAAGTACACGTCGTGTATTCTGGGTTTTTCTGGGTAGTTTCTCCGAAATTGGGCAGAATTCCAGAAACACTAAAATAAGGGAAAAGATGCCAAATTTCGATCCGTGAGGGCCCATAACACCTCAAGAACCCAAATTTGGCATTCATTTCAAAAAAGTAATGAAAGAATAGTTTTCTAACATAATAGCAGAGAATATATCGAGCATCTATCACTACAGCATGCATAATCTACATAGAGCCTATCACAACAGCATGCAATCCCTAATGCACCCTAGATGGCATGGCAAGAGTGCATGGCATGTGATTTATAGAAGTGCCTATATGATGAATGAGATGGAATACCCTCATTTCATCGGGTTGCGACAGATATAGAACTGAAATATCAATGCAATAACTGCACAAGTCATGCGAATCACTCTAGGTGAAAACATATCAACCATAATACTCAAAACGAGCAAACTGCAATAAACGAGGTAGTATGGCCTTTCCCTGTACACGGGTTAACTACTCCCGAGCACAGATTAATACCAAGTACTGAATATTTCTTATCCCTAGATAAAGTCTCTCAACAGTAAAGCAAGAGAAAAGAATCCCTTTTATACAACTTTTTAACAACCCGAGTCCGGAGCCCCTCCACTGGTGCCCCATTCCCGGTTCACCACATTTTCTCAAGCGTGTTTCCCCGAATGCCAGAGGCTGTCGACTAGCAGCGAGGGCCTTGGTGATTCAGTGGGGAAACTATTCCCTCATTTGTTAAGGTATATATGGTATGAAAAAAACAATAAACAGTGGAAACAGTAAACAACATGCATAACAACAGAAACCAAATAACGAAATCAATGTAGATATGTAACTATGATGACAATGATGCAACATGTACAAGTGTCTAAGGAAAACAGAAACGACAACAACGTGATGAAATACAACTAAAACCAAGTTCAAAAGAAAAACAAATTAATCTCCTCAGCATCACGAGCCACGGCTCGGTCCCATGCTCCCCAGCTCCTATGCAATCAATATCCTGAAGTAGAAGGGCGCATTACCTTTTCTATACCTGCAGCAACATAGTCTTCTTGGGCCCAAAAACATGGCCCAAACAGGGTGTGGGATACAATCCCATTAGGAAATCACCGAAATATTTGTGCATAACATTCAATGAATACAAGGAAAGTAATAAAACAATAAGCAATAAACATGGAAGCACAAGCAGCTATAATCCACAGTTCTAACATGTATAGCACACAAGTAAGAAGCCATCAACAAAAGAAGAAACATGTAACCCTCTGAATAGCTCTCACAGTCTATCCCCTATGGTTCAACCAATATGTACTAGAAATCCTCTGGGATGCACACGCAGGGTCACCCCTCTGGTTCAGCTACGTAATTAAGCAGACTCTCTGGGGAAGCACTCACCGTCAATTCCCCTATAGACTCTAATCGTGCTAAAGGCTCTCTGAGGAATCAATCAATGTCAATTCCCCCTGTGGCCCATGTCAAGGATCTACAGACTCTCTGGGGAAGCACTCAACGTCAATTCCCACCTATAGTCTCGCATCATAATTAAAAGACACCTTAGTGAATCCCTTCAGTCAATTCTCCATTTGGTCTGATAATATAGGTTCTCACAGTCCTAAGTACAACTAAACATGCTCATAGCGTGTATATCGTCTAGGAAAACCTCAAGACCAACTTGACTATCATTCTACGGCTCAACAGCAATAATAAAACAACAATTCCGCTATCCTACAACTAGGCATGGCAACTGAAAAAATGCTAAAAAAAACATGGCAAAGAAACCTGAGCACAATATAAATTACTCTACCAACAAGAAATAACCTCCACTAAAGAAAACAAGAAAAGCAGAAAAACAGAAGGGAAAAAATTGGAAAAACGCAATACCCCATTCACAGTTATTAGTGGAATTTGAACATAATATTCATCAAAATTATATAGAAAGGCACTAACCATCTACCTCGATCCTACGTGATCGATATACGTGAACCATGATGACAGATTCCCCTTAAAATAACGTAGATCTAAAAAAATACACAAAATTCTCAACCTACGATATCTTGAAAAAAAGGAGGAATCAAGAAACAAGGCTTAAGATGAAGGGAGAACTCACCGCTGCAATTCCAACGCAATCGAACATGCTCAAATCAAATAACGGACGGTGGGGTGGGAGCTCGAAGAAGATTCCGTTGTACGGTCGCTTCTGGGCGGACGAAATCCGGAGAAGAAGATGATTTTGGGGGTTAGGTGCAACCCCGGTCCGTTTAACAGAAAAAAAAGAAAGTACACGACGTTTACTTCTTCAGTACACGGCGTGTACTTAAATTTTCCGTAATCTGAATTAACCGGCCTCCACCTCAGCCTTACACACCGTGTGTGTGGCCCGAACAGGGCCAGCACATGGCGTTGAGCCAGGAAAAGTACACAGCGTGTACTCAGAAAGTACACGGCGTGTACTTCAAAAATTTAGAGATAATTTATTTTGCTTAAAAACTCTAGAAAAAGGGAAAACATCTCTGAAAAGAGATCTGGGTTCTTACAAATTATGCATCCATGTGAAGAATATATTGGTGTAAAAAGTGTATATAGACCTACATAAATTTTTTTTAATACAATAGTGTTCAATTTTGGATGTAATAGAATTATAATGATTGTTAATGAATTTAGGTTTCATAAATATGTAATTTTTTTAATGAGATGTATTATTAATCACATAGATTAAAATTATATATCCATATGTGAAGTTAATATATTTATAATGACATGCAGACCCATTTATTTTTGAAAAAATTGTTGATAAGTATTGTAGAGTATATTTAGTGTCAATTCGTTTTCTTACATGTTAAGTTCAAATTTAAATATTTAAGTTGATGACGAAACATTTAACAAGACCAATATTTTAATGGGAGAACACCACAATGAATTTAATTTTTTTAATCCCAAAAAAATCTATATACAGTTATTCCCTTTTTTTAGATGTTGGAATCTTCATGAATTCTGCACATTTCATTTTTATTTTCATTCATTTCTCGCGTGATAAACGTTCCATGATATAAATAATATATGTATTGAGGCTTCCGAGTGTTAAAATATCAATATTATCCTATCATAATATATTATTTAAATAATTTTTTAAATGATGATTCAAATAAAAATATTTTTAAATATAAACATGATCACTACATATCATCCCCATACCAAGAGTCAATCAAAATTTGCAATTAAAACATTAGAGGATATAACAAAACATTATTCAATTGATTTATATGGTGGTTGGGATCTTCACGTTTCCTTGATCGAGTTCTCATTAAAAATATCTTTTATTAAATTTAGTGGGTATCGTATGAGGATCTACATAGTAAGTTATGTAAATACCAAATATGTAATGAATAAATTATAGAATATTAGATATTGTAAATTGAATTTCTTGAGAAATTTTATAGTATGTTCTAGAAATTAAGTGAAATATTTCAATTGTATAATGTTATATACTGATAAAGGATGATAATCATCCACGATATTTTCATTTCGAAGTTAAACCTAATTTATGCCTTTGAATATAATTGTGGAATAGGGTTATGTGGCCTGTAATGAAGGAAAGTTTGAGGCATATTTACATTCCCTATAACAAAATCCTTAATCTTGTGTGGATTAATTATTATCATCTTATACATCTTTTAAGGATTTCCCTTATGCAAGATGTGGTATAAGAATAACGCATCAAGAGTTATATACCTAACCCATCACATATACTATAATTTTTTATAAATTATTTTATGTGTTTTAATAATAATTAATTTTTAAATGTAAATGGTTAGAATAATTAAATATTTTTAAGGTTATGTGATTATAATAATTTAATTATAAAGATGGATATTTGTTATCAAAGATTTATGTGTTGTGTATTTTTAATTAAATAACATAAAATAATAAAATTTATAGTATTACTATTATAAAATGATTCATTATTTTGAAAAAATAAAATACTATATAATTATCTATTAATTGACAAGAAATATATATAAGAACACTTATTGTTTAAAAATTCTTATTTCCATAAAATAAATTTTATTTCTAAATCTTTTATTTTATCATGAGAAGATAAATTTTTTATATTTGACAATTGAATTATATTTAGTTGAATCTAATGTTTTTAATATCACATCATGAATAATAATAATGTTAAAATTCGATTCAATAGAAAAAATAAATCACCATGGATAGAATATGATTCTATTACAAAGGTAAAATGAAGACAAATGTATCAACCTATGTTTAATATACTTAAAATATCATTAAAAAGTATTTAATTTTTTTATAGTGGAATTAATTATATATCTCTATTATTCTACTATTTGTTTCCACACTATTTCAAAAATTACAACCTTATTCATTTAGAAATGAATTTTTTCTTAAATGCCACTAAAACCTTACCTATAAAATTATCCCTCTTATTCCATTACAAAACCATTCTTTTGAATTAGTTCACTATTGGAAACCAACTAAATTATTATATAACAATATATTTCTATAATTTATGTTTCCCCTTGTCCAATTAAAGAAACCCTCAATTTCATCATCTGGAATTGACATATTTTAGGGAGTAGATTCACCAATGAAAGCACCTATTTATTCACTATATTTATTCAATTAACATCTCATATACACTCTTTATAAAACTCATTTTTAAATTTAATGATATTAGAAAAATATATTACTTTCTACATGAATAATATATTACCATTTTATTTCATTATAGACTAACTCTTTATCTATTATAAAATGTTCTTGTTTGGGCGGGGTAAATAACCTAATTCAATGTTTTAATTATATATCCATTATTTCCAACATGATTTACTTTCAAAAAATTTATAATAAAAAGAAATTATTTAATATATAAATTTATCATTGAAAATTTGAGCTATAATTTTAACACAAAATCCTTATTCAATATAATGTAGCATGTTATTATTAGAAAATTACCCCAAACCAACTCACCACTAATTTAGTTTTGAAGAACCATAATCCTACCATCGATCAAAAGATAAATGTATGGAATAAATAACTATAAAATAAATTTTGAATTGCATTTATTAATATAGGTTTAATGAAATTTTTAATAATAAAATAGTATCTACATCACCATTATAAAACATATATGAAATAATAAAAATTATTCACTTCTAATGATGAAAATAATCAATAACTAAATAATATACGTGTAATAGATTATTATAACTAAAGGGTAGAGAATAAAATAGGTATTAATATGGGTTTTAAATATTTTATTCTAATAATTAAATTCATTATAAATGAGGTTTAAGTAATTTCATGGAAGTTGGGTGTAATGGTAAGGGTTTATTTTCTAATTTCACATTAACATCAATATTGAATATATTTAATCATTACTATATAGAAATTTAATTTAATTTTCTAAAAACCAAAATAAATTATTTCCTATAATAAATTATATGATTTAGATTTTTTATATTCATTTCAAACCTCTTTGGTCCAAAATTTTTTCAATTTTATTTTTGTAAGTGGATTCAACCTTATATCATCCTTTTGGTTAGTAATAAGTATACTCTATATCCAAATTCATAATGTTGTTTTTTGGATGTACATATATATAACTAAATGATTCAAGAATGCTATTTTTTGTATTCTTCTGAATTATATAAAAAATTATTAAAGGAAGAATTTTTATCCTTTGTAACATGCATCATTTTTACTATTTTTTCCATCATAAAAATGTGTGACTGATATCAATTATTAAAAAAATTTCCAAAGGAATTAATTTTTGTATAACCTCTTATAGTTTTATATTTGAAACATCAACACAATGTTTTCTTATTTAATTCTATAATTTATTTTCAAAATTAAGCATAATTTTGTTTTCAAATAATAAATAATTGTTCATAAGTTAATATAATTTATCATAATATTCAAAATCTATTTTTCAATTCACTTATTTACATAATTTTTATCTATTTCCTTATTATGTAATATTTATTATACAAAACCTCAGATATAATCTTCTACTACAATCTACATTCTTTCATTGAATGTATTATGATAATGAGTCAAATGTTTTTTCTTGAATCCAACTTCATTACCATGGTATAGTGCCACAATGGTGAAATTATGATTTCCTTTATATTCATATGTGCCACATTCTTATGTTTCAACATTATATAATATGTGATTTCTTTATATACCAAAAATTATTTTGGGTAATGTTTATATCTCATTAGATCAAAATGGATCATCGTTTGACAAACCATGTAAAAATGTTTTTGTGGTGGGGTTGGATAGACAATATCCAATAAGTTATTGGGAATGAATGGATATCCTTTGTTTAAAAGGATAAAATGGAGGGGTTGTTATAACATGTCTATAATTTTATATGGAACAGGTGGTTATCCAATATACAAACAGTTATTACAAACATGTAATTTTTACACAGTCCATATGGTTATACAGTGTAGGTGGTTATCACAAGCATTGAATTTTTTAGGAAATAAGTTTCTAGACCATGTACTAAATGTTATAAGAAATAGATGGTTAGCCTAAGTACGATAGTTAATTTAGACCATCTCATTATCCAGTACAACTTTGTTATAGGTAGGGGTTTATCCAATTCCATTTTTATTTGAACATAATATTGGTTTGTCGTGATTTTTTTACAATTTATATTCTCATATATATATAAACCACATTCATATGTTATGGAAAATATTCATGTGATGAATATTGAGTAATGTTTACAAAATCTGTTAAATTATTTCTTATTTTAAAAACAATTAAAACTTTCATGAAAAATTCTTTAGGACATTTTTTTATTGGTAAAATTTCATTATGTTATATTGGCATACCTCATTTAGGTTCTTGTACCTATATAATCCAATTATAACCACTTATGATATTTGATTGTTATATATTTTATTTAACATTAATAGGAATCCATGAACATTAATATTTCTATTTCCATTCCATCCGTGATGAACAATATTATATCTTATGATATGTGAATAAGGGGTTTTAGTGTGATGTTACTAGGAATATAATTTTACAATGATTCGAAAGAATTTTTTTTAGTTTATAATATTCCAATATAATGATAATAGAGATTATAGGGTGTTATTTTTTGTTCAATGTTTTAAATATTCATGGAAAATGAAAAAATATTTATATATGTTATTCTTTTATCATATCATCACATATAATCGAAATGGAACTATACTAGTTTAATAATTTAAAATGGAATGAATAATTTCATGATATGAGAATTATCCAAGACTTTGGGCCCAATTTTTTTATAGTCCTTTTATATTTTCAATTTTAAGATTACCTTATATAAAATTTTCCTCAAATTACAACTATATTTTTCTATGAATATGTGATATTATAGTACAATTTTTTAATATTTTGTATTGATTATTATTTTATGGTTTGGATATGGTTATAACATCCATTATTTCAAACAACTATTATCGATTATAATTTAAAAATCCTATATAACATTCTATCATCTTTTATAGTTAACGATATAACCCCCTCCCCAATCCCCAATTTTTACCATAATCATTAGAGTCTAACCATTATCCATTAGTGTACATGTTGGTGTAGAAAATTCTGCATGGTGCCACCAATTTGGAGAACATTCAAGAATTTGGGTTTAGGATTTGAAAAATTGGTATCAAATACATGATTATATTTATTTTAATATTTATCCTTGGTATTTTGAGATATGATTTTATTGGGACATGGGATGAACCATGTTTAATTGGAAATATTACCCTTTGATGAGGGATGAACAAGTTACATAAGAAAACATTTATTCACATTATTTTCAAGGTATATAATTAATTCTAATTAAAACATATTATTTTATGTTTTACTTTGTATTTGATGTAAATGTCATTATAGGGTTCAAACAGAGATAGTCTTTCTGTTTTACAACTTCTAGGATCGATGGAGAGTTATTTAAGCAACACCAATATTACATTCATATATATTAAATCATTTTTTAATAATATTATATATATATATCACACCAATACATACCCTTGAATTTTATAAGATATGTGTATTTATTGTCTATAAACATAATAAAATTAAATTTTGAAATTATCTTAATCATTTTTCACAATGTCATTCCTACATAGCTAATTTCTAAGACCATACCTACTAAATTATTCACATATAACATTGGGAAATTAAAACCTAAGAAAGGGAGAACTAAGATTCCAAGAAATGGTTACCATAAAAGATATCAATCAAATAACATTATTGAAATAAGTTAAAAATAAAAGAATTATATCATCATTATAACCTTTGATGGTTTGAAAAATTGAAAAATATCATTAATCATGACCCATGACATAAGGTATTATTGTAATAAAATATATAAGTCATAAGAGTGATATATCATCAATAATAAATCATGAGACAAAGGAACATATCAAACGTACAAGACATAAATTTGTGGCATACAAATAAGTACTGAAAATCATTTATTATGTAAATCATCACTTCCAAGACTATCATAGTATAAAATTCTGATTGATGATTTATTTCTCCCTAATTCCATTATTTCTTTAGTCGTGGTTCTCTCCCAATAATATCATGGTAGATATAATTCATTTCTAAACATAGTTCACATCACATTCAGGTATATAATAACTCATGAGGGTAAATATTTAAAAAATTAATTTAGAGAAAATATAATTTCTGTCCCACCCATCTCTAATGAAAACTATAAAAAAGTGTATGAAAATATCCTAAATACATTCCTCATTTATATATATCATAACGCATGAAAAGAAGAATGATTTTAGAAATAGTTCATAATCACATTATCAAAATCAATATAGAAAAAGTAAGGTGATTTTATCACAATAACATATCCATGGTGACTCATAAAAATCCATAACAGACATGGAAATAAATTAAAAATAGCTTTAAAAGATCATTTTTAAATTATGGTGAAAATAATGTAAATATTATTTTAATAAATATAGATAATGAATAGTTTTAAAAAATATATATAATAAGGTCATCATTCCATAAAATATTACTTATCATTTTAAGTACAAAATGGCGGAGAATCAAAATCAAAAATGAAAATTCTAGAAATAAATTGATTATATGAAAATATATAGAGTTTTATTGATAATGATAACATAATATCTATAAATTTAAAATTGAAATTGAAAATCCAAAAATGGAAAGACTTTTTATCATTATTCATTACTTGAACTCCCATCATGATTCATATTTATTAAAATCTATTATTTAATATATATATTAATTATAAATATATTAATGAAACACAATCATATAAAAATAACTATATATAATTATAAAATAATTTACAATTACACATCTACAATTAATTCTTCATTAAAAACATTTTTCTGCTGTAATCTGGTCTATTTCCCTCAATTTTGTTTATCTAACAGTTCAATCCCTTGCACCGTGGTCCTATATTCATCATCACCATAATATTATCAATTTAAAAGTTATAATATATATTCATTATATTCAACTTCATAGTTTTTCTTATACATTTATGATGAAAAATTAATTATACCACTTCATAGAGATGATAGTCTGTACGTATGTAGAAGTGGTATTTTAATATTCAGATTCGTAGAAAAATAAGAAACATACGGAATAATCCAAAACTAAAAAAACATGATTAGTTAATAAATATAAAATATATTAATTAAATATATTCTTATTACCATCAATGTATGTAGAAATATAAAATTGAATCACATCGCTTCAGAGATGTGGTAGTCCGTACGTATGGACAAGCGACATTGTCAATTTTCAATGGCTGGGAATTAGATAAAAATTATGATAAGATTATAATAAAAACATAGTAGTATATAAAATATACCAATTAAATTATTTTAATGTTTTAATGGAACAATTTTTATATGTTTACGATTAATGGAACTGAAAAATGATTGGTATGAAAATATACCAAATTTCTGATGATCCACCATTGAAAAGGACATTAAGGATTCATGTATGTGTGGTTAGTGAATACCATAACCTAACTGTGATGGATAAGGTTTTTTGGAAATGATGTTTCAATATATTTTTGTTTCTAAATGTCTCATGTTTTTTCGATAAGAAATGATATGAGGCTCCCTTTTTATAAGTGAGGGGAGTGACACACATTCAGTTATTTATAATGTTAAAAAAATAAAAATGATACTCCCATGTAAAGGTAGATACTTATTGGATAATTTTATAATATGTTATAAGAAAGCTTCTATAAACTTCTATATCATAATATTTATTGATGGTTTTTGGTAAATTGTTCCGAAAAATATTTATTTTAACACATTGTTGATTGTTTTATGTTTAATCTTGGCAACACGTATTTTACCATGTTGGCTAATCATTATTAATAATATTACATATAAAAATTTAATATAAATTTAATAGTGATTATAAAAAACATGGAATCCATTTTACTAGTTTCAATTCCAGTAATTATTATAAATTAATTCAAATATCCCCATACAAACATGTCCTACCTATTTTTAATGAAATGACATGATATGGATATAATTTTTTTAATCAAATTAATTTACTAGTATATAAAATTATTTGGATGATATAATATTTTATTTTATATATCATATACATATTTCTTTAAAATCATTCATCAATAGTGAATAATTTTCTTTCTACGCATAAAAATACATTGTTTTCAATAAAAAAATTTAGAGAAAAAACTCTCCATACAATGAAATTGGTTATTTTCATTTTTCCCCAAATTATAAAAAATAAAATTAAATTATACATGTAAAAATATAGTGTTTAAAGAGATTAGTATTCTAAAGTAATTTTTAAATAAAATATATATGATAAAATCAATAATAATAAACAAAATGTTTCAAAATAGTTCATTAATATTAATAATATTTCCTTGGGTAATTAAATTTTTTTTGAAAATATAAAAATTTTAAGCGCCATAGATTTTTCTTCATTTTATAATAAATAATTATTATTCACATACGAACATGTTTTCAAGGTATACATGATGTTGATCACATCAAATTTATTAAATAAAAATATATTCTAAAACCATTGTGTACTACATTCAAACACCTTATCAGAATTTCACCCTCAAATTTATGTCACACTAACACAAACACATGAATATACATCGACCTCCAAAAATTATCAAGTTCCTTTAATGATTCATCAAATTTATTTATTCTTTAATAAAATATCGTTTGAGTGAGTGGTATTACTCAATATCTCTTTTCCAATTTGATCCAAGATTTATAGTACTTGTTCTATATAAGAGGAGTCACACATCAGTGGTATAAACTCCTTTTTTAATACCTGAGAATGATCATGTCTGTTATTTTTCAATAAAGATACATGTATCACATCCTAAATAAGAGATATGTTTGGTTGAATCATAATGAAAAAATATTTCATCCAAATATGAAAATGAGTCTCAAAGGGGATAATATTTCTAGAAATCACAATTCCCTTAATACCAAATCTCATAATCTTCTTCTGAGTTAATATTTAAAGAAATATTTAACAACATATTCAGCAACTATTTATCATCTGAAATTGTCTGTATAAATTTTCTATCAACTCTAATCTACGTAGAAGTTCTTATAAATAGTTATACACTTATTTATATTTCAGAATATTACTCATGTTATATTTAATTCTCTAACATCGTAATAGAATATTTGAGTTCTTCACTTTCTTCCCTAGATTTTCTTAAAAGGATCCATCTGAATTCTCAAGGGAAACATGTTTTCTTATAAAAAAAGTACTAGATAAACTTGTTGATCTATGCCATCATTAAAATTCATAGAAAATATCTCAATATATATATTTTTTGGGTTTAAATGGCCCTCTAAAAATTACAATATATCTGTGGCTGATATGTTGTTTTACAATTCAACTATCTATTCTGATCATTTGAAAAATTGAACAAAACAATATGGTTAACCTCAGATGCTGATCAGATATAATATAATGTGGTTATATATGAAAACATAAAACATTTATAATTTATATCTTGGAATTATGATCATGAGATAAATGTTATATGATTTCAATGAAAAGTTGTAACTTTGTAAAATGACCAACTAAAACGAAAATATTATTATATACATTTTATATGACAATGACTCTATTGATGAAATCTAGGGATCCATTTTCAAATTTTTATTATGGGGTGGGTAATATTTATTAGTTCCCATTAGACATATATATATCAACCATAACTTTTTGACATAATATATGTATATATATATATACATACTATACAATATCCATTTATTGTTGTACCACTAGAAATATTTTTCTAATCTCTATAAATCTTCTCACATCCATGATTAATATTAAATGGTGAACATGGAGCACCATCCAATAACTACTTAAAATGTAGTATTTTTGAGAATCATACTTAATTTCTAAAAAATATCATTCAATAAGAATTATTATATTACAGAAAAAAAAATTAACCATGTTCTATAGTAAAACATCTTCCTTATTCACCTCTTTAATCATCACATAGTTGCATTGTAAATCATCCATTATAGAAATTGACGATCTGTCTAAATTTATCATTATCACAAGATCGATTTTTTGAAAATTCATATGCATGGGATCCCATTCAATAATCTTCATTGAAAAAATATTTTGGTCATTCTATTTATGGGAATTATACAAATATACACTAAACAACCATCATTTTATATTCTAGTAATTTTATTCACATTTATTTATCCAATTAAACTTGGATTCCGTCTTTGTAAAGATGCTTATTGGAGTTGACAACAGTGCAAAATTTTAGTTAAAGCATTGATAGTATATAGATCTCTAAATAAAATTTTGCATTCTGATTTCCATGTTAGGTCTAGGACATTTCTAAATAACATCAATATTTAATGGATCGACTAATATAACCTCATATGAAATTATAACCTCATATAAGCTCATAGTGATATTTATTTTTTTAGAAATATTATTTGATAAAATTGGAAAACAAATTATCGTACCATAAGGTATTCTACATAATATTCAAATAAAATTCTTTCTCATTTATTATCTTTGAATATATATGATTATAACCTTTGAAATTTATTTAAAACTGATCAGGGTAATCTATGAAGACTATTAATAAAATAAATAATGATAGTAGAAGAATTGTTATGTTAAACTAGAATCATTTTAATTTTATAATTCCCATACGTCATGAACAATTTTTTAGTAGGAAAATCTTCCTTTATCCATAATCTAAAATATATTTTTATTAATAAGGAAATTTCAATTTTATGGGTTTATTGTTTCATTTCACATAGAAATTGGAAGAATGACTATGAATCAAAAATACCATATCAATTGGGATAATGAATTAACCTACATATTTAGACTCTAAAGATGCAATCTTTGAGACTATAATTCTTTGGACATCACTAAATACCTGACTCCAGACTGACCTATATTTCCAATACATTTCTTTTACATTGGAATTTGTATAAAGATGAAAAAATTACTCTAAGGATCTAAAAATTATGTTCATGATTTCAGCAATGTCAACAAAGGGAAAAAAATAATGATCTAATTCAATAGTCAGCCAATTCATGTGTTGGTAAATCCAATAGTGGCCTGCCAAATCCTGGAGCCATGGAATCTCTATCCCTTCCAATATCCCCCTATCCTTTGGATATAGTAATTAAATCATTTTCATGACCTCTTTATGTAATTTCATCTTGAAATTTCCAATTATATTATATATGTAATATATTTTATTAGAGAAAAAGGTAGGGAAAGATATCATCATGTAGTTGAAATTCTAATTTCCCTACATAAATTTCATCATATATCTTCATTCATAATTATTTCATCAAACATGGACCTTTTTTGACAGATATATTGGATTTTCTCGAATCATGATCATTATTTTGAATAATTATTCATATTTTAACATATATTTCCATATTATTCAGGAATGAAGACTTCATTTCCAAAAAAGTATATTTGGTTGGAAAATACATATATTACATAAGTCTCAAATCCTTTACCAACTAATTTGATTATCATCAAATTAAGAATATTCAAAATAACAATTACATGGACTAGATTTTATTTCCTTATTTACATAATATTAAATCACATTAAACCAAACCTTCTTCATGTAATATTAAAAAAAACCATTCCAATCATATTTCTAAGAGGAAACATCACGATGATCTAACTCATAGTCGGATCATTTCTAATGAGTATCATATTCACATTGATGATTTGAATGAGATGCAATGTATCTTTTGATATGGAAAATGAATTCTCTCGTATGTATTATTTTCAAAGATTTATCCACCTTCATAAAAACCCATTTATAGTTCCCTTTTTTACATCGTTGTTTCTCAATCCCTTATTAGCATTGCCTATGGAATCCTCTATTAAAATTTTTAAACGTTTTTGAACTACAACTCAGGTAATCCCCTAATTCATATCATCTTTTATAGTGGGAATATTTTTAAATCAATGTTGGCCTATGAAAGCCAAAACCGGGCACCCACTTCTTAGAAGATCCATATATGATTTGCATGTAGACATAGACCCATGTTAGTTTTTCAATAAACATGTATTATTTTCCATTTAGAAGAAACTAGATATAGGATGGTTTCAAAAATCCTATATATATTTTGGATCCAAAAAAATATATGTTTTAGTGTTCTCCTTGGATACATAAATATACTTTCTCATGCTTCACTATATTTTCAAATGATGTATGAGGTCATTTGACTCCAGATTTCGTTGTCCAAAAACTTGTAGTCCCAATCACATTAACCAACTTTAGCAATACCAGGATACCCCCATTCGAAGTTTCAATCCATTGAGATGAGATCTTTATAATCTATCTCGACGAAGAACATAAAATTTCCTAAATAAAGTTTCTAAGATTATTATATAAATATAATAAATCTTGTTACAATTTATGATGGACAAATTGTAAACATACTTACTGAAACTGATTGATAATACACACTGGGAATTTGATATATCATCCTCGCTGAATTTATGTTGAGAAATTGGGGGACAATAAGGTCTCATAATAGGTTCAAAATTCAATAAGGAACATTCAAAATTTTATAGAATATATAGAATATCCAAGCTCTAAAATAGAAGGGGATATCTTTAATTAATATCCTATATGAAAAAATATAAGCATATAAGTTTATATACAACTCATAGGACCATCAAGACTAGTTAATTCATATTTTGTCAATGATATGTCTTCCTTTTTGTATGGAAATGACTATATCTTTCCCATGAATGATCTAAATAGTAAATTGTCTCTAATCAAAAAATACTACCAAAAAAGATTTCAAACCACTATGTGAATTGATGAATCCATCCAACATGTCAAGAGATCAATATCGTTGACTGGTGGATTACACCCGGGAATGGTAAAATTGATCTGAGGATTCCATGAAAGGTAAAATGGAGGTCAAAAAAGTTGGAACTCTATTTAGAACAATGGTACTTTAAAACATAGATAGATTCTTGGAAGGTATTAGAGATATGTGTGTTTAGTTAAGGGGACCAAAGCACTAGGTCAAAGATAATATGACATTGAATGGAGGCCTCCCTCACCTTGGGATAGGTATGGGGTCATAAAATATACTCATAATTTATCTCCTCACATTTGATCAAATAATCATCAATACATTTTATAGGATCCTTGTTCTAAATATCATTCTTGTTTTGTTGAGGATAACCAAGGTAGAGATTCATTTTCAAGTTGTTCTTATTTTGAAAAAAATAGGTGTACCTCAGTGTGATGAATTGGGGTATATAAATCCATTATAAAAAATCCCATAGAGTATCCTCTTCAATTCCTATAACACAGTAAGGAATATTCTTTGTAAATTCTTTGATATAGGTGTATCATGATGTATAAAATCTATTAAAAACTATACATCATGATCTATAGAGATCCTTATTCTAGTATTAATGAAATAAATTAGTATATGTCTAAAATATAAGAAAATATTCAATGTTTTTTTCTCTAAAACCATATAAAAACCCTCATGAATTGGTAATATAACCTCTATAGTGGATTTAATTTACATTTAATGTTAATGTAAAACATTACATAAAAATATAATAACATCTAGATTCATAATAAAAACGGTTTATGCCCTTATTTGAAAATTAACATGGGATCTATATAAGGATACAAGATAAATGTACAAATTAACATAAAAATAAACTGAATGTGGAAGAAAACAATTTCATGAAGCACATTACCATAATATTTTATCTAAGTAGATTTATTGAAGTGAGAAACTATCATTAGAACATTAAGAAGTTTTTAATAGTATAAAAAAATTCATTATTGAGGTGGTAATTTGATATAATTTTTGAATTCATAATATATAAGTGATTAGGTGGATACATAATCAAGTAAGAAATTTATTGTTATTTATTAGATGGTGAGTGTATCTTTCACCACTTAATTATCCTCATCTAGTTCAATTGTTTTGATCTTGTGTGTTATTTTATTGAATATTGGATCTAGAATTCTCTGATATTGATTTTAATCATTAACCCTGATATTCACACTCTAATTTGAATAATTTCATACTCCTTGAAATTATGTCATTGTAGTATGGGTGGATCATTTACTTGATCTTTCAACCATGTATTTTAATATTTTGGAATCTTAACATTTAATTGACATCGTTTTTCTTCATTACATTATTTTCAACACAATAAAATTACCGAATATCATAATGAAATTCTACACATTATCCGTTATATAGTTATAGTAATAAAACATTTGTACATTGATATTATAGATATAATTTTAATTAAATTCCATATTTATCATATTTTCCCTAAAACTATGATCATAATGAGAGTCTATAGTCTCATTTTATTCAATGAAATTACATTGAAATATTTATTAATAGATATGAAATTCTATTATATACAACTATTTAAGAAACCTGAAATTAATCCACTTGAGAATCATATACCTTTTATTTCACGGTCATTTATAAAACGTGATGTGTACATTGAATGATTGGGGAACTTTTCCTCTTAATTATAAATTTATTAATCATTCGTACATCAATTTAAGAAATTACATTTAAATATAATTTTAAAAGATTTGAGGAAAATAATTTTTACTATTTCCAATGCATGTAGTTTTTTTATTCCTCTGACATCATATTCTTGATTACATATCACCATTAATCAACATCCTATTTTAAAAAATACACATCCAAAATTACATTCATATAGTTGAGTACTATATAATTGAGGAAATCCATTCAAGAAAATGGATACATTTTTCATATTAAAAATAAAGGTGGAACCCCTGATGGATGGTGGTAATTGTGCAATAAAAGACTTAATGATGATTCGCTCCTACCTTTTTTTGCCCGTATCTTCAAATTGATTCATGTTATCATTCAACAAATAAGATAGTTGGTTGAGTATAGCCATCACCTTTTTTATCCTAAATCCCATTTTATTTTATTTATTAAGAGGATACTCATTTCATGGACATCACATGCATTTTTCTCAAGATTCCACTAGGTTTCATCCATTTACTAAATCCAAAATTCATTTTTTAAGTATTAAACATCAATAATTAGTCTAATTAATCATTAAATTATAAAAATAATTATAATGGTGTCCTAAATTTTTACACCTTCTTTGATACCATGAATCATTATTTTCATTTCAAATCAATATGGAATATCCAAGGTTTTCCTATATTTTCTCCCTCATTCATCAAAATGGTTCATAATGTTAATGGGAATTAATGAAGGAGTATACATTAAGAAAGTCAAAAAAAGTGTCAATTTATGGATCACTATCATGTTCCATATAAAAATTCAATATATATCTAACCATCCTTATCATGGTTTTTAAAATTAGGTATATTTATTCTACAGCCTACAACAACTTGTTGGTATCATGATATAGATTTTATTTCCATGAATCATATCCTGTAATAATTTTACTAAACATTAGAAATTCAACATATACATAAATTTATCCTTAGGTTTATCAATTACTTACTAATCCTAATATTCATAACAAATATAACATACTTCAATATAAATTTATTATTCCCAATTAATAAATACATAAATATTTTGTCACTTTTGATATGAAATCAATACATCTCATATAAATAAATTCCCCAAAACCATACATGTTTAGTGTATTTTGATATTATATTCATTATAAAAATATTATATGAAATATCATAAACATCTTAAATAATTCTCATCTAAAATATAACCCTTATTATACATTACATACTTAAAACCTTTCATTAATAGATGACCAAATGTACATATCATAAATTGTGAGATCTGATTCCATATAAGGGTAAATAAAGGAGATACCAATCAATTATCATGAGTGAGAATAATTTTAAAATAATAATACTACAACATGATACTATATTAATAATTTAATACCCACAAATTCAGATATTATTAATCATAAATTAATGAATATGGGTTTTATAAAGAAAAACATTTCACAAGTTAATATAATCATATATAATCATTTATGATTTATGAGAACATGTCATAATCATTAGTTAGAAATTTTTTACACAAAATAATAATATAGACAAATTATTTAGTCAAGGTTCACTTATATGGATATCATAGTGGGAAAATTCATAAATTGTATTTAGTTAACTCAAAATTTCATAACATACTTAGTCATGTTCCACATTTAATAATACCATAGTGTACATGTCCCCTATAGAACATGGATTAATATCCAATATATTCCATGTTAAATAATGATATGTAGATATTTTCCCATTTCATTATTTTTATATATAATTTTTGGTCCAGTAGTCACTTAATATAAAAAAATATTTGTACCAGAAGATCATAAAAAATCAAAATTTCATAATAGAATAAACATCAAAAAGAAAAAGGATTTATAAATATATATTTATAAAAAATTATATGATATATAGTCAAAATAAGTTGATGTTATAATAATATCATATTCAAAAAGAATTATAAACAACATTATTGAATGATAAAATAGATGAAGTATTATTTTCAAATAGTCATTGAACATATTTTTGAAAAGAGGGAAAATTTCATTTCCATCCAGTATCATTAAAAATAATAATTTCTTACAATATTGAGAAAAATATTTACTTTGAAAATATTTATATATACTTTTTAATAAAACCTAAAATAAAATAATGATATTAATGGTGTGAATATCCATTAAATATGAAAATGTTAAAAAAATATTCCATTCACACATTTTAAAAGTCATAAAAAACATATTAGAAGAAATTATAAAAATAGAATTTTATCAACTTGTAATGATATTCAAATATTGTTTAAAATTTAAAAAAATAGTGAGACTATAGACAAAAATAATATTGAAATCATTTTAATGAATAATGATATAGAAGAAAAATCTCTTCAACCATAGAAGAAATAATTCCATCTTTTCTTATAAACATTCATTGGATAATCATATATACTGAATATAATATAATGAATGGAATTTGTTCAAAACCTATAAGGCCCCAGCCTTAAACCTTACTTAATCTTGAGTTATTACAAGATTACACATTGAGGATCTTTTCGGGTTTAGATTTTTAGAGAATTAGATCATAAAACTTGCATTACATTCCACATAAAAACAAAGTGGTTACATAAAGATAATAGTCTTCTTTCCCATAAATGGAGAAATATTTAAAATAAAACTTGGATTCTTTCTTGACACTTCCTTGACACTATCATCATATCATTTACCTTTCCCTTGACATGTGAAAAACATTTCAAAAAAACTTGGGATGAGCATAAAAAGCTCAGTAAGGGATATAAAAATATGGAAAGGAAACATGGGTACTTATATACATGAGAATTAAATCATACTTTACCCATAAAACATAAGCACTTTAACATACCTCATCAAATAATGAATAAATCATAGAAATCATAAGACATAAAGGTAACTTAAGGCATTCTTAACATTCTTACATAGGGAGTAACCCTGTTGGTTACGTTTGGAATACCCATCACAGTATATTCCCTAAATCTCTACGGAGAAACCTTATTTTTTCACTCCTTCGCGTTACCCAATGTATTGGAGAGCTATATCGGGCTCACCAGCCCTTAGTTTATCACGGAACCACCCTCCTTCATAACAATGCCCAGGAACCATAACATAATCGTATCACATAAAACATACATAAAGGAAATATAACATTTCCACATTTCAATAACAAGATATCAATAAAACACATTTATATAACAAAAACATTATGAAAACCATTTTCAATACCAAAATAAAAGAAAAGTAAAACATTGGATTTATTTTTCTTTTAAAAAATGTTATGGATTGTAGAGGAATCCGAAACTCAAATAATGGTCACGGCGGCGGAGAAGTTATTGTCGTTGCATACGTACAACAAAAACAGTCCCTTTTGTCATTTATTAAACTCTTCGTATAAAAAATATTCCTTTTTAATAAACATTAAAGTCAAAGGGGTTTATACACCATATAAATGAAGGTTGTGTATAAAACAAAATATGCCTCAATGAAAGGAGATTGAGACGAAGTCCCATACCTCGGGTCCGACTTGACTCAATCGTTCTTTAATGTCCTGAATAATAAACTTTGAGTTAATTTCTACTTGCTTAAGAACCTTTTTCAAGTGAATTATTCCTTTTATATCACTTATTTCCATGTCATGAACACTATGTAACTATTTATGTTAATAACGGTCGTTTTAACGATCATTGGTACTTGTGTCAAAAATAAACCCATTATAATTACAATTTGGTCATGTATCCATTATATCCAGAATTACAATAATGATGTATATATCATATATATCCAGTATATACATGAATTTATAATATTACATAATCATTTAGAGGTAAGAAATGAAATGCACCGTTCATAGAGACGGTAAGCCGTACGTATGCATGAACGCTACTTTCATTTCTATTTCGTATTTTATAGAATGGAATCATAATGATATAAAGGTATATTATAATTCCAGTATAATATCATATATAATATCATATTTCCAGCCTTTATACGTCCCACATATGGTATTTAACGAATCAAATCACTTTGAGGGGGTGGTAGTCCGCACTTCCTTAAATGAAGATATCGCGTTTACCCATAATGGAAACCTTAAAGGTATGACCAAAATGAAAAATACATAAGCTTATGGAAAACATAAACATATTATATATCATATATAAATATAGTGTCATCTTAATGGCCACCTTTGAAGGTGTTAAAAGAATTTTGAACAATCATCGTTTTGGGAGGCATAAATTCACCTTCCACGGAAACAGTATGTCCTTTAACCATTAGATGTAGATGTGTGTAATTGTAGCTCGAATCCTTCTTATAAAAACATCCTAGTATATTTAATATACTATATTTTTTACAAAATAAATTAAGAAAAATAGTTTAGGGGGTTGGAGAAGAAAAATAAAACAAAAGGACTCAAGTGAATACATTACATTAAAATCGGGTAACTCCCTTTGGTTTGAGCTCAAAGGCTTCCTTGGGAAGAATTCTGCCCAAAGTGAAGCTTTAAGGAGTAAGAGAGGGAAGTTCAGAGACAAAATGGGTAGGGGTTGGCTGAGCCAAAGGCTATGGGAGTGTGGGTAAGGAGGTAGAGGTGGAGGCCTTTTATAAGAGGAGAGGAGAGGCACTCTTGTAAAGTAAAGAAATGATACTTTATTTGAAAATGATTTTCGGTTTCAAAAGGTCCCACGTTGATTTAATTTCAGGGTATGGTGATAAGGGTTCGAAATCCACCCATCCAATAGGTTATGTACATATGTAGGTCATATATTTTACATTATCATTTCATTTTATTTAAATCCTTTATTAATGAGGTAATCGCTGCATCATCATGATGTCATAAATAATTTAATTTATTTAAAGTCTAAAAATTATAAAAAAAATACTATGATTTAGGAAATATTTTTATCTTTCTAATGAATATTTATAGTCCAAATGATCATTTATGTAGACAAAATTAAAAATATTTTACTTAGGTGATACATTCATTGTCACATTTATCATTTTTTAAAAATAATAAGATAAAAGGTCACTTTCTCACAAAAGTGATTCCATGGGGCCCCCATGTTTGGCACAAGGCATCCCATGGTTGGCCATGAGACAACCAGTAGATTTAGGACACATGTTGAGGTCTTTTTGTATTATTATGATATCATTTTATTATCTTTAACAACCTGATTACTCATTAATCAAGATAATTAAAGATAACTACCATCGTTACTATTCATAATGTCCAACAATAAAAGAGTCTTAATTAAATAATTTGGACCTTATGATTCCAAATATGTAATATATTTTACCAAATTCCAAACACATAAATTTCAATAATTTATTTAAAAATAATTCCCGTTGTTAAAACAAATAGAGGGTTTTTTTTGATACAATATCTATGAAAAGTTTGGCATTAGTTTATGACCAATTCAAAAGTGATATTAATCCTAATGATCACCATTGGATTAAATGGTAAAAATATATTCCAATTACACTTTAATACCAATTAAAAGGATAATCTAACCGTATAATTAAATTAAATGAAAAAGCAGTTTTGATGTAAAATGCAGTATTTGTTCACTATTCATTAAAAAATGAACATTGTCAGAAAAATACCAAAAATTTATCAAATGTAAATTTCAATGTCCCAATCATAATGAATATATTTATTTTGACAAATATAGACTATAAAATTTTCAAAAGTATGATTTAAAAAGGATTTTCCATCAAAAGGCAGTAAAACCATCTTTTAAGAATATTAGTTTATTCTATGCATAAGATTGCATTTATTTTCATTTTAATCCTGTAAAACAATATCATAATCATTAATAGACATAGATAAAAATATCTATTATTCATTACTTACTTGGGATGTTACATCCTTCCCCCCTTTAGAAAATTGTGTCCCCACAATTTATTTACTTATCGAATAAATGGGGGTACTTATCCCTCATTGCATTTTCAGATTCCCATGTTGCCTCTTCCCTCATGTGGGTTTTCCACAAAACCTTTACCTGATTAATCACCTTATTTCGTAACACTTGCTCCCTATGGTCAAGAATGTAGACCGGTTGTTCCTCATAAGATAGGTTCTCTTCCAGCTGAACTACCTCTGGACTCAAAACATGAGATGGATCTAGCATATACTTTCTCAACATCGAAACATGAAAAACATTGTGTACCTGAGATAAACTCAGAGGTAAAGCAACCCGGTATGCAACTGATCCAACTCTCTCTAGAATTTCATATGGTCCAATGAACCTTGGACTCAGCTTTCTTTTTTACCAAATCTCATCACACTTTTCCATGGTGAGACTTTGAGAAAAACATGATCACCTACCTCAAAAGTTAGATCTTTCCTCCGGTTGTCTGCATAACTCTTCTACCTACTCTGAGCTGTTCTCATGTGTTTCTGAATCAGCTGACCTTTTTCTGCCATCTCTTCTACCAATTCTAGTCCCATCAACTCCCTTTCACCCACTTCATCCCATAAAGTTGGAGTTCGACACCGCTTCCCATATAACGCCTCTAATGGTGCCATCTGTATACTAGAATGAAAACTGTTATTATATGAAAATTCAACCAAAGAAAGATGTTAGTCCCAACTTCCCTGATAATCCATTGAATAAGCTCGTAGCATATCCTCTAAGGTCTGAATTTTTCATTCTGACTTCCCATCTGATTGAGGATGAAAAGTTGTACTAAAATTTAATTCAGTACCCAACGACTTCTAAAGGCCTTTCCAAAAGTTAGAAGTGAACCTGAGATCACGATCAGATACAATGGAGAGGGGAACTCCATGTAACCTGACTGTATCTTTAAGATAAAAATGGGAAATTTAATCTAGGGAAAAATTATCTTGTATATCATGGAAATGAGCAGATTTATTCAAGCGATCAATAATAACTCAGATTGCATTATTACCTCGAGATTTCTTCGGTAATCCCACCACAAAGTCCATGGATATATTCTCCCATTTCCACTGTGGCACTGGTAATGGCTAAAGAATCCCTTTTAGTAATTTTTTCTCTACATTAACCTGTTGACATGTCATACACTTCACAGTAAAATCAGCAATATCTCTTTTCATTCCATCCCACCAGTAATACTCCCGCAGATCTCTGTACATCTTAGTACTGCCAGGATGTACTGAAAACGGAGAACTATGAGATTCACATAACAACTCTCTCTTCAACTGTGAATCACAAGGAACACACAATCTCTTCCCAAATATCAAAACAAAATCATTATCAATGTTGAATTCAGGCAACTTACCATTCTGAACCAGCTCTACCTTTTTCTGCAACTCACTGTCTTGCTTCTGTGCTTGCTTGATTCTATCTGATAGAGATGACCTCACTGATACCTGAAACAAAACAGAAGAACTTCCTGCACCAACAACTTCTATGCCAAAGCTCATTAAATCCTTAACCAAAGGATCATGTTCCAAACTCAAAATTGCTAATAAAGCATTACTTTTTTGGCTCAAAGCATCAACAACTTTATTTTTTTTTCGGATGGTGAAAAATTGTACAATCATAATCCTTGATTAATTCCAGCCATCTCCTCTGTAACACCCCAAGAAAAAAAAGCATATGAAATTTTCACATATATCCATATTTGTGAATAAAATATTAATATTACTTTAAAGGGGATGCTATGCTCGATGGCGTACCCAATACGCAACAATGAGTTTCTTGGGAATCTTATGTTGCACTCTAATAATTAAATAATATTATATTAAATGGTAGTTAACGCCTAGCTTTTGTGATGGAGGGAATGAATATAACGAACTACAAAATGATTATATTTGTTTGTCAAATATTGTTACTTTTTACAATAAATGTTAGAGAATTAAAAATGCGAATGAATCCAATTTTAAGCGTAAACATTCTAATTTTCTTTAAAAGGTCAATTAACCGCATTTTGATGGAGAACCTCTTTTAAATACTTTTTTTGATAATTTTATTTGTTATATTTGACTAGAAATAATTCTTCTTTAGAATCGGGACATCAAAATTTACTTTCTATAAACTTTTTGTATTTTTCCGAAAAAGTTCAATTTATAATGAATAGTGAAAAATGTTGTATTTTAATTCAAAACCTCTTTTTAATCTAATTTATTTATATGATTATATTGTCATCTTAATTGGTTTTAAAGTGAAATTAGAATATATTTTTACCATTTAATCCAATAGTGGTCTTTGGAATTAATTTCACTTGGAAATCGGACTTAAACTAGTGTCAATCTTTTCATACATTTTGTTTCATAAAAACACGCTATTTGCTTTGACAGTGGGATTTTATTATTAAATTAGTTAATGATAATTATATGTTTTGAATTATGTAAAATAGACATCATTTTTGAATTCGGAATATCAAATATATCTTAGGGTGAATTTTTGGTAAATTTCTTGAAAAAGTTCAATTTTCGATGAATAGTGAAACCACTAAGTGGTACTTATAAAAACTGATTTTCCGTTTAAATGAAATTCTGCCATCATTGTGTTTTGAATTTCAAAAATCCGACATACATGGTTTTCATTGAGAAGTAAAATGTGGTTCAATGGGATTAGAATAATTTTTTGTGAATAGTAACTTACTATGTTTTTAATCGCGATTAGAGGTAATTAGTGTTGTTTAAGGAAATAATAATGTTTTAATAAAGTTAAATGACCTAGACACTTTTCCTACCCTAATTCAATCAGTCATGGCCGACCAAGGCAATCCATGGGTCAACTTGGGGACCCCATGGAGCCACTTTGGTTGGAAAATGACATAAATACCTTTTTATTTAATGTTAAAGTTAAAATGACACAAACATGAGTTGTTTTACTAAAACAATTTTTACATGGGGTTATACAAGTCAGTATTTTGACTATAAATAGTAATTGGAAAGCTAAAAAGATTTAATACATAATAGTAGTTTTTTATAGTTATTATAAATTAAATAAATTAAATTATTTATGACATCATGATGATGCAATGATGAACTCATTATTCAACGATTTAAATAAAATAGAAAGATAATGTAAATTCTAAGACCTACACATGTACAAAACCTATTATATTGGTGGATTTCTAACCCTTATCACCTTATCCTTGAATGATATCAATGTGGGGCCTTTTAAAACCGAAACTCATTTTAAAATAAATGGAAATATCTTTACTTTCCAAGGGTGCCCCTCCTCTCCTCTTATAAAACGCCCCCACCTCTACCTCCTTACCCACACTTCCAAAGCCTTTGGCTCGGCCAACCCCTGCCCATTTTGTCTCTACACATCCCTCTCTAACTCCTTGATGCCTCAATTTGGGAAGAAGTATTCCCAAGGAAGCCTTTGAGCTCAAACCAAAGGGAGTTACCCGATTTTAAGGTAATATCTTCACTTGAGTCCTTTTGTTTTATTTTGCTTCTCCAACCCCATTAACTCTTTTTATTAATTAAATTTGTAACAACTACAGTATTTTAAATATACTAGGATGTTTTTATAATAAGTATTCGAGCTACACTTACACACACCATCGTCTAATGGTTATAGAATATACTGTTTCTTTGGTTGGTGATTTTCTGCCTCACGAAACGATGATTGTTCAATAATCTTTTAACACCTTTAAAGGTGGCCATTAAGATGTCACTATATTTATATATTATATATAATATGTTAATTTTTTAGTTATTCTTATGTATTTTCATTTATGGCATATCCTTTATGGTTACCATTATGAGTAAATGCGATATCTTCATTTTAGAAAGTGCGGACTACCGCCCCCTCAAAGTGATTTGATTCGTTAATTCCATATGTGGGATGTATAAAGTATGGATTTAAAGTTATTATATATGATTTATGTTACATATAAATGGTTAATATAATTCTGGAATTAAAATATACATACCTATCATTTATTCTTAATTCTATTAATATGACATAGAAATGAAAGTAGCGTTAATGCGTACGTACAGCTTACCGTCTCCATGAACGGTGCATTTCATTTCATACCTCTAAATGATTATGTAATATTATAAATACATGTATATTTTAGATATATATGAGATATATGATATCCAAATCATGAATATCATTCTGGATATAATGATCTTTTGACCACACAAACAACATGTAATTGTAAGAAGTCCAGTTTCGACTTAAGAACCAAATATCCACAAAACAAACATTATTAACATAAATGATTACATAATGGTTATAACATGGAAATAAGTGATATAAAAGAAATAAAGAACTTGAAAAAGGTTCTTAAGAATGTAGAAATTAACTCAAGTTTATTATTCAGGAGGTTAAAGAACGATCGAGTCAAGTCGGACCTGAGGTAAGGGATCCTACTCCTCTCTTTCTTTTTAAGTACACTCTTTTATGTCATTCCTTTTAAGCTAATATTTCTTATGATTGGGATGTTATTTTATATTACTCTTACTGTAATTTTTATGTTCATATGATGAGAGACCCTATTTTCTCTCATTAATCCATTTTGGACGTTTTGATTAGCGTCGTTAGGCTGCCGAATTTTCGTAAGAGATCTAGCCTCTCTCTTTCTTTTTAAGTACTCTCCTTTATGTCACTTCTTCTAAGCTCATCTTTGTTATGTTGGGGGATGTTCTTTTATATTCCTATTTCTGTAAACTTTATGTTAATATTATGAGATATCCTATTTTATCACATCAATCCATTTTTGTATGTTTCAAGTCGCGTCATTAGGCTGCCGAGTTTTCGTAAGGGATTTTCCATCTCGAGTTTATTCCCGTGAGATTTATGATACATTTGCCACAATTTCCTTTGAGTGGTGTATGTAATTCCCATTATTCTACTCTTTGTGTAATATAATTTCTTTTATGAGTATTTACATCAATTATGTACTGTCCTTCTTTCATGGGGTATATGTTTTGAAAGATACCCAAGTCGGTAAGGGAACCTTTCACCCTCCTCTTTTTAAAAGACTTATTTTGTTGGATATTTTAATTTACATATTGTTGTGTTGGGATATGTTCATCTATATCCTATTTGATTTAAATTTTATTTCCATGTGATGAGGTACCCTTTATCTCTCTCGTCAACTCTTTTTCTAAAATTTGATGAGACGCTGTTAGGCTGTCAAGGGAACTTCTTAACCCAATTTCGATTTCTTTGGGTTCAACATGTAGTTATTGAAATTTCATCCTTTGAATATGTGTGAATGACCTTTGATTATTTTAAACTTAATATCCACTTATATTGGGTGTATTTATATTTTTCACACATAATTGTGAGATTGATTTATCCTTAATTTAAGGATACCATCTTTATAATGGATTTCATCTCAATTTACATTTCCATTGAGACTTCATTGTTGTTATGAACCAAATTAAACTTATATGGTGTATACAATGTCCTTTGGAATATTATATCATTAATTCCTTTATTCTCATGATATTATTAAATGTTATTCCTCATTTATTGTATTCAAGTGTCTCTCATTTTGTTAAAAACCCTTTAACTAAAATATCGTTTTAAACGTTTTAATGATTTATTATTATAAATATTTCACATTAATATCCATGTTTTCAAAATGGTTTCAAGGATTTATTTATGTGGATATTAATGGTTTAAAATTTTAAGAGCATCAAATTGTTATGGGAATCATTGATTCAAAAATCTCTTTATTAAATGTTTTAAATGGTTTTGAAAATGGTTTTTAGAATGGATTCATTATTTCAATATCTTAAAATGTTATATTGTTATTGCAATGTGGGAATGTTATCTTTCATTTATGCTAAAGCTATGTGATATGATTATGTTATGGTTCTTGGGCATTGTTATGAAGACGGGTGGTTCGGTGATAAACTAAGGGTGGGTGACCCCAATATAGCTCTCCAATGCATTGGGTAACGCGAAGGGGTTAAACGTTAAGGTTTCTCCGAAGAGATTTAGGGAATATACTGTGATGGGTATTCAAAAAGTAACCAAGAGGGTTACTCCCTACGTAAGAATGTTATGAATCCTCATGTTACCTTTATGTCTTATGATTTCTATGATTTATTCATGATTTTATGAGGTATGTTAAAGTGCTTATGTTTTATGGGTAAAGTATGATTTCATTCTTATGTATACATATACTCATGTTTCCTTTTCATATTTTTATATCCCATACTGAGCTTTTTATGCTCATCCAAAGTTTTTTTGAAATGTTTTTCACAGGTCAAGGGAAGGGCACATGATATGATGATAGTGTCAAGGAAGTGTCAAGAAAAAATCCATGTTTTATTTTAAATATGTTTCCGTTGATGGGAAAAATGAATACTATCTTTTATGTAACGACTTTGTTTAAATATGGAATGTAATGAAAGTTTTATGATCTAATTCTCTAAAACTCTAAACCTGAAATGATCCTCAATGTGTAATATTGTAATAACTCAAGATTAAGTAAGGTTTAAGGCTGGGGAATTATAGTTGGTATCAAAGGTCGGTTTAGATAACTTTAGAGGTTAGTGTATTCTCTAAGCACAAGTGACATTACCATAATGGTTAGGATTTCAGAAAGAGTCCTAGTTTTAGATAAAGTGAAGGAGTAAGTATATCTTAGTGTTTACCTTCCTCATTAGTACATGATGGTTTTTTTGATATACTAACACTGACATTTCTTTTTTTAGTGAATGGATGGATCTAGCAGGCACCAAAGAGACAATAGGTTTGAATGAAACTGCGGTGGTTCTCTGATTAAGATACTAGATAAAATGGGGGATTCAATGAGGAAACTCGTGGTTGTTCTAATCCAACTATCAGGGAGTCATGATCAACCACTTGAACATTGGTATGATCTGTAATGCATCATGTACGAGATGACCAATCGATGTGGAATCTCAGGTAATAATTATAAAGGTAACCATTAGAGTTTATATGATCCTTACTATTGATGTAATTATGGGTTATTATATGTTATGATGTAAAATGGAAGGCATGAGATAAAATTGAGGTAAAAATATGTTATGATCATTTTCGAAGATTTTATCTAATTTTGGGGAATGTTTTAAGAATTATATAGTTTTGGAAAAAGGACAACACACAGACCATGTGATGACCCGTCGCGTCAGACAAAGCTGTGGGAATCAAACCCACAACCATTGTGCGACTCGTATTTATCACCTACCACTGGACTATGTGAAGTCCCTGGTTAGTTTGACTGATTCTTTTTAGTTAGATGATTTTATGAATTAAGAGTATGTTGATGTTGGGTTATCTATGGAAATTTAATAACCTATCATGGAGGATATGTGATTAGGTTAATTACTTTTCAATACGAGACATTAAGAGCAACTGATGTTCTTCGGAGATAAATGTTACGATTTAACTTGGAAGACTATATGACTAAATCCTTCAAATATTTGGGTTTCAATCTTAGTTTGGTTTACTTTGAATAATTTTATGGACAAATTGTTTATCGAATTGTCCTCGTTGAACTTTGGGTTTTGTTGGACAAATTTTGGAGATTAAGAATATATTTTCTTTTTATAAAGGGTTACCTTTTCTGGATTATCTGATCTTGTACTAACCTTTTTGGTTTTGGTTTTGGTTAGAGTCTAAGGACATGGGAAGTATATAGTTATCTTTTGTGGATTAGGTGATTCTATAGAAATTGATTATAGTACTCTTAATGCGAACAAGTCTTCCTAAAAACACATCTTTTAGAGAAAATATGAGTTTCATTAAGGAATCTAGTAAAAGTTGAAAGTCTACATGAGAAGTAAGTATGTTTCATTATGATTTAGTTAAGCTCAAATATAAATTCCTCAATGAAAAGTAACTTAAAACAAAAATGTTATCAGTTAACTTTTCCTACTGGGGAATCGAATACTGTTTAACCCATCACAAGTTTGTGATTTTCTTATGGTTAACTTTCTCCTAGACATGTTTACTATCACTCTCCATCAGAACATGGCCCTTTGTTTTTTCCTCCATGTCTATATTTTCAAACGTGGAATCCTAGTATGGGTTAACTCAGGTGACCTTTGTACTTATCATTCATTATTTTAAAGTGATTTTTTACTGACTCTTGTTCCGATGTGGGATTTTCAATGATGTTTCCAAGCCCAATTTTAAAATTGCGAGGACACAATTCCCAAAAGGGGGGAAGGATTTAACACCCTAGGAAAATAAAGAGTATGAAATTTTCACATATTTCCATATTTGTGAATAAAGTATTTATATTACTTTAAAGGGGACGCTATGCTCGATGGCGTACCCAATACGCAACAACGAGTTTCTGGGAATCTTATGTTGCACTATAATAATAATATAATATTATTTTAAATGGTAGTTAACGCCTAGCTGTTGTGATGGAGGTAATGAATAGAACTAACTAAAAAATGATTATATATGTTTGTCAAATATTTTTACTTATTACAATAAATGTTAGAGAATTAAAAATGCGAATGAATCCAATTTTAAGCGTAAACATTCTAATATTCTTTAAAAGGTCGATTAACCGCATTTTGATGGATAACCTCTTTTAAATACACTTTTTAACAAGTTTATGTGTTATATTTGACTAAATAAAATTCTTCTTTAGAACCGGGACATCAAAATTTACATTCTGTAATCTTTTTGTATTTTTCCGAAAAAGTTCAATTTTTAATGAATAGTGAAAATGTTGTATTTTAATTCAAAACCTATTTTTAATCTAATTTATTTATATGATTAGATTATCATTTGAATTGGTTTTACAGTGAAATTAGAATATATTTTTACCATTTAATCCAATAGTGGTCATTGAAATTAATTTCACTTTGAAATCGGACTTAAAATAGTGACAATCTTTTGATACATTTTGTTTCATAAAAACACGCTATTTGTTTTGACAGCGGGATTTAATTATTAAATTAGTTAATGAAAATTATATGTTTTTAATTTTTTAAAATAGACATCATTTTTGAATTCGGAATATCAAATATATCTTAGGGTGAATTTTTGGTAATTTTCTGAAAAACATCAATTTTTGATGAATAGTGAAACCACTAAGTGGTACTTATAAAAACTAATTTTCCGTTTAAATGAAATTTTGCCATCATTGTGTTTTTGATTTAAAAAATCCAACATATATGGTTGTAATTAAGAAGTAAAATGTTGTTCAATGGGATTAGAATAATTTTTTGGTGAATAGTAACTTATTAAGTTTTTAATCGCGATTAGAGGTAATTAGTGTAGTTTGAGGTAAAAATAATGTTTTAATAAAATGAAATGACCTAGAAACTTGTCCTACCCTACTTTTATGAGTCATGGCCGACCAAGAAAATCCATGGGTCAACTTGGGGACCCCATGGAGCCACTTTGGTTGGAAAATGACATAAATACCTTTTTATTTAAAGTTGAAATTAAAATGACACAAACATGAGTTGTTTTACTAAAAAATCTTTTACATGGGATTATAAAAGTCAGATGTTTGACTATAAATAGTCATTAGAAAGATGAAAAAATTTAATACATCATAGTATTTTTTTATAATTTTTATAAATTAAGTAAATTAAATTATTTATGACATCATGATGATGCAACGATGACCTCATTATTCTACGATTTAAATAAAATGGATAGGTAATGTAATTTCTAAGACCTACACATGTCCAAAACCTATTGTATGGGTACAGATAGAACCCGTATCTCCTTATACTTGAATTATATCAATGTGGGATCTTTTAAAACCGAAACACCTTTTAAAATAAAGGAAAATTTCTTTACTTTCCAAGGGTGCCCCCCCTCTCCTCTTATAAAATGCCCCCACCACTACCTCCTTACCCACACTTCCAAAGCCTTTGTCTCGTCCAAACCCTGATCATTTTGTCTCTCCACATCCCTCTATAACTCCTTGAGTACTCACGTTGGGCAGATGTATTCCCAAGGAAGCCTTTGAGCTCATACCAAAGGGAGTTACCCTTTTTTAAGGTAATATCTTCACTTGATTCCTTTTGTTTTATTTTGCTTCTCCAACCCCCTAAAAACTATTTATTCATTTCTTTTGTAACAACTCAATTATCTTCAATATAATAGGATTTTGTTATAATAATTATTCGAGCTACACTTACACACACCTTCGTCTAATGGTTATAGAACATACTGTTTCTGTGGTTGGTGATTTTCTGCCTCACGAAACGATGATTGTTCAATAATCATTTAACACCTCTAAAGGTGGCCATTAAGATGACACAATATTTATATATTATATATAATATGTTAATTTTTTATTCAATCTTCTGTATTTTTCATTTATGGCATATCCTTTATGGTTACCATTATGAGTAAACGTGATATCTTCATTTTAGGAAGTGCGGACTACCGCCCCTTCAAAGTGATTTGATTCGTTAATGCCATATGTGGAATGTATAAAGGATGGATTTAAAGTTATTATATATGATTTATGTTAAATATAAATGATGAATATAATTCTGGAATTAAAATATACATACCTATCATTTAATTTTAATTCCATTAATATGACATAGAAAAGAAAGTATCATTCATGTGTACGTACGTCTTACCGTCTCCATGAACGGTGCATTTCATTTATTACATCTAAATGATTATGTAATATTATAAATACATGTATATTCTGGATATATATGAGATATATGATATGCAAATCATGAATATAATTCTAGATATAATGAACTTTTGACCACACGAACAACATGTAATTGTAAGAAGTCCACTTTCGACTTAAGAACCAAATATCGACAAAACAAACAATATTAACTTAAATGATTACATAATGGTTATAACATGGAAATAAGTGATATAAATGAAATAATGAACTTGAAAAGGTTCTTAATCAAGAAGGAATTAACTCAAGTTTATTATTCAGGATGTTAAAGAACGATCGAGTCAAGTCGGGCCCGAGGTAAGGGATCATACTCCTCTCTTTCTTTTTAAGTACACTCTTTTACGTCATTCCTTTTAAGATAATCATTCTTATGATTGGGATTTTTCTTTTATATTAATCATACTGTAATTTTTATGTTCATATGATTAGAGAACCTATTTTCTCTCATCAATCCATTTTGGATGTTTTGATTGACGTCGTTAGGCTGCCGAATTTTCGTAAGAGATCTAGCCTCTCACTTTCTTTTTAAGTACTCTCCTTTATGTCACTTCTTCTAAGATCATCTTTGTTTTGTTGGGGGATGTTCTATTATATTACTATTTCTGTATAATTTATGTTAATATTATGAGAGTCCCTATTTGATCTCATCAATCCATTTTTGTAAGTTTCAAGTGGCGCTGTTAGGCTGCCGAGTTTTCGTAAGGGATTTTCCATCTCAATTTTATTCTTGTGAGATTTATGCTACATTTGCCACAATTTCCTTTGAGTGGTGTATGTACTTCCCATTATTATAATATTTGTGTAATATACTTTCTTTTATGAGTATTTACATCAATTATGTATTGTCCTTCTTTCATGGGGTGTATGTTTCGAAAGATACCCTAGTCAGTAAGGGAACCTTTCACCCTCCTCTTTTTAAAAGACTTCTTTTGTTGGATCTTTTAATTTACATATTTTTGTGTTGGGATATGTTCTTCTATATCCTTTTTGATATAAATTTTATGTCCAAGTGATGAGGTACCCTTTATCTCTCTCATCAACTCTTTTTCTAAAATTTGATGTGACGTCGTTAGGCTGTCAAGGGAACTTCTTAACCCAATTTTGATTTCTTTGGGTTCAACATGTAGTTATTGAATATGTCATCCTCTGAATATGTGTGAATTACCTTTGATTATTTTACACTTAATATCCACTTATATTGGGTGTATTTATATTTTTCACACATAATTATGAGATTGATTTATCCTTAATTTAAGGATACCATTTTATAATGGATTTCATCTCAATTTACATTTCCATTGAGACTGAATTGTTTTTATGAACCAATTCACTCTTATATGGTGTATACACTATCCTTTGGAATATTATATCATGAATTACTTTATTCTCATGATATTATTAAATGTTATTCCTCAATTATTGTATTCAAGTGTCTCTCATTTTTTTAATAACCCTTTATCTAAAATATCGTTTTAAAGGTTTTAATGATTTATTCTTATAAATATTTCACATTAATATCCATGTTTTCAAAATGGCTTCAAGGATTTATTTATGTGGATATTAATAGTTTAAAATGTTAAAAGCTTCAAAGTGGTATGGGACACTTTGAATCAAAAATCTCTTTATTAAATGTTTTAAACGGTTTTAAAAATGGTTTTTAGAATGGATTCATTCTTTCAATATCGTAAAATGTTATATTGTTATTGCAATGTGGGAATGTTATATTTCCTTTATGCTAAAGCTATGTGATATGATTATGTTATGGTTCTTGGGCATTGTTATGAAGACGGGTGGTTCCGTGATAAACTAAGGGCGGGTGAGCCCGATATAGCTCTCCAATGCATTGGGTAACGCGAAGGGGTTAAACGTTAAGGTTTCTCCGAAGAGATTTAAGGAATATACTATGATGGGTATTCAAAAAGTAACCAATAGGGTTACTCCCTACGTAAGAATGTTATGAATGCCTCAAGTTACCTTTATGTCTTATGATTTCTATGATTTATTCATGATTTTATGAGGTATGTTAAAGTGCTTATGTTTTATGGGTAAAGTATGATTTCATTCTTATGTATACATGTACTCATGTTTCCTTTCCATATTTTTATATCCCTTACTGAGCTTTTTATTCTCATCCCATGTTTTTTTGAAATGTTTTTCACAGGTCAAGGGAAGGGTACATGATATGATGATAGTGTCAAGGAAGTCACAAGAAAGAATCCATGTTTTATTTTAAATATGTTTCTGTTGATGGGAAAAATGAATACTATATTTTATGTTACCACTTTGTGTAAATGTGGAATGTAATGCAAGTTTTATGATCTAATTCTCCAAAACACTAAACTTGAACAGATCCTCAATGTGTAATCTTGTAATAACTCAAGATTAAGTAAGGTTTATGGCTGGGGCCTTATATCCTTTGTCTCATGTTTAACTCTTTCTGAGTGAATATATACTTTACACTTTTGTGATCAGTATATATTTCACACTTTACTCCATACAAATGATGCCTTCAAATTTTTAAAGCGAAAAAAACAGCAGCTAATTCCAAATCATGTGTAGGTTAATTTACCTCATGAGTTTTCAACTGTCATGAAGCATATGTAATTACCTGATCATTCTGCATTAGGATGCAACCAAGTCCTTTCAATGAAGAATCACTGTATATAACAAACTCACCATTCCTGGAAGGCAGTGCCAAAACTGGAGCATTCACCAATCTTCTTTTCAATTCCTGAAAACAATCATCACATTCTTTTGTCTAGATAAACATAACACCCTTCTGAGTTAGCTTAGTCATTGGACTAGATAACCGTGAAAAATTTCTAACAATCCTTCAGTAATAGCCTGCCATACCAAGGAAGCTATGAATCTAAGTTACATTTGTGGGTCTTGGCCACTCTTCCACAACTTTTGCTTTTGCAGGATCAACAATTATCCCATCTTTAGAAACAATGTGACCAAGGAAAGAAATTTGTTGCAACCAAAACTCAAACTTTCTGAATTTTCCATAAAGTTTCTTTTCTTTTATGGTTTTCAAGATAACCCTTAAATGTCTTTCATGCTCCTCTTTACTTCTAGAAAACACCAAAATATCATCAATGAAAACCACCAAAAACTTATCCAAGAACTCATGGAAAATTATATTCATTAAGTCCATTAATACAGCAGGTGCATTGGTTAGACCAAAAGGCATTACTAAAAATTCATAATGGCTATATCTGGTACGGAACGCGGTCTTCGGAACATCTGATTCCTTTACCTTCATCTGATGGTACCCTGATCTCAAGTCAATCTTTGAAAAATACTGAGCTCCCTGGAGCTGATCAATCAAATCATCGATATGAGGCAAAGGATATTTGATCATAATAGTGATGTTATTCAAGGCTCTATAATCAATGGAAAGTCTCATTGAACCATATTTTTTTTAACAAATAAAACAGGAGCACCCCATAGTGATGTGCTAGGTCGAATGAAACCTTTCTCTAATAAATCTTGCAATTGTTCCTTCAACTCTAAAAGTTTAATTTGAGCCATTCGATAAGGGGGTTTTGAAATTGGCTTAGCATCAGGAACTAATTCAAATGTAAAATCAACTTACTAATCTGGTATTATTCTTGGAAAATCATCAGGAAAAACATCAGGATACTCATTTACCACTGGCACATCATTAATCTGAACAGTTCCTTTATTTTCAACGATGTGTGCAAGGTAACATTCATTTCCATCTTTCACAAGTTTCTTGGCCTCTTGATAAGTTATAAACAGTAAGGGTTCATTCTTTTACACAAACTTAAAGTCTTTTTGAAAAGAAACTTCTTTAGCTCTACAGTCAATTTTAGCATGGTAAATATAGAGCCAATCCATAACCAGGATAACATCAAACTCTACTAGAGGTAGAACAATAAGGCTTGCAAGTAGGTTCTTTCCACAGATAATGATATGAAGATTTTTATAAATTCTTTTTGCCTCAACATTTCCCCTAGGTGTTTTTACCAAAAGTTCAGGAGTCATTTCTTGAGATGGTATTCCCATTTTACTAGAAAAGGTTTCAGAGATGAAAGAATGTGTGGACCCCGAATCAAACAACACACTGGCATAATCTGAAAAAACAAACAATGTACCTGATACAACTTCATTTGATGGCCCGACATCTGCTGAAGTAGTTGCAAAGGATTTCACCACCCCTTTCTGCTTGTATTCCAACTATTTCCCATCACACAAGCTCTTTGTCGGACACTCGTTTGCATAGTGACCCATCTCATTGCACTTAAAACTTTTCACTAACTGTAAATCAGATTTGGTCTCACCTTCACCTTGATCTTTTTCTGTGCATTCTCGAGCCTTATGTCCCATATTACCACATCAGTAGAACTTTCCAGAATTCATAAGACATCCCCAGCATTCCTTTTGCCACATTTATCACAAACTGGAAACTTAGATTTCTTACCATCAGACTTTTTAGAAAAGTTCTTCCCATTCTCCTTCCACCTTGGTCTCTTCTTCTGCTGGTTGTTATAGAACACTTGATCATCGGAAAACTCCATTTCCACCTTCTCAGCACATCGAACAATCTTTTCATAACTTTTAAACTCACTAATAGCTAATGCCCTTCGATATTTTGGCATTAATCATGAGTAAAAATCATTTATTTTACTATCAAGGTCTCGGATAAAATTTGGAGCATACCTTGCCAATCGAGTGAACCTTTCTTCATAGGTAGCCACTGAGTCTTCCTGTCGCATCAATTCCAAGAATTGTTTTCCCATACTAAGTCAAACAACCTTAGGAAAATACTTTTCAAGAAACATACCTTTGAATTCATCCCAGTCGAGAGCATCAATCTCATCAGCGTCCCTGATATTTTAACCATCGACCACCACTGATCTGCTTCACCCTCAAAACGGTAAATAGCAAGACTAACCTTTTGATTGTCTGAACACCCCATGACATCAAAAATATTCTCCAGTGCTTTAATCCACCCTTCAGCTAGCACAAGGTCAGATGATCCTCTGAATGATGGGGGATGTTGCCTCATTAAATGTTCCACCACTGACATGTTCCTCTACAGTTGATCTGGCTGATCTCGTGTTTGGATACCACCGCCATTTATCGCTTGAGTCAACTACGCCATTACTGCAACTAACTGTTCTGTTCCAATTCCGACCATCTCAGGATGCTGATTCAGAAGGTTATTTCCTTCTACATGCCTTCCTAGCACTGCTTCCCTATTTCCTCTACGGAAAACCATTCTGAAAAAACATGTCTTATATGAAGCAACATGGTAATCTCCAAATACTATATCACTTAAATTTAACCATAAATTTTTTTTGGAAAATCATTTAATAGAATTATAACTCCTATAGTTATCTAAACCGACCATTGATACCAACTATACGGCCCCAGCCTTAAACCTTACATAATCTTGAGTTATTACAAGATTACACATTGATGATCTTTTCATGTTTATAGTTTTAGAGAATTAGATCATAAAACTTGCATTACATTCCACATATAAACAAAGTGGTTACATAAAGATAGTATTCTTCTGTACCATTAATGTAAACATATTTAAAATAAAACATGGATTCATTCTTGACACTTCCTTGACACTATCATCATATCATGTACCTTTCCCTTGACCAGTGAAAAAAATTTCAAAAAAACTTGGGATGAGCATAAAAAGTTTAGTAAGGGATACAAAAATATGGAAAGGAAACATGGGTACATATATACATAATAATGAAATCATACTTTACCCATAAAACATAATCACTTTAACATACCTCATGAAATCATGAATAAATCATCGAAATCATAAGACATAAAGGTAACTTGAGTCATTCATAACATTCTTACGTAGGGAGTAACCCTCTTGGTTACGTTTGGAATACCCATCACAGTATATTACCTAAATAATTTCGGAGAAACCTTAACGTTTCACTCCTTCGCGTTACCCAATGCATTGGAGAGCTATATCGGGCTCACCCGCCCTTAGTTTATCACGGAACCACCCGTCTTCATAACAATGCCTAAGAACCATAACATAATCGTATCACATAAAACCTACATAAAAGAAACATAACATTTCCACATTTCAATCACAAGATATAAATAAAACACATTTATATAATAAAAAAATTATGAAAACCATTTTCAATAACAAAATAAAAGAAAAGTAAAATTGGGTATTTATTTTTCTTTTAAAAAAATGTTATGGCTTGTAGAGGAAGTCGAAACCCAAATAATGGTCACGGCGGCAGAGAAGTCATTGTCGCCGCATACGTACGACAAAAACATTCCCTTTTGTTGTTTAGTAAATGATTCGTATAAAAAAGATTCCTTTTTAATAAACATGAAAGTAAAATGGGTCTATACACCGTATAAATGAAGGTTGTGTATAAAACAAAATATGCCTCAATGAAAGGAGATTGAGACGAAGTCCCATACCTCAGGTCTGACTTGACTCGATTGTTCTTTAATGTCTGGAATAATAAACTTGAGTTAATTTATACATGCTTATGAACTATTTTCAAGTTCATTATTCCTTTTATATCACAAATTTCCATGTCATGAACACTATTTAATTATTTAAGTTAATAACGGTAGTTTTAACGATCATTGGTACTTGAGTCAAAAATAAACCCCTTATAATTACAAGTTTTTCATGTATCCATTATATCCAGAATTATAATCATGATGTATATATCATATATATCCAGTATATACATGCATTTATAATATTACATAATCATTTAGAGGTATGAAATGAAATTCACCATTCATGGAGACGGTAAGCCGTACGTACGCATGAACGCTACTTTCATTTCTATTTCGTATTTTATAGAATGGAATCATAATTATATAAAGGTATATTATAATTAAAGTACAGTATAAAATATAATATCATAGTTCCATCCTTTATATGTCCCACATATGATATTTTACGAATCAAATCACTTTGAGGGGGCGGTAGTTCGCACTTCCTTAAATGAAGATATCACGTTTACCAATAATGGAAACCATAAAGGTATGCCCAAAATGAAAAATAAAGAAGCTTAAGGAAAACATAAACATATTATATATCATATATAAATATAGTGACATCTTAATGGCCACCTTTGAAGGTGTTAAAAGAATGTTGAACAAACATCATTTTGGGAGGCATAAATTCACCATCCACAGAAACAGTATGTCCTTTAACAATTAGATGTAGGTTTTTGTAAGTGTAGCTCGAATCCATCTTATAAAAACATCCTAGTATATTTAAGATACTGTAGTTGTTATAAAATAAATGAATAAAAAGAGTTTAGGGTGTTGGAGAAGCAAAATAAAACAAAAGGACTCAAGTGAAGACATTACATTAAAATCTGGTAACTCCCTTTGGTTTGAGCTCAAAGGCTTCCTTGGGAATACTTCTGCCCACAGTGAGGCTTTAAGGAGTAATAGGGGGAAGTGGAGAGACAAAATGGGCAGGGGTTGGCCGAGCCAAAGGCTTTGGGAGTGTGGGTAAGGAGGTATAGGTGGGGGCCTTTTATAAGAGGAGAGGAGGGGCACTATTGGAATGTAACGAAATGTTACTTTATTTGAAAATGATTTTCGGATTCAAAAGGTCCCACATTGATATAAATCAAGTTTAACGTGATAAGGGTTCGAAATCCACCAATAAAATAGGTTTTGGACATGTTTAGATCATAGATTTTACATTATCATTTCATTTTATTTAAATCCTTTATTAATGAGGTAATCACTACATCATCATGATGTCATAAATAATTAATTTATTTAAAGTCTAAAAATTATGAAAAAAATACTATGATGTAGGAAATCGTTTTAGCTTTATAATAAATATTTATAGTCCAAAAGATTATTTATGTATACAAAATTAAAAATATTTTACTTAGGTGATACATTCTTTGTCACATTTAACATTCTTTAAAAATAAAAAGATAAAAAGTCACTTTCTCACAAAAGTGATTCCATGGGGCCCCCAAGATTGGCACAAGGAATCCCATGGTCGTCCATGAGACAACAAGTAGACTTAGGACACATTTTGTGGTATTTTTGAATTCTTATGATATCATTTTATTATCTTTAACTACCCGATTACTCATTAATCAAGATAATTAAAGATAATTACCATCATTACAATTCATAATGTCCAAAAATAAAAGATTCTAAATTACATAATTTGGACCTTCTGATTACAAATATGTAATCCATTTTACCAAATTCCATATACATAAATTACAATAATTGATTTAAAAATAATTCCCGTTGTCAAAACAAATAGCGGGTTTTTTTGAAACAATATCTATGAAAAGATTGACATTAGTTTATGACCAATTCCAAAGTGAAATTAATCCTAATGATCACCATTGGATTAAATGGTAAACATATATTCAGATTACACTTTAAGACCAATTAAAAGGATAATCTAACCATATAATTAAATTAAATGAAAAAGCAGTTTTGATGTAAAATGCAGTATTTTCTCACTATTCATTAAAAAAATGAACATTGTCAGAAAAATTCAAAAAAATTATCCAATGTAATTTTCAATGTCCCATTCATAATGAATATGTTTATTTTGATATTTATAATTATAAAAATGTCAAAATTTTGATTTAAAAAGGGTTTGTCATCAAAAGGCAGTAAAACAATCTTTTAAGAATATTAGTGTATTCCATGCATAAGATAGTATTTATTTTCATTTTAAGCCTCTAAAACACTATATTAATCATTAATAGACATAGATAAAAATATCTATTATTAATTACTTACATGGTATGTTACAAAACCTATAAATAACTGAATGGTAAGGAAAAAGTTGGAGTTAAATGTATATGGATCATATAATTACCTCATTCTAATTATCGAATAGATAGTCTCAAAAAATAGATTTTATCATAAAGACTTAAGTCATGTACTATATTTATTTTTAGGAATTCAAATATTTTATATATCAAATATTTATATATTTTTATATATTCTTGAAAACATTGTTATGTTAATTTTTTATATAGTTTTTATTTTAATTTTTGATGAATATGATAGTGAAATTTTTAATTCATGCTCACAGACATGATATTTTTTTAATATGTGGAATGAAAAAAAAATTAAAATATATTAAATGGAGGAATAAGTGAAAATGACCATGTTTTACAGTAAAATAATGATTTACATGATGAAGTATTCTTATGAAACCCTACTAGGGTATGAAACTAATCAATTAGGGAGAAACAGATCTTTTAGAGACAAAAATAGAATATTAACATCAAATAATCATTACCTAATGTGAAAAACTAGATAACATTAATATAAATCCAAATGTGAAGTGAACAAAAACGTTTATTTGTGTTAATATCATTTGTCATGACATGAGACCTCCAAAAATTGTAAGAGATTATGCCAAGCCATGCATTCATTACATGAGATGAAAACATTACACATGCTGAAACTCTTACATGAAGTGAATGTTTAAACATTACTAAAAACTACCACAATCAAATTATTAAAGGAAACACATATTTTATGATATCCAGAGACCCTAGATGTTTGGATGACCCATTATTACACCATTTAGTGACACTTTATGAAACTGTACTATTTTAGCATCCTCTTCCACTTTCTATCCAGGTTTCTATATGTTTTATTTTATCTATTTTCTTCCTCTATACTATATATTTACTATAAATGTAGTGCAAAACCCTCATTTTAATAGGTTTTACAAATCTAATGGGTGCATGTGTGGTTGGATAAATTTTTTTAATCTTATTCATTAATTTAGATTAATTTATTATGATTTTTAAATTCTAATCTATTTCTTTTCTTTTCAAAATAAAATTTGATAATAAAATATAAAATAAAATTTGAAATTTAAAAATTAGATTACATGAATTGAGGCCTGTCCATTTCCTCATTCTGGGAAACATTGTTTAAATATGTTGTCGAGACAGACTCTATTAGAAAATTCCTCAGAACCTGGCCTTGAAAAAATGGAATCACCACACCAAGGAGGGGATACCATTACCATTGGATACCCCTAATCATCAATCAAAAGAAAAAATTAATATTAAATTGTATTTCTAAAATCCAATTTCACATGAACCATAAAATTAAATAACTCATACATGCATTTAAATTTTATTTACAAACAGCCAATCAATTTTTATTTTCTTCATTATTTTTTTAACTAATAATTTTCCAAAACAAAATTATGTTTCTTTCACTATCATCAATTTAAATAAATCAGTTATTTTTGAAACCTAATTTTACTAATTTCCCCATATTTATCAGTTAAACAATGATAATTTCTAATTCTATATTTAATTTCATTATGTAACACACTTTGAGTTTTTATAATTTTTCTTTTATATTATTAATATTGAGAAACAAAGATACCCATATGGCATGTCAAAACATGAATCGTTTCTAGAAAATATTACTAAATATATTTTTGGATAAATTTAATTTTACTACATTCTATTATTTTCATCACGTGATTGTAATAAGGATTGGACGGGAAGCCTACCTATACATTCCATCACTAGATGTGATGAGTAGGAGAATATATTTCCACATGATTCTTACCACTATCTAAATAAATGGGAATAAGGGTAAAAATACTATAATTCAATCATCTTGATGCTGAATCACTATTCAATTCATGGGATTGATAAAAAGATAAGAATTGAAAATTACCCCCAAATAGTTTTTAGTTGTGGAATCTAATATAACCTTTATATAAAGAAATTTATTAGGGAAATAAGTTAATTCTAAACACTATACCTATAGGATCACTAATGAATGAATAAGTGAAATATTGATACATCCAACTAGATAAAATTGATAAAGATATATTACTTTGGAAATGACGAGGGAGAAAAAAATAGGCATTCACATTGTTGAAAATGATTGCTAGATAGCAGCACTGATAGAATATATAACTAAAAATATATACACAATGATGGAACAAAAAAAACAATCCCAATGTAACTATACAAAATAAGTTAGTTATGGTTATTATAATCATGGGAATAACTGTAAGGGTATATTGAGATAATAAAAACATGGACATTGATATCCATACAGAAAATAGGGATTTTAAGCACCACAAGGACCTTCATTTATAGGACCAGTCAATACAATAGAACATGCCATGGATAAAATTTTAATATCCAATGGGGATATTAGAAAATAAAATGATGCATACTAAAAAGATCATAGTGTAACATTAATGTACATGAAGGTTTACTAAAAGCTACTGAGTGTGGTACTTTCAGGCCACAATTCTAAGTAGTAGAAATCAAAAATAAACTCTAAGACAGACCAATAAGAATAATTACTTGAGTCCCCAAAGGTATCTTGCATAAATAATTGAAAGGTCTGTCTATAAGGAGTGGTAATGTAACATAGGATCATACTAAACCAATATAAGTCCAAAAACAAAATCACAAAGTGTTTTAAATCTGTGAGGAACAAGTAGTAGAAGATGTTGAAGATGAACAACAACAATTTAATTTTACAATACCATTTATGGAGTGACTTGAAAAATTCAATATCCATGAGTATAAAGTTTATATTTTGAAAATTTCAAAAAAATTAACAATTTTATTTATTATCTACAATCTCTAGACAATAAGATGACCAATTTTTTTTGTAGAGCTAGGGAATAATATGATGAAGTTAGAGGAAAATGGATCCATCCCACAAACATGTGAGTGATATTAAAATGTTTCAAAGGACCAACTAATTAAGAAACAAGATCCATGTATAGTTTTACTCATATCATTATAAGTTTTAATAAATTTGGAAAAATATTATATTACATATTTCTGTGTGTTAATATAATGTTATTAACTACTTAAAAGACCATGTGACATGAGAAGTTGGAACCCATGAGAGTTGGGATTCAAATAGAATTTTCAATAGTGATTTTATCCCATGGGTTCCTCTAATATTATATTATCTAATTTAAAAATTATGCATCCCTATAAATAATTAGTACATGTTATGGAAGAGTAGAGGAATATAATAATTTTGGGGAGATAGTTTTTAGGCATTGGATGTGGACTAATAAGTATTAATAATGGATAACTATGTATGAAATTTGAATATGAACAAGAATGTTTCAATATCCACTGAGTCGTGACAATATATGTTCTGAGAGAAGAAATTATGTAAGGAAAGAAAAAATACTTGATGTCAAGGGGATCACCGAATAAGAATAAGTATAAGAGATAGTTGATGTTTTGAATTAATATTATTACAAAAAAATACTAAAAATAATAATGTGAGGTATACGATATAGAATATTGATACTATATGGGAAACTGATTCATCCAGGTTTGAAAAAGGACAAAATGTATGAATGATACATGAATTTTAATTTAGTTCATTGAGATTGCTGATGAAATGGTGGATCAGACCAATATAAATCCAGTATGTACTGTAATTATGTGGAGTTATGATATTTTGAGGAGTAAAGGGTCCAACATTCATGAAAATGACACAGTTGATAACATTTATATACCCCTATGAGTTAAAAACATTTTAACAGATAGTCCATAGAGATAATTTTGGTAGAGTTAATGTCGACCCAATGACATTTTTGAAATCATTGTAACTCCCTTTTCCCATAAAGATGATAATAATTAATAGAAATAACTCAAATAAAACACAAATTAATGTTAATTAGCGATCCTATATGGTCACCCATGTGGAGTTGTGTGAATCATACCCCTCCTACCCTACACCAGTGGGCATGACAGATTGATGCAGTTAGCCTTACTACACATCTCTTTCATGTAAAGATGGACCTTTAAACTCTAATATGCATAATGAAATGAGATGAAATAAATTGTGAGAGATATCTAAGTGAACTGAATCCTTCAACCATTCTCTAAAAATTACCATAAATAGGACTCCTCATATCATCATTTAAAAGAATTGGAAGACAAGATGAATACCAAAGGATATGATCACCTTAGTTCTTCACCAAGATAAATCAATCAATCCATTTAGATATCCAATAATTGAATGAATATGTGATTAAGTAGTGCAGTTTTTTTAGTTATCCATTAGTTTATGATTCAAAAAATCCTTCGTAAGGTTCCACTTCCCCCTAGTTCATAATTATTATGGACAAGACCCCTTCCTAAAAGTTTGACTTTCACAAGACCCTTCCAAAATATCCTACGAGGACCCATAGAGGCATGAGAAAAAAATTTATAAAGTATTGTATCCTATGATTATACTAATGCATTTATCTGAATTTATCACCTTTGATAATCCCCATAAACCAACCAGACATCACCTCTGTGAACAATAAGCCTTATCACCCAAGCATCGCCCAAGATGTTCCATATCCAAATCTCCCAAGTATCACATGGGAAATGAAAAAGAAATACCTTGAAGGTTTCACAGTGGAGATATACCCTCAGATCATTCTTCACACATTTTCAATGATCATGCAACCATTTTTCATAGTCCCTCATTCGAAGGGGACCAATCTCAGAACACCTCCAAATAATCTGAACATGTAAGATCTAAACCTAGTGAACACAAATTTGTCCTTTCTATCACAAATTACTCTAGAAATGAAAGTAAAAAATTAATCATTAATTATATTAAAGATCATAGTAATTCCCTCAATCACACAATACACTGGTATTAATAACCACATCCTTATAAATAGTGGATGATGGGTCCTTGGGTTAGGTACCCTAATCTGTCTCATACTGGCATGCCATGTTATTCTCTTCAACTAGTTGAAATGTATGAGAGGGGGATCTTCACTATGGAATACATCATTGATTAATCATATAGTTTTTCTTATGGTACATCCCTCTCCTTCTATACCAATACCCTTTTCCACTAGGGGAAAAGGGATATTTTTTGTGTTTCTAGATCTTCCATTTCTTCTTTATCTCACACAAATCATTATTAACATGGACATTGATGTTAGTAGAGATGAATTAGTCGTCATGATAAAATTCCAAACTCTTTGGACTCCTACATAGTATTGTCTCCAAGAATTGTATCAAACCCTAAATGAGATATATTCCCTACAAGAAAAACCCTTCAAAGGTCCATCTTAATGAAAAATGAATGACTTGGTCCCCCACCATAGGTGTAGTCCCTCTAAAAATATGATAGTCATGGGCTTTAAATATTTTCAAAACATGACTTGTAGGAAAAATCATTGTGGTTCAGACCGATAACCCCAAACATTCCCTAATATTTTCTATAATATATTTCTAGTGGGGTTAAATCCAACCTGGGTGGAGATATTCTTATTGAGTCCCATAGTCCATCTCAAAATAAGTCCCACACTCTAATTTTTGAGGAATATTATTCCTAGTAATCCTATACACTTTATGTAAAACAATGTGATTTTTTCATTCACAGATATCTCTAAAAGGAATTGTGTGGCCCATTATGTGTTAGTGAAATTCATAGGTTTTGAATCCTCTCATGAAGATATATAAGATGCCTCTATCACTAGCCCAAAAACAACATCCAAACTGATCCCATCTCCCTAGATGAAACATTATTTTCAGAACCTAACAATTTTGATTAATACCAGCATCACAAATCACCAAACATAACCATAATGGAGGAAGTCTAATGTGTGAATATGGTTCCATTTTCAATGACCCTCAGTTACATATAAATGGATTCATTGATAGAGAACCTAAATTATATACTGATGTTTTCCCATCAATGAATGTCTATGATTGATTTTTAATACATAAAAGTGAAAAATTCCATATTTTTATTTAAAAATAATATTCAATAATTTTTAATTAAATATATAAGAGAGTCCTATAGTAATAAGAAGACACCCAAGGATAGAAAAATCATAACCTCGCATCCTCTCGAACAATGTAAGTTATTATGTGTAATTAGTTAAGCTTCCAAATTACTTTATGCCACCGGAATGAATTTTTATGATCCATCATAATTATAATAACCATTGAGTGCTTTCAGTTTAGTAAATTAACTATATTGGAACCTGGCCTAAATGGGATTTGAAATAAAAATGGTGAACAAAACATGAATGATTATGCAACCACATTGATACACCACAAAATCAATCATAGAGAATATATATTTTCAATGAAAACCAAAATGGGTAAACTATATTGAATAATTTCATTAATACTATAATGTCTATTTTTTCACATGTATTTTCAGAATTTTGATTCGATAAATTGGTAGTAGGTAAAACATGAAAATGTTAAAATAGCAATGCACACATGCATTAATTTTTTTTGTGACGCTTCATTGACATGATCTTTTTTCTATTTTGTTATATATTCACTAAATTCTATTTTAAGAATGTTAAATACATTCCAAAATGGTGTCCAACAAATAAGAAATCACATTCACATTAGTTATTATCTCACACAATGCCCTTGTATAGCTAGGGGACATCATCACCAACCCAATGTCCTCAATGGTGGTTTTAAAACGAAGAAATTTTGATATACCACATCAATTGTACTATCCAAAAAATTGAAGGACAATTTTAATCCCTCCAAGAAATGTATCCCACCAACCATCCATTCAGAAATGACTGGTGGCCATGAAACAAATGGAACCCAATAATTTCATGAACTTTATTAGGATCATTTCACTAGAATGACTGAATAGGTTTATACCTTAGAATATATTTGCAGACCAATATGTCAAAAATGATATTCTATCTATTTTATATGGTCCATTCAAAATATACCTTTACAACATCCACTACCCCTAATTCTTGACAACATTAATTCCTTAATGTGATGTAGATGTCTCCTTGTGGGATGCGGCTCAGGTCACTCAGAAGAAAGTTTCCTGGAAATACTACCAAGTGATAAAATAAAAAAACTGGGGATATTCTCACATACCTATACCCATAAATCAATCATAATAACCAAACATGGTGGCAAAAATGAGGAGATAAAAAACCACAGTCGTACCCATCAAACATGGAAGAATATTTTTTTTAGAAATTAGGAGAATTTTCCATCAAAATATTACAGCAAAGAACTGGTATATGCACATTCATTATCACATACATCAATCCACTTAATACAATAATACCTGACATGAAAAAACAAGAATATATATACCATCAGTATGCAGTGGAAAGAACAATATTTATTCTCTATATGTGAAGAGTGTTAGTATCATCTAAAATGAAATGCAGGACATATGTGGGAACTTATCTGTACTCTAAAACTAGAATGTTATTATTTTCTTATTCATAACAAAAATTATTTAAGGGAGTCCATATATCTCTAGACACATCCTATAATAAGTCTATGACATAATTATTTCAGTGGTTGTGTGTATTTTTTGGGCACACAGCCCGAGCTTCACAATGGTGTAAACTCTTCAGAAATATGTGAGACATACTCTAGAGAAGATACATATCCCTTGTCAAATCCAGTGGGATTGTTATCAAACATCCATTACAAATGAACAGTCATATCAAGAATATAACCCCATTATAACTGTGATTTAACTATCCTCCCTATTATAACAAGGATTCAACAATCCACTAAATTTGACACTCCATAGTAGGTATATATCTATGTCAAAAATCTAGAATTTCTCAATAGATTCTAGTAGCAACATGGTAGTTACTCTTACTATCAACCAAATAAGAATGTGTCCATTCATATAATGCAACTATGTTATTTGAATGGAATCAACCAAAAAGAATTATATAGGAATGAAAAATTAAAATTAGTTTAATGTCCAAAATTATTATCTATATAATGATGATTTTATTGAGGTTGTAACAAAAAATTTGTGGCCCAATATAATATTGTACTATTTAAAAATTGTTGAAAAATTAATTGTTATTACGATGGATCTCTCAATATTTTATCCTTTAAATCATCTAAAGATCCATATAATAAATATTACACTAATAGACTGCATTGTGATCATGAACAGATCGATCATTGAAGCCATTATCATGATGATTACCACGAAAACCTTCATCATGGTCAGAAGATAAAATAGATAGTTCCTATAATTTTCTACATCTGTCCTAGATTCCCTACCTATGTTATATGACACCAAAAATATTCTTAATATCATTCATTTAGCCGACACAATATTCCTCCCAATTATGGAGTTCTTTAAGAATGTCCTCCACATGGGGATACTTCATTTTGATAAGAATGTCCTCCACTTACTAAATCAACCAGGAATATTCCATCATATCATGACGTTACTTGGAAAATAAGGCATGTCATATCTTATGCTTCATAGATGAAAATTGATATTAATTTTGAATCATAATATAATCAATGGAAACAATCACTTTCTAAATAAGCATAGGGTCTCAAATCTCCCAACATTAGAGAGAAGATTACACATGACCCCACTGATTAAAACGTGATATCTGTAAAATGTAAACTTTGGTTAGAACAGTTAGAGGACTATTTATTAGATAAAGAGGTGGAAATTTTAATTATGAGGAAATAATGGATTAAGACAATATACCTACTCATCCACCGAACAATATAACATTCTAGAAATGTTTTCAGACGATTGTGTACCCGACCTTCAGATGAATATATGAATGAATCATTATCACATAAGAAATCAATTAAATTTGTATAATTGAAATGATGACATTTTTATGGTAATAAATGAGAAATTATATCATGTTGACTTCTCTACAATTATGTCATATGATGCTAAAAAATATAAAAACTGTAGGAGGGACTCTAATACATATATCTTAATGTGTTAATGAATATATAACTTTGGATCATCCGTGCCCTGGTGGATGTTTAAATATTGGCATTGGTTAACCATAGTGAATAGTCCTTCACCTCACTCCTTATTTAATAGATCCTACCAATTGTAATTTAATAGACTTTATCACCACATGAAATCTCTTCGAAGTCAATTATTCCATGAAAAGTGTTATGATCAATAATATTCATCCCTGAACAAATCTCAAAATAATCATTCATGATGAGAGAGAGACATCAAAATAATTTCAAAAGAGATAGCTACCAAAAAAATGGGTTTCCACGGTGCCAACCATTATCAGTGCTAAAAAAAGAACTGATAAAGGGGGTAGGGTCCTTTATTAGCTTTAAAAAAAGAACTTATAAAGCCTTCCTTTTATCAGCTCTTTGTTTGAGAACTGATAAAGGGGACCCCTTTATCAATGTTTTTTAGTAACGACTATAAAGGGGGGCTTTATCAGCACTTTTTCATAGCACTGATAAATATTATATTTTAAAGAAATGATGAATAATAATATATTGTTATATTAATATATTTATATTGATATAATTATAATATATATTTTTAAATATGTTTTTGATAAGTATAAATAGAATATTACATTTAATATATAATAAATTAATTGAAAATGTCATTAAAATATTATAGAAAATATTATTAATTAATAATTTTCTAATTATCATAAATTAATTATCATTTAATGATGATTTGGATAAAAAAAATCATGAATATTAATAAAATATAAAAATTAAGTTGAAAATGAAACTCAAACATCAAACAACCATAACTATTGATCCTGGAGTCTTTATGACATATACAACATATAACATCGAATCTTGTGACTAGATCTATGTGTTAGTTACTGAATGGAATCTTCTATCTCATTTTTCAATTCCCAAAAAGGCCATGAAGACCTCCAAAACTATGTTTTTAGTCGGGATACCATGATTTTTTGACATCCAAACAAGTATAACATATCATCTAGATGTCTTCTTGGCCAGTACCACATATTATATTGAATATTATTTCATTTTATTTTGTTTTACTATTTGTGGATTTGAAACAGACTTATGGATTAGAAGTTATGGTCGTTTTATCATTCTATGGATTTTCAAATATATATATATATATATATATATATAGATCTGTATGTATTTATTCGAATCTAAATATATATATATATATATATTTGGGTGTGTGTTTCTCTCTCTCTCTATGTGTGTTGAATATACGTATGAATTTATTTATCTATTTATTTATAAACACACATAAAAAACATATTTTATAAATGTATTTAAAACTAATCCTATAAATATAGATTAACAGACAAATAAATATATGGATTAAAAATTATAACTATATATATATATATGAATTAATATATGAATAAATATATAAATACTAATATATGAATAAATATATATGTATTAATATAACTAAATATATTTAGATTTATATGAATATATATTAAAATATGAATAGATATATATATATATATATATTAATATGTGAATAAATATATATGTACTAATATAACTTAATATATTTTTATTAATATGAATCTATATTAATATACGAATAAATATAACTGTATATATATATATATATATATTAATATACTAATATATATATATATTAAAATATGAATAAACATATATGTATTAATAAAACTAAATATATTTATCATAATATGAATCTAAATTTATATACGAATAAATATAACTATATACATAAAAATAAATAGATATGTTATTAAATAGAGGAAAAAATGAAATAGCTTTCTAGTAAAGGTGTAGGCGTGCAAGGAGGAGGTCACGTTTTTTTAGTTCGGGTGGAAAAAAGGAGGTGTGTGTATGAATGTGGGTGATACGCGGGGCATGGGAAGCATGCGAGAGAGTGGGAGGGGGTCTTCCTAGCACTGAAAGGGGGGGGGGGAAGTGATGGTAAAATCTCCCCAGCACTTTATATATTCTTTTTTATTTTTTTATTTGACTTTTATTAGTGCTTTTTTTAGCACTGATAAAAGGGGCCCTTATCAGCGCTTTTCTGTGCGCTAATAAATGGGACCCCCCTTTAGCTTCATCTCAGCTAACATCGAATTTTTAGCGCTGTTAATACACTTTTATAGCGCTGATAAAGACCATATTTGAAGTAGTGGGTATCATAAAGGGTTTTGAATGAATACAAATTAAGGAATGATAATCATTAAGGAATAATATTTCACTTAAAGGAACTAATATTGTATTCATATCACCAATGCACCAAATTCATGATATTAAAATGATCCACTAAATTAAAAGGGGATTCCATAGTAGTTTCTTCCATAACATCCCAAGAAAACCTCATCTCAAAAGTATGTGGTATATTTTAATATTTCTCATCCCCACTAGGAAATAAAATCTTTCTCAAAATGCAAAAATAAAAGGAAAAATTCCACCCAATACCATATGTATGTGGGATTTTAATATCTCAAACATCTTCTGAACATATTTTACTATTATTCCTATTTGGGGGAGTGTTATAATTGGAATACATCTTTTCCATCCTGTCATGTGAACCAAAATTCTCATTGAGATCATTCTTGGTGATGGTATAGGGAGTCTTCTTTTTGATGATCATTCATTATACAGAGATAATTCTGCCCTGTGGAGGGAGAAAGAAAATTTTGTCTCTCAAGGGTACAATATCTCAATAGGATCACCATTGTGTTGGATGATATCTCTTGACCATTCCTGACTCTCAGATTTATATTGTGAGTGATGAATTGAAAATGCATTATGCCTCAGTAACTATTTTTACCACATTTCCATAGGATGATATAGAAAATGACATCAATAAAGAAACAAAATTGGAGGATGTATCTATTTAAAATATGGTCCAGAATTCAATGAATGATGAATGTGTACGTAACTTGAATCAGAGGATTTCTATAAAAAATCCTAACCGCAGTATCCCAAAGTGTTGAGTCAATAAGGCTTTCCCTATGACTTTTCCATTCCTTCTTGTTTTGATAATCACAAAAACATTTCTATAAGGAAAATCTCTTTTATAAGGAAAATTGATTTCTATAAGGAAAATATCTTTTATAAGGAAAATCGCTTTTATATGGAAAATAGCTTTTATAAAGAAAATTGCTGCTATAAGGAAAATTGCATTAATAAGGAAAATCGCTTTTATAAGGAAAATCACTTTTATAAGGAAGATATCTTTTGTAAGAAAAATTTTCCTTATCAAATTTTCATTCATATATTTCATAAGTATAAGTTTCAGATTCATTTCTATATTTTCAGAATCATTTGAAACTTTGATATGAAACATTCTGTTTTAAGTACTGTATTCCAAATGAGAACTGTAATGAAGATTCATCCTAAATTCCGGATACGAACTCTGATAAAGTTCTACTCCGAATTCTGGATACGAATTCTCATTACGAATTCTGATGACGAATTCACATTACTAATTCTGATGATGAATTCTCATTACGAATTCTGATGATTAATTCTCATTATGAATTCTGATGACGAAATCTCATTACAAATTCCGATGATGAATTATCATTACGGATTCTGTTGATTAATTCTCATTCTGAATTCTAAGTCCGAATTCACCTATTAAACTGGATCTGATCATCTTTGTTTTATACACTCTGAATTTATTTAGACTCCGAAAGAATATTTTTGTTTACACTCCGAACGTTTGAGTTATACATTAGACGATGTCGTACTTTCTCTTTCACTTATTTTGTTATAAAATGATGTCGTCTATTCTGTTATAAACTTACCGTTGGTTAAGTTACACATGTACAGGTCCCTCCGATTTTTAAGTAAAATATGACCGTTGGAAAGGAGGCTGAACTTTCCTATAAATAGGAGCTCATTTGTAAGAGCTCAAGGATGACCGATGAATAACTTCTTCGACATTATGCATACATGACGTTGAAGTGATTTCAAGAGAGAGAGGCTCTTATTAACTCTCAAAGCTTCGTGCGACTCCAAATGTTGGTGTTTACATTCGAGGACTGCCGAGGATAGGAAGACAGAGGCGCTAACTACCTTGAAGTTCGAGGGCTTCCTTGCTGAGGAAGACAGAGGTTTCCAACTACATTGAAGTTGAGGGCTTGCGTGGATAGCAAGACAGAGACTCCGATCTTCATATCGAGGGATTACCCTAGTGTGGGTAAGACAGACTTTCTTGAAAGTATAAATCAAGGGACCTTTATCCAAGGTTGTTGGATAATCTTCTCTTTGGATTAAAAGACTTATATCTTGTTACTTGTAGTTATACTACTTGTTTGTTTCCGCTGCATTTTGTATTATAAAGAAAGTATAACTTTCTTATACTTCCTTACTTGTACTATGTTTCATTTAGATTCTATACGCTTTAAGGTTGAATCTCATATTTTAATCTTTTGTTATGTTTCAATTTCCGGAACCATATTTCCGGAACCTACTTTCGGAATCTTTTTCCAGTTTTAAGAAAGTACATAGGACTTGAAGTTTATAACTTCATTCATTTTTCAAGTTTTCAATTGGTGTTAGAGGTGTTGTGAATTTTCTTAGTTTAACTTTGTTAAACATAGCTCTTTACATTGTTTAAAAGAATTTTTAAATTGTACAATTCACCACCCCTCTTGTATATTGATCATCTACATCATTATTACAAACTTTTTCTACTAACAAGTTTGTGTGGCAAAGGTTTTTAAGTATGATAGGAATTAATGTTGGTTCTATTGATAATCTAAATCCTACAAGACCACCAATCTTTGATGGTAATGACTACGAATACTGGAGAGATCGAATGAAGACATTTGTTATCAATACTGGAGTAGACAACTTCATTATGCTTACTGGTGATTATAAAATTCCTGATAAGGAAGTTAGAACTTTTACTAACCAAGAAAACCAAGAGTATCAACTCAATTATAAGGTACGAAATACCTTACTTTTTTCAATGAGTAGATATATATATATATCCAAATTTCATCTTGTGAAGCAGCTAATTGTATTTAGAAGAAGTTAGAAGTTACACACTCTGGAACTTCTAAAGTGATCGAAACTAGGAGAGCTATGCTAAGAGCTGAATACCATGGCTTCAAGTTTCCTTATGGTGAACCAGTCTGTAATGTTCAACAAAGATTTATGACTATTGTCAACAGTTTACAGTCTATGGGAGAGAAAGGGTTAGATGATGAAGCACTTGTGGATAAGATAATTGATATTATGCCCAATGAGTGGGAATCCAAAAGAACTGCTATAGATGAGAACATGAAGGTTACTCAAATTTCTCTTGATGAGTTATTTGGAACTCTTCTCCAACATGAAACAAGAATGAAGAGAGATAATGATAACATCAAGAAGAAAAATGGAAATGGTATAGTTGCTTTTACAATAACATCAAATTAGATAAAAGCTAAGGCTCCTAAGAGAGTAACCAGATCCAAGTCTAAGAGAGTTATTTTTCAATCTGAATCTAGTGAGAGTGAAGTATATGAAAGTGAGTTAGCAAATCTTGATCGAAGGATGAACAAGGTATCTGGTCAGAGAAATTTCCAATCCAAGTATAAGAAGAAGGAAATGAATGATAGGAAATATGGAGAAGTCACATGTTATGAATGCAAGAGATATGAACATATTAGAACAGATTTCCCTTTGCTCAAAAATAAAGAACGGAAAGAAAGACATTCACACAGTAATAGAAAGAAGTATTATAAATCCAAAACTAAGAAAGTGCTAAAAGCAAATGATACCTAGACTGCCAGTGGTGGTGACTCTTTAGATGAATCTTCTGATTGCGAATCTTTAGGATAGAATACTATTGGTCTTATAGCCAGATTACCTATTGATAATCATTGTTTTATGGCTAAGGTATGAAATTCTGAATCATTGACCAATGATTCTTTAAATTATAATGATAGTAAGTATTACAACTCTTTTGATGATGAATCCTCTTCTGATGAAAAAAATACTTTACCTACTTATGATGATGTTTCTAGGTTTGCTGAACTTATTGAAATTGAGAATTCCAAACTCAATAACAAAACTTGATAAGGAAAACCCTAGGAATAATATTCTTACAAAAGAGATATCAGATCTTTCTAAAGATCTTGATAAGAAAAATGCTGATTTTGAAAGTATTTCAAAAAATCATGAGAATTAAGTTCTGAGAGGAACAAACTTTCTAAAGAGTTAGAAAAAGTAATTTATAAGAAAGGTGTCTTTGAGCCTAGCTCTAGTTCTAAATCTAATTATTTTGAGGATATAAACTTGGTTATAAAACTCAAGTCTGAAATTTTTTCCTTAAAGAAGTTTTTATCAAACTTTACCCGTGGTAAGGAAAATTTTGATAAAATGTTTTCCCAAATACGACCTCTAAGAAATAAATCCGGATTTGGTTATACCCATGAAAAACCAATTTTTAGTAACAATTATTTTATTCCTCAAAGTGCCCCATTTTGTACTATGTCTCAATGTGGTGGTCACTTGGCAAAGAATTTTTCCTTAAACAAAACCCAATCTCTAGGATTTCACGAAGCTTACTTTTCTAAAAAGATGTGGGTACCTAAAATTTTGTTATCTAGAAATCTGAGATCCAAACAAGTTTGGATTCCGAAAGTCAAATTCTCTTCTCAATTTCAGGAAAATAAAGGGAGTACCATCAATAATACATGGTACATGGATAGTGGATGTTCCCAGCACATGACTGGTAACAAAAGATATTTTGAAAATATTATCAAAAAGAAAGAGGAAAGGTAACTTTCGGAGACAATGCTAAGGGAGAGATTGTTGGTATTGGTAATATAGTTCTCTTAGGAAAAACATTGATTTCAAATGTTCTTTTTGTTAAGGGTCTTAAGCACAACCTCATTAGCATATTTCAGTTATGTGATGAAGGTTACCTTGTCAATTTTAGGAATGATAAGTGCTTAGTTCAGAATTCCAAGGAAGAATTTATTCTCTCATCTAATAGGCATGAGAATGTTTAAACTTTAAATATAGAAGACCTCAGGAGCCAAGATTTACCTTGCCTAAGTGCAATGGAAGATCATTCCTGGTTATGGCATAGAAGACTAGGTCACTGTAACCATAGAAACCTATGTAAACTCACTAAGAAGAAACTAGTTAAGGATATACCGGAGCCTATATTTGATTCTTATAATGTTTGTGATCATTTTCAATATGGAAACAAGCATAAATCTAGTTTTAAATCGATCGGTGAAGTCTCAAAAACTGATGAATTGCAGTTAGTGGACATGGATCTTTTTGGTCCAACACAAACTGGAAGTATTGGAGGAAAATACTTTGTGTTTGTTCTAGTTGATGATTACACTAGATTTACTTGGGTTTATTTTCTAGAAAAGAAATCTGAAGCTTTTTCTTATTTCAAAAGTTTTAGAGCACAAGTTAAAAATGAGAAAAACCTTCCATTGAAAACTATTCATAGTGATCATGGAAGAGAATTTCAAAATTCTGATTTTGAAACTTTTTGTAGTAAAAAAGGTATTACTCACAATTTTTCAGCACCGAGAACTCCTCATCAGATTGGTGTAGTTGAGAGAAGAAATATAATTCTTAAAGAGATAACTAGAACCATGTTGAGTGAATATTCTATAGCTATACATTTCTGGGCCGAAGCTGTAAGTACTGCTTTCTATACTATAAATCGAGTTTTGATTAGACCTTTTCTTAATAAACCTCTTAAGGAGTTATGGAATGGTAGAAAACCAAGACTATCCTACTTCAAGGTTTTTGGTTTCAAATTATTCATTTTGAATACTAATGAAAACTTACATAAATTCGCACCAAAATCTGATGAAAGAATTTTCTTAGGTTATTCCACAACTTCTAAGGATTATAGAGTTTTTAATAAAAATACTTGTACTATTGAAGAAACAGTGCATGTAAATTTTGATGAGTCTGATCCTTTTTTTTAAACCATCCCAGCCTACATCCTCGGATGCGTTTTCAAAAACTGATTGTCAACCTTTGATAGAAGAACCTTCTGATAAGGATAATGTTCAAGGAGATACTTCTGATACATTTACACCAGAAGACTTTGTACCCTATGTTGATGAACAGGCTTTTCAAAACCCAAATCAGGTGTTTCTTAAGAATCATCCCACTGATAGTATCATTGGTGATGTAAAAAAACGTGTAAGGACTAGAATTTCCTTATGATATGAAGTAGAACATATAGCATTTCTTTCCCAATTAGAACCTAAAAGCACTGATGAAGCTTTTGGTGATGATGATTGGATCAAAGCCATGCAAGATGAACTAAATGAATTCGAAAGGAATAATGACTGGACCTTGGTTGAAAGACCTAAAGAAACATCTGTTATTGGAGTAAAGTGGGTATTCAGAAACAAATGTGATGAAAATGGAGTCATAGTAAGAAATAAATCTAGACTTGTTGCTAAAGGCTATAATCAGCAAGAGGGAATAGACAATGAAGAAACCTATGCTCCAGTAGCTAGACTTGAATCTATCATATTCTAATTGCATTTGAAGAATTCTTTAATTTTAAAATTTTTCAGATGGATGTGAAATGTTCTTTTCATAATGGTTATGTCCAAGAGGATGTTTTTGTTGAACAACCTCCTGGATTTGAAGATACAAAACATCCTGGTCATGTTTTTAGACTTACCAAAGCACTGTATGGTCTTAAACAATCCCCACGAGCATGGTGTGATAGACTCACTAGATTTTTGTTTCAAAATAACTATGTCAAGGGAAATGAAGATCAAACCCTTTTTATAAAGAAAGATAAGAAAAATGTATAGATTGTTAAAATTTATGTTGATGACATCATATTTGGTTCAAATCAGCAATATTTAACCGATTCTTTTGCAAGTCTAATGAAATCTGAGTTTGAAATGAGTATGATGGGTGAGTAAACTTTTTTCCTTGGTTTTCAAATTTCTCAAAAACCAGAAGGAACCTACTTATCTCAACATAAGTATATTAAAGATCTTCTAAAAAAGTATGCTTATGACAACACTAAGAGTATAGGTACTCCTATTGGAACCTCAAACTCTTTATATCTTGATAAAGCTGGGAAACTAGTAGATCAAACATCTTTTAGAGGTATGATAGGGAGTTTACTTTACTTAACAGCTAGTCGACCAGACTTAATGTTCTCAGTGTACTTATGTACAAGATATCAATCCAATCCAACGGAATCTCACTTAAAGTCAGTAAAAATAATTTTTTGCTACCTTAAGGGAACCATGGATCTAGGATTATTTTATACTTCTGTAAATGATTTTGTTCTAAAAATATTTTCTGATGCTGATTTTGGTGGATGTATAATGGATAGAAAGAGTACATCTGGAACTTGCCATTTCTTAGGAGATTTAATAGTGTCTTGGTCCTGCAAGAAGCAACATTCTGTAGCACTCTCCACTGTTGAAGATGAATATGTATCAGCTGGAATTTGTTGTGCTCAAGTGTTGTGGATGCAACACACACTCACAGACTATGGCTTGAGTTTTACTAAAACTCAAATTTTGCCTGATAACACAGGTGTCATTGCCTTAAGTAAGAACCATGCACATCACTCACTTGCAAAACACATAGATATTAGGCATCACTTTCTTAGGGATAACACACTAAAAGGCAATATTATTCTTCAATTTATCGGAACACTAGATCAACTTGCTGATATTTTCACAAAATCTTTGCCTTCTGATAGATTTGAATACATTAAACAAAATTTAGAAATGATAACTATAAGGTAATCATTCTTCATTAACTTTCTGTTTAAAAATTCTCCATACAATAATAAACATCTTTTTTCATAGGGGGAGTACATTTGATTGTTAGGGTAACTAAATTTTTCAAGGTTAGTTTTTCAAACTTTTCGGAACTGAAATTCAGGAATGGGAATTTCTGGAACTAAAATTCTCCAAAATGGATATTTTCATATAGAAAACTTCTAGAATGGAAATTTTCGTATTGAAAACTTCTGGAATGGAAAATTTCGTACTGGTATTTTCAGAATGAGATTTTCGTATCGAATCTTTCATAATGAGATTTTCATTTTTATATTTTGTAATGAAATTTTCGTACTGAGATTTCCGTACTGAGTTTTTTTGTAGTGAGTTTTGCGAACTATGTCTTTTTGTAGTAAAGATTTTTTCTTAGTTTTCCTAATAATGTTACCCATTACGAATAATTCTTCTAAGCCAATCTGAAAGGTATGATTTCCTTAATCAAGTTTTTGTAATCATACTTTACTTTCTGGCATTTTATTATACTTTGTTTTTGGAATATAGTTTTCTTAATTCTTTGTTTTAATAAAAACCTCAAATGATCGGATTCAAGTTTTCTTGAGAATTGGTTTTCAACCGTCAGATCTGATCTCAGTTTGTCACAACCGTTCGATCAACTGAGGAATTTGAACCATCTTCTCGTTGGCTATATAAAGGGGACCAAAAATGGTTTTCCCACATCGGTTTTCAAGCTCCAGCTTCTCGATGCTCTGCCTCCCCATTTTAAATCTGATCCGAACTTCAGATTTCTCAATTCCGAACTTCTCAGAGGTCTTCAGATCCGAATGTCTGTGGAAGTAGCTTTTCAAGACATGTCTTCCTCTAAGCTGATTTCCAAGTGGTTAGTATATAGAGAAAGGCTGGTTCATCCTGATTTCTTCAACAAGTGTGATTCTCTTATATCCAAGAACATACAGCTTAACGGATGGGATGATGTTGTTGTATCCAAGCCCAGAAATCAAGATGAAGTTTATTCAGATTTTCTTATAGAGTTCTATGAGACAGTTTCCTTCTATAAGGAATATGGCAAGGAGAAATTGTCTTTTAAGTCTTATGGAAAGAATTATAAGCTTTCTTATGCCAAGGCAGCCAGCTTGGTAGGGCTGAACAATGAAGGAGAAGCCGAGTTCATTTCTCATGTTTTGCCGGATTCAAAGGGATGCTTCGACAAGTAAAAGGCATTATAGACTCTCGGACTGGAAGATGACAAGGCTCCGAAGATTGTTTCTCTGTCTACAAATTTCCAGATTCTAGAATTATGGTTATAAGGGATTATCGTACTGAGAAAGGGTCACAAAGATAGTCTGAAGAAGAGTGAGATTTATATTCTATATTTTCGGATAAATCTGAGGAAGTTTAACCTGATGAAACGCATTCTTATTACTCTTGAGAATGTTAAGAAAGGGAATCTGAGTGCTCAGATCCTTATGTATCCAACAATCCTCTCAAAGTTGATTTTTCGGCGTCTTGAGTCCTTCAAGGAGGCTTGCAGTCTAAGCCAAGAGTTTTGAAGATTATGTTTTTGAGTGATGGTACTCTCAAAATAATTGATATAGCATTCGACAAGAAGACTGGTCAGTTTGTCGATTTACCTGCTCAAGAAGAAACATTTCTGAATGATTCTGAACGTGAATCCTCTAAGACAGTGAAGAAGAGAATGTTGAAAGAAGTTGATGTTTCTGCAGAGAATCCCAAATCTAAGGAAGTTCATTCCGCACCTCCAAAACCAAAGAAGAAGAATGCTTACCCAGATGAGGTAGTTGCTAAGTGGAGGGAAATCAAAGAGAAGAGAGTCCAGGGGGAGCCTCAGTTTGTCTTGGATCCTACAGATGCTAAGGCCTTGAAGTAATGAACTTCGGATGAGACAGAAAAACAAGTGAAAGAAAAGAAGCTTAAGAAGAAGATGTCTAAAGTTGAGATAGCTCAGACTTTGTTGACGTTTAATGAAATGGTTTCAGCAAACATTCTTGTTCCGAGATCTTTTACTCTGGAATCTCTACCTGAGACTCTAGGATGAAACTTTGTTGCTCCGGAAGAGGCAGTAGCAAAGCCTGTTGAGGAAGTTGAGAAGATAGAGAAAGTGGAAGAAGAAGAAGCAATTGCTGAAGGTAGTGGTGACACTGGAGATGTTTTGAAACAAGTAGATGATTATAAGGGGACACCTTCCGAACATTTGTCACTCCGAACATTAGAAGGTGAGACTTCTAAGTTAGTCACTCCAGGAACGGATGAGGATAAAGGAGAAGAATAAGTTGCCTATCTTGCATAGGAATAAGAACTTCTACATGATATTTCTCAAATGGAGAACGTAGAAGGTGGTGCTCAGAAAGTTGCTGATGATGAAGACAATGTTGTTCAAGTTTCTGTTAGTGAAAAGAAAACTCTGGAACCCGACTCCATTCTGAAAAAGGAAAAGGGAAAGAAACTTGTTATTGATACCCCAATCTCAGTAGTTGTAAAGTGAAGGGAAGTGGGTAGTTCTTCTAAGAAGAAGGTTGAGCATTTTGAAGAAGAAAATTCTCCAAGCAAAGTCTCAGATTTCAAGTAATCTTCGTTGGGGCATGACTTTGTTGTTCAGTCTTTAAAGAAGTTGGTAGGTTCTATTCTGACATTCTCAAGTATTGATTCAAGATTCCAGATGCTCCAACAAGATTTGAATTAGAAAACAGACTCCGTATCCATGGTTATGGACAAATGTGTTGAGATAGGGGCTCAGTTCAAAACTTTCTTTGTCGGCTATGAAGCCCACAAAAGATCCTGAAAGAGGAAGACTAGTTGGTCTAGGAAGACTGTAGAAGAGATGAGGCTCTTTGATGAATTCCAAGATAATTTGAAGGATGACTTTGAGATAGAAGACAGGAAGATAAATGAAATTACTTCATCCCTTGAAGAAAAGTTGACAGATGCAAAAAATTTACAGATTCAATAAGTCAGAGATCTGAATGGGAAGCTGAATTCTGTTTCTCAAAACTGGAAGTATGAAAGGGATCATCGGATTGAGTTTGAAGAGATGTTGTTAAAGCAAGAACAGACCTTGAAGGCTCAGGAAGAAAAGATTCAAGCTCAGGAAGAAAATATTGAAGCTCAAAATGCAAGAATTGTTGTGTCAGAAAAGCAAGACGAGGAAGATCATAAAGACTTGAAGAAAATAAAGACTATTCTTAAGGGTCTCATGGATAAGGAAAAAGATCCGAAATAGACAGATCCAATCTTTTGTTGTATCTAAACTTCTTTGTTGTTGAGCTTTCACACTTAATGAATATTGTGCTTGCTCGTTTCATTTGTTGTCACTACTAATTTTTTCAGTTACATTGTTATATTTTCCATTCCCTCGAATTGTTTTTTAAAATCACAAAGGGGGAGAAGGAAAATAACCCTAATAAAGGGGAAAAAGAATCATAACAAAGGATGAGAAAGAAAACAAACTCTAATAGAGTTTATCTAAGGGGGAGTTTTTCATTAAAGAATACTTTCGTATTCTTAATGAAATATCATTCCGGAAATCTAGAATACGATCCTTAGTGTTTCAAATTCTAAGGGGGAGTTAGTCGTATTCATCAACATCCATAAACAAAGGGAGATAAGCCTTAATGTTTTCTTTCTTCTTATAATTTCTTTTTCATAGGGATGTTTGTGCTTTCCTAAAAGGGGGAGATTTTTGAGTCAATAAGGTTTTCCTAATGACTTTTCCATTCCTTATTGTTTTGAAAATCACAAACACCTTTCAATAAGGAAAATCTCTTTTATAAGGAAATTTCTTTCTATAAGGAAAATCCCTTTTATAAGGAAAATCAATTTTATAAGGAAAATTTATTTTATAAGGAAAATTGCTTTTATATAGAAAATGGCTTTTATAAGGAATGTCGCTTTTATAAGGAAAATCGCTTTTATAAGGAAGATCACTTTTGTAAGAAAAATTTTCCTTATAAAATTTTTATTCATATATTTCTTAAGTATAAGTTTCGGATTCATTTCTATATTCTCTGAATCATTTGAAACTTTGATATGAAACATTCTGTTTTAAGTACCGTATTACAAATGAGAACTGTATTGAAGTTTCATTCCGAATTATGGATACAATCTCTGATAAAGTTCTACTTTGAATTCTGGATACGAATTCTCATTACGAATTCTGATGACGAATTCTCATTATGAATTCTAATGATGAATTCTCATTACGAATTCTGATGATGAATTCTCATTACGAATTCTGATGACTAATTCTCATTACAAATTCTGATGCTGAATTCTCATTACAGATTCTATTGACGAATTCTCATTCTGAATTCTCACTCCGAATTCACCTATTAAACAGAATCTGATCATATTTTTTTTATACACTTCGAATTTATTTAGACTCCGGAAAAATATTTTTGTTTATACTCCGAACCTTCACTCCCAACTTTTGTGTTAAACTTTAAATGATGTCGTACTTTCTGTTTCACTTGTTTTGTTATAAAACGATGTCATCTATTCTGTTATAAACTAACCGTTGGTTAAGTTACACGTGTACAGGTCCCTCCGATTTTTAAAGAAAATATGACCGTTGGAAAGGAGGCCAACCATGCCTATAAATAGGAGCTCATTTGAAAGAGATCAAGGCTGACCAATGAATAACTTCTTTGACATTGTGAATACATGCTGTTGAAGTTATTTCTTGAGAGAGAGGCTCTTATTAACTATCAAAGCTTCGTGCGACTTCGAATATTGGTGATTACATTCAAGGACTTCCGGGGATAGGAAGACAGAGGTGCCGACTACCTTGAAGTTCGAGGGCTTCCTTACTGAGGAAGACAGGGGTTTCCAACTACATTGAAGTTGAGGGCTTGCGGGGATAGCAAGACAGAGACTCTGATCATCATATCGAGGGCTTACCCTGGTGTGGGTAAGACAGACTCGCTTGAAAGTATAAATCAAGTGACCTTTATCCAAGGTTGTTGGATACCCTTCTCTTTGGGTTAAAAGACTTATATCTTGTTACTTGTAGTTGTACTACTTGTTTGTTTCTGCTGAATTTTGTATTATAAGGAATGTATAACTTTATTATACTCCCTTAATTGTACTCTGTTTCATTTAGATTCTATACACTTTAAGGTAGAATATCATATTTTAATCTTTTGTTAAGTTTCAATTTCCAGAACCATATTTCCGGAACCTACTTTCGGAATCACTTTCCAGTTTTAAGAAAGTACATTGGCCTTGAAGTTTATAACTTCATTCATTTTTCATGTTTTCAATTGGTGTTAGAGGTGTTGTGAATTTTATTAGTTTAACTATTTTAAACTTAGCTCTATCCTTTTTTTAAAGGAATTTTTAAAGTGTACAATTCACCCCCCCCCTTTTGTATATTGAGCATCCACATCATTATTTCGATCCTACACAGAGCTGGTGCCTTAAATTAATAAATTGGAATTGATACAATTTTTAGATCCCTAAAGACTGATATTTTTATTAGTTTTGGAATCTCTATGGCATACATGAACTATAAATTACAACTTTAAAAGAAATAAAACATATATATTCCAATGGAAACACCTACAAACTCATAGATTATACCTCAATATCTTCCATAATATACATCTTCATATCATGGGAAAAAATAAAATAGAAGAAATTGGTGAAACCAAATCAAAATATACATTCATAATGAAGATATCAAATGAAATGTAATTAACATTCTCTAATGAATAATCATAATCATAACCTATCCATATTATTAGATGAATGGTATCAAGATAATACATCTCTACTCAAAACAATCAAAAACCATTCAATAAGATATGATAGATTATATGATAATGTATTACTCTAAATTAAGAAAATGATTCAAGAAATGGTGTTGAATTAAATGATAATACATTAAAAAATCATCGAGGAATTCATTAGAGAAAACCCCTCGTTAGTTTCAATGAATTGTTATTTTAAAAATATATTATAATAAATCCAGAAATCAAATAAATTAGTTTTTTTATTTCGTGAAAAATATTTTAGTCTTAAAATAAATTATGGAGTGTATGAAAAACTGGGTAAAAAATTGGGAGTTCCCTTTATTCGGGGTTGTTTATCAAGAAGAATTGAGTAATGATTCTTATAAAGTATGTAACTCCTCATAAAAGAAAAAGGGATTCACCTAAATAATATATCTAGAACATTAGTACCGAATTATACATTAGTAACTAATTATAATTAATAATTATATATGGACAAAAATAGAGAAAGCATAAATTGAATGAAAAATGGAGGTTCATGGATAATCCATTACCTTGTGTCTAAAAATATTCTTCACTTTTACTTAATATCCAGTATAATTATATTAGAATCAATACTAATTCAATTTAGAACATATTAAAAATTTATTTTATTAATAATTATTTTATTAATTTAATTTATGTTCTTTTTGATGATTTATAAAATTTAATATAATCACTTTAAGAGAATTTGGTTCTGTGGGTTTAATGACCAATTTACTTGTATACATTTATGAAAGAACATATAAAATATGAAACGTTACCCAGAATTAAAATTATTTGTCATTAATGAAAATAAAATATTATAAATTTCTCTATAATTTTTTTTATGTTTATATAATGATTCTAAATCATTAAATTGGATATAATAAATATGTTTTAATAAGTTTTAACAAAATAACTAGGTCTTACCAGTATTGAAGGAGTTAAAAGAGACGTAAAAAACATTGTATTATTATACGATAAATCAGCACATCATGGGTGATGTTTTAATTTTTAAAACAAAATGATAGAGAAGAGAATTGATCGTGGATTATTAAATCAAAAATAAAATAAAATAAAAGATATAGGATATATGATTTAACTATTGAAAAGAGAGGTTAGTAGAAGATAATAAAAGAAGATAACATCAAACAAAAATAAAGGAAAAAATGATGATTTTACTTATTGATTTTTCCCTCATTGATAACCTCTATAGGGAAACTAGTTTAGTCTTTTGATAATACCAAGGGATAAGAACCATTAGGGAAGTTATTGGGAATATTATTGTACATAAATGGTTTACGTCTCAATGATTGGATGCCTTGTGGAGAATAGCTGGTGATCGGTGGTATTTATAGGGAAGGAGAGGGTGATTATTCATTATTTTATTAATTATTTTCTTATTTTTGATCAATTCTTCGAATATTTTGATAATTATTCGTATATATATAAAATTTATGATGGATAGTTCGATATTATTGTATTACATCGTCCATAAATCATATATTTCTCAGTAATTCATTTATATAATATTTATCGTGCATTTTCATATTCTACTATTCACTAAAAATTGAAGCATTTTTTAATAATCAAAAAGATCACTCTATATTTTTATAGATGTGTAGTATTCAAAAAATAAATCCATTTTATTAAAATAATTTTCTAATTAAACGATATTTAATTTAGTAATAAAAATCATAATTTATTTGAAAAATAACTATTTTAATTTTAGAACTGTTTTTATTTCACATTCAATAATGGAGTAAAATGCAATGAAATTAACATATAATAATAAGATAAAAAAATATATTTATTCATAAAAAAATATACATTAACATTTATGCGTTCTACAAATTACAAACACTTGATTTATATTTTTCATGTCATTTATATACATAAACTATGATATAATTATAGTATTTATTAATTTCTAAGATGGATAAATTTTATTTATACTTTCTCAAGTGAGGTTAATATTCTATTGGATTGTTTATTTTTTATAAGGGTCATATAACTATTATAATTGTCAAGATTATATTCCCTGTGTATGGGTTCCTTATATATTTAGAAATACCTCTTATTTGAATCATTATTGATTTATTAAATTTGTATTGTGTTCTCTGTGTTTTTTTTTGTGATTTATATTTTTTGTAGTAATTATAATAAGGTAATTTAATTGATTTAATTTTAAGTCTCTATTTACTACATCCAATATTAATTTCATCCTCGAAATTTCTAGAATTTCACCTCATAAAACGATTTGGGTAGTTATTCATAAGAATTTCATATAGTTCACATGTCACCTCTATAATTTTTTTTTATATTTCCAAATCACTTTTTCCATTTCAGTCATCAAATTCTTTATCACATTTTCTATAGGTTCTATACTATTTAAAATCTCTTCATAGTATGATAAACCAGGTTCAAATTTTATTCCTTCATAATTGAGGAAATGCATTGGGGTTGTGTTCTACTTCCTTAAGAAATTGACGTGGAACACATTGGGCCTTAAAAACTCTAGGTGGCATCACTAATTAATAATACACATCTAAAAATATCTCCATGTTTTAATAAGGACCAATGTAACAGGGGAAGAGTTTTCTTTTCTTTTAAAATATTATAATACCCTTCCATGGAGACAATATAAAGAAAACATGATCTCCTACATGAAATTCAAATTCATTCATTCGATTATCGACACATATATTTTCTATACATTAACATTTGTTGATTGATTTTTGAATAGTGCTTTCCTTTTCTATTTTTTCCACAACATGCTCTGGGTCTACAAGATTTCTCTCACCTACTTTATACCAACAATTCGGTGGACGTTCTCTCTTTACATAAAATTCATCATTTGTTGCCAATTGAATACTTTAATGGAAACTATTATTATAGGAAAACTCTAATAAAGGTAGTTAATTATCCCACATACATTGAATTTCAAGTGATAATGTTCACTATATTTATTGAAATATTTAAATGGTCTTTACTGACTACACATCAGTTTGAGTGTGTTATGAAGTAGTCAAATGTAGCTTAGTATCCAAAGCTTTTAGAATACTACTTCAGATTTTTTGTGTAAACCATCGATCATGATAAAAAAATTAAAATATTTTACCTACGAAGTCTAAAAATGTCAGAAATATATAGTCTTTAAATGCAATCCTGAGTAAAATCATCTTTTATAGTTAAGAAATGTGATGATTTGGTAATTTTTCCAATAATTACCAATATAGAATAATTATTTTTCAGTGTCTTTTATAATAATGTGTCAAAATCTATGGTGATGTCATCCCATTTCCATGTACGAATAGTTAGAGGTTTCATGACTCCTCTAGGATGTTGTCGTTCATACTTCACCTATGGACAAACTAAACATCTTGATACATAATCTACAAATTTCTGCTTTTATTATCCCACAAAAAATATGTTTCATCAAATCACTAGGGATCTAATTGAAATTAGAATGTAGATAAAAATTTGAGCTATGATTATCATCAAATAAATCACTTTTTAGATTGGTTATTGGGGGAACACAAAGCCTCCTCCAAAATTTTAGAATTTCATACTCATACATGAAGTCTTCCAACTACCCATAATTCACAACTTCAATTTTCTTTTTAAGATTCTCATTATTATTTTTAGAATAGTTAATCCTTTTCAACAATGATATTTGGGAAAAAAATTGTATATGTAATGATGTTTCACCTTACATGATGATTTCTATATCCATATTTTCCAGATAAATATACATAGGATCCTTGCCAATCATAATTTTCTTCAGAACTCCTTGATCCTTCCTACTCATGGAATCTTCTACATTATAAACCTTCATTGTGTGGTAGTGTATTGAAAATCTTAACGCAAATGTAGTTCAAGACATCTCTTTTTCCTCATTTTTATTTCTCCCTATGAGAAGAAATATTTCAATATCTTGTAATATATATATATATATATATATATATATATATTATATATTTACCCAATGAGATAGTTTCTAGACATGTTCAGAGAAAATTTTATAGTTTATAATTCATGATCATGAATTAGATAATTTTTTTCATGAGTTATAAGCTCCCTTGATGTATAGAAAATAACATTATTATTTTTCATTTGGACATAGATGTGTAATTTATTTGATTCATCCCTATAAATAAAATATCCACCATTTCTCGTTTTTAGAATCAAGATCATGGAATTCAGTAATCTCATAATTAATTATTACAAAAAATATAATTATTTTGTCCATGAGAACTAAACCCCTTTACAAGTATGTTTGGTTAACAATTTAGGAAGTTAAGAAAAAATATAAATGAAATGCTGAATGTAACCTGCTAAAATGATGACACTATTTAACTCAGTTTACATCATTTTTGTTGGAAATTCATGTAATTCCATTGTCTTCACATGATAAAAAGATAATCCATTCATTGGGAATATATGACCAAGAATGAAACTGTTTGAGTCATAATTTACTATTACTAAACATCCGATTTAACACATTCTTTCTATGAGTCTCCAGAACAACCCACAAGTGGTTCTCATGGTCCTCATAGATTTTTCAATATATCAAGATATAATTAATAAACGCCACAAAAAATTCATCATGATATTCCATGAAAACAATGTTTAATATATCTATAAAAAATAGTGTGCATTAGTTAGTCAAAATTTTATTACTTCAAACTTGTAATGTTGATACCTAGATTGAAATAATGTCGTTAAAATATCTTCCCTCCTCTTACAAAATAGATGATATCCACAACAATGTTCAATTTTATACAATTTTTGATAGGAATAATGTTGGCCTAATAAATCATCAATATGAGAAAGGGGGTTATTTTTTTATTGTAAGATGATTGATTTTTCTATAGATGACGCACAACCTCAGGGATACATATTTCTTCTTAACAAATAGATAATGGGCCCCCATAGAGAATCACTAGGGAGAATAAATCTCTTATTACAGAATATCTATAGCTATTTCTCTAGCTCTACTAATTACATGGTTTACATTCTATAGGTAGTATTTGGTATAGGTCTTTCATAATGAATTAAATAAATAGAGAACTCAATATCCTACTTTGGAGATTTCTAGGTAAATCCTTTGAAATAAATCAATATATTCTTTCATAATAGGTACATATTAAATTTTTGTATTTCTTTCCTCATCTATTGATGTTGTTTTCTCTTTATCCCCAAGAATTTCATTGTGAAGAGCTACTAGAGGCGGACACAGATACGACTCAGATGATGATGTTTCTACCCTAAAGATAAAATATTCTTTATAATTTTCACCAATTATTATTTCATTATTCTTGAAATATTTCTTCTCATAATATTTTTGAATGATAGTCCATATAGTGAATTATATCATTGTGAATCAAAGCTATGATGACCATGTGAGTATCTAAATCATATTTATGTTTCAAAAACGACAACCTTATTTCAATGGTACTTACCTTAGAGGATTTTATAGACAAACCCATTATTAAATAAATAGGGAAATACCAAATGTTCATAAAAAATCGGAATATATTAAATAATAACATGATCTAGAATCAAATAATGAAATGGTTATGATTTAGGAAATGATTAAACTATCTAACATCACATCATTAGGCACTTCAAACTCAGCAGTTGTGATTGCATAAGATTTGTCTTTCTTTATCAGCCTTTTCTATAGAATTTTCCAAGATGTTTAGTACAATAATTTTCATAGTTTCCCATATCATTATAATTGTTGCATTTAAAATTGATATCTACTTTATGTCCATTGTAATCATGGTCTTTGTGTATTTTTTCCATACATGTAAAAATATTAAATTCCCTTCATGAATGTACTAACGTGTTTCTTCCCAAAATTATAGTAGGGTGGAAATTCAACTCCTCCCTTATTCCCTATTTCATTACATCCATTTATAGAGTGTTTGGTATTAATTTTATTCTCTCTATTTTTATTATAGTCATAAGGCATAGAGAATTATTTTTCTATCTTGATAACACATGAGACTATATCTTCATTTGATATAAAATTTATGGATACTAGGTCCCTTTCATAGGAATGATTTTTACCAAGAAATAAACCGATAAATATTTCTAAATGGATAGCGTATATGGTATAGAATATACCTTGTGAATCTTTGAATGTTATACCATATTTAGAACCATTATCAACTTCCTTTTACTTAAAAACTTGGAATTTTGTTAACATATATTTTCATTGTTTTCCGGGGAAATGTTTTTCTATGAAAAATTCATTAAAATATAATCATTTCATGTTTTTAATTTATTCCCCCTCCTACTTGTTTTGAATTAATGAATACCATTGATCCAAATCTATAGGAAGATGAAAATTTCAAGGAAACCCTTATCCATTTCATTATATCCAATTGAATGAGATTTCTTCCCTATGGAACTTTTCCATTTCTCACCTATAAATGATTTTGTAGTCCTATTGAAGGATGATTGTTATTTTCTATTGAAGTGTTTTAGCATTGTTTCTCCATGTTGTGGATCATGATGCTCCATATTGTTAAGGATATTATTAATAACCTGGGTCAGCTACCCCAGTATAGTTATAATTTGTTCAGCAATAATTGGAGCTGCTATTGAAACATCATTATCGTGCATTGTAGGTAAATCCGTGATTGGGTTTTTTTATTAGTACTATTTTCATTCCTTCCATTAGGAACCATTTATTAAAAAGGGAATACTCTAAATTAGGTTGTGAATAATAATACATAACATTGAACTAGAAAAACAAATAGCATAAATTAGAACATAATGCATAAATAATGTCATAATCATAAACATGATTTCCACAAGAACATATTCAATTTTAGATTAATAATAATGCATTTAAAAATAAATTTGAATTTTACATTGAATATCCCATAGTATTGCCAACTAGTTGGCCAATAAGGACCATTTTTAGTCACTAGGGTACTCCACGTTAAGCCCAGTACGACTTGTTTGAGTTGTTACAACAATGTATTGTAGTGTCAGAACCATTACCGATTATAGTATCGAGAAATGAATTTAATTCTAGGAAGACCCAGATGATCTATACCTTACCCAAATTATAGTATATTATTCTATTCTTATCTTCAATGTCTATATTAGGGTTATTTTTATTTAATTTATGTTCTATAAATCTGTTTTTTAAAAGTTATCTATAATACACCATATGACACCAACTATAAAAACCCCGACCCCATTAGCCCAATGCCATTTCCTTACATAAATACATTGGAATATATACAAGACTCAAATTCCAAAGTCTTGATTAGTATAATAGTTTTTTTAATACAAATTACATACAAGATATATACATTAAAACATGAAAAGGAAATATAACATATAAATTTAATTGGGATCACAAATAAACTCAGAGATTATCCATGCATGTCATTTATAATATAAATCTTTAAATCCAAGAAAAAAAAATATATAAAGGGCTAATATCAAATGATCAGAAAGGGTAAAAAATATAGAGGAATATATCATATATATACATAAAAAATTAAGACATTGTGAATAACTACAAACACATTCCATAAAACATAATCATGAGTATAATATGAATGGAATAAAATATGAATAAATAATTTCATAAATAGTCACATGAGAAGGGCTCGAAAACAAGGATATTCTACTAGTCAAATAATCACATTTAAAATCAATGAATAGTTTAATGATTAGGTAATGTATAATTTTAGAGATCAAAATGATACCATCAAGGCTTCAGTGAAGGCACTATACATGATGAGTAAAAACCCAATCTAGTTTTTCTTATGGGACATAATGATGCACCGAGGGGATATAAAGGGTCACATATAACAATTACTACGTACAATTAATTTATAATAGGAATGCGGTGAAGCATAATATATTTATATTTATATTTATATTTATTCTATCATACGAAATTTAAATAAATTTCCCCAAATAATAAACATAATCTTTAACAATATATAGTATTATGGCCAATGGTATCATGATATTACTTCCCCAGTCATCATAAAAATAGAAAATTAAATATAATATATTATATGATATCCTAATGAATGATTTCTATTGAATAAATTTTTTCAAAATAGTGTTTTTAAATAGATTAAAATATGCTAATAAAATCGTCATGGAATTCAGCAGAGAAATACCATTTTTTACTTTGCAAAGAAGAGTTACTTTGAAAAATTATTTTCATAAAACAAAAAAAATAGTTTTTCATGATCTTTTTTTTATTTTAAATTAAATAATCAAGTATTGAAACAAATTATTGATTATACTTATGAATTGGAATGAAATTGGGATGTTCCCTTTAATCAAGCTTCTTTATTGATAATAATTGAGAACAAATCTTTTCAAAACATGTAACTCCCCTAAAAATAAAAATGGATTATGATAGTTAAAAATGTAAGGAATGTTATCAAATAACTTATGAAATTTATATAAGATTAATTAACCAATAAATTATGGTAAATAAAGTGAAATATTGACATGAATGAGAAATAGATGTTTGGAGATAATTCATTACCTTATGTATGAATGTCTTCTGCAGAAGTACATAACATCATGGATAGTAAAATTAGATTCATTAATAATTTATGTCAAAACATATTAAAAATGTACATTATTATTATGGTTTTATAGAGTTAATTTAATGTTTTTGAAGAGTTATAAGATTCAATATTTTCATTCCGTGAGCGTTCTTTTTTTTGGTTGTCATGATTGGTTTACATGTTTTCATGTACGAATGAAGATGTAAAATTGTATAGTTATCCAAAAATAATATTTTATGTTATTAATTAAAATACTTATGATTAAATGGTTATATAATTAATTTTTATATTTTGGGTGAGGAAGAATCATTAGCTAAAATGTTTGTGATAATCCTTTAGATTATTTTACTGGTTTTCAATCATAAAAAACGTTTTGTTTTATTAATTGACATCATTTATATATAATTATTCATGAACTGTAAATATGATGTAATACTTATATTATTATCTATTTTATCAATAATAATTGTTTTATGACTATCCTTAAAATAACTAATCAAAATTTATAACTTTTTTTTCCTTGAATGCGATAAATCCAAACATAACGAATGATGTTTTCATTTTCTAATTAGATGGATAATGAACATAATTGAGGATGGATTATTAATTAAAAACAATAACATAAAATTATATAAATTATAATGGATATATCACGTCACTTTTGGAAAGGGTGGGTCTGATAAGAGGAGAAAAGAGAATACCTTGAAATGATATTAAAAGAAAAATAAAGAAGCCTTTACATCTTGATTTTCTACTCACCGAGAACCTTAGATGGGAAAAGGGATGGGTATTTTGATTAGAGTAGTTGATCTTAGATATGGTTCATGAGGATTTTTAATAGTACTAAATCTAAATTGGGCATGTATTAGAGCATTCATGTAGGGAGGAGATGAGGTGGTGAAGGATTGTATTTGTTGGGGTGACGAGCGGTGATTTCACATTATTTCATTCATTAGTTAATTATTTTCACTCAAGACTATAAATATATTGAGATTTATCACTAAATTTATTGAAATAATGATGGATTGTTATATATTATGTTCATACATAATCTATATATCAACTATGACTCAATAATTCATTTATATTGCATTTATTATAAATTTTCATATTTTACTATTAAAAAAAATCAAATATTTTATAAAAATCCAATAAAATATTCCAAAATATTTTTCTATTTATATTATTTAAAATTGAAATCCATTTTAGGGAAATAATTTTCAAAATTTGATTAAATTTATTTTTTATTTAAAATCTTCATTTATTTGAAAATTATAAATTTTAATATTAAATTTTAATTTATGACACATTCAAAAATTATCATAGGTCTCATTAATTATATTATATTTAAAATAAAAAAAAATTAATTTATGAATGTATTTTATGAAAATAAATTATAATATTTATAAATTATTTTAAAGAATTATTTATAAATAAACATTTATGTTTTATAAAAAATAACAACAATTAATTTGACATTTTCACATCATATATTTACTTAAATATTGATAAAATTATATGATATTGTCATTCATTGGATGGATAATTTTTATTCATAATATCCATGGTTAGGTAACTATTATGTTGGCCATTTTACTATTCATAATGGTCACATTACTGTTATGAATGTTGATTTATTACTCCTTTGGTAAAGGTTCCTCATCCTCTAGAATACTTGTTATTTCATTCATTATTCATTTGCAAGATATTAATTTTGTTATATAAGTGATTTTATGTTATTTATAGTTTTTGAAATAATTATAAGAAGGGTAATATCTTTGGGATAATTCTATGTTGTTACGTTCTCTAAATTTGTGGACTATCTAAAATTCATTACTATGACATCCTCAGCAAGCATATATCATATAAAATGGAATTTGAGTTTCCACATATAACCCTAAACCTAATGATGTTGGGACTCTTATAGTCATGTAAATGACTACTCTTTATGAGAAATAGATGAATGAGTTTAGAAATACAAATTTAGAACTAATTTTAGGAAATATCTATAATGGTTATGTTTTTCATGAAGATTTTGTCTCTCTCTTCAAGACAATGTACCTGATCAAGGGGGATAAATCAATATAATAACTGTAGATGCATAATATTAATTCAATGTGGAATAAATGAAGATGTTATACGTGGATTTAGAGGTAATAAGATATCGAGAGTTCTAAAATTTGGGATCAAAGATATTCATATTATGAAATCTATAAATAGAAATCATATATCGATCGTCATCTGCAAGTTCATGTGGAACTAACACAACAATACTAACATGTAATTCCCCATGTTCAACCACCTACATAGTTGAATATTACTCCCCAAATATTCCATACCATTGAATCATTATCAGTATGCATAGAGGATATAAAGTTACATTGTTCATCAGTCCATCTAGATATGAATCATTATCCCATGTGGGTGAATGGAACCCTTCCAACATATATCTTTGAGAATCCTAAGATCCAAACATTATATTTTCCAAGGGATCCGAAATAGGAAATTATGCACATTCTTTCTCATTTGGGTCCCATGAGGGGGATCTCAATAAATAAGAAACTTTGAGGTCTAATTGTTTTTTACCCACCAAAGAGGGTCCAAAATTCCCCTGGTATACTAGTCTACGGTATAGATTAATTAAATGGTTATAAGGTATTAACTGATAGTTCCTTTATCAATTTATATCTAAATTATAGAAGGAAAAAATACTCGATCCCTCAAAATGTAGACACCGATAAATTGAAAGGGGATCATGTTTCATTACATAGTGGAAGAGTTTGACTTAATATTTGATCAAGTGTATTGCTAAATAGAATCCTTTAGGTCTTTTATTTGATTATATTAATGAAATAATATATATACCACTTATCACAATGTAATATCAATCGAGTTTTTTGGATTTTAAGATAGTCTCATTATTGTTAGAAGATTAAAATTTAAAAATAATGAAAATTCTCATCATGTGCAAGAAGGTTATGGAAAGAGAATTGGAAAATTAGTAACAACATCTGTTAGCATAGAACAAAATCCTTTTCTGAATCCATCACCAAAGTCTGCACCTCCATACATGAAACATCCTCCTGAAAAATAGGGTAAAATCAATACCTTCATAAGTATAAGATGTTGGAACATAATCATTCCACGATCAAGATCCTGATAAATAAAATATATTTCTTTAGTGATGATACATTTCCCAGTTAATTTTTAGTTTCCAAGGATGATAGGTTGGTATGACTTCTGAATCCCAAGAGGCTTGTCGAAGTTGGTATTTATTGTCACTCTGATTATGTCTCTTACCACAGTGAATTATGTCACACCATCCATGATTGTTTTGTATTTATAGAAGTAGTTCAATATTTTGTTGATTTTAGGTAGCTAAAACTGGGTAAACCAAAAACACATGTGGTATGAATTTCCATAACTACCCCAAAAGAAGACCGAGAATTTAAAGATGTTAAAATTAAGGGTGAACAATTTTTTTTACATTGAATGATTTGTTTGAAACAAAACATAATTATTATATCTATAGGGACTAGTTAAGTCATAAAATCATTCTCTATTTTCCATCCTCGCGACCAATAATAATGTCATTAGTACCACTGTAATCTATGATACAATCATCAGAAGTGAAATAAAAGTAAGAATATAAATAAAACCATATGTATGAACCCATACAATGAGAAATGTAATACAAATATCTCTATGAACATATTCCTTGAGACATAAAAGAAATAGTATCATCTAATAAAATAGAACCACAAGATTTTTCCCTCATAGAAGGGTCCTCATTAAAAAAAGAATTAATCTTTGAGACCATTAATTTAATTCACATCGCAAATCCTTAATTGTAAAATGAGAAGACCATTTAAACTATGTTATATTTTCCAATTTAGGAATCCATAGATAGGTTTTGTATATGTTGTGTGGGTTGGGGAAGGATCATTTGTAACATGAACAATTATTTTATCCACATCAACACCAGAGCTTATTATGCCACCGAAACTCATGGAAGATGCCATTATTGATCACATGAAAATTAGGGAAAATCACATACCCACTAAGGGTAATCCAATATAGATTTTTAAATATGATAAATTGGAAGGGGTAGAACAGTCTCATAAACTAATACATAGATTAAGGCTAAGCTAACTAAATCAAACGATAGAAAAACTACACTCAGTATCTAATCAATCGCGTGAATCATATATTCCGTGTTCTTAATTAACCTGATTATATTCATTGGAAAATATAACCATATAAATATATATAAATATAACTAAAAATATGGAATCTATAAGAAAAATCCTATAGTCCCAACAAAACTGTCAATTTTGAATTCTCTTAAGTTATTAAATAATCATGGAGAGGAACTTATAAAGGAAGTTCTGAGCCATTGAGATTTCAAAGATAAGTACACTACCAGTTAGGTATATTGTTTAGCGAAATAACATATGTAATATCATAATGTTTTCTATTTTTGTGTATAGAAAAAGGGATATCTAATTCACTTCCAAAATAGGCCCTTTAATGGGTCTAGAAGACTAGATGACAATGAAATCCATCATGATTTTATTAAAAAGGGATCGGGAGTCAACCAATTTCAAGTAAAAACTCTCCATCTACTGTTACACTATGAATCTGATATTCCCCCTTCACCTCTCACCCTCTAGGTATACAACTTGAGAAAACATTACACACTTCAATAGATATAGATTATAACTCTGTTTTATGATTTATGCTCCAAATTTAAATTTCTAGTAGTGTGGAAGGATAAATCTATAAATGACTTTTTAAAAAGGCTTTTATTGTATAAAAATTAAAAAATCACTTAATTATATCCCCAATGTTTGTGATAATAAGAAAATAAGAAAATTGGTACATCATTTTGTGATAAATATCTAGTTGAGACTTGTGAGGCTCATTACCTTAATGCATTATTTTACTAGAGAGAAGGGAATAAACCCATGACTAATGATGTTAGTTAAGTTACTACTCTAAATTCTATGGAAATGATCCTTGACAAAAAATTATTGGATATCAGTGATTAGTATGTACATTCCATCATCTAGATTGATTATATTAGTTCAAATTAAGGCATGTATTCATCATCCCTTATATGGTATCAGTCACACTATCTAAATAAATAAATTATTATCTCTAGTTTTTACTACCATTAGTGGTGAATATTTAGGGAAAAAATCAACCACTCCAACCTCGGTAACTCAATAAACCCTTACATTTTTAGTTGAAACTGAATGTTATTTCTTGCTACTAATAGAGAATGAAAATTTTCATACCCCAATATCATGTAAAATTATTGCTTTTACCAACTATATTAATTCCCCATCATCACATACATATCAAGGATCATTCATAGAGGACGAGTAATTGGAATATGATTTGGAGGAGTTTGAGTAGGAGGAGATGAAATAGTAATATGAATAGAAAGTGGATGATATATTGAAAGATGAACCTACAGATTTTGATGAAGGCATCTCTACCAATATCGTTGAACTGCGATAAGTAAGTCTTTTCATAGATTAAAATATGAAACCTATGTTGATTATAATGAATATATCAATAAAATAAAATGGGGTGTATAATGCCTCCATAAAGATGAAACAAAATGTGTTCACCAATAATTACATTGAAATGCTTAAACTTGATCCCAATGTCCTCACCCTTCACCAAGGCCTACCAGGAGATCATCATGGTCATACGAAGGTGGACAGAAGAACACATCTAACATATGTTTCCAAGGAAGGGGTGGATATTGATTAGTTAACCAAATCCAATTTCATTCAGGAAGTCCAATAACTAAAATGGATTTCCAACATTATTAAATTCAAGAATAAGAATGGTAAAATCCTAATATTCATCTATTTTATATATGTAAACATGTAGTTTCTAAAATATTACTTCCCCTTCCCAATCCTAGAACTCCTGATAGATGCGAAGTCCATCTACAAATATCTATATTTTTCATATTTATATTCTAGATATAATCATATACAAATATCCCTTAAAGGTGAAGAATACAATCCCTTTTAGGCACCATAATGAGTATATTGATAGTGGGTGATGCATATCGGATAATATAATGCTATTTCCAAAAACTAGCATTCAACACACCACAACTTCATTCTATTTTAGAATAATGTTTTCATGTGTTATGTTGAAAAATTAGTTTTATGGAAAACTTCATAGAGTATTATGAACTCCAGAAAATCTTAAATTTTTTTAAAAACACATCATAAAAATTAACCCTTCACAGTAAACATTTGATGCTGCCTTGAAATTTTTTCTAAACATTCTAAAATGAAATCATGACATAAAGATTTATCCTAAGAAGGAAAAGTACATCCTTAATATGCCCCATACCAAACCAAAATGATATTAGTTAACTACAAGTATTCCTAGCCTATATTATACATTTTATAAATATCATTTCATGAAAATGCTTTCCCTTCACTATGAAAATGATATAATTGGTCATATACAGATGGATTATTGATTATTAAGAAGAATTTGATAGTCTGAATATGTATCTAATTAACCCACTGGTACAAATTATACCCATAGAAAAAGAGCCAGTAATATTATATGTGATAAATATAGAGTGATCCCTATGTTATTTATTTGAAAAATAATAATGGCAGAAAATATGGAAATACTCTCTTCTGCATCAATCAGACCATTCTCAACACTCAGACCCATTATTCTAAAAATGCGAAGAATTTTTTGGCATTAGTCAGTTTGGTTTAGAATTTGAAAAATTACAGGAACTAGAATATGTTCCACATGGTATATGTAAATTATCCTCTTATATACATCCAAAATATCCCCATTATGACTTATAATTTTTCCAGATGGGTGGTTAACATAAAATATTCTGATATTCAGCTCATAAAACTAAAATAAATAAAGGGGTTTTATTTAACAAAAATGTATTAAGGATTTCCTTTTCGGACGAAACACATGTGTATTTCAATAAACCAAATAAAGAAATCTTATTTTTTGAATAATCTTCAAAATTTGGAAATTATATTTGGAAAGTTCATATAGAAGTGTAACATTAAGGATAATTGAAGAAGATAGGATAAAAAGAACCAATTTATGACTAATACCTATTTCTCTAGTAAAGGTAGTTTTACCATAATCTATTATTTTTTCTGAGGGATCAACCAATAATGATGTGCAGTGTCAAAAACAATTCACGAGTTTAGAATGGAAATTAACGAACTAGTGATGCAGAAGAAAGTTAATGGAGACTCAAAGTTTTTTATCAAAAATTTTAATATTGATTATGTGATCAGAAAAGTAGAGAGACCACCCCCCAGTTCTTGATTATATCAGAGGATTGATGCCAGAATCTCGGTCAGAACCATTGCTGAACCATGTCCCACTTTTATGGAATGAAATGGAAATTGATTTGAAAATTACAATTAAACCCTTAGAAGATCCATATTGGGTTGAAATATTCATCATCATATCACAACGAAAAATGGGTTTTAAATTTTATTATATTTTTATATTATATACCATTCATGACAATCCCACATCGAAACTATATAATTTTGTGGTCTGTCAGAGACACCCTCGTAGTACTACCTATAATGTTGGAAACTTCCATTATAATGAAATATGAGAGATAAAATCTGATAGAGAAATATCAACTTCACTATTTATGAAGGAAAGAATCTTAAAAAAATCCTCAATAAAGAGTTATTGATGGAATTATTCATAGATTCAATGATGGAAATGAGGCTATTACCATTATCCAGGAAGTCCATATTGGTTCCAATGGTTCCCATCAATCTAAAAAAATATTTCTCACCAAATCAACATGAATGAATTTTTAGGGCCTTCAATGTCACAAGACTGAACAAAATACAAAAAACAATGACACTTGAGTTATGCCATATAAAATTTCATCCATCAACCCCCATATTTACTATACACTACTAAATAATCGAATCCATTTTCAATAGGAGGAATAGATTTGATGGGATCATACCAACAAAATACATTCCAAAACAATAATTATATTCTCAATTCTATTAAATTATTCTCTAAATGGGATGAATCAATTATGATCATAAAAGATGGGATAAAAAGAATCATCAATTATTTAGTGTGAAACATTATTAAAAAAATTATATCACTCATACAATTTTGATCAAAAACCACACCAACTACTATTCATAGGAATGAACATTTATTTAACCGTAGTATAAAATTAAGTCAAAGAATTCATCCAACTATCATGCTTTGGAAAATTATAATATAGAGTAATTAAAATAACCCTATCAAATGTACAAAACATGATAGTGGAAATGAAATGAAATCCTTACCTAAAAATATTATAGATGACTTGTTGTCCTACCATACCACAAATAATAATGATGTGTAAGAAATCTTGTATTCATTAGTATATTGTATAAGAATTATAAATTCATATGGATGTATAATTTCTTTCACGGATCATTTCCATTTTTAGTTAGTTATCCATAGACATGTGGTCCTAAAAAAATTTGATGAATTGGAATGTCTCATTATTCTAGGAGAGAAACTTCCAAATCCGGATCCTAAACGGGAGGGACCATTTTGTATCAATATGGAATATTCTAATGTTGTATATTTTGTTTTTACTATGTAAGGTGAGCATACTACAAACCTAAAAATAGATGATTTCATAAGAAATATTTCATGTGATTAATGATTAATTTTTGTAGCCATAAGATCTAAATACACAATACACCATCCATCCTTACTACAAAATATTAAACTAAATGGAGTTGTCCTTGTCACATGAACCTAAAAGGACTTAAAAAGATCATTATTTTACTAATATGTATAATTCTATGAAAAAAACTTCATATCGCAACAATAAAAATGTATTATTACAATGTAAAACATGAATAGGATTATCTTCACAATAAGAATAAGGAAAATCATTTGATGATCATGGGATAACTATTCTTTTGAGATTATTTCTCAATTGATGATGATGATTTTAATTATTAAGACATGTTTCTCTTATGGCCTCTCCTTTAATATCCAAAATGTACTAACTGAATTAATATAAATTGTATGGGATGTTGAGAATAATGTATGGGTTTATTTTCCTTTTTAAGGGATATGTTGTGATACATTAGCCTTCTATATCAGGCCCAACCACAAATTCTAAACATTGGAATTTCTTTTTTCAATGGAATTTGACTTAATTTCATTCATTTTCATCGTATTCCCATTACAATATGACAAAGTCACTCAAAACCCAATGGTGCTAATTCAAAACTTCTTCATCCTCTTTTAAATTCTCTGAATGGGAAAAGGGAAACAAATATGATTACTTGTATTTTAAAAATAATGTATCTCAAATTTTTGTATTAATATTAGTAAGGGACTCATCGTATGGTCTATCCACTTTTTAATCAAATCATCATGACATTAAACTAAATGTAAATAATTACAAAAGAATTTTTGCAATGTAATACTTCATACACACACCTCTCATCTGGTAAATAATGTCATTTATCATGATTTGAAATTTACATGGACGAATATATTTTCATATGATGTTAAATTATCCATTGTTTTTGGCCTTTTCTGGGAGAACCAGCATTACATGTGTTGTTCCATTACAACAAATATATCTCAGAACTATACATGGCTTGAATATCATAATAATTAAGTATTCATTGGTGCATTGATCTCAAATCTTTGGTCCAGGCCTAAATTATCTGTTCGTAGTTATAAATGACCATTTCAAGAAAACACGCCTCATTCATGGGGAAATTTGGATCTCCATAATATTTCCTTGGATAATGGTGACAGAAGAGCTTAACTCTGAATGGAACATTTGTTTTGGCCATGCATAATACACCCAAAAGAGGGATTTTCATGATGCACCACCAAAATAATCCTCTTAAAAAGTGGATTATTTTTCCTCACGAGATGATTTATTTTATCTATGTATTCTAGGAAAATGTATCAATGGAATTCAATTTTCAAATGTGGATCATGATCGTTCATTGGTTATAAATCTCATAACATTTCCTCAGGTCAGTAATCCCTGAGGCCATTAATTAAATCCTTCCCCATTAATTCATATTGAACGATGGAGCCTATATGGCCACATCCCCATGAAATGGTAGGTGCTAGAAGAATTAATTTAAATCGAACAACAAACAACCCCATTCTAATATGTTATCCTAAACACTTCATGTCTCTACCATAATATGTAAAAATAAGCATTATGGTAGCCCTTATCAGAGAGGGCCACCATTTCTAGGGTCAATGTCATATTTTTCTATCATATTCGAAATATGTTTGTATTGATTCCCAAAAATATTAGATATGTAGTGACATATGAATATTCCCATCCAAAAACACGACATCACTACTCATACATTATATCCGAGCTATATGGATATAAAACATTCTACATTTGGTTACGTCCATAATCAGTATAATAATTTCAACATAATAAAGACGCCTCCCTTTCAAAAACAATATATGAGGGATTAGTAAACTCAAGTCCCCATTGTCATTTTTCTTATCAATAATATGATCATCTAACTCTGAAGGACACCATTATTTTTTACTATACATAAAATCCCTTAAAATAATATTTTATAATGTTCCTCCAAATATGAATTGTTAGTTGATTTTAATTTTATTCCCCAAGTGAAATTTCTATAATCTCTATATTCATTGATTACATATTAATGAATACATCTCTTAGAACATGGTCCATGGACTTCCCCCAGAACCATGTGATCTATAGAATGGGTTATCGATCATAACATTGGTCATCCAGACAGTAAATTAATTTTTTTATAATTGATTACAAAATATTCCCTCATATAAATTGTCTTGATCTATTCATGGAATTTGTCCATGAGTTTCTTCACTATTAATATAATTATAATTATAAAATGATCTTACCTCATACAAAGAAAATTTTAATCTAAATGTTTTCTTCATCCTTATAGATATACATTTCATAAACAAAAATTTATTGTTTCATCAAACTATTAATGTCACAAACCTCATAAATCCATTAGTATAATTATTATTTATGTATAAGGGACCCCTTTATATTGACTATTTATAATATCAATAAGACAAATATTTCAATAAAAATGACACAAACATGATATATCAATCAAAGACATTATCTTCCATAGGATAAAACCCTCTTATCTTTGTACTCCCACAAAATTTTCCAAAGGAATTTTTTTTTAAAATGGACTATGTTAATTCCTTTCATTCTTGTCCAATCAAATATCATTAGATCACAAAAAAAATGGATCATGACTTTGAAAATTTCCTCTTCATATCTAGAATAAATTGAAGCATTCTTGGACTAAAATACCTCCTCAATTCATTGTCTTTATAAATCATAGTCAACGAATTTTTTCCTAAAACATCATTTGCATTGGTCAAACAGAGAAGACCCAAAAATAAAAATGAAAACATATTAAATTCTCACCATGATGGAAACCCACAATGGGAACCCTGGTTAATGTCATGTCTCATCACATTATAAATGAATCATGCATAATTTCAGTAAAATTGTGGAATGTAAGATTAAAAATAAAGGGGCCTAAAATATGTTAGGTTTATAAGATACAAAGGGAGGCATAAGAAAAACAAATTATCTCCCCTGATGTCTTCTTCATATATTAATTACAAAGTATAAGGGTTATGATATAAAATTAAAAAATGTTATGGGATCTAATATGAGATTCTAGAATCATTTGATCTATGCTCTCTTTTACTTAAGACCCATGAAAACACACATAACTCTTTCATTGCTATTATTTTAATTACAACACAATAACACAATTAATTTAAATCATATTAGTCAAATTCATTTTTATATTTGAAATGATGAGTATATTATATAAATATATGATTGATAATATTATTTTTTCCCTTTTGTGATAAAATTTGAGTGATCAACCTTAAATTGGTGTCTCTATATTTGTTATTACACGTAGTAGTCAACATAATACATGATATATTAAATAGTCTCTTGATCCTTCTCAAAAAGCTTTTGAAGATTGGTCAACTTTCATGCAACCATATCCTATAACTTCTTAATGATATCTTTTTTCCATATATAAAGAATAGTTTTCATTAGACTAGGAACATGTTTAAGGATTTGTTCAGTTGGAAAACATCTCCATTAAAAAAATACATATAAAAATTTATGCGATTCATCTAATAATATTTATATTTTATTTAAAATTTAAAATCCCCTACTTACATATTATGATTCACTGTTGTGGTTTAGTAGTTTCATCAAGATTTATTTTTGGTGTGATGTGTATGATACATGGATTTGATGAGTCCTTTCATTGGAAATCTAAAATGTACAGGACCATGTATATTTTAATAGAATTCAAATATGGTTGGATTAGAACTATGTATGAGGGCTGGTACTAATCCTGGAATGGGGTTCATGACTAGGAAATTACAATTATCAATTTTAAACGAGATAAATATTTCTTATAGTGGAGGGAATGACGAATATATAATAATACTGTGAGGCACGTATCAATGGTTTTATAAATTTAAAAGTTATGTGATAAAAAACCTAATCGGTGGTAGTTGATGTTTTGTGATGTGTATTTATTAATGATTGTTGAGCAAGGGATTCATGGTAAATTCAAAATCTTAGTACAGTTCCATTGATTTTTTGTGATTTTTAATGGATGATAATTTCTGTCTATGGATTTTGGGTGATGGTTATATGATATGATAAAATATTAATATTTCTAATAATACTGAATTGGTTTAAGTGCCTATGGAAATCTACTAATATAGTGTTGCATGTTGATTATATTATTGACATTAATACTTATGTTCAATAGTCTTGGGTGAGATACTATGTGTTCTAATTGGTATGGATAGATGAAAAACTGATTGTTTTTACTGATAGCATTAATTATCTATCTGTGGTGTTGGTACATGGCGCATTATACATACCATTTTATGCTAGAATCAACATTTTGTTGATCACAATTACCAATTACATGTTACATAGGTATATGACATGTTAAATTGTGGAATTTCAATAACCTATTATATGAATTTGTTTTCGGTATAATCATTAGGATATGACCACCCCTAAGATCATAACCTCATTGTATCAATGGAGTGAAAATCATGAATAATGTAATTTATTATAGGGTGGTTGTAAGTAACCTCCCTCTTAAAGGTATAAATAAGATGTAATTTTTTTGTTAGATTTATTTAACATCAATATTTGGATGTATAACATGTTTTCATGGTTGTATAAAATGAATTTGTGGGGTACCTAGGGAGTAAATGGATGAAAAATAGAAAAAGAAACTAAACAACCACTGCTTTACCAACCAATCAGTGGAGGCTTGGAGATATCTGGTGGATTTCAGGGCGGTTTGACGTGATATTTTCTTATAAAGATACAGTTTCCCCTTTAAAACCTGACTCATTATATCATTTATTGTTTGCATCTAATATCATACACATACATAGAAATTTCCCTATCGCTGGTTCTTAAATATATCTCTTTATCATTGGTTGTTGTAGTTTTCATCACCTGCGATAGTGAGATAGACGTATTGAAATCATTCAACTTCTGGGTATTCATCAATTATTTCAATGTGAACCAGTCTCACAATAAAATTATCAAATATTCAATATTTTAGATAATTTTTCTTCTTTCTCATTTTCATCCATTTCAGGTCGAACCAATTATTATTGTTTGATATGTTCAATCTATTAATGATTGGGTAATTCATCAATTATGTGAACCCATATCCTGTCTATATAATTAATGATCATTATATATTGTGTTTTCATTTCAGACATACCATTAATTAACTTATTTAAAAATAAATGAATTAGTTGATGTTTGTAATTAAAATTATTAATTTAATGGTTCGTATATACCACTTTAAGGGGACATCCCATGATGATCCACTAGAATGGATCTTTTCCCTTTGATTAGTGAATAAGAATTAAAGAGGAATCATAAAATTTAAAAGTGATTTTGGAAGGATAAATTTAGAAATGTAATGTAATTAATTGTGATTTATTATGGTATTAGTGTTTTGAAATCAGAAATTCCAATTTATAATTTATATTATATTTTTAGAAATAAAAAGGAATTCTACTTAATGAATTATTAAACAGCAAGAGGAGTTCAATTGATATTCCTTACTTTTATAAGGAAAATGAAATTTTCATGTTTTTTGAATTGATCATGGGTAACAATGGGCATTTAATCCGAAGATAATGAGATGATGAAACAGTAATGTGTGTTCTATGTTTTAATAAAAATGAAATGAAAAATCCTTTGTAGGCGGTCTTGATGATTTGATTAAAACAATACATTATAGAAGTGTTGATATCATTAGGGATGTTTCCTTTTTTTTGGTTTTGAATTGATGTATAATGGAAACAACATTATATGGTGGTCATTCATACTAATTATAATACCCCTTAGGGTGATCTATGATGACCGAATAAAAAATCCTTATTTTGTGAGAAATAATATGAAATAATGAAAATCCATCATGGTGTTCCATGATGACTAAAGTAAAACAACCATATATGGTTCTTTATGATACAAAAGAAAACACCCATTTGGGTGGTCCATGATTTGTAAAAAAACATCCTTATTGGGAGGTTTTAATTGACTAATGAAAATACACATATTTTTGTCCTATATAGTATATATGAAAAAAACCATATTTGGGTAGTCTATATTAACCATAAAAACAAACATCATTGGGTTGTTTGTGTTGGGAAATGAAAAGGCCCATATGGCTAGTCATGATACAATGGTTGGAACTATCATCATGATGTTCTCAAAGACACCCCAATACCCGTTGAAGTTGGTATAGTTGATTGATTTCCTTGATATAAGGATTTATTGTGGTATATCCTAATCTCAGGTGACACCAGAAAGCCATTAAATAGTGTTTTTATTGTTTTTAGTTCAAAATTAAAATCAATTACTCATATTGTTTCTAAAATAAATTTATTACTCTGAAGTTATATTAATTATTCCAACGTTGGTGTTCTAGGGAGTTTTACTCAAACACTTCTTATGAATCCATCAATCTTGGGTAATCGGGAACACATAACTATTTAGTTATAGGTACAAGTTCAAAGATAGGGGTGCTTGTTTGGTGTTTTTTTGGTTAACTAGGTGTGGAGTATGGACGAAGGGATGAGGATGGGAATTGGAGTAGTTATTTATGAGTCATAGTTTTTATTATTTTTTATTTTCATTCCTTTTGGTTGTCTGCATATGCTCCCCATGGGGGATCAATTGCAACATGTATGGAAGACTCATTGTTTCGGAATTCTTAAATTAAGGATATTTTTCACACCTTCCATTAATAGCCTTGATATTTATGAGATATGTTACATATGATTTTTTATAAAGATACTATGAATATAGGTTATATCCCCCACATTGTCTCCAGATAAAGAAAAATTCATTTTTGGTAGCCTCTGGTGCATGGGTATGCATGCCTGAGGTACTATTTCAACCACCAGTAGAGGAATCGATTAATGGTTCACGATGGTGAGATGATACAATATTTTTCATAGATCAGTGACATATAATTGTAACTGATTCTAATATATGAGGAGTGAATATCTATGGATATTAATATGGTTGGCGATGTAGATTATTTGTATTTCACCATGAAAGACAATGAGCTCTATAATTTTCATGAATTTAAAAAATCTATTTTATATTCATTTTTAGAGCGTTCATTGTAAAGGATAATTAAAGGCATTGTCTTGGAGTAGTTTGGGTGATGAATAGGCATGTGGTTATTTTTGGATCCAAAAATCAAATTCAATATGAGATGAACTACATATAATATGACATAATACTATAGGTTTTAATTCATTAAATATGATTTTGTAATTAATACCTATTGGGGGATAGTCTCATGGTCTGAATTATAAATATTTTTCGAAGGTAGACACCATCATATCTTGGCCCAATCCTTCAATAGAGAGAGATATGAGTATCAATAATACTTTGATATTAAAATGGAAAATAAAAATGGAAATGACAATTTCAAGGATGGTGTGAATAGTAGTAAGAGTCAAGATTTGATAATGTAGGAGGCTATTAGCATGTTATTACAGATGGGAATATTTATCATGATTTACCTTTAAATCAAAGATTACTAGGGTAGGTTTGTTCTTAAAATATTTATAATTATATTCTACCTCGTTAATAGAGTGAAAAATACTTTTTATCTTACCCTAATTATTTTTTGGAGTTAGAAACAATATATTATAGGAATCTACCACCTAATTGGTCCCTGGATACTAGTGTGGTTCTTTCTCTATGAGTTTGTGTAGTTGCTTTTGCAGGCATGCACATGTAGATGATGTGGGACATACAAGACATGATATCGGTTATTCATATAATACATAAAATTATATATCATAATATATATGTATATATTGTATTGGTATCCATTTATGATAGAGAATAAAATGGTATACATCACACGAAGACACACCTTTATATGGATGATGACAATGTGTCAGTGTAATATCCCAAGTAATTAATGAATAATAGATATTTTTATATATTTCTATTTATGAATTAGATAGTGTTTTAGAGGCTTAAAATGAGAATAAATCCAATCTTAAGCATGGAATACACTAATATTTTTGAAAGATTGTTTTACTGCCTTTTGATGGAAACCCAATTTTAAATCATACTTTTGGCAATTTTATAAGGTCTATTTGTCAAAATAATAATATTATTTATGATTGGGAAATTGAATTTTACTTTGGATAAATTTTTGGTATTTTTCTGACTATGTTCAATTTTTATTGAATAATGAAAAATACTGCATTTTACATCAAAACTTCTTTTTCATCTAATTTAATTATATGGGTTGATTATATTTTTAATTGTTCTTAAAGTGTAATAAAAATATATTTCTACCATCTAATCCAATGGTGGTCATTATAATTAATTTCACTTTGTAATTGGGCTTAAACAAGTGCCAAACTTTTCATAGACATTGTTTCTAAAAACCCGCTATTTGTTTTGACAATGGGAATTATTTTTAAATTAATTATTGAAATTTCTATGTATAGAATTTTGTAAATTGGATTCCATATTGGGATTAAGAAGGTCTAAATTATCTAATTAAGACTATTTTGTTTTTGGACATTGTGAATAGTAACGACGGTAATTAACTTTAATTATCTTGATTAATTAGTAATGGGGTAGTTAAGGATAATAAAATAATATCATAATAATAAAAAATGACCCCAAAATGTGTTCTAAAACTACTAGTTGTGTCATGGCCGACCATGGTATGTCTTGTTCCATACTTGGGGACCCCATGGAATTACTTTTGTGTGATAATGACTTTTTTATCTTTTTATTTTTAATGAAAGTTAAATATAACAAAGAATGTATCACCTGAGTAAAACATTTTTAATTATGTCTACATAAATGATATCCTGGACTATAAATAGTCATCAGAAAGATAAAAATATTTCCTACCTCATAGTATTTTTTTATATAATTTTTAGACATTAAATAAATTAAATTATTTATGACATCCTGATGATGCATCGATTATCTCATTATTTAACGATTTAAATAAAAAAATTATATAATGTAATATCTAAGACCTACACTTGTCAAAGAACTATTGGATGAGTATATTTCGAACCCTTGACACCTTTCCTATAAATTCATCAATGTGGTACCTTTAAAATCCAAAACGCATTTCAAAATAAAGTAACATTTTGTAACTTTCCAAGAGTGCTCATTCTCTCCTCTTATAAAATGCCCCCACCTCTACCTCAGTACCCACACCTCTCAAGCCTTTGTCTCGGCCAAGATCTGATAATTTTGTCTCCCCACATCCCTCTACTCATCCTAGAATCCTTACTTTAGGCAGGATGTGTAACACCCAGAGATTTTATGAAAAATATTCTTTTAATTTCATTAATGTCTTGTGTTTTATGCTACACCAGGATTACCTTGCGCTATAAGCAACACCGTATTAGCTTGCAGTATACGCAACACTATTCTTGGATCGTGTTACACACAATTTTGATAATAGTTATTCTATGCAACATTGAGAATATATATATATATATTCAATGTATAAATGTAATATGGTTGGATTCTATTATACGAAACAATGAAGGATTCTTTCACAACACGCAACCCTGACTTGGCTTGCATTACCCGCAATCGCGACCTTCCTCGATAGAGTGTGTTGTACGCAATACCGGGTGTTTCTAAACAACGATATATTATTATAATATTATTATGAACTAGCTGTTATGAATAGTATTAACTAAATTTTTAATTTTATAACATTATTACTCATCCTACACTTTTTCTAGAACATGTTATAAGAACAAAATAAAATTTTTGTGTAAAATAAGTATTTTTCAAAAAAATGCCGTTTTGCCGCCTTTTGATGGTGCACCCACTATAAATCCAGTTTTTGACATGTTTATAAGTTAAATTTGACAAAATAAAATTTTTCTTTGGAATCAAGAAATAAAAAATTACTTTGGATAAATTTTTCATATTATTCTGGTAACTTTCATATTTTGATGAATAGTAAAAACATGCTATATTTTAAATAAAAACAACATTTTTCATCGCATTAATTTATATGGTTAAATTATAATATTGAATGGATTTAAAGTATAAATATAATATATTTTTACCATTTAATATAATTTATGCCATTAGCATTGATTTTACATTAAATTCGTAGGATAAATCAACTCAATCTTTTGCAATGTTTTAAAGAAAAACCCATTTTCTTTCGACAACAGGATTAATTTTAATTTATTTTCTGCAACATTTGTGTATTGAATTTGGAAAAATGGATTCCATATTTGGAATCAGCGGGTCCAAATTATGTTAATAAGCTACTTTTTATTTTTGGGCATTGTGAATAGTAACTACAGTAAATTTTATTTACTATAGTTAAAGGTAAATCGGGTAATTAAGGGTAAATATAATACTATAAAATTACCCTAACACTTGGAAAAATTCTATTTGATTGCTAAAAGTAGACCCATATAACCTAAGGGTCAGATTAGATTCATATTATGGACTTTTGACCATGAAAATAATTTAATTATTATTAAAACCAAAGAAAGTGACAACATGCCACTCTCTTAAATCTTATAAGTATAATAATTTTAATTTAGTGATAAAAATCATAAATATTAGAAATTTAATAGTCTCCAGAAAGATAATGAAATTATCTATATCATATGAATTTATTTATAATTTTTAGGGATCAAATAATTATCATTAATTGTGATACAATAGTGATGCAGAAAATTGAATATCTAGTGAAAAAGCAAGAATATAATTTTTATTAAACAAATAGTGACCATAAAAGGCACCAAAACCTGACAAAAACTTATTGGTCATGTAAATGTAAAACATAAGCATCCAATGGTAGAATATTTGACCATTTGGAGACTTATAAAATCTATTATGACACTTATATTATTTTATTTTAAATGATGCCAAAGTTGTCTCCCTCATAAATTAATAAATATAACAATTTAAATATTGTGATTTTAAGATGATACATTTTATTAAATGTATTATTGTGAAAGGTAATATATTTATCTTCATCATAGGATTTTATTTTTAATTTTTATGCAACATATAAGTATATTAAATAATTATACAAATATATTTTAGTAATTATTTTATTAAGAGATAAACCAAATAAATGGATTTAAAAGTAATAAAATACATATTATATGAATTATTTAATGTTCTCCAATAATTTTATAGCTACATATGACCTTTTATGTATCTATTAAAGCTTTATTTTGAACCTATATTCTATATATATTTTATTTAAATTCAAATAAATGAATCGTGTCAAAATTGACACAATTGTTATGTTATAAAAATAACATATTATAAAATTGTTTAAAAATCACAAAAGTATTCAAAAATTATAAATTTAAATTTATATGGTCAAAAATGTTATAAAGTATCTAATTATGGAAAATTCACAACAAATAAGTAATTAATTGTTATAATTTAAAATTTAGAATGTTATTACCACAAATAAACTTAAATTGATTAAATAAGGATAAATCAAGTTGATAATGTTAAAAATAAATTCTTAACATGTCTAAATTTTATTGGTTGACGATATAAAAACCCTATATCATCTAATATTTGAATTTGAGTCATATGTTGAGGTTTTTAAGTGGGGTTAGATCTATTATAAATTAATATATTTAAGATTTCCAAAGGTGCCCCTCTCCTCCCTTATAAAAGGGCACTTCCTCCCTCCCTTCATCAACCCAATTTGAGCCATCAAGATCGGAAAACCCCTGCCAAATCCTCTTTTCCACTTCCCTATAAACATCCTAGAGGTCCTGGTATTCTTTGAAGACCAATTTTAGTGCCCTAAGAGGAGGTCTCAAAGGGGCGCTTCAAAGAAGAGGTAATGTCTGTTACCGATTCTTTCAACTTTATTTATTCTTCTACTTATTCTTCTTTAGTTGTTTCATTATTAAGTAATAAAATAAGTATCACTCATATACTGATATTTTATTATAAGTATGAAACAACCCTATTTCACCATCTATCCATCCTATGGAAAACGAAATAACCGCGCGTGTGTACGTACGGAATACCGTCTCCACGCCGTGGTGTAATCTATTTTCCACAACCACCTTACTTGGATGGGTATAAGGTTGAATGTAATGAATATATATGATTATTGTAAAGTGATAATGATTTTATAATATTATAAATACACTTTAATACAATTCCACGATCTTGGGAATGATATCATCGCTCATTCGTACGTACGGACTACCGTCTCCACAACACGATGAGATTCACTCTCAATGTTAACCATTCATGAATGATTATAAAGTATATATAATTAATTATAATGAAATATATGACATAATTAAGCTACTGGATTTATGTATATATATATATATCATCTACTTAATTCCATTCAATATGGAAACGAAAACAGCGTTCATGCATACGTACAGACTACCGTCTCCATGAACGGTGTATTTCATTCCTTTTATCGACCTATAATATATATGAATATGATAAATAAATATTATATATAAATCATTTTTTACATTATGGAATTATTTAAATCAGTATATAACTAATAATATCAACAACGAAAAGTCGAAACACATACGATAAATGAAATGATTTTACCCAAAACACTACTTTAACATGGAATTTACAAAAGAACAGGTAATATAAAGTCATAAGTGAAACATATATGATATCATAACATTGAATATGATTATGTAATAAGTCAATTACATTATTTAAATCATTATACTGGAGGTTTGGATCCATACAAAGCATATCAGACCTAAGGTAAGGGATAATTTTGCCAATCTCATTTTTATCCGAGATTTCTTATTCGTAAGTATTTACTGGGGTTATTTATATCATCATGTACATGTTTTATAAAAGTGTTTTCATGTATGTTTAAAGTCCTTTTTTCCCATTTTTTAATTTTACTAGATGGTATGTAAGAAATCTTTCTTTTGTTTAGGTTACGAGGTACGTTTTTGACTTTTCCGACAAAATTATGAGGAGAATGCTATTTTTAACATATACGGCGTGAATGGATTTTTACGGTTTCATAACACCTCATTTTCATGAAGCTTACTCTACATGATTTTATGAATATTTTCAACAAAATAATTTTATTTTAAAAGTTCATGTCATTTTTTGAAAAGAAAATGATTTTGACAGAGAAAGGATATTTTCCTCAAGAATTCATTTCAAATGTTTTATCAAAACCATTTTCCATATAAAATGACATTATTTGATATGTGTATGTTTCAAGTTTAATGTCTCTATGATTTTCATGGTTCACTTTTCTTATGATGAAATGTCCATTTGTTTTATATGGATTATGAAATGATGGGATGATGTTTATGAGAACCATTTTATTCTTTGGGTTATGATGAATGTTTTAAGTTTATTTTGTGGCACAAGTAAGAATGATTTCATTATGAGATAGGTGGGACCTATATCTCCCTCTAATTCATTGGGTAATGATTTTATATCTCATGAGATATACATGTCTGGAACGGTAAGTTAATCAGGTTCAGTGTTACAGGACTGAAACGAGGAGTGAACTCAATTTAGAATGGGACTTTGTCCACTAAGATGGTCTTGGCAGAAATGCCTTGGCTACTATTGAAATCATTACATGTGCTTAATGGATTCCATAATTACATGTTTTATTCCCATGTTATTTGATCATGATCTATGTTCCATTGTGATCTATTCCTTATGTACTTCCATGTTTTATGTCGTTGCTCCAGATTTTTAATATTCATGTTTTTTTAAGTTCAAATGTATATGGTATGTTTTATTTTATCCATGTTTCCTCTTACTGAGAATTTGATCTCACCCTTTTTATGTTTTCTTTTCCCCAAGGATTAAAAGAAAGGTTTTTGGAAAGAAAACAAAAGGGGAAGATCTTTATGGGAGATGTTGAAGATCTTTCACCACGATTAGAAGATTATATTCTGAGTTTCCAAAGACACTAAACTATTATGGTCCTTATGTGTGTGTTTTTGTTATGTACTAAGTATTCCTAAAAAGTAATGTAATGTACATGTACGTTAAGCTATGGGTCTCTACAGTTGGTATCATAGGAAAGGTCTAGTCAACCTTTGGAAACTAGGATGCGAAAACGTTAGTGAGATCTCTACATATATTACTAAGGTATGTCTAGGGATGTCCCTAAGGATAAGTATACCTATAGGATGCAGTCCTAAAACTACGGTAACAATCATATAATTTAACCTAAGATGTTAGATATTGAGGATACTCCCCCTTTACTATGTTGTTTTTCTTAGCATGATTTTTGCCTCTCATAGAATTCTTTTTGTGTTTTAGTTAATGGAGGGAACCAGAAGGAATTCGGTTAACATTTAATACAATAGACAAATTGGTGACTATGAGCAACAAAATTGTGTAATTCCTAGAGAGAAAGATATTGTGATTATGCCGAATCAGTCATCGCAATATATGATTAACAAGGTGAAATTTAGTGGCATGCCTAATTCATCAAATAAGAGGAAGATAGACTTTTATACATGTTTGCATGTGGAGGAGCATAAAGAAAGGAAAATTGAGATTTCTAAAGAATGGAAGACGAACCATGAGGAATACCTCAAATGGAGGGACAGATGTTATCTATGTGGAGAAAAGGGTCATAGAGTGACAGACTGTTATGGAGTTCAATGTCTTATTTGTGGAGAACATGGGCATTACCCAACTCAATGCCCTGACCTAAAAAGTTAATTCTAAATAAAGGAAGAAATTATTCTAGGACAATCATTGAAGAGGATGGATTGAAGTGTTTATGTATTGGTATTAAATAATAATGTTGTTGAGGTACTTTTATGGCTTATTAGAATATTTTTGTATTAGTATATTGTGGTTTTCAATAATTTTATGGTACGGGTAACCATGAAAAGTGATTGAGATTTTTTTGGAAAAAAGATGATATGTGTATAATGATGGGATAAGGAAAAAATTAAATGTTTGATAGTATTCATGAGATCATGATTGATATAAGGACTAAGTGATATCATGATTTGAGTATATAGAATTTTGAGGATTTTGGTATGTGGAAAGTGTTAACTTTTAACTGCATTCATGTTTTCACTAAGGTTCAATGGGTATTCATTTTTCAAGAGAATACATGATTAAGGGCTTCAAATGTTTGGAATGTGACCAACAAGACATATCTTATGATATATGGGGATCAATGATGGTATTAAATCTCTGGTAATCGTTTTCACTATATTATGAGAGTGGACTGCGGTATTATTTATAAACCTAACGATTGGAATGTATTATATTGGACATAAGTTAGTATTGTTTAAGGATAGAAGTTTTTTCGATATTATTGATGGGATGTTATAGTAATATAGTTTTAGAAAAAGGACAACCTGTAGGACGGGCGATAGCCCATTGCGTCGGACAAGGTTGTGGGAATCGAACCCACAACCGAAGTGCGACTGGCCTTTATCGCCTACCACTGGCCTACAGGAAGTCCCCTAGTTAGTATCAACTAGATTTATTTTATTAAGCGGTATGATATATGAAGTATAAGTTCATTTTTGCAAACCATATACGATTAATCTAACCATAAGATGGACTTATAACTTTTGCTAACCTTTTGTTTGAAAGAGATGGAATGACCCATCATTCTATCACATGATCTGCTAACACATCACGAATAACAAATTCAACTTCATTTCTTTATGGGATGAAGTGGAAATTGTTCAATTCACGAAAAATAGTGATATTGTACCAAAATCATGCAAGTATTTATTTTAATTCATCAACTTTAGGGAAATGATCTTGAAAACCAAAATTTTGTTCCTAGTTCCCTTATATCCGATGAATCAGATGGTACCTTAGATCATATCAAATCAATAGCTTTGTGATTATTGGCTTTTTCATAGCCATGTTCTGTACCACTCTCCATCAGAACATGATGTTTAGATTTTTCTTCCATATCCATATTTTCACGTATGTTCTCCTACTTGGAAACCCAGTGATGAGTTAATTTAGGTAACCATTAAATTTAATACTTTAGTTTTTAATTCCATGTTTTGGTATTCCTTTTTACGATGTGGGTTTCTATTAAACAAACTTTCGAGTAGTAAACCATTTATAACCCCGACGAATTTCGAGGGCGAAATTCATTTTAAGGGGGGTAGAATGTAACACACCGATATTTTATGAAAAATATTCTTTTAATTTCATTATTGTCTTGTGTTGTATGCTACACCAAGATTACCTTGCGCTATACGCAACACCGTATTAGCTTGTAGTATAAGCAACACTATTCGTTGATTGTGTTACACACAATTTTGATAATAGTTATTCTATGCAACATTGAGTATATATATATATATATTCAATGTATAAATGAAATATGGTTGGATTCTGTTATACGAAAAAACGAAGGATTCTTGCACAACACGCAACCCTGACTTGGCTTGCATTACATGCAATCGCGACCTTCCTCGATAGCGTGTGTTGTACGCAATACCGGGTGTTACTAAACAACGATATATTATTATAATATTATTATGAACTAGCCGTTATGAATATTATTAACTAAATTTTGAATTTTATAACATTATTATTCATCTTACACATTTTCTAGAACATGTTATACAAACAAAATAAATTTTTCGGATAAAATAAGTATTTTTTCAAAAAAATGCAGTTTTGTCGCCTTTTGATGGCGCACCCACATTAAATATAGATTTTGACATGTTTATAAGTTCAATTTGACAAAATAAAATTCTTCTTTGAAATCAATAAATAAAAATTTACTTTGGATAAATTTTTCATATTATTCTGATAACTTTCATATTTTGATGAATAGTAAAAACAAGATATATTTTAATTTAAAAAAAATTTTCATCGCAATAATTTATATGGTTAAATTATAATATATAATGGTTTTAAAGTATAAATAGAATTTGTTTTTACCATTTAATATAATTTATGTCATTTTCATTGATTTTACATTAAATTCGTAGGTTAAATCAATTCAATCTTTTACAATGTTTTAAAGAAAAACCCGTTTTCTTTCGACAACAGGATTAATTTTAATTTAATTTCTGCAAATTTTGTGTATTGAATTTGGAAAAATGTATTCCATATTTGGAATCAGTGGGTGAAAATTATGTTAATAAGCCACTTTTTATTTTTGGGCATTGTGAATAGTAACTACGGTAAATTTTATTTACTATAGTTAAAGGTAAATCGGGTAATTAAGGGTAAATATAAGATTATAAAATTACCCTAACACGTGGAAAAATTCTATTGGATTGATAAAAGTATACCCATATAACCTAAGGGTCAGATTAGATTCATTTTATGGACTTTTGACCAAGAAAATAATTTAATTATTATTAAAACCAAAGAAAGTGACAACATGTCACTCTCTTAAATCTTATAAGTATAATAATTTTAATTTAGTGATAAACATCATAAATCTTAGAAAATTAATAGTCTACAGAAAGATAATGAAATTATATACATCATATGAATTTATTTATAATTTTTAGGGATTAAATAATTATCATTAATTGTGACACAATAGTGATGCAGAAAATTGATTATCTAGTGAAAAATCAAGAATATAGTTTTTATTAAACAAATAGTGACCCTAAAAGTCACAAAACCCTGACCAAAACTTATTGGTCATGTAAATGTAAAACATAAGAATCCAATTGTAAAATATTGGACCATTTGGAGCCTTATAAAAGCGATTATGACACTTATATTATTTTATTTTAAATGATGCCAAAGTTGTCACCCTCATAATTTAATAACTATAACAATTTATATATTATGATTTTAAGATGATAAATTCTATTAAAAGTATTATTGTGAAAGTTAATAGATTTATCTTCATCATAGGATTTTATTTTTAATTTTTATGCAACAAATATGTATATTAAGTAATTATAAAAAAATATTGTAGTAATTATTTTATTAAGAGATAAAACAAATAAATGGTTTTAAAAATAACAAAATAAATATTATATGAATTATTTAATGTGATCAAATTATTTTATAGATACATATTAACGTTTACGAATCTATTAAAGCTTTTATTTTGAACATATATTATGTATATAGTTTATTTAAATTCAAATGAAGAAGTAGTCTCAAAATTGACACTATTGTTATGTTATAAAAATAACATATTATAAAATTGTTTAAAATCACAAAAATATTTAAAAATTATAAAAATAAATTTATATGGTAAAAAATGTTATAAAGTATCCAATTATGGACAATTAACAACAAATAAATAAATAATTGTTATAATTTAAAATTTAGAATGTTATTACCACAAATAAAATTAAATTGATTAAATAAGGATAAATCAAGTTGATAATGTTACAAATAAATTCTTAACATGTCTAAATTTTATTGGTTGATGATATTACAACCCTATATCATCTAATATTAGAATATGAGTCAATTTAGGTGGTTTTTAATTGGGGTTAGATCTATTATAAATTAATATTTTTATGATTTCCAAAGGTGCCCCTCTCCTCCCTTATAAAAGGGCACCTCCTCCCTCCCTTCCTCACACCAATTTGAGCCTTCAAGCTCGGCCAAACCCTGCCAAATTCTCTTCTACACTTCCCTATAGAAATCATAGAGGCCCTGGTGTTCTTCAAAGACCAATTTTAGTGCTCTAAGAAGTGGTCTCAAAGAGGCGCTTCAAAGAAGTGGTAATGTCCGTTACCTATTCTTTCAACTTTATTTATTCTTCTACTTCTTCTTCTTTAGTTGTTTCATTATGAAGTAATAATATCAGTATAACTCATATACAGATATGTTATTATAATTATGAAACAACCCAATTTCACCATCTATCCATCCTACGGAAAACGAAATCACCGCGCGTGCGTACGTACGGAACACCTTCTCCACGCCATGGTGTAATCTATTTTCCACCACCACCTTACTTGGATGGGTATAAGGGTGAATGTAATGAATATATATGATTATTGTAAAGTGATAATGATTCTGTAATATTAATAATACACTTTAATACAATTCCACTATCTTGGGAATGATATCATCAGTCGTGCATACGTACGGACTACCGTCTCCACAACGCTATGAGATTCACTCTCCATGTTAACCATTCGTGAACGATTATAAAGTATATATAATGAATAAAAATGAAATATATTACATAATAAAGCTAATGGATTTATTTATAAATATATATATATATATATCATCTACTTAATTCCATTCAATAAGGAAACGAAAACAGCGTTCATGCGTACGTATGAACTACCGTCTCAAAGAACGGTGTATTTCATTCCTTTTATCGACCTATAATATATTTGCACATGATGAATATATATTATATATAAATCATTTTTTACATTATGGAATTATTTAAATCATGATATAAGTAATAATATCAACAACGACACGTCGAAACACATACAATAAATGAAATGATTTTACCCAAAACGCTACTTTAACATGGAATTTACAAAAGAACGGGTAATATAAAGTCATAAATGAAACATATATGATATCATAACAATAAATATGATTATGTAATAAGTCAATGACATTATTTAAATCATTATACAGGAGGTTCGGATCCATACGAAGCATATCAGACCTAAGGTAAGGGATAATTTTGCAAATCTCATTTTTATCTGAGATTGCTTATTCGTTAGAATTTATTGGGGTTATTTATATCATCATGTCCATGTTTTATAACAGTGTTTTCATGTATTTTTAATGTTCTTTTTACCCATTTTGACTTTTACTACATGGTATGTAAGGAATCTTTCTTTTGTTTATGTTACGAGGTACTTTTATGACTTTTCCAACAAAAGTACAAGGAGAATGCTATTTTTAACTTATACGGAGTGAATGGATATTTACGGTTTCATAACGCCTCATTTTCATGAAGTATAATCTACATGATTTTATTACTATTTTCAAAAAAAAAATACTTTTATTTTAAAATTTCATGGCATTTTTTGAAAAGAAAATGATTTTGACAAAGAAAGGATATTTTTCTCAAGAATTCATTTCAAATGTTTTATCAAAACCATTTTCCATATAAGATGACATTTTTTGATATGTGTATTTTTCAAGTTTAACGTCTCTATTATTTTCATGGTTCAATTTTCTTATGATGAAATTTACATTTGTTTTATATGGATTATGAAATGATGGGAAGATGTTTATGAGACCCATTTTATTCTTTGGGTTATGATGAATGTTTTAAGTTTATTTTGTGGCACATGTAAGAATGATTTAATTATGAGATGGGTGGGACCTACATCTCCCTCCAATGCGTTGGGTAATGATTTTATATCTCATTAGATAGACATGGTTGGAATGGTAATTTAATCCGATTCAGTGTTACATGGCTGAAACGAGGAGTGAACTCGATTCAGAATGGGACTTTGTCCATTAAGACGGTCTTGGAAGCAATGCCTTGGCTACTATGGAAATAATTACCTGTTATTAATGGATACCACAATTACATGTTTTATTCCCATGCTATTTTATCATGATTTATGTTCCATTATGATCTATGCCTTATGTACTTCCATGTTTTATATCGTTGCTCATGATTTTTAATGTTCATGTTTTTTAAGTTCAAATGTATATGGTATGTTTTATTTTATCCATGCTTACCCTTAATGATCATTTTAGCTCACCCTTTTTATGTTTTATTTTCCCCCAGGATTAAAAGAATGGTTTTAGGTAAGAAAAAAAAGGGGAAGATCTTTATGGGATATGTTGAAGATCTTTCACTACGATTAGAAGATTATATTCCGAGTTCTCAAAGACACTAAACTATTACGGTCCTTATGTGTGTGTTTTTGTTATGTAATAAGAATTTCAAAAAATTAATGTAAGGTACATGTACGTTAAGCTATGGGTCTCTACAGGATGCTCTTCAAAAAACCCTTTTGGTTCAAACCAAAGGGAGTTACCCGATTTTAAGGTAATGTCTTCACTTGTGTTCTTTTGATTTATTTTGCTTCTCCAACCCCCTAAACACTTTTTATTCATTTATTTTGTAACAAATCAAGTATATTAAATATACTAGGTTGTTGTTATATTATGTATTAGAGCTACACTTACACAAACCTACATCTAATGGTTAAAGAACATACTATTTTTGTGGATGATAAATTTCATCCTCACAAAACGATGATTGTTCAATATTCTTTTAACACATTAAAAGGTGACAATTAAGATGTCACTATATTTATATATGATATATGATATGTTTATGTTTTCCTTAATCTTCTTTATTTTTCATTGATGACATACCTTTATGGTTTCCATTATGGGTAAATGTGATATCTTCATTTTAGGATGTGCGGAATAACGCCCACTCAAAGTTATTTGATTCGTTAATACCATATGTGGTATGTATAAAGGATAGATTTAATGATATTATATACCATAATATAATTATAATACTATTATGTATCATTATGTTTTAATTCCATTAAATATAAAATAGAAATCGATGTAGCATTCATGCGTACGTATGACTTACCATCTCCATGAACAGTGCATTTCATTTCCTACCTATAAATGTTATGTAATATTATGAATAAATGTATATAATTGATATATATGATATATATGATATCTACATAATGAATATAATTCTAGATATAATGGATATTTTACCCCCTAAACAACATGTAATTATAAAGTGTTTATTTTTTATTCAAGTAGCAATGATCGTTAAAACAACCGTTATTAACTTAAATAATTACATAGTGTTCATGAAATGGTAATAAGTGATATAAAATGAATAATGAACATGAAAAAGGATCTTAAGCAAGTAGAAGTTAACTCAAGTTTATTATTTAGGAGATTAAAGAACTATCGAGATAAGTTGGACCTGAGGTATGGGACTTCGTCTCAATCTCCTTTCATTGAAGCATATTATGTTTTATATGCAACTCTCTTTTATATGGTGTATAAACCCCTTTGAATTTTTCCTTTTTTCAAAAGGAATATTTTTATACGAAGTGTTTTACTCAACGAAAAAAGTTAATGTTTTTGTCGTACGTATGCGGCGACAACGAATTCCCCACTGCTGTGACCATTATTTGAGTTTCGGCTTCCTCTACAAGCCATAACTTTTTTTAAAAAAATGAGATATAAATACCATGTTTTACTTTTATTTTATTTTTGTATTAAAAATGGTTTTCATAATGTTATTATTATATCAATGTGTTGTATTTAAATCTTGTGATTAAAATGTGGAAATGTTATGTTTTCTTTTATGCATGTTTTATGTGATAAGATTATGTTATGGTTCTTGGGCATTGTTATGAAGACGGGTTGTTCCGTGATAATCTAAGGGCAGGTGATCCTGATATAGCACTCCAATTCATTGGGAAACATGAGTGGGTTAAATATTGGGGTTTCTCTGAAGAGATTTACAGAATATACTATGATGGGTATTCAAAACGTAACCATGAGGGTTACACCCTACGTAAGAATGTTATGAATGCCTCAAGTTACCTTTATGTCTTATGATTTCTATGATTTATTCATGATTTTATGAGGTATGTTAAAATGATAATGTTTTATGAGTAATGTATGATTTCATACATGGACTAATGTTTTCATTTCGTACTTTTATATAACTTACTGAGCTTTTTATGATCATCCCAAGTTTTTGAAATGATTTTCACAGGTCAAGGGAAAGGTATATGATGGGATGATAGGGTCAAGGAAGTTTAATGAAAGAATCCATGTTTTGTTTTAAATATGTTTCCGTTGATGGGATAAAATGCATACTATCTTTTATGTAACCACTTTGTTTATATGTGGAATGTAATGCATGATTTATGATTTAATTCTCTAAAAATCTAAACCAGAAAAGATCCTCAATGTGTATTCTTTAATTAACTCAAGATTAAGTAATGTATAAGTCTGGGGCCTTATAGTTGGTATCAGAGTTCGGTTTAGATAACTTTAGGAGTTATAATTCTATTAAATGATTATCCGAAAATATTTTTTTATGGTCAAATTAAAATGATATAGAATTTGAAGATTACCATGTCGCTTCATCTAAGACATGTTTGTTCAGAATGGTTTTCCGTAGAGGAAACAGGGAATCAATGTTAGGAAGGCTTACAGAAGGAAATGACCTTCTGAATTAGCATCCTAAGATGGTCGGAATTTGAACTGAACAGTATGTAGCAGTAATGGTACAGTTGACCCAAGCGATAAATGGTGGTGGTATCCATGCACGAGATCAGCCAGATCATCCACAGAGGAAAATGTCAGTGGTGGATCATTTCATGAGGCAACATCCCCCATCATTCAGAGGATTATCTGACCCTGTGCTAGCTGAAGGGTGGATTAAAGCACTAGAGAAGATTTTCGATGTCATGGGGTGTTCAAACAATCAAAACGTTAGTCTTTCTATTTACCATTTGGAGGGTGAAGCAGATCAGTGGTGGTGGATGGTTAAAAATATCAAGGATGCTGATGAAATTGATGCCCTCGACTGGGATGAATTCAAAGTTATGTTTCTTGAGAAGTATTTTCATAAGGCTGTTCGACGTAGGATGGAAAAAAAATTCCTGGAATTGAGGCAAGAGGATGACTCAGTGGCTTCCTATGAAGAAAGGTTCACTCGATTGGCACTGTATGCTCCAAAATTTATCCGAGACCTTGATAGTAGAATCGATCATTTTGACTCAGGATTAAAGCCAAAAATATTGAAGGGCTTTAGCTTCTAGTGAGTCCAAAAGATATGAAAAGCTTGTTCGATTTGATGATAAGGTGGAAATGGAGTTTTCCGATGATCAAGTGTTCTATAAAAACCAGGTGAAGAAGAGACCGAGGTTGCAGGGGAAAGGAAAGAATTATTCAAAAATGTCTAACGGTAAGAAAACTAATTTTCCAGTTTGTGATAAATGTGGTAAATGGCATGCTGGGGAATGTCTTCTGAATTCTGGAAAGTGCTACTGATGTGGTAAGATGGGACATAAGGATCGTGATTGCACTGAAAAAGATCAAGGTGATGGTAAGTCCAAATTTGATTTACAGTTAGTGAAATGTTTAAAGTGCAATGAGATGGGTCACTATGCAAACGAGTATATGAAAAAGATCTTGAGTGATGGGAAGCAGTTAGACTACAAGCAGAAAGGGGTGGTGAAATCCTTTGCAACTATTTCAGCAGATGTTGGGCCATCAAATGAAGTTGTATCAGGTACTTTGTTTGTTTTTTCAGATTATGCCAGTGTGTTGTTTGATTCGAGTTCTACACATTCTTTCATCTCTAGAAAATTTACTAGTAAAATGGGAATACCATCTCAAGAAATGACTCCTGAACATGTGGTAATAACACCTAGGGGAAATGTTGAGGCAACAAGAATTAATAAGAATCTTCATATCCTTATCTGTGGAAATAACCTACTTGCAAACCTAATTGTTCTACCTCTAGTAGAGATTGATGTTATCATGGGTATGGATTGTCTCTCTATTTACCATGCTAAGATTGACTGTAGAGCTAAAGAAGTTTATTTTTAGAAATACTTTCCGTTTGTGTACAATAATGAACCCTTACTATTGATAACATATCAAGAGGCCGAGAAACTTGTAAAATATGGAAATGAATGTTACCTTGCACAGATTGTTTAAAACAAAGGAACTGTTCAGATTAATGATGTGCCAGTGGTAAATGAGTATCCTGATGTTTTTCCTGATGAGTTTCCTGGAATAATACCAGATTGGTAAGTTGAGTTTAATGTTGACATAGTTCCTGATGCTAAGCCAATTTCAAAACCCCCTTATCGTATGGCTCAAATTGAACATTTAGAGATAAAGAAGAAATTGCATGATTTATTAGAGAAAGGTTTTTATTCGACCTAGCACATCACCATGGGGTTCTTTTGTTTTATTTGTTAAAAAGAAAGATGGTTCGATGAGACATTGCATTGATTATGTAGCCTTGAATAACATCACTGTTAAGAAAAAATATCATTTGCCTCATATCGGTGAATTGTTTGATTAGCTCTAGGGAGCTCAGTATTTTTCAAAGATTGACCTGAGGTCGGGGTACCATCAATTGAAGGTAAAAGAAGTATATGTTCCGAAGACTTTGTTTCGTACAAGATATGGCCATTATGAATTTGTAGTAATTCCTTTTGGGCTAACCAATGCACATGCTCTATTCCTGGACTTAATGAATAGAATTTTCCATGAGTTCTAGGATAAGTCTGTGGTTGTTTTCATTGATGATATTACGGTGATTTCTAAAAGTAAAGAGGAGCATGAAAGGCATTTAAGGGTTATATTACAAACATTAATAGAAAAGAAATTGTATGGGAAATTCAGTAAGTGTGAGTTTTGGTTGCAAAAAATTTCTTTCCTCGGTCACATTGTTTCTAAAGATGGGAACACTATTGATCCTGCAAAAACAAAGGTTGTTGAAGAATTGCCAAGACCCACAAATGTAACTGAGATTCTAGCTTTCTTGGTTTGGCAGGATATTACCAAAGGTTTGTTAGAAATTTTTCACAGTTATCTAGTCCAATGACTAAGCGAACTCGGAAGGGTGTTATGTTTATCTGGAAAAAAGAATGTGATTATTGTTTTCAAGAATTGAAAAGAAGATTGGCGAATGCTCTAGTTTTGTCACTACCTTCCAGGAATGGTGAGTTTGTTATCTATAGTGATGATTCATTGAAAGGACTTGGTTGCGTCCTAATGCAGAATGATCAGGTAATTGCTTATACTTCACGGTAGTTGAAACACGTGAGGTAAATTACCATACACATGATTTGGAATTACCTGTTGTTGTTTTCACTTTAAAATTTTGGAGGCATCATTTGTATGGAGTAAAGTGTGAAATATATTCCAATAACAAATGATTAAAGTATATATTTACTCAGAAAGAACTGAACATGAGATAGAAGAGATGGCTGTAATTAATCAAGGATTATGATTGTACAATTCATTACCATCCGAGAAAAGCAAATAAAGTGGCTGATGCTTTGAGTCAAAAAATTAATGATCCATTAAAAATGTTGTGATTGGAACGTGATCCTTTGGTTAAGGATTTGATGAACTTTGGAATAGAAGTTGTTGGTGCAGGATGTCCTTATGTTTTGTTTTAGGTATCAGCGAAATCTTCTCTATCAGACAGAATTAAGTAAGCACAGAAGGAAGACAGTGCGTTGCAGAAAAAGGTAGAGCTGGTTCAGAAGGGTAAGTTGCCTAAATTCAACATTGATAATGATTGTGTCTTGAGATTTGGGAAGAGATTGTGTGTGCCGTGTGATTCACAGTGGAAGAGAGATTTGTTATTTGAAGCTCATAGTTCTCTGTTTTCAGTTCATCCTGGCAGTACTAAGATGTATAGAGTTCTTCGGGAGTATTACTGGCGGGATGGAATGAAATGAGATATTTCTGATTTTAATTTGAAGTGTTTGATTTTTCAGCATGTTAAAGTAGGGTGGAAGTTGCCGAAAGGGATGCTTCAGCCATTACCTGTGCCAGAGTGGAAATGAGGAAATATATCCATGGAATTTGTTGTGGTATTACCGAAGAGATCTCGAGGTAATAATGCAATCTGGGTTATTGTTGATCGCTTGACTAAATCTGCTCATTTCCTTGCTATGCGGGATATTTTTTCCCTAGATCAACTTTCTCAATTGTATCATAAAGAGATAGTCAGGTTTCATAGAGTCCCCCTATCCATTGTATCTGATCGTGATCCCAGGTATACTTCTCACATTTGGAAAGGCCTTCAAAAGTCGTTGGGTAGTGAATTAAATTTTAGTAAGGCTTTTAACACTCAATCAGATGGGCAGTCAGAAAGAACGATTCAGACTTTGGAGGATATGATACATGCTTATTCAATGGATTATCAGGGATGTTGGGACCAAAATCTTTCTTTGGTTGAATTTTCATATAATAAGAGTTTTTATTACAGTATTCAGATGGCACCATTTGAGGCGTTATATGGGAAGCGGTGTCGAACTCCAGCTTTCTGGGATGAAGTGGGTGACAGGATGTTGATGGGACCGGAATTGGTAGAAGAGTTGGCAGAAAAATTTCAGATGATACAGAGACAGATGAGAACGGCTCAGAGCAGGAAGAAGAGTTATGCGGACAACATGAGGAAGGATCTCTCTTTTGAGGTAGGTGATCATGTTTTTTTCAAAGTATCACCATGGAAAAGTGTGATGCGATTTGGTAAGAAATGAAAGCTGAGTCCAAGGTTCATTGGACCATATGAAATTCTGGAGAGAGTTGGATCAGTTGCTTACCGTGTGGCTTTACCTCCGAGTTTATCTCAGGTACACAGTGTTTTCATGTTTCAATGTTAAGGAAGTACATGCCAGATCCATCTCATTTTTTGATCCCAAAGGTAGTTCAGTTGGAAGAGAATCTCCCTTATGAAGAACAACCAGTCCAGATTCTTGACAGAAGGGAGCAAGTGTTGCGAAATAAGGTAATTAACTAGGTAAATGTAACACCATGAGATTTTATGAAAAATAATCTTTTAATTTCAATAATTTCTTGTGTTGTATGCTACACCAAGATTACCTTGCGCTATACGCAACACCGTATTAGCTTGCAGTATACGCAACACTATTCTTGGATCATGATACACACAATTTTGATAATAGTTATTCTACGCAACATTGAGTATATATATATATATATTAAATGTATAAAAGAAATATGGTTGGATTCTGTTATATGAAAAAATGAAGGATTCCTTCACAACACGCAACCCTGACTTGGCTTGCATTACACACAATCGCGACCTTCCTCGATAGCGTGTGTTGTACGCAATACCGGGTGTTACTAAACAACGATATATTATTATAATATTATTATGAACTAGCCGTTATGAATATTATTAACTAAATATTTAATTTTATAACATTATTACTCATCTTACACATTTTCTATAACATGTTATAAGAACAAAATAAATTTTTCAGGTAAAATAATTATTTTTCAAAAAAATGTAGTTTTGCCGCCTTTTGATGGCGCACCCACATTAAATCTAGTTTTTGAAATGTTTATAAGTTCAATTTGAAAAAATAAAATTTTTCTTTGAATCAAGAAATAAAAATTTACTTTGGATAAATTTTCCATATTATTCTGGTAACTTTCATATTTTGATGAATAGTAATAACACACTATCTTTTAATTAAAAACAACTTTTTTCATCGCAATAATTTAAATGGTTAAATTATAATATTGAATGGTTTTAAAGTATAAATAGAATATATTTTTACCATTTAATATAATGTATTTCATTATCATTGATTTTACATTAAACTTGTAGGTTAAATCAATTCAATATTTTGCAATGTTTTAAAGAAAAACCCGTTTTCTTTCGACAATGGGATTAATTTTAATTTAATTTTTGAAAATTTTTTGTATTGAATTTGGAAAAATGGATTCCATATTTGGAATCAGTGGGTCCAAATTATGGTAATAAGCTACTCTTTATTTTTTGGGCATTGTGAATAGTAACTACGGTAAATTTTATTTACTATGGCTAAAGGTAAATCAGGTAATTAAGGGTAAATATAAGATTATAAAATTACCCTAACAGTTGGAAAAATTATATTGGATTGATAAAAGTAGACCCATATAACCTAAGGGTCGGATTAGATTCATTTTATGGACTTTTGACCTTGAAAATAATTTAATTATTATTAAAACTAAAGAAAGTGACAACATGTCACTCTCTTAAATCTTATAAGTATAATAATTTTAATTTAGTAATAAACATAATAAATATTCGAACATGAATAGTATCCATAAATCCAATTAAATTATCTACATAATATTAATTTATTTATAATTTTTAGGGATTAATTAATTATCATTAATTGCGACACAATAGTGATGCAGAAAATTGTTTATCTAGTGAAAAATCAAGAATATAGTTTTTATTAAACAAATAGTTACCATAAAAGGCACAAAACCCTGATAAAAACTTATTGGTCATGTAAATGTAAAACATAAGAATCCAATGGTATAATATTTGACCTTTTTGAGCCTTATAAAAGTGATTATGACACTTATATTTGTTTATTTTAAATGATGCCAAAGTTGTCACCCTCATAATTTAATAAATATAACAATTTAAATATTGTGATTTTAGGATGCTAAATTCGATTAAAAGTATTATTGTGAAATTTAATATATTTATCTTCATCATAGGATTTTATTTTTAATTTTTATGCAACAAATAAGTATATTAAATAATTATACAAAAATATTGTAGTAATTATTTTATTGAGAGATAAACCAAATAAATGGTTTTAAAAATAATAAAATAAATAGTATATGATTTATTTAATGTGCTCCAATAATTTTATAGACACATATGACATTTTATGAATCTATTAAAGCTTTTATTTTGAACATATCTTCTGCATATATTTTATTTAAATTCAAATAATTGAATAGTGTCAAAATTGACACTATTGTTATGTTATAAAAATGACATATTATAAAATTTTTTATAAATCCCAAAAATATTAAAAAATTATAAATTTAAATTCATATGGTCAAAAACTTTATAAAGTATCCAATTATGGATAATTCACAACAAATAAGTAATTATTTGTTATAATTTAAAATTTATAATGTTATTACCAAAAATAAAATTAAATTGATTAAATAAGGATAAATCAAGTTGATAATGTTACAAATAAATTCCCAACAAGTCTAAATTTTATTGGTTGATGAGATTAGAACCCTAGATCATCTAATATTCGAATATGAGTCATTTTTGGAGGGTTTTAAGTGGGTTTAGATCTATTATAAATTAATATTTTTAAGATTTCCAAAGGCGCCCCACTCCTCCCTTATAAAAGGGCACCTCCTCCCCCCTTCCTCACACCAATTTGAGCCTTCAAGCTCGGCAAACCCCTACCAAATTATCTTCTCCACTTCCCTATAAACATTCTAGAGGTCCTTTTATTCTTCAAAGACAAATTCTAGTGCCCTAAGAGGAGTTCTCCAAGAGGCGCTTCAAAGAAGAGGTAATGTCCGTTACCGATTCTTTCAACTTTATTTATTCTTATAATTCTTCTTCTTTAGTTGTTTCATTATGAAGTAATAACATCAGTATCACTCATATAATGATATGTTATTATATGTATGAAACAACCCAATTTCACCATCTATCCATCCTACGGAAAATGAAATCACCGCGCGTGCGTACGTACGGAATACCGTCTACACGACGTGGTGTAATCTATTTTCCACCACCACCTTACTTGGATGGGTATAAGGGTAAAAGTAATGAATATATATGATTATTTTAAAGTGATAATTACTCTTTAATATTATAAATACACTTTAATACAATTCCATGATCTTGGGAATGATATCATCGCTCGTGCGTACGTGCGGACTACCATCTCCACGATGCGATGAGATTCACTCTCCATGTTAACCATTCATGAATGATTATGAAGTATATATAATGAATAAAAATGAAATATATGGCATAATGAAGCTACTGGATTTATTTATACATTTATATATATATATATATATTCCATCTACTTATTTCCATTCAATAAGGAAACGAAAACAGCGTTCATGCGTACATACGGACTACCGTCTCCATGAATAGTGTATTTCATTCCTTTTATCGACCTATAATATATATGCATATGATGAATATATATTATATATAAATAGTTTTTTACATTATGGAATTATGTAAATCAGGATATAAGTAATAATATCAACAACGACATGTCGAAACACGTACGATAAATGAATTGATTTTACCCAAAACGCTACTTTAACATGGAATTTACAAAAGAACGGGTAATATAAAGTCATAAGTGAAACATATGTGATATCATAACAATGAATATGATTATTTAATAAGTCAATGTCATTATTTAAATCATTATAAAGGAGGTTCGGATCCATACGAAGCATATCAGACCTAAGTTAAAGGATAATTTTACAAGTCTCATTTTTATCCGAGATTGCTTATTTGTAAGTATTTACTGGGGTTATTTCTATCATCCATGTCCATGTTTTATAAAAGTATTTTCATGTATGTTTAAAGTCATTTTTAACCATTTTTTACTTTTACTACATGGTATTTAAGGAATCTTTCTTTTTTTTACGTTACGATGTACTTTTTAACTTTTCCAGCAAAAGTACGAGAAGAATGTTTTTTAACTTATACTGCATGAAAGAATTTTTACAATTTAATAACGTCTCATTTTCATTAATATTACTCTACATGATTTATGAATATTTTCAACAATATACTTTTATTTTAAAAGTGCATGGAATTTTTTGAAAAGAAAATGATTTTGACGAAGAAAGGATATTTTCCTCAAGAATTCATTTCAAATGATCTATCAAAACCATTTTCCATCTAAGAAGAAATTATTTCACATATGTATGTTTTAATTTTAATGTCTCTATGATTTACATGGTTCACTTTTATTATGATGAAATTTCCATTTGTTTTATATGGATTATGAAATGATGGGATGATGTTTATGAAACCCATTTTATTTTTTGGGTTATGATGAATGTTTTAAGTTTATTTTGGGGCACAAGTAAGAATGATTTCATTATGAGATGGGTGGGACCTATATCTCCCTCCATTGCATTGGGTAAAGATTTTATATCTCATGACATAGACATGACTGGAACGTTAAGTCAATCCGGTTCAGTGTTACAGGACTGAAACGAGGAGTGAACTCGATTCAGAATGGGACTTTGTCCACTAAGATGGTCTTGGCAGCAATGCCTTGGCTACTATAGAAATCATTAAATGTGCTTAATGGATGCCACAATTACATGTTTTATTCCCATGATATTTTATCATGATTTATGTTCCATTATGATCTATTCCTTATGTACTTCCATGTTTTATGTCGTTGCTCAAGATTTTTAATGTTCATGTTTTTTTAAGTTCAAATGTATATGGTATGTTTTATTTTATCCATGCTTACCCTTACTGAGCATTTGAGCTCACCCTTTTTATTTTTTCTTTTCCCCAAGGATTAAAAGAAATGTTTTAGGTGAGAAAACAAAAGGGGAAGATCTTTATGGGAGATGTTTAAGATCATTCACCACGATTAGAAGATTATATTTCGAGTTTACAAAGACACTAAACTATTACGGTCCTTGTGTGTGTGTTTTTGTTATGTACTAAGTATTCCTCAAAAGTAATGTAATGTACATGTACGTTACGCTACGGGTCTATACAGTTGGCATTAGTGGAAAGGTTTAGTCAACCTTTGGAATCTAGGATGCGAAAACGTTAGTGAGATCCCTAGAGATATTTCTAAGGTATATCTAGGGATGTACCTAAGGATAAGAATACGTATAGGATATAGTCCAAGAACTACGGAAACGATATTAGAATTTAACCTAAGATGTTAGATATTGAGGGTGATCCCCCTTTACTATGTTGTTTTCCCTAAAATGATTTTTCCTCTCACACTATTCTTTTTGGGTTTTAGAAAATGGCTAGAAACAGGAAGATTCATGATAATGGAGGATATGACGGAAAATCGAATGATTTTCTTCATGAGAAACCAAATGAAATGGGATCTGGAAGTCCAATCATCGTTATTATTACTAATCAGAAATCTCATAATAAGATCAATCATCTCAACTTTGGTAAGCTTCCTGACTCAGATAATATGAGAAAGATGGAGTTTCATGATGATCATAGAGGAAAGAAAGTTAAATTTCCCCTATGTAAATCATGTGGGAAGAGGCATCAAGGAGAATGTTTAAAAGGAACTGGAAGATGCTTTGGGTGTGGAAAAAAAGGACACAAAGCCAGTAAGTGCAAAGGAAAAGTTTCAGTTAACACCAGGGATGAGGATAATGGTGTTGCTATGACATCAACAATGGTTAAATGTTTTAAATGGGGAATGTATGGGCATTATGGAAACCAATTCCCTAAGGGAAAGTCTCATGAAGAGAATTAATATGGTCGTATGGGTAGTATTTATGTTGATGATGATGAAGAGACTACAAATGATATGTGAGATGAAAGAATTGTTGAATCTCGGTCAATGGTTTAAGCATGTAGTGGAATGATTACATGTTTATCATGTGTAATGTTGTATAAATAATCTCATTGTACTATGGAATAAAGAGACATCTAAGGATTGTTACACTATTGTCTTTCCTTGAGTTTTGAAAGTATATGTTGAATGGTACATGTAACTATGGAATGTTATTCAGATATTTTTTTAAAGTAGATGATATGCACATAATGAAGGAATAAGAAGATAATGAGATGTTTGATTGTATTCATGAGCTCGTAATTGATATAAGGACTAAGTGATATCATGGTTTGAGTATATATAATTTTGAGGATTTTGGTATGTGGAAAGTGTTAACTTTTAACTGCAATCATGTTTTCATTAATGTTCAATGGGTATTCATTTTTCAAGAGAATACATGATTATGGCCTTCAAACGTCTGTAATGTGACCAACAAGACATATCTTATGTTATATGGGGATCAACAATGGTATTAACATGCTTCTTATATGAAATATCTGGTAATCATTTTCACTATAATATGACAATGGACTGCAATATTATGGATAAGCCTAAATATTGGAATGGATTATGTTGTACATAAGCTAGTATTGTTTAAGGATAGAACCTTTTTTCGATATTATTGATGGGATGATATAGTAATGTTGTTTTAGAAAAAGGACAACCTGCAGGACGAGTGACAACCCATCACGTCGGACAAGGATGTGGTAATCGAACCCACAACCGAAGTGCGACTGGCCTTTATCGCCTACCACTGGCCTACAGAATGTCCCTGGTTAGTAGAAACTAGTTTTATTTTATTAATCGGTATGATATATGAAGTATAAGATCATTTTTGGAACCATATATGATTAATCTAACCATAAGATGGACTTATAACTTTTGCTAACCTTTTGTTTGAAAGAGATGGAATGACCCATCATTCTATCACATGATCTACTAACACATCATGAATAACAAATTCAACTTCATTTCTTTAAGGGATGAAGTGGAAATTGTTCAATTCACGAACAACAGTAAGATTTTACCAAAATAATGCAAGTATTTCTTTTAATTCATCAACTCTAGGGAAATGATCTTGAAAACCAAAAATGATGTCGTAGTTCCCTTATATCCGATGAATCAGATGGTACCTTAGATCATCACAAATCAATATCTTTGTGATTGTTGGCCTTTTCATAGCCATGTTCTCTACCACTCTCCATCAGAACATGATGGTTAGATTTTCCTTCCATATCCATATTTTCACCTATGTTCTCTTACGTGGAAACCCAGTGATGAGTTAATTTGGGTAACCATTACATTTCATACTTTAGTTTTTAAAGCCATGTTTTGGTATTCCTTTTTACGATGTGGGTTTCTATTAAACAAACTTTTGAGTAGTAAACCATTTATAACCCCGACGAATTTCGAGTGCGAAATTCATTTTAATGGGGGTAGAATGTAACACCACAAGATTTTATGAAAAATATTCTTTTAATTTCATTAATATCTTTTGTTTTATGCTACACGAAGATTACCTTGATCTATATGCAACACCGTATTAGCTTGTAATATATGCAACACTATTCCTGGATCGTGTTACACACAATTTTGATAATAGTTATTCTACGCAGCATTGAGTATATATATATATATATTCAATGTATAAATGATATATGGTTGGATTTTGTTATACGAAACAACGAATGATTCTTTCAAAACACACAACCCTGACTTGGATTGCATTACACGCAATCACGACTTTCCTCGATAGCATGGGTTGTACGCAATACCGAGTGTTACTAAACAAACATATATTATTATAATATTATTATGATCTAGCCGTTATGAATAGTATTAACTAAATTTTAAATTTTATAACATTATTATTCATCTTACACATTTTCTATAACATGTTATAAGAACAAAATAATTTTTTCGGGTAAAATAAGTATTTTTCAAAAAAAAATACAGTTTTTCCACCTTTTGATGGTGCATCTACTTTAAATATATTTTTCCACATGTTTATAAGTTCAATTTGAAAAAATAAAATTCTTCTTTGGAATCAGGAAATAAAAATTTACTTTGGATAAATTTTTTATATTATTCTAGTAACTTTCATATTTTGATGAATAGTAAAAACACGCTATATTTTAATTAAAAACAACTTTTTTCATCGCAATAATTTATATGGAAAAATTATAATATTGAATGGTTTTAAAGTATAAATATATATATTTTTACCATTTAATATAATGTATTTCATTAGCATTGATTTTACATTAAATTCGTAGGTTAAATCAATTCAATATTTTGCAATGTTTTAAAGAAAAACCCTTTTTCTTTCGACAACGGGATTAATTTTAATTTTATTTATGAAACTTTTGTGTATTGAATTTGGAAAAATGGATTTCATATTTGGAATCAGTGGGTCTAAATTATGTTAATATGCTACTTTTTATTTTTGGTCATTGTGAATAGTAACTATGGTAAATTTTATTTACTATAGTTAAAGGTAAATCGGGTAATTAAGGGTAAATATAAGATTATAAAATTACCCTAACACTTGAAAAAATTATATTAGTTTGCTAAATGTAGACCCATATAACCTAAGGGTAGGATTGGATTCATTTTATAGACTTTTGACCATGAAAATAATTTAATTATTATTAAAACCAAAGAAAGTGACAACATGTCACTCTCTTAAATCTTATAAGTATAATAATTTTAATTTAGTGATAAACATCACCAATATTCGAAAATTAATAGTCTCCAGAAATCTAATGAAATTATCTAAATCATATGAATTTATTTATAATTTTTAGGGATTAAATAATTTTCATTAATTGTGACACAATAGTGATGCAGAAAATTGTTTATCTAGTGAAAAATCAAGAATATAGTTTTTATTAAACAAATAGTGACAATAAAAGGCACAAAAACCTGACCAAAAATTATTTTTCATGTAAATTTAAAACATAATAATCCAATGGTATAATATTTGCCCATTTGGAGCCTTATAAAAGCCATTATGACACTTATATTATTTTATTTTAAATGATGCCAAAGTTGTCACCCTCATTAATTAATAAATATAACAATTTAAATATTTTTATTTTAAGATGATAAATTCTATTAAATGTATTATTGTGAAAGATAATAGATTTATCTTCATCAAAGGATTTTATTTCTAATTTTTATGCAACACATATGTATATTGAATAATTATACAAAAATATTGTAGTAATTATTTTATAAAGAGATAAACCAAATAAATTGTTTTAAAAATAATAAAATAAATATTATATGAATTATTTAATGTACTCCAATACTTTTCTACATACATATGACCTTTTATGAATCTATTAAAGATTTTATTTTGAACATATCTTCTGTATATATTTTATTTAAATTCAAATAAATGAATAGTGTCAAAATTGACACTATTGTTATGTTATAAAAATAACATATTATAAAATTGTTTAAAAATCACAAAAATATTAAAAAATTATAAATTTAAATTTATATGGTCAAAAATGTTATACAATATCCAATTATGGAAAATTAACAACAAATAAGTAATTATTTGTTATAATTCAAAATTTAGAATGTTATTACCACAAATAAAATTAAATTGATTAAATAAGGATATATCAAGTTGATAATGTTAAAAATAAATTCCTAACATGTATAAAATTTTTTGGTTGATGCGATTAAAACCCTATGTCATCTAATATTCTAATATGAGTCATTTATGGAGGTATTTAAGTGGGTTTAGATCTATTATAAATTAATATTTTTAAGATTTCCAAAGGTTCCCCTCTCCTCCCTTATAAAAGGGCACCCTCTCCCTCCCTTCTTCACACCAATTTTAGCCTTAAAGCTCGGCCAACCCCTTCCAAATTACCTTCTACACTTCACTATAAACATCCTAGAGGTCCTGGTATTCTTCAAAGACCAATTTTAGTGCCCTAAGAGTTGGTATCAAAGAGGCGCTTCAAAGAAGAGGTAATGCCCGTTACCGATTCTTTCAACTTTATTTATTCTTCTACTTATTCTTCTTTAGTTGTTTCATTATGAAGTAATAACATAAGTATCACTAATATACTGATATGTTATTATATGTATTAAACAACCCTATTTAACCATCTATCCATACAACGGAAAACGAAATCACCGCGCGTGCATACGTACGGAATACCGTCTACACGCCGTGGTGTAATCTATTTTCCACCACCACTTTACTTGGATGGGTATAAGGGTGAAAGTAATGAATATATATTAATATTGTAAAGTGATAATGATTCTTTAATATTATAAATACACTATAATACAATTCCACGATTTTGGGAATGATATCATCACTCGTGCGTACGTGCGGACTGCAGTCTCCATGACGCGATGAGATTCAGCCTCCATGTTAACCATTCATGAATGATTATAAATTATATATAATGAATAATAATTACATATATGACATAATGAAGCTACTGGATTTATGTATATATATATATATATATTTCATCTACTTAATTCCATTCAATAAGGAAACGAAAACAACCTTCATGCATACGTACGGACTACCGTCTCCATGAATAGTGTATTTCATTCCTTTTATCGACCTATAATATATATGCATATGACGAATATACATTTTATATAAATCATGTTTTACATTATAGAATTATGTAAATCCTGATATAAATAATAATATCAACAACGACAAGTCGAAACACATATGATAAATCAAATGATTTTACCCAAAACTCTGATTTAACATGGAATTTACAAAATAACGGGTAATATAAAGTCATAAGTGAAACACATATGATATCATAAAAATGAATATGATTATTTAATAAGTAAATGAAATTATTTAAATCATTATACAGGAGGTTCGGATCCATACGAAGCATATCGGACCTAAGCTAAGGGATAATTTTGCAAATCTCATTTTTATCCGAGATTGCTTATTCATAAGTATTTACTGGGGTTATTTCTATCATCAATATCCATGTTTTATAAAAGTGTTTTCATGTATTTGTAACTTCATTTTAACCATTTTTTACTTTTACTACATGGTATTTAAGGAATCTTTCTTTTGTTTACGTTACGAGGTACTTTTTGACTTTTCCGGCAAAAGTATGAGGAGAATGTTTTTTAACTTATACTGCGTAAAAATATATTTACAGTTTAATAACTTCTCATTTTCATGAATCTTACTCTACATGATTTATTAATATTTTTAACAAAATACTTTTATTTTAAAAGTGCATGGAATTTTTTGAAAAGAAAATGATTTTGACGAAGAAAGGATATTTTCCTCAAGAATTCATTTCAAATGTTTTATCAAAACCATTTTTCATCTAAGATGAAATTATTTCATATGTGTATGTTTATGTTTAATGTCTCTATGATTTACATGGTTCACTTTTCTTATTAATAAATGTCCATTTGTTTTATATGGATTATGAAATGATGGGATCATGTTTATGAAACCCATTTTCTTTTTTGGGTTATGATGAATGTTTTAAGTTTATTTTGTGGCACAAGTAAGAATGATTTCATTATGAGATGGGTGGGACCTATATCTCCCTCCAATTCATTGGATAAAGATTTTATATCTCATGATATAGACATGGATGGAATGGTAAGTTAATTTGGTTCAGTGTTACAGGACTGAAACGAGGAGTGAACTCGATTCAGAATGGGACTTTGTCCACTAAGATGGTCTTGGTAGCAATGCTTTGGATACTATGGAAATCATTACATGTGCTTAATGGATGCCACAATTACATGTTTTATTCCCATGTTATTTTATCATGATTTATGTTCTATTATGATCTATGCCTTATGTACTTCCATGTTTTATGTCGTTGCTCAAGATTTTTAATGTTCATGTTTTTTTTAAGTTCAAATGTATATGGTATGTTTTATTTTATCCATGATTACCCTTACTGAGCATTTGAGCTCACCCTTTTTATGTTTTATTTTCCCCCAGGATTAAAAGAAAGGTTTTAGGTAAGAAAACAAAAGGGGTAGATCTTTATGGGAGATGTTGAAGATCTTTCACCACGATTAGAAGATTATATTCCGAGTTTCCAAAGCCACTACACTATTACGGTCCTTGTGTGTGTGTTTTTGTTATGTACTAAGTATTCTGCAAAAGTAATGTAATGTACATGTACGTTAAGCTATGGGTCTCTTTAGTTGGTATTAGAGGAAAGGTTTAGTCAACCTTTGGAAAGTAGGATGCGAAAACGTTAGTGATATCCCTAGAGAAATTTCTATGGTATGTCTAGGGATGTACCTAAGGATAAGAATACGTATAGGATATAGTCCTAGAACTACGGTAATGATCTTAGAATTTAACCTATGATGTTAGATATTGAGGGTGCTCCCCCTTTACTATGTTGTTTTCCATAACATGATTTTTTCCTCTCACACTATTCTTTTTGGTTTTTAGAAAATGGTGGGAAACAGGAAGATTCATGATAATGGAGGATATGACAGACAATGGAATGATTTTCTTCATGAGAATCCAAATGAAATGGGATCTGTAAGTCCAAACATCGTTATTATGTCTAATCAGAAATCTCATAATATGATCAATAATCTCAACTTTGGTAAGTTTCCCGACTCAGATAATAAGAGAAAGATGGAGTTTCATGATGATCATAGAGGAAAGAATGTTCAATTTCCCCTATGTAAATCATGTGGGAAAAGGCATCAAGGATAATGTTTCAAAGGAACTGGAAGATGCTTTGGGTGTGGAAAAGAAGGACACAAATCCAGTAAGTGCAAAGGAAAGGGTTTAGTTCACACCAGGGATGAGGATAAAGGTGTTTCTACGACATCAACAATGGTTAAATGTTTTAAATGTGGAATGTTTGGGCATTATGCAAACCAATTCCCTAAGGGAAAGTCTCATGAAGAGAATCAGTATGGTGGTATGGGTAGTATTTATGTTGATGATGATGAAGAGACTACAAATGATATGTGATAGAGTTAATATTTTCATTATTATTTATATGTTTTTAAATGATTTAATCTCTCCCAATTATTCAATGTGAGTGTATTTGCATCATTTATGTGTTTTTGGTGTATTTTGGGCTTAAATGTGAAAATGGGGTAATTCTGTAAAATTTTCAGTTTTATATAGCTTCTGTTTTTCGGGCATAACTTTTATAATATGGGTCCAATTGAAGTGAATCGTTTTTTTAGGATTACTATACTTGTGGGATTAAAATGTTCCTTCTGGACCAAGACCCAATTTGATACCCAATGGTGCAGAAAATTCAATCAAATGGAGAAATCAGTTTGGAAAGCAGAATGGACCCCACTTCATTAAATATGAAATATCTCCTTCATAAGACCTTATAATGAGGTGATTCTAGCTGGTGTCGACAGAGGACTTACAAAGGACGGCTCACATTAAATATCATAAATTATTGAGCTCATTAATGCATACTTTTATCGCGTCCAAATGGAGTGGGTGAAACAGTGTTTGGAGTCCAGAAAAGTAATGGTCATTGATTCGACCATATCATTCTATAAACCTGTCCAATTACTCTCAAATTATGAGGGTAGATAGAAAAAATCATTCCAAACATTATATAAGAAGGGACCTCAGTGAGTTTCGGCCGGATGGTGGGAAAAACAGAGGCCATATTTTAGAGTACGGATTCTGGAGAATCAAATTTTCTGTTCTTTGTTTTCTCTCTTTTGTTCTTCTTAGTTTTGTAATGAATTATTCTTTCCTCTTAGTCACAATTACCTTTACCATGGTAGGGTAAACTTCTGTGTGATTGGGGAAGGATAGGTTTTCCATATTGTATTTCATGAGTTCCTTCTATTAATGTTTTAAAATCCTCTTTTCTCTTCTGCGAATCAGTTTCAATTTCTTATAACAGTTTTTATTATCATGTAGGATTGTATTTGATTTTAGATTCTGTTGTTCATTTATATTTGGTCAATGATCAATATCTCCCTTCACTAGGTTCTGGTTTATAAAAAATGGAATAGACCGGGATTTAGTGGTGTAGTACTCGGTGATCACCGGTACGTGTGTGAGGAGTAGTGAATGTTTTTGATTATTTGGGATAAACAAGACCCGATTGGGAATTGCTTAAGATAATTGGGGGTATTTTCTACAACTATATTACACATTGGAAGGAGAGTAGAACAACCTAATATTTTATTAAGGTTTATTCTCCCATTTTTAATTGACCAAGGGAGTGAGAAGAAACGATTGTGGATTCTCACTCTTAACGATTTAGCAGAGGAGAATTGGGTAAAATGAACAATGATAGAATTACAATTGGAAAACAGACCCTAACCTGATCACCATTTCATATCACTGATTTAGATCATATAATTTGTCAATTTGTTTCAAAACTTTCACTTAATTACTTTACGTTATTTAGTTTCTTTCTTGTATTTTCTAAATCAAACAATTTCTAAAAACAACATCACTTCTTTGTATTTTAAGGTGACAGATTAATTGTTGTGAACTCCTCTCTAGAGACAACCTAGGTAATCCACTCTACTGCATTTTAACTTAGGTAATATTTGTTTTTGTCACACCCCATGAAAGGCACGTGTCAAAACTTGGCGCCGTTGCCGGGGAGGTAGTGCCAACATTTCTTTTCTTTTCTTTTCTCTCTTTTCATCTTTTCTCATCAAAATTGTATGACTATAACCTCAAAAACTGAACCTTTACCCATAGATCCTGAAATTTAAAGAACCTTGTTGAATAGAATTCGAAACATTGATTTAGAATCTGAATTTGAGGATGTTCCCCTTGCAGACTCAAGTGAAACTTCAAGTGTTCACTCTGAGCCTGCCATCATGGCTGAAAATCAAAACCAAACACTTAGAGACCTCTGTGCACCACAATTCCTTAATCAAAACAATCAACTTGCCATGACGGTGTTACAAAATGATTTTGAAATGTAACCTAACATGATTCCTTTGCTTCCAAAGTTTCATGGTTTGGCAGGTGAAGATCCAAACAAACACATTAAAGATTTCACACATGTGTGCTCAACTTTCAGACCCCGTGGAATTACCGAGGAGCATGTAAACTGGAAGGCATTTCCGTTTTCATTGGATGGAGCTACTAAAGAATGGTTGTACGGCTTACAACCAGGAGATGTACATGACTGGAATGACCTGGTAAGATGTTTTATGCAAATATTCTTCCCCACCTCTAGAAGCACATCCATTCGTAAGGAAATCTACGCCATACGACAATCATCTGGAGAAACTCTTTACGAGTACTGGGAGAGATTTAAGAAGCTATGTGCTAGCTGTCCACATCAAGACATTGAGGAACACCACCTTCTTGTCTTCTTCTATCAAGGACTACTGGACAATGACAGAAACCTTCTTGATGCATCATCAGGAGGTGCACTGATTGACAAGTCACCAGAAGAATCCAAGGGCTTGATTGAGAAGATTTCCCAAAACTCGTAGCAATTTGGAACAAGATGTATTGAAACAAGAGGTATTCATGAGGTACGCAATTCTCATCCATCACCCTTATTAGAAACTAATATTGAAGAGCTTACTAGTTTGGTGAGGCAGATGGCCTTGAAGCAAGTTAGTGACCAACAAGCATCAGCTAAGGTATGTGGTTTAGGCTCATCTCCTGATCATTTCACTGACAAGTGTGCTGAAATACAGGGAATGGAAAGTTGTGCAGCAGCCTTTAAACAAAGGTAGTTCCAGCAAAATCAAGGATGGAGAGAGCCTAACCAAGTCCAATATGGATTTTTAAATCAACAGAATCAAGCTAGGCCCCCGTACCAAAATAAGTTTCAAAACCAACCCCCATTCCAGAATCAATTCCAGAACCCTCCACCATTTCAACAAAAGCAGTCTTATAATCAGCCTTCATACCAAAAACCAACCAATATCCAAAGACCCTATGAGCAACCATCCCCTAGTGCCCAACCTACAATTCAAAACCAACAAAAATCTGAGATTGAAGGATTGAAAGACACTGTTAAAGACTTTTCCAACAAGTTTGAAAGTCTCATGGACTTTCTGACCAAAAATCCAGGTAAACTCCCTTCCCAAACAGTCCCAAACCCAAAAGAGAATGTCAGTATTATAACTACAAGGAGTGGAAAAGAACTCCAACCACCATCCACCTTTGAACCTGAAACAAGAAAAACTAATATGGGTGAGAATGAAGTTACAAATGATGAAAATTCTAGGAAAATGCATTGGGAAGAAGATAAGAAAGAGGATGATGATAATGATAGGACAAGAAGGAAGAAACAAGAAACACCATTTAAAAGGTAACAAAGGGAGAAGAAAGATATACCACCACCATTTCCATCAAGGATGATTGAATCAAAGAGGTTACAAGAAGAAGCACTGCAAAAAGAAATTCTGGACACCTTTCAGAAAGTGGAAATCAACATTCCTCAGCTTGAAGCACTCAAACAAATTCCAAAGTATGCTAAGTTTTTTAAGGATCTTTGCACCAAGAAAAAGAGACTTCAAGGGAATGAGAGGATCAATTTGGGAAGAAGCGTCTCAGCCCTTATCACACCACAATTGCCAACCAAATGTCAAGATCTAGGGACGTTTTCTATTCCATGCACCATTGGTTCATTAAATTTCTCTAATGCTTTATGTGATTTAGGTGCATTAATTAATTTATTGACTCACTCAGTATATAATTCTTTTCAGATGAGATACTTGAAGCCAACAAGAGTGGTGGTCCAGCTTGTAAATAGATCCACAGTATTCCCAGTAGGAGTTCTGGAGGATGTCCTGGTAAAAGTCAAAGATCTTTTATTCCCTGCTGACTTTTATGTGTTGAATATGGAAGATGATAGGATCCCATCACACTCACCCATCATTTTGGGGAGACCATTCTTAAAGACGGCCAAAACCATTATCAATGTCCATGAAGGGACACTTACCATGGAGTTTGGAGACAGCACCTTCCACTTCAATATTTTTGAATCCATGAGGCACCCATCAGATGATCATTCACTCTTCGCACTCTCCCTTGATGATGACATAGAACCAATTGAAGAATCATGTATGTTTCATGAATTTTTATCATTATGAGAGAATTTTTCCATTAAAGATATCACTAAACATATGGATTCCCAAACTATTGGAGGTTCTGATTTCCTGTTGGAAGAAGAGGTAAAATCTGATTTCTTTGATAATTTGTTAAATGATGATGAAGATGATATGATTTCTTGCGTGAAGGATGTCAAACCATTGGAAGTGGATAACCTCAATTTAGTTTCATCTCTTGAGCATCCTCTTGATCTAGAATTAAAACCACTCCCCACAGATTTAAAATATGTTTACCTTATGGAGGGAGAGAAATTACCAGTAATAATTGCAAATAATCTATCTAAAACTCAAGAAAAATCATTGATTGAGCTTTTGAGATTGAATTTCCAAGCAATAGGGTGGAGCTTAGGTGATATCCCAGGAATAAAACCAAACATTTGCTCACATAGAATTTTTCTTGAGGGAGATTCCAAACCTGCCAGACAACCCCAAAGGAGGCTGAACCCTACCCTGATGGAGGTTGTAAAAAAAGAGATTGAGAAGTTATTAGAAGTCGGGATCATCTATCCCATATCAGGATCACAATGGGTTAGCCCCATCCATGTAGTCCCAAAGAAAACTGGCCTAACCATTGTGAGGAATGAAAAGAATGAATTAGTCGCTGTGGGAATTCAGAATAGCTGGAGAGTATGCATCGATTTTAGGAAGCTGAATCAGCTCACTCGAAAAGATCATTTCCCTGTCCCGTTCATTGACCAGATGTTAGAGAGATTGGCAGGGAGAACTCTTTATTGCTTTTTGGATGGATTTTCAGGTTATTTTCAGGTACCCATTGCCCCCGAATATCAAGAGAAGACTACCTTTACTTGTCCTTTCGGTACTTTTTCATACAAAAGGATGCCATTTGGATTGTGTAATTCTCTAGGTACATTTCAGAGGTGTATGGTAAGTATATTTTATGATCACATTGAAGATTTCTTGGAGGTTTTCTTGGATGATTTCAAAGTTTTTGGAAATTCGTTTGACCACTATTTGAAAAATCTGGAAAAAGTTTTGAAAACATGCATTGAAAAAAACCTTGTTTTGAATTTTGAAAAGTGTAATTTTATGGTTGAGAGAGGAATTGTCCTTGGGCATGTCATTTCAAAGAAAGGCATTGAGGTTGATAAATCAAAAATTGAAGTGATAAATTCTTTGCCTTACCCAACTTGTGTGAAACATGTTAGATCATTTTTAGGACATGCATGATTCTACAGAAGGTTTATAAAAGATTTCAGTAAGATTTCTCTCCCTCTCTCTAGATTACTTTTGAAAGATGATGATTTTGATTTCAACGGTTCATGTAGGGAAGCATTTGATGAGTTGAAGAAGAAATTGATTACACCACCAGTGATGCGGCCACCAAATTCGGAAGAACCATTTGAGCTACTTTGTGATGCTTCAAACCAAGCAGTTGGAGCTGTCCTTTCTCAGCGAATTTAGGGCAGGCCACAAGTCATTGCATATGCCTCGAAGACCTTAGATGAAGCCCAATTCAACTACACAACAACAGAAAAAGCGTTTTTAGCAGTTTTTTTTCTTTAGAAAGATTTAGATCGTATCTTCTTGGAACTAAAGTCATTGTGTTTTCTGATCATGCAGCTCTTAGGTACTTGATGAAGAAGGCTGAAGAAAAACCAAGGATAGTGAGATGGATACTACTACAGGAGTTCAACATAGATATCAAAGATAAGAAGGGATCTGAGAACCAAGTGGCTGATCACTTAAGTAGACTACCCTACACCGCTGAAGTTGAGATTCCAGACACTGAACCACTAAATGATCACCTTCCAGGAGAGCAGTTGTACTTGATTGAAGGAGAAGTACCTTGGTATGCTGACATGGTCAATTATCTGGTAACATATCAGGTCCCATCTCATTTAGATTCTCACCAAATTTACAAATGGAAATCTGAATCTAAATATTACATCTGGGATGATCCAAATCTTTGGAAGATTTGCAATGACCAAATGATCAGAAGATGTTTGCCTAAAAATGAAATTGAATCAGTCTTTAGGTTTTGTCACACATTTGATTGTGGAGGCCACTTTGGACCTTAAAGGACTGCAAGAAAAGTTTTAGAATCTTGACTTTATTGGCCACAACTTTTCAAAGATTCTCATGAATTTTGTAAACGGTGTGAAAAATGTCAGTTTACAGGAAATATTTCAAAGAAACAAGAAATGCCCCAAAATCCACTTAATTTTTGTGAAATATTAGAAGTTTTGGGGATAGATTTTATGGGACCTTTCACAATGTCATTTGGAAATTCATATATTCTTCTTGTTGTTGATTAAGTTTCCAAATGGGTGGAAGCAAAAGCCACCAGAACTGACGATGCTAAAGTTGTTTGTGATTTTGTCAGGGCTAACATATTTTGTAGGTTTGGAGTTACTAGAGCCATCATTAGTGATCATGGGACTCACTTTTGTAATTGGAGAATGGAGGATTTGTTGAAAAGGTATGGGGTGCATCATAAAACATCAACTCCCTATCATCCACAGACTAATGGGCAAGCTGAAGTGTCCAATAGGGAAATAAATGGAATTTTGGAAAAGAATGTTAATCCAAATATGAAGGATTGGATCCAAAGGTTAGAGGACACATTTTGGGCTTATAGGACAGCCTACAAAACCCCAATTGGAATGAGTCCATATAGGATGATATATGGGAAAAGTTTTCACCTACCTGTGGAATTGGAACACAAGGCATATTGGGCTGTGAGGAAGATGAATTTGGATCTTGAAAGTGATGGGAAAGAGAGAAGATTGCAGTTACAAGAGATGGAAGAAATTAGAAGGGAAGAATTTGAAAATTCCAGGATTTACAACGAGAAAACAAGAGTGGCTCACAACAAATTGATCCAACCAAAGGACTTCCATCCAGGAGACAAAGTGTTGTTATTCAATTCAAGACTCAAGCTGATGCCAGGTAAAATTTGTTCCAGGTGGGAAGGTCCATTTATAGTTACTCATGTATATCCTTTTGGTGCTGTGCAGATTGTGAAGGATGGAGTGAAGGATCCATTCACTGTTAATGGGCACAGATTGAATAAATTCCTTGGGACCATGCCATCAGAGCCAATAGAGGAGATCACACTCCTCCAACCTATTAATCAATAAAATCCATCAAGTCGTACCTCTCCTTTATATTTTCATGATTTTTGTGATTCAATTTCCAATATTCTTACATGTTAAATACATTTGAATGCATTGTGGTCACTGCATCATTTAAGTGTGGGGGAGGGAACCTTTGTAGTGTAGGTTATGTGTTGTTTGTTTTCCTATTTTTTTTAAAAAAACATGTGAGTGTTTAAAATTTTTTGTGTTTATTTTTCAATTTTTGTGTGTTTTTGAAACTTTTGAGCTGAAATGATTATCATTGATATTTTTGAAACCCATATCCATGAGTGAAATAATTTATTCCTTGAAACTGAGCTTAAATGAATGCTGAAAATGATATTGTTTCAAGTTCAATTCTTTGGGAATTTCATGAAAAATACTCTGTTTTTTTGAATATCATGCCACATATCACTGTCTTTATATTTGAAATCACATTCCCATGAGGCCTATGAACCTATTATTTTCATATTCTTTACATTCACCTCAATTATTGAGAGAACCAAATCATGCTTGATTTAACCAGAATTTGATTTATTCCTGTCAAAACTGGAGGGTTTGAGGTACTTGTGTTTTAAATGATTAAGGCATTTATTTGGTTTGAAAGCCCCCTTTTCAAGATAATCCCTTTCATAATGGCCTACCTTGAACATTTAATCCTTGTAGCCCATAGAAGCCATGAAAATACTATTAGTTTAGCCACATTACAAGCCAATATTCCCTATCCAACCTGCTCTTGAAGTGAAATTGCATAATCTATTTGAACATAAGTGTGGGGGGAAGATGTCTTGTATTGTACTACCTTATTTGGGGATACTTTGGGTGAAAAAAAAATGTTGAAGAGATGTTATTGATGCAAAAAAAAATTCATTCTGCTGAAAGCTATTCCTTTTCTGGAGCTTTCATGATGAGAGAAGCTGTGCCTTTCTGGAGCTTCTAATGTAAAAAGGAAGGTGTGCCTTTTCTGGAGCTTTCAAGAAATATTATATTTGAGAAGATTGAAATGTTTGATGCTGAAATGATGATATTTATGAACATTCCTTGATATTCCATGAAGAAGGAGCTTATTTTCTACTAAGGGGAGTGAAGAGGAGACCATACTTTTGTGAAATGTAGATTAATGCAATTTTACTTCAAAAAGAGCCAAGACCTCTCATTCTGCCTCAGAATCTTTCACATATAAATCCTACCAACCAAAAGCCACAGAAAAACATTAACAAGTCCTCATGATAAACATATGTCTTTGACTCACATCGGGTGGAGATGTAGGAATTTATCAAGCCTATGGTGACCCTTGTATGAGTTTGGATGAGAACGACATTGCTAAAAAATTGAGATTTGTGTAATGAGAGATAATAACAGTTAGGTAAGTGTTTTGTGTGAATGGGAGGAGAAATGAAGAGTAAATTTATTGAATTATCCTAATTTAAGAACATGAAATAATAGAGTTTGAGGAGGCATGATATATTTTGTTTCTTGTTTTCAAATTGGTGAATCTGATGGATATGTGTTTTGAATTTACTTTGATTTTATTTTGATTCTAACTTGTCCAGGAGTCCAAGTGATAAGTGTGGGGGAATTTATAGTGTTAATATTTTCATTATTATTTATATGTTTTTAAATGATTTAATATCTCCCAATTATTCAATGTGAGTGTATTTGCATCATTTATGTGTTTTTTGTGTATTTTGGGCTTATATGTGAAAATGGGGTAATTCTGTAAAATTGTCAGTTTTATATAGCTTCTGTTTTTCAGGCATAACATTTATAATATGGGTCCAATTGAAGTGAATCTTTTTTTAGGATTACTATACTTTTGGGCTTAAAATGTTCCTTCTGGACCAAGACCCAATTCGGAACCAAATGGTGAAGAAAATTTAATCAAATGGAGAAATCAGTTTGGAAGGCAGAATGGACCCCACTTCATTAAATATGCAATATCTCCTTCACCAGACCTTAGAATGAGGTGATTCCAACTGGTGTCGATAGAGGACTTCCAAAGGACAGCTCACATTAAATTTCATAAATTATTGAGCTCATTAATGCATCCTTTTGGCACGTCCAAATGGAGTGGGTGAAATAGTGTTTGGCGGCCAGAAACGTAATGGTCATTGAATCGGTCATATATTTCTTTAAACCTGTCCAATGACTCTCAAATTGTGAGGGTCGATAGAAAACTGCATTCCAAACATTCTATAAGAAGGGAATGCAGTGAGTTTCGGCCGGGTGGGGGGCATAACAGAGGAAAACTGCTGGAGTATAGATTCCGGAGCATCAAATTTTCTGTTCTTTGTTTTCTCTCTTTTGTACTTCTCAGTTTTGTAATGAATTATTCTTTCCTCTTAGTCACAATTACCCTTAACATGGTGGGGTAAACTTATGTGTGATTGGGGAAGGATAGGTTTTCCATATTGTATTTCATGAGTTTATTCTATTAATGTTTTAAAATCCTATTTTCTCTTCTGCGAATCAGTTTCAATTTCTTATAACAGTTTTTATTATCATGTACGATTGTATTTGATTTTAGATTCTGTTGTTCATTTATATTTGGTCAATGATCAATATCTCCCTTCACTAGGTTCTGCTTTATAAACAATGGAATAGACCGGGATTTAGTGGTGTAGTACTCGGTGATCACCGGTACGTGTGTGAGGAGTAGTGAATGTTCTTGTTTACTTGGGATAAACAAGACCCGATTGGGAATTGCCTAAGATAATTGGGGGTATTTTCTACAACTCTATTACACATTGGAAGGATAGTAGACCAACCTAAGATTTTATTAAGGTTTATTCCCACATTTTTAATTGACCAACGGAGTGAGAAGAAACGATTGTGGATTCTCACTCTTAATGATTTAGCAGAGGAGAATTGGGTAAAATGAACAATGATAGAATTACAATTGGAAAACTGACCCTAACCTAATCACCATTTCATATCACTGATTTAGATCACATAATTTGTCAATTTGTTTCAAAACATTCACTTAATTAATTTACTTTATTTAGTTTCTTTCTTGTATTTTCTAAATCAAACAATTTCTAAAAACAACCTCACTTCTTTCTATTCTAAGGTGACAGCTTAATTGTTGTGAACTCCTCTCTAGAGAAAACCTAGGTAATCCACTCTACTACATTTTAACTTAGGTAATATTGTTTTTTGTCACACCCCACGACATGCACGTTTCAATATGTGAGATGATATAATTGTTGAAGCTTGGTCAATGGTTTAAGAATGTAGTGGAATGCTTACATGTTTATCATGTGTAATGTTGTATAAGTAATCTCATGGTACTATGAAATAAAGAGACATCTAAGGATTGTTACACTGTTGTCTTTCCTTGATTTTTGAATGTATTTGTTGAATGGTACCAGTACCCATGGAATGTTAATCAGATATTTTTGTAAAGTATATTATATGCGCATAATGAAGGAATAAGAAGATAATGAGATGTTTGATTGTATTCCTGAGCTCGTGATTGATATAAGGACTAAGTGATATCATGGTTTGAGTATATAGTATTTTGAGGATTTTGGTATGTGGAAAGTGTTAACTTTTAACTGCATTCATGTTTTCACTAATGTTCAATGGGTATTCATTTTTCAAGAGAATACATGATTAAGGCCTTTGAACGTTTGTAATGTGACCAACAAGACATATCTTATGATATATGGGGATCAAAAATGTTATTAACATGCCTCTTATATGAAATATCTGGTAATCGTTTTCACTATAATATGACAATGGACTGCAATATTATGGATAAGCCTAAAGATTGTCATGGATTATGTTGGTCATAAGTAAGTATTGTTTAAGGATAGAATATTTTTTCGATATTATTGATGGGATGATATAGTAATGTAGTTTTAGAAAAAGGAAAACGTGCAGGACAAGCGACCTCCCATCGCGTTGGAAAAGGCTATGGGAATCGAACCCACAACCGAAGTGAGACTGGACTTTATTGCCTACCACTGGCCTACAGGAAGTCCCTAGTTAGTAGAAACAAGTTTTATTTTATTAATCGGTATGATATATGAAGTATAAGATCATTTTTGGAACCATATACCATTAATCTAAACATAAGATAGACTTATAACTTTTTCTAATATTTTGTTTGAAAGATATGGAATAACCCAAATTTCTATCACATGATCTGCTAACACATCATGAATAACAAATTCAACATCATTTCTGTAAGGGATGAAGTGGAAATTGTTCAATTCACGAACAACAGTAAGAGTGTACCAAATTCATGCAAGTATTTATTTTAATTCATCAACTTTAGGGAAATGATCTTGAAAACCAAAAATGTTGTCCTAGTTCCCTTATATCCGATGAATCGGATGGTACCTTAGATCATCACAAATCAATAGCTTTGTGATTATTGGCCTTTTCATAGCCATGTTCTCTACCACTCTCCATCAGAACGTGATGGTTAGATTTTTCTTCCATATCCATATTTTCACCTATGTTCTCCTACATGGAATCCCAGTGATGAGTTAATTTGGGTAACCATTACATTTCATACTTTAGTTTTTAAATCCATGTTTTGGTATTCCTTTTTACGATGTGGGTTTCTATTAAACAAACTTTTGAGTAGTAAACCATTTATAACCCCGTCAAATTTCGAGGGCGAAATTTTTTTAAGGGTGGTAGAATGTAACACCCCGATATTTTATGAAAAATATTCTTTTAATTTAATTAATGTACTGTGTTTTATGCTACACTAAGATTACCTTGTGCTATACGCAACACCGTATTAGCTTGCAGTATACGCAACACTAATCTTGGATCGTGTTACACACAATTTTGATAATAGTTATTCTACGCAACATTGAGTATATATATATATTCAATGTATAAATAAAATATGGCTGGATTATGTTATACGAAATAATGATGGATTCTTTCACAACACGCAACCCTGACATGGCTTGCATTACACGCAATCACGACTTTCCTCGATAGCGTGGGTTGTACGCAATACCGGGTTTTACTAAACAACGATATATTTTTATAATATTATTATAAAATAGACGTTATGAATAGTATTGACTAAATTTTTTAATTTAATAACATTATTATTCATCTTACACATTTTTTAGAACATGTTATAAGAACAATATAATTTTTTCGGGTAAAATAAGTATTTTTCAAAAAAATGCAGTTTTGCCGCCTTTTGATGGCGCACCTACATTAAATCTAGTTTTGACATGTTTATAAGTTCTATTTGACAAAATAAAATTCTTATTTGGAATCAAGAAATAAAAATTTACTTTGGATAAATTTTTCATATTATTCTGGAAACATTCATATTTTGATGAATAGTAAAAACACGCTATATTTTAATTACAAACAACTTTTTTCATCGCAATAATTTAAATGGTTAAATTATAATATTGAATGGTTTTAAAGAATAAATAGAATATATTTTTACCATTAAATATAATTTATGTCATTAGCATTGATTTTACATTAAATTCGTAAGTTAAATCAATTCAATCTTTTGCAATGTTTTAAAGAAAACCCCGTTTTCATTCGACAACGGGATTCATTTTAATTTAATTTTTTCAACTCTTGTGTATTGAATTTGGAAAAATGGATTCCATATTTGGAATCAGTGGGTCCAAATTATTTTAATAAGCTACTTTTTATTTTTGGTCATTGTGAATAGTAACTACGGTAAATTTTATTTACTATAGTTAAAGGTAAATCGGAAAATTAAGGGTAAATATAAGATTATAAAATTATCCTAACACTAGGAAAAATTCTATTGGATTGATAAAAGTAGACCCATATATCCTAAGGGTTGGATTAGATTCATTTTATGGACTTTTGACCATGAAAATAATTTAATTATTATTAAAACCAAAGAAAGTGACAACATGTCACTCTCTTAAATCTTATAAGTATAATAATTTTAATTTAGTGATAAACATCATAAATCATTGAACATGAATAGTCTCCAGAATTATAATAAAATTATCTAAATCATATGAATTTATTTATTATTTTTAGGGATTAAATAAATATCATTAATTGTGACACAATAGTGATACAGAAAATTGTTTATCTAGTGAAAAATCAAGAATATAGTTTTTATTAAACAAATAGTGACCATAAAAGGCACAAAACCCTGACCAAAACTTATTGGTCATGTAAATGTAAAACATAATCATACAATGGTAGAATATTTGACAATTTTGAGCCTTATAAAAGCGATTATGACACTTATATTATTTTATTTTAAATGATGCCAAAGTTGTCACCCTCATAATTTATTAAATATAAAAATTTAAATATTGTGATTTCAAGATGATAAATTAGATAAAAAGTATTATTGTGAAATTTAATAGATTTATCTCCATCATAGGATTTTATTTTTAATTTTTATGCAACAAATAAGTATATTAAATAATTATATAAAAATATTGTAGTAATTATTTTTATTAATATATAAACCAAATAAATGGTTTTAAAAATAATAAAATAAATATTATATGAATTATTTAATGTGCTCCAATAATTTTCTAGATATATATTACCTTTTATTAATCTATTAATGCTTTTATTTTGAACATATCTTCTGTATATATTTTATTTAAAATCAAATAAATGAATAGTGTCAAAATTGACACTATTGTTATGTTATAAAAATAACATATTATAAAATTGTTTAAAAATCACAAAAATATTTAAAAATTATAAATTTTAATTTATATGGTCAAAAATGTTATAAAGTATCCAATTATGGATAATTCACAACAAATAAGTAATTATTTGTTATAATTTTTAATTTATAATGTTATTACCACAAATAAAATAAAATTGATTAAATAAGGATAAATCAAGTTGATAATGTTAAAACTAAATTCCTAACATGTCTAAATTTTATTGGATGATACGATTAAAACCATATCTCATCTAATATTAGAATATGAATCATTTTTGGAGGCTTTTAAGTGGGGTTAGATCTATTATAAATTAATATTTTTAAGATTTCCAAAGGTGCCCCTCTCCTCCCATATAAAAGGGAACCTCCTCCCTACCTTCCTCACACCAATTTTAGCCTTCACGCTCGGCCAACCCGTGCCAAATTCTCTTCTCCACTTCCCTATAAACATCCTAGAGGTCCTGGTCTTTTTCAAAGACCAATTTTAGTTCCCTAAGAGGAGGTCTCAAAGAAGCGCTTCAAAGAAGAGGTAATGTCCGTTACCGATTCTTTCAAATTTATTTATTCTTCTACTTCTTATTCATTATTTGTTTCATTATGAATTAATAACATAAGTATCACTAATATAATTATATGTTATTATAATTATGAAACAACCCTATTTCACCATCTATACATCCTACGGAAAACGAAATCACCATGCGTGCATACGTACGGAATACTGTCTCCACGCCGCGGTGTAATCTATTTTCCACCACCACCTTACTTGGATGGGTATAAGGGTGAAAGTAATGAATATATATGATTATTGTAAATTGATAATGATTCTGTAATATTATAAATAGAATTTAATACAATTCCGCAATCTTGGGAATGATATCATCGCTCGTGCGTACGTGCGGACTACCGTCTCCACGATGTGATGAGATTCACTCTCCATGATAACCATTCATTAATGATTATAAAGTATATATAATGAATAATAATGAAATATATGAAATAATTAAGATACTGGATTATATATATATATATATATATATATATTTCATCTACTTAATTCCATTCAATAAGGAAAGAAAAACAGCGTTCATGCGTACGTACGGACTACCGTCTCCATGAACGGTGTATTTCATTCCTTTTATCGACCTATAATATATATGCATATGACAAATATATATTATATATAAATAATTTTTTACATTATGGAATTATTTAAATCGGGATATAAGTAATAATATCTACAACGACAAGTCGAAACAAATACGATAAATGAAATATTTTTACCAAAAACGCTACTTTAACATGGAATTTACAAAATAACGGGTAATATAAAGTCATAAATGAAACATATATGATATCATAACAATGAATATGAATATTTAATAAGTCAATGACATTATTTAAATCATTATACATGATTTTCGGATCCATACGAAGCATATCGGACCTAAGGTAAGGGATAATTTTCTAAATCTCATTTTTATCCGAGATTGCTTATTCGTAAGTATTTACTGGGGTTATTTCTATCATCCATGCACATGTTTTATAAAAGTGTTTTCATGTATGTTTAAAGTCATTTTTAAACATTTTTTACTTTTACTACATGGTATGTAAGGAATCTTTCTTTTGTTTACGTTACGAGGTACTTTTTGACTTTTCCGGAAAAAGTACGAGAAAAATGTTTTTTTAACTTAAACTGTGTGAAATGATTTTTACAGTTTAATAACGTCTCATTTTCATGAATCATACTCTACATGATTTATGAATACTTTCAACAAAATAATTTTATTTTAATTGTGGATGGAATTTTTTGAAAAGAAAATGATTTTGACGAAGAAAGGATATTTTCCTCAATAATTCATTTCAAATGTTTTATCAAAACCATTTTCCATATAAGATGAAATTATTTCATATGTGAATGTTTTAAGTTTAATGTCTCTATGATTTACAAGGTTCATTTGTCTTATGATGAAATTTCCATTTTTTTTATATGGATTATGAAATGATGGGATGATGTTTATGAAACCCATTTTATTCTTTGGGTTATGATGAATATTTTAAGTTTATTTTGTGGCACAAGTAAGAATGATTTCATTATGAGATGGGTGGGACCTATATCTCCCTCCAATTCATTGGGTAAAGATTTTATATCTCATGAGATAGACATGGATGGAACGGTAAGTTAATCCGGTTCAGTGTTACAGGACTCAAACGAGGAGTGAACTCGATTCAGAATGGGTCTTTATCCACTAAGATGGTCTTGAAAGCAATGCCTTGGCTTCTATGGAAATCATTACATGTGATTAATGGATTCCAAAATTACATGTTTTATTCCCATGCTATTTTATCATGATTTATGTTCCATTATGATCTATGCTTTATGTACTTCCATGTTTTATGTCGTTGCTCAAGATTTTTAATGTTCATGTTTTTTTTAAGATCAAATGTATATGGTATGTTTTATTTTATCCATGCTTACCCTTACTGAGAATTTGAGCTCACCCTTTTTATGTTTTCTATTCCCCCAGGATTAAAAGAAAGGTTTTAGGTAAGAAAACAAAAGGGGAAGATCTTTATGGGAGATGTTGAAGATGTTTCACGACGATTAGAAGATTATATTCCGAGTTTCCAAAGACACTAAACTATTATGGTCCTTGTGTGTGTGTTTTTGTTATGTACTAAGTATTCCACAAAAGTACTGTAATGTACATGTACGTTAAGCTATGGGTCTCTACAGTAAATGTTTTGTGAAAAAACTATATGGTTGAAGAGGTAATGTGGGAATCTGAATATGCAATGAGGGATAAATACCCCCACTTATTCGATAAGTAAATAAATTCATGGATGCAATTTTCTAAAGGGGGGAATGATGTAACATCCCATGTAATTAATGAATACTAGATATTTTTATCTATGTCTATTTATGAATTAGATAGTGTTTTAGAGGCCTAAAATGAGAATAAATCGAATCTTAAGCATGGAACACTCGAATATTTTTAAAAGATTGTTTTACTGCATTTTGATGGAAAACAATTTTTAAATAAAACTTTTGACAATTTTATAAGCTCTATTTGTCAAAATAATATTATTCATTATGATTGGGACATTGAAATTTAATTTGGATAAATTTTTGGTATTTTTCTGACCATGTTCAATTTTTAATGAATTGTGAAAAATAGTGCATTTTACATCAAAATTTCTTTTTCATCTAATTTATGTACATGGTTAGATTATCTTTTTAATTGGTCATAAATTTTAATTAGAATATATTTATACCATATAATCCAATGGTGTTTATTACAGTTAATATCACTTTGGAATTGGGCATAAACAAGTGCCAATCTTTTCAATGATATTGTTTCTACAAACCCGCTATTTGTTTTGACAACGAGAATTATTTTTAAATTAATTATTGCAATTTCTATGTTTGGAATTTGATAAAATGGATTCCATATTTGGAATCCTAAGGTCTAGATTATCAAATTAATACTCCTTTGTTTTTGGAAATTGTGAATAGTAACGACGGTAATTATCTTTAACTATCTTGATTAATTAGTAATCGGGTAGTTAAGGATAACAAAATAATATCATAATAATAAAAAATGACCCCAACATGTGTCCTAATTCTACTGGTTGTTTCATTTCCGACCATGATATGCCTTGTGCCAAAATTTGGGACCCCATGGAATCACTTTTGTGTGATAATGACTTTTTATCTTTTTATTTTTAAAGAAAGTTAAATATAACAAAGAATGTATCACCTGAGTAAAACATTTTTAATTTTGTATAAATAACTGATATGTTGGACTATAAATAGTCATTGGAAGCCTAAAAACCTTTCCTACATCATAGTATTTTTTTATAATTTTTAGACATTAAATAAATTAAATTTTTTATGACATCATGATGATGCAGCGATTACCTCATTATTTAACGATTTAAAAAAAATAAAAAGATAATTTAAAATCAAAGACCTACACTTGTAACAGACCTATTGGATGAGTATATTTTGAACCCTTATCACCTTATCTTAGAAATAAATCAATTTGGTACCTTTAAAATCCGATACTCATTTGAAAATAAAGTAACATTTTGTAACATTCCATGAGTGCCCCTCCTCTCCTCTTATAAAAGCCCTCAACCTCTACCTCCTTACCCACACCTCTCAAGCCTTTGGCTCGGCCAAGCTCTAATAATTTTGTCTCTCCACATCCCTCTCCTATTCTTAGAAGCCTTAACTTATGCAGGAAGCTCTTCAAGAAACCCTTTTGGTTCAAACCAAAGGGAGTTACCCGATTTTAAGGTAATGTCTTCCCTTGTGTTCTTTTGTTTTATTTTGCTTCTCCAACCACCTAAACTCTTTTTATTCATTTATATTGTAACCACTCCAGTATCTTCAGTATACTAGGATGTTTTTATAAGAAATATTAGAGATACACTGACACACACCTACATCTAATTGTTAAAGAACATACTGTTTCTGTGGATGATGAATTTCTGCTTCCCGAAACGATGATTGTTCAATATTTTTTTAACACCTTCAAAGGTGGAAATTAAGATGTCACTATATTTATATATGATATATGATATGTTTTCCTTAATCTTCTGTATTTTTCATTTATGGAATACCATTATGGTTTCCATTATGGGTAAAAGCGATATCTTCATTTTAGGAAGTGTGGAGTACCGTCCACTCAAAGTGATTTGATTCATGAATACCATATTTGGTACGTATAAAGGATAGATTTAATGATATTATATAACATACTGGATTTATAATACTATTATGTATCATTATGTTTTAATTCCATTAAATATGAAATTGAAATGGAAGTAGCGTTCATGCGTACGTACATCATACCGTCTCCATGAACGGTGCATTTCATTTCTTACCTCTAAATGTTGGTAATGTTATAAATGAATGTATATAATGGATATATATGATATATATGATATCTACATAATGAATATAATTCTGGATAAAATGGATATTTTACCCCATGAACAAACTAGTAATTATAAAGAGTTTATTTTTGACTCAAGTGGCAATGATCGTTAAAACGATGGTTATTAACTTTAATTATTACATAGTGTTCATGACATGGTAATGAGTGATATAAAAGAAAAAATGATCTTGAAAAAGGTTATTAAACAAGTAGAAATTATCTCATGTTTATTATTAAGGAGATTAAAGAATGATCGTGTCATGTCGGACCTGAGGTAAGGGACTTCGTCTCAATCTCCTTTCATTGAGGCATATTATGTTTTATATGCAACTTTCTTTTATATGGTATATAAACCCCTTTGTATTTTACGTTTATTCAAAAGGAATATTTTTAAACGAAGGGTTTTATTCAACGAAAAAAGGGAATGTTTATTTCATACGTATGTGGTGACAAAGACTTATCTTCCGCCGTGACCATTATTTGAGTTTCAGCTTCCTGTACACGCCATAAATTTATTTTTAAAAATTAAGATATAAATACCATGTTTTACTTTTATTTTATTTTGGTATTGAAAATGGTTTTCATAATGTTTTTATTATATCAATGTGTTGTATTGAAATCTTGTGATTGAAATGTGTAAATTTTATGTTTCCTTTATGCATGTTTTATGTTATATGATTATGTTATGGTTCTTGGGAATTGTTATGAAGACGGGTGGTTCCGTGATAAACTAAGGGCGGGTGAGCCCAATATAGCTCTCCAATGCATTGGGTAACGCGAAGGGGTTAAACGTTAATGTTTTTCCGAAGAGATTTAGGGAATATACTATGATGGGTATTCCAAATGTAACAATGAGGGTTACTCCCAACATAAGAATGTTAAGAATGCCTCAAGTTACCTTTATGTCTAATGATTTATATGATTTTTTTCATGATTTGATGAGTTATGTTAAAATGATTATGTTTTATGAGTAAAGTATGATTTCAGACATGGACTAATGTTTTCATTTTGTACTTTTATATCATTTACTAAGCTTTTTATTCTCATCCCATGTTTTTGAAATGTTTTTCACTGGTCAAGGGAAATGTACATGATGTGATGATATGGTCAAGGAAGTTTCATGAAAGAATCCATGTTTTGTTTTAAATATTTTTCTGTTGATCTTAAAAATTTAATACTATCTTTTATGTAACCACTTTGTTTAAATGTGGAATGTAATGCATGATTTATGATCTAAATCTCTAAAACACTAAACCTGAAAAGATCCTCAACGTGTATTTTTGAAATAACTCAAGATTAAGTAATGTTTAGGGCTGGGATATTATAGTCAGAGTCCTATAGGTTTTCCAAATCCAATGTTGTCCCATTATTTAAAATGATATTATGCGATGGTGAATTGCATGTTGGGTTGTTGATTACATCTAGAGTTAGTGATTTTATATAGGTTATTTTTGAATAGTTGACAAAGTCTCAATATTTCTTATCGACTAGGGAGACAAACACTACTAACAAGTAGGGAGTGATTTATAATTTTGTGATATAGCATGTTCATTGTATGTATCATAATATTGTTTTAGGTAAAGATTATTGATTCATGTATTTATTGTTTGATGGATCATAGAAAGAATTTGATATGTATATCCATCTGAATTAGGTATTTTAGGTCCCCAGGGAATCCATAGAGGGTATGGGTGAATCAACATGTAATCTTTTTATTTAAAATCGATGGAACATTCTACCACATTGGTAGGAACACAAAAAACTTTTCTGATGGAATCATGTAGTTATTAATAAAAAAATACCAAGAAAAAACAAAAATTTGTACATGGTTCACCACTAGGTTCTAGGAAAATAAAAATACTTAGAAAGTGTTTGGAACATACAAATATCCATTATGATTCACTAGTTATTGTAGTGTATAGATGACCAGACTCATTTACTCTATTCCAAGAGCTCATCCTTTACTCAAAATTTATGATTAACATCATACATCCATCATATCACTTCCATTTACTCCCCTACTAAACAACCTTTGGAGAAGAATTAATCAGTTTAACAACATGAATGTAGCTTTAGTAGATTGAAATTTATTTTTTTATCCCAAACTAGAAAGAGAAACACCTTTCATTGATGTATTAAGTAGGTTTACATAGAAGGGAATTTTAATTAAACATGTTGTCAAACACTACTATTTGAAATGCTCTCATCCTCCATGCAACACCCGTTATTTTTCAAAAAACAAATCATGTTGTGAACCTATAAACTATTGATATGCTCCCTTCCTTTATGAAGCTAACAACCTTTTGTTAATGAAACTACCTTCATGAAGGTCACGACCTTCTAAAAGAGAATGTATTTTTGAGAATCCAAATATTCATGAAACTCAATTAACTAAAAATATTTTCTATGAGTTAAGAGTTAACACTTATTTTTGTGATCCTCCAGTTCCCACTAAATTCCCAAATTGTGAATCTCATTGCATTTGTGAAAAGAGATAACTTTTTCCTTTATCCAGCCATACCAATATCAAAATATGATTTGGTATTATTGAATTTATATTCACACACCTTGATGAATATCCCATGCCTCTATACAAATTTTATTCAATAACAAAAATCATGCATGTTAAGATCCTTTATTCACAAAGCACTTGTGAAATTTTTTTGTTAAAAAAGTTTATCATATTTGTAAAGAATCACCCTAAAACCATCACACATACATGATTATTATTGTCTCCATGAAGAATTTTTTATTTCTATCACATATTTTTGAAGTTACATACATTCAAAAAGATCATCCTTCTCTAAAAACAATGTTCAAAAAACCCAGTCATGAAAATACTCATTAATTTACCATATTTTAAAAGAGTAAATAAAAAAATCAAAAAGATTTATCCTTATTACAGTGTTTTACACAAAAAGTTGTCAAACATTTGGAAAAATTCCACCACTAACACTGTAATTGTCTTGTATGATTCGATCCAATTCTTTGAAAACATCATGATCATGCCAATGTGAAGTGAATATAATCAAAAAATTGACTGTATTTCTAGATGTGAAAGTCCCTTGTTCAAAAAATATCTTGCAATGGGTTTTTTAGAAAACTTTTAGTTGAATTAAATAAAGAAACAGCCTAGAAAAAAATAATTAATGGAAATAGACAACTCATATAACAATCTTTGACCATGTGGGAAAATATTTGTGTAAAAACATGAAGGAAAGAATGAATTGAGTTCATGTGTTTATCACATCATAAATATATCCAAAATATGCCCTGAAAAATTTGAAATGTATCAATATTTTAGTAAATTCTCAACATGTCATAGAAAAATTGTATGGTTTGTAAAATTCGAAAAAAAACATTGATTTTTTCGGCTCTATGACTTTGGAAATAAATGAACTTGTATTTGTATAGGTAGTTATTAAAAGATTCCCCTTGGATAATATCTCCCACGTAAACATGCATCACTACCAAAGAAAGATTAAATAATTTAACATAAATGGGAAGTAAGGACTATCTGCAACATATTATGGCACTCAGAGGGAGATGAACACTGAGGTTCAATTGATGACTCCCAAATATATATGATGGAAATAACATAGTAAAAATGTTATCCACTTTCACTTTAGATCCAGCAATATTAATTTTTATAACCTTCTTCATCCTTTCCCTTTATGAAGTTATATATAGTCTCAATATGTTTTGTGTAATAGTGCTTTAAGATAATATTCTATGATATATTGCTCTATTATTATCAAAATAAATTACCTTTTAGTTATTTCACCACATTAAAAAATTATATTATTTCTCCATCAACAATAGATCAGTGTAAGATGTTATAGTTGAGATATACCCCTCTTCATCCATGATAAGAGAATAAAAATTATGTTTTTTTTCTCAACCTACCCAAAATGTTTTTCTAATAAATACTTATCTACCAATTATGGAATTTCAATCCACCACATCTATAACTAAATCAATATCAGAAAATGCTATTAATTCATTATCAATTTCATCTACAAAATATAATCCCCAACTATTAATACCATCAATATAAATCAATATTTTATTAACTTCATCCAAATCCTCTTCATTCACATTACATTGACTGAGGGAGACACAAATCAGGTTGAAAAGGTGATAAATGGTCGTTCCACAGTAATTTATAAAATGTCTGTAAAAATTATCTAGTAGATAGTGGGATCCAAAGATGTTTCATCTTCTTTATTCCAATGTTTTCCCTCCAAAATTAGAGATGCAATTGTTTTTATTACTCATGATGAATTTATTTCTAAGATCTCAGGAATATTTTTCCTATGAAATGAATGTATATCACCTATTTTGAACCACATACAACCCAAAAAAATTTGTGAACTAAATAATAATTGACATTTCAAAATTTTAATTTTTGTGATTAGAAAAGTCTTCCACCAGTCCTTATGTACATCTACATAATTTAATATCATACACACAAGCACCATATATTTATCATCCTTTGAATTCATCGCATAAAATATTTGATCGAAATCTCCCCATTTAAATTGAATATTCTTCAGATATTCATCTAGTAGTGAATAATAATCATGCTTACATTAGAACAATTAGTGCTTCATTTAATCAGTAAACCATGGGTTATTCATTTATATATAAAAACTCCACTAGTGGTTTAATGTAGACTACTTCTTCAAGAACTAAATTTATGAATTCTGTTTGGACATCCAGATAATTATCATTGTATCCTCATTGAATGGTCCTAGAAAGGCCAACCATGATCAACTAAAATATAGATATTATACAAACTGATTACATTAACATCAATTTCTCTAATCAATGCATAATACTTACACAAAATTTATACCTTAATACTGATCACATATACATGCTCATTGAATTAATTTTTTGATGATCCAATTTTTCTAATCATGTTAGTTTTTTGTAGCCTCTTAACAAGATCTGATGTCATGTTTATATCAATTTGATGTAGTTCTTAATTAATGGGCTAAATTGGACCATTATCAACACTTAGAAACATTATTCTAGGAATGTGAATAATTTTTTGGCATTGGTCATTTTGTTTTAGAATTTGAAAAATTACTCGTACAAGAATGTGTTCTATTGGGTAAATTGAAATTATCTTCCTAAATACATACCCCATCTCCCCATTATTAAATAAATTGTGTCCCTATGTGGGGCTAAAATACAATATTATTATATTTAGTTAAAAAAAATGAAATAAAGGGTTTCCCTTTATCATACATTCACTAAGAATTTCCTCTTTGGATGAAACACAAGTGTATACCAGGATTTGAGATAATGAAATTTTATTTGTTGAATAATCTCTTAAAATGTGGAAATTATATTTTGACAGTGGATATATGAGTCTGACATGAATGATAATAGAAGAAACATGGATAAATTAAATCAATTTAGTACTCGGTATTATTTCTCTAATAAATGTAGTTATATCGCAATCTATTATGATTTTTGATGGATAAACCAATATTGGGGCGAAATATCAATACGTTTTTTCACAAGTTTAGAATTGGAATATAATTTCTTGTGACCCATATGATTTTTAATTAATATTTAAAGTTTTTTTATCAAAAATTTCAATAGTGATTATGCTCTCAAAAAAGAGGAGACAACCCCCACCCCCCTCCCAGAATGATTATGTTAGAGTATTATTGGAAGAATATCCCCCACAACCTATGCTAACCCAAATACCACATTTATGGATGAATGGGAAGATGCTTTGAAAATTATAATTACATACTTCTAAGATCAAGATCAGGATGAAATAGTCTTCATCATTTCACATCACACAATAGTTTTTCAATTTTTTTATTTTTTTCTGTAAGAGGCCATTGAGTCAAATCTCACCTAGGAAATATATAATATTGTGATTGGTTAGAGACACCCATATAAGAATACCACTAATGTTGGAATCATCCATTACAAAAAACATAATGGTAAAAATATAATAGAGTGATATCAACATCACTATTTATGATGTCCAAAATCCTAAAAAATTCTTTAAAAAGTGTTCTTGATGGAATTATTATCATATTCAATGAGGGAAATGAGGATATAACCATTATCCAAGAAATACGCACATTTTCCTATGGTTCCCATACGTCTAAATAACATTTCACACCAAATCACTAGGCATGTATATTTATCTCCTTTAATGAAACAAGAATTAACAAAATTCAAAAAATAGTTTTACTATAGTTATGAGTAATACAATTTCTTCCCTCATGTCCTAGATATACTACACACTGCTAAATACTGCAAACCATTATCAATATAATGAATGGATCTGATGAGACCATACCCTCATTATACATTCATGAAAAATAATTTTTTTATCACTACTATTGAATCCTTATTCTAAATGGATGAATAAATACCACTTAGAGAAGTTGGGATAAAAAGGATCATCTATTTTTTGAAGCAAAACATTGTTAAATTTTCCCCCTCATAAAATATTGATCAAAAACCACAACAACTAATATTAATACAAATGAAAAAGTATGTACTCATATTATAACATTGATTCAAATCATTCATCCTACTATAATGATCTCGAAAATTATAATATAGAGGAATTAAAAGAACCCTATGAAATATACAATATATGATAGTGGAAATAAAATGAAATCCTAACTAGTATATATTATACATGAATTTTTGTCCTACCATACCTCAACTAATAACGCTATGTTAGAGATCTTGTATTCATTAATATATCTTACATTATAATTAATTCCTATGGAAGTAAAATTTTCTTCACTGATCACTTCAACTTTTTTCCAGTTGTCCATAGACGTGTGGTCCCAATAGAATTTAGATAAATTAGAATGTATCATGATACTAGGAGAGAAACCTCCAAATTAAGATCCTTAATTGGAGGGACCATTTTCTATCCTTATGGACTATTTGAATATAGAATATTCAGTTATAACTATGGAATGTAAGCATACTATTCCACTTAGCAACAAAAGATTTCTAAAGAAATATTTAATGTGATTAATGATAAGTTTTTCTAGAAGTATGATCTAAAAACACAATAAATCGTCCATCATTATTGAAAAATATTATTCTACATGGGGTTTCTCTTGTCACATGATCCTAAATAAAATGACCTAGATCATTATAGTCTAGTGATGTTAAATTGTATGAAAAAATTATTATCATGAAACAAAAAAATTTATCATTACAATAAGACCCATGAATAGGATTACCTCAACAATAATACTAAGGAGACTCATGTGATGATCATTAGATGAATATTCTTATGAGATTATTTCTCTAATGATGATGAAGATTTTAATTAATAATACCTACATCCATTATGGCCTCTCCTTCAAAGTCCTAGATGTCCATAATACATTACGTTAAAATGCATGGGATGATGAGAATAATGTATGGCTTTATTTTTCCTTTGCAAGGATATATATTGATACATGAGCCTTCCATAACAGGACCTAAATAAAATTATAAACATGGGAATAAATTTTTCCATAGGTATTTGAATCAATTTCATTCATTCACATCATATTCATCTATAAATTTTGATGAATCCATTCCTATCCTAATGGTGTTAATTCATAACTTCATCATCCTTATTTAAAATCAATAAATGGAAAATGGGAAACAATCTTGATTAATTTTTTTTCAAAAAATATAGGTCATTTTTTAGTAATCTTATTAAGGGATTCCTCGTAAGGTCAATCCATGTATTGGTCTAATCATAGTCACCTTAAAGTACATGTAATTCATTCCATGAGAAATTTGGAAATCTAATACTTCATTCTCCCACATCCCTTTGGGTAACCAACATCATTTAGCATGTTTTAAAATTTTCATGGTTGATGTTCCTTTTATGTGATGTTAAATTATCCATTTTTGTGGTCCTCTCCTGAGATAACCATCATTACATATGTTGTTCTATTACCAAATATATATCTCAAAACTACACATAGATTTATTCTTATACTAATGAAGTATTTAGTGTTCCCTAGATCTCTAATACTAGGTCTAGGGATAAATTATCCATTCATTCATAAGAATGATCATTTCAGAAAACATACCTCATTCATATTGTAATTTGGATATCCATAAGTTTTCATTTGATATTGGTGAATTAAGAGCATAAAAATGAACGAAATCTTGGTCCTTGCCCATGCATAACACACCCAAAACTAGAATTTTCAGGACGCACCTGCGAAAAAATCCTATTAAATTTTTTTATATTTATCCTCCAGAGAAGTGTTATTTTACCTCTATATTGCATGAAAATATTATATATGAATTATATTTTCAAATGTGGTATTTGATCATTCCTTGAGTACATATCTTGTAACATTTCCTCAGGTCTACGATCCCTTTGGAAATGAATTATAACCTTCTACATTAATTAATAGAGAATGATGGAGAATAAATATCTAAATCCCCCTAAAATGGTATGTTCTAGAATGAATTAATTAAAACGGAACAACAGACATCCTTTTCTAATTTGACAATCTACAATGTTTATGTCTCAACAATGTGATGTAAAACTATGAATTAGGGTATCCCTTATCTGGGAGATCCACCATTCATAGTGTCAGCCTCATATTTCACTATCCTATAAGAAATATGTTTGTATCGATTGCTATAATAATGATATATGTAGTGACACCTGGCCATACCCATCTGAAAACATAACATCACTACTCAAACATTATCAGTGTGATAGATAGATATAAAACATTATACAATTGGTTACATCCATCATCTGTCAAAATGTATCCAACATAATAATGAAACATCCATTTCACAACCAATATATCATGAAATAGAAAAATTAATTCCCTAGTAGATTTATTTTGTTATAGGTAATAAGATCATCTAGGTCTGAAGGACAACATTATATTTGACTATTCAACAAATTCCTCAAAATAGTATTCCATTTTGTTCCTCTTAATATGAATATCCAATTGAATGAAATTTTATTCCCCATGTGAAATTCTTAAAATAATTATATTCATTAATGACATAGTAATGAATACCTATATTCGAACATGGTCATGGTTATCCCCTAGAACAATGTGATCTATAAAAGGGGATATCGATCATAACATTGGTCTTCCAAAAATGAATATAATATTTTTATAATTGATTCCACAATAATAACTCATATAAATGGTCGTGATCTAAACTAGGAGATGGTTCATTTTTACCTTCTTTGTAAAAATAACTATCGGATTAAAATGACCTTCCCTCACACTTGGATAGTTTTAATCTATCTGTTTCCTTAATATTTATAAATATACATTTCAGAAAAAAAATCTTCAAAACAAATGTTGTGAACCTCCTAAGACAATTTATATATAGATTTTTGAAGTAAACAGGTCCATGTTATGTTGATTATGAATAATATGCATCAAAAAGAAATTTAAATAAAAATCCTAAAAACATAGTATATCAGTAAAATACAGTTTCTCCCCTAGGATAAAACCCTGTTATCTTTGTACTCCCATAAAACATCTCAATGGAATCTGATTTTATAAACTGGTCTTCGTAATTCCTTACATTTGTGTCCCATAAAATATAATTAGGTCAAAGAAAATTTGGATCATAATTTAGAAAATCCCCTCTTTATATTTTGATTAAATTAGAGAATTTCTGGACTACAATCCCTAATCGAGTCATTGTCCCCATAACTCATGGTCAATGATGTTTGGCCTAAAACATCAGTTACATTGGTCCAACATTAAAGACCCAAAACTATAAATGAAATGAGACGTAATTCTCACTATGTTGGAAACCCACAATGGGAATCTTTGATAAAAGTCATGTCTCATCACATTAGAAATGAATTATCAATGATTATTGTAAAATTATATAATATAAGCTACAAAATAAAGAGGCATAAAATATGATAGGTTTAAAATTAATAAAGGGATTCATAAGAATAACCAATTCACTCTAAGTATGTCTTATTCAAATATTAAGTACAAAAAATATTGTTATGATATAAAATAAAAAAATATATTATAGGATCCATTATGAGATTCTACGAACATTCTATCTATGCTATCTAGGTCTGATGAACAATGAAGAACCACATAACTCTTTTATTGCTATTATTTTAATAAAATCTCAATGGTACAATAGAGTTAAATATAACGAGTCAAATTCATTTTTATAATTGCAATGATGAATAGTACACATAAATGTATGATTGAAAATATAATTTTCTCCTATAGTGAAAAAATTGAAGGATCATACTTCAATTGGTGTCCATATATTTGGTATTACATGTGGCTGTCAACATAATACACGATCCATTGAATAGTATCATGAGCCATGTCTTAAATCTATCAAAAACTGATCAACATTCTTGCAACGATGTCCTATACTTAATGAAGGATATATTTTTCCATATATAAAGATAATTTCCCTTAAACATTGACTCTATTTAAGGATTTGTTGAGTTGTTAAACCACTCCATTCAAAAGATGCATCTATTAATTAATTTGATTAATCTATTGATATTTATCCTTTATTTTTCATTGAAATTCCTCTACATACTTCCAAGGAATCATTGTTGTGGGTTAGTAGATTTATAAAGAATTCATTTTTCGGTGTGATGGGTATGATTCATCAATTTGATGAGTCCTTTAATATGAAATATAAAATGTATATGACCTTATATATTGGAATCAAATTCAAATGTAATTTTCTAAGAACAATGTATGATGGATGGTACTAATCCTAAAGTGGTGTTCATGACAATGAAACTACTATTGTCAATTTTTTACTGGATAAATATTTCCTATTGTGGAGTGAACTATGAGGATAAACTAATCATGTGATGCATATATCAATGGTTCGATAAATTTAAGAGTGATGTGATAAAAACCCTAATCAATCATAGTTTCAATTTTGTGATGGATATTTATTAGTGATGGTTGAGTAAGGGATACAAGGTAAATTCAAAATCATAGTACCATTCCATCAGATTTATTTGTGATTAAATGGATGATAATTTAAGTCTGTGAATGTTGGGTGATGGTTATATAATATGACGAAATTTTTTTATTACTAATAACACTGAAATGGTTTTAGAGCTTATGGAACTATAATGATCTAGTGTGGTAGAATGATTTGATTATTGAAAGAACTACTAATGTTAAATAGTCTTTGGAGTGATTATATGTGTTCTAAATGGAATGTATAAATGGGAAGATAATTATTTGTCTGATATCATTAACTATCTATCTGTGGTGTTTGTATAATAGGCATTATCAATGCTATTTTATGCAAGAATTAGGGTATTGTTGATCACAATTAACTATTACATGATACATCTTAATATGTAATGTTGAATTGTTGAATTTTCCATAACGAATTAGATGTGTTTTTTAGTATAATAAGTAGTGTATTTCCACCCCTATGATCATAACCTTGGTGTTTCAATGGAGTTAAAATCATGGATATTGTATTATAAAGTAGGGTGGTTGTAAGTAAACTCCATCCCAGGGGTATAAATAAATTCAAATTTATTTTGTTATATTTATTTAACCTAAATGATTGGATGTATCTCAATTTGTCAAGGTTGTATCAAAAATATTTTTGGGGACCCGGAGGAGTTGATAGAAATGCAATTGCATTGAAAAACCGAACATCCACTTACCCACTATCCAATCAGTAGAGGCATGGAGATAACTGGTGGATTTCAAGGGGGGGGGGGGGTTGAAGGGATTTTTGTTTTAAATTACACATTCCCCTTTAAACCTTCACTCAAGCTTTCCATTATTTTTCTATCTAATTTCATCCCCATACATAGCATTGTCCTTATCCTTGTTCCTTTAAAAAGCTAACTATATCACTGGTTGTGCTAGATTTCATCACCTACGATAGAGAGATAGAAGTATGTAAAACAATCATATTATTTGAACTCATCAATTATTTCTCTCTGAACCGATCTCACACAAATTTTTTCAAATATTCAATATTTTCTAGAATTTTTCTTCTTTTCATTTTCATCCATTTTTAGATCAACCAATTTTTATTATTCGATAGGTGTGCTCTATTAATTATGGGGTAATTCGTCCACTATGTTAACACATATTCTCTCTATATATTTTATGATAGGTATATATTATGTTTCCATGTCCTCCATACCAGGAATTAACCTATTTTAAAATAAAATAATTTGTTGATGTATTTCGTTAAAATATATTATTTAATAATTCATAAATACCACATTAAGGTGTCATGCCATGAGGATTCACTAGAATAGATTTTCTTTTTCTTTGACGAGTTATTGTGAATTGAATAGGAATCCTGAAATGAAATAGTGGTTATGGACTGATAAATTTAGAAATGTAAAGGGGTGAATTGCGATTTAATGTTGTATTAGTCTTTAGAAATCAAAAATCCTAATTTATAATTTATATTCTATTTTTATAAATCAAAAATTATGTTACGTGATGAATTATTAAACTGAAAGAGGTGGTCAATTGTTAATCCATGTTTTTTAAGGATAATTAAATTATCATTTTTTTAATTGTACATGGGTATAAATAAGAATTTAATGAGAAGTGAATGAGATGATGAAATGGTAAACTGTGTTCAACTTTTTAATAAACATGTAAGGAAAAATAATTCATGGGTTGGTATTGATGATTTTATTAAAAAAATAAATTAAAAAAGGTATTGATATCATTTGGGAAATTTCATTTCATTGGTTTTGAATTGATGTATAATGGAAACAACATTATTGGGTGGTCAGTCATACTAATGAAAACACCCCTTGAGGATTTTTGTGATGACTAAATAAGAAATAATTATTTTGTGATCAATTATAGTAATGAAAAAACGCTTCATGGTGTTCCATGAGGACAATAGTATACAACCTTATTGGTTTATGTATGATACAAATAAAAACACCCATTTTAGGGACCATGATGAGTAAATAAAACTCTCATATTGGGAGGTCTTCAATGACTAATGAAAATAAAATTATTTGTGTGCTATATAGTAACTATGAAAATAAACAATATTCGGGTAGTCTATATTAACTCTAAAAACAAACATCGATGGTTTGTTTGTTTTCGGAAATAAAAGGACCTATAAGGTTGAACATGATGAGTAAACATACCTCCTATATTGGGAGGTTTTCAATGATTAATGAAAATAAAAATATTTGTGTTATATATAGTAACTATGAAAATAAACCATATTTGGGTAGTCTATATTAACTCTAAAAACAATCATCAATGGGTTGTTTGTTTTGGGAAATAAAAGGACCTATAAGGTTTGTCATGATACTATGGTTGGAACAATCATCATGATGATCTAAAAGGCACCCCAACACTAGCTGAAGCTGGAATAGTTGATCAATGTCCTGGATCTAAGGATTTCTAGTGGTATATCTTGATCTCAGGTGTCACTACAGAGCCCGTTAAATAGTGTTTTTATTGTTTTTAGTTAAAAATTCAAATAAATTAATCATATTGTTTCTAAAATCAATTTATTACTATATGGTTATATTAATGATTCCATTGTTTGTGTTCTACATATTTATACTCACACCCATATTAGAAATCCATGAAACCGGGGTAACAGAGAATAAATCACAACGTGGTTATAGGTATAGGTCTAAGGAAATGGGTGGTTGTATGTTTTTTTGGGTTAACTAGGTGTCGAGTATGGATGATGGGATCTCTATGGGCATTGGATTAGTTATGGATGAGTCATTGTTTTTCTTATTTACTATTTTCATTCCTTTTTTATATACTCCTCCCATTGGGAATCAATTGTAACATGTATTGAAGACTCATTTTTATGGAATTTTTATATTAATGTTATTTTTTGGAACATTCCTTCTATTTTCCTTGATATTTATCGGATCTATTAGATATTATATTTTATAATGAAACTATGAATAGATGGTATATCCCCCAAACTGTATCCTGATAATGAAAAACTCATCTTTGGAGGCATCTAGTGGATGGGTATGCATTCATGAGGTAATGTTTTAACAACTGTTAAGGGCATCGATAATTGGTTCATGATGGTGAGATGTTGAAATATTTTTCCTAGATCAGTGACATGCACATGTTACTGAATATAATATATAAATAGGGAATATATATGGATATTAATTTTGTTGGTGATTTGGATTATTTTTATTGGACCATGAATGACATTGAAATTTATAATTTTTATGATTTTAAAAAAAATTATTTTATACTCATTCTACAATTCATCAATTTGGAATCTTAGATGAAAGTCATAATGAAGAATGGGGAAATTTTTTATTATCCATTCCTTAAAATTAAAAAATTATAGATATTAAAGGGGGTATAGATTTATTTTAATTCCTATCATAACCTAATCAATTTTAGAGTATTAAATTTATAAGATAATTTAAGGAATTGTCTTATAGTAGTTTTGCTGATGAATAGGAATATTTTTATTTATGGATAGAAAAATCAGATTCCATATTAGATGAATTATATATAATATAAGATAATACTATAGGTTTTATTTCATTAAATATTATGTTGTTATTAACACCTATTGGGTGATAGTAACATGGTCTAAATTAACTATAAGTTCCATAGGTAGAGAGTATCATATATTGACCGAATCCATCAATAGAGATAGAGAGGTGAGTATCATTAATATTTTTTCATTAAGATGGAATATAAAAATGGGAATGAGAATTTCAAGGATGGTGTGCATAGTAGGAATACTCAATATTGTATTAGGTTGGAGGCTAGTATCCTGTTATTACTGAAGAGAATATTTACAATGATTTACCTTGAAATCTGGGATTACTAGAGTAGGTTTGTTCATACAATATATAGAATTACATTCTCCCTCATTAATAGAGTAAAGAAGGCTTTTCTATAATACCCTAATTTTGTTTTGGTGATAGAAACTATGTATTATAGGAAGCTACCACCTTATTGGTCCCTGTATAATGGTGTGGTTCTTTCTATATATGGTTGTGTAGTTGTTTTTTGAGCATGTACATATAGATGATTTGAGAGTCACAATACATGATATGGGTTATTCATATGAAACATACAATGATATATCATCTAATATATATATATATCTATCTATCTATCTGTGTGTGTGTGTTGTATTGGTAGTCATTTATGGAAGATAATGAAATGTTATTCTTCACACAAAGACATACCTTTCAACGACGGATGACCAAGTGTCAGGGTCCTATAGATCATCCAAATAAAATGTTGTCTGGTTAGTTGAAATGATATTATTTGATTATGGAATCATTTTTTTGGGTTATTTATTCCATATAGAGTTAGTGATATGTTATATGTTATTTCAAAATATTTTAAAATGTCTTCATATTTCATATTGACAAGGGAGACAAACATCGCTAACAAGGAGGGAGTGATTTGTAATTAAAAGATATAACAGTTTCACTGTATGTATCATTGTATTGTTTTAGTTAAGGAATATTTATTACTGTATTTCAATTTTCAAGGCATATAGAAGGAATTTCATATGTATATCCATTTCCATTATGTATTTTCGGACCCTAGGGAACCTTGAGAGGGGATGGGTGAATCGGGTAGTCATTTTTTTAATTGATGGATCTAGTAGCAACGTTGTTAGGAACCTGTGAAAAATGTATTATGTTATCATGTAGTTATTAATAAAAAGATACATATAAGAATCAAAAATTTGTACTTGGTTCACCACTACGTTATTGTCAAAGTATAATACATCAAAAGTGTTTATAACTTACATATATCCACTATGAATAAATATCTATTGTAAAATATTGATGACCAACCACATTTACTATGTTCTAAGAACACTTCATTTAAAAAATATTTAGGGATAACACCATACCTCCCTCATATCACATCCATTGACCCCCCCTATAACACAACCTTGGGAGAATATTTAATGTGTTTAAAAACATAAATGAAGCTTTAGTATAATGGCATTTATGTCTTTATCCTTAACTAGAAAGATACCCGACTATCAATAATGTCTTTTATAGATTAACATAGATGATATTTTTAATCAAACGTGTTTCTTATCACTACTGATCAAGAAGCTCCCATACTCTATGAAACACCCTTTATGTTTCAAATAAAAATTTCTTCAATTAAACCTAGAAACTGTTGAGATGCTCCCTTCTTTTATGAAGGTCACAACCTTTCTGGAATGAAACTACCTTCATGAAAGTCAAAAAATTCTAAAACACTATGTATTTATGAAACTCCAAGTATTCATGAAACTCAAATAACTCAAAATAATTTCCGTGAGGTAGAAGTTAACATGTATTTTTGTGACACTCGAGTTCCTAATGAATTATATATATGTGAATCTCATAGACTTTGTAAAATCATAAATTTTATTCCATTATCAAATTATACACATAGAAAAATAAGTGGGGAAATATATAATTTATATGGACACACCATTATGAAGATACCATACCTCTAGATACATTTTATCCACCCTCAAAAATCATGTCTGTTAATATCCTTTATTCAAAAAGCACCTACAAAATCTATCCCATTAATAAAATTTATCATATTTTTGATGATTCACCATCAACCCATCTCACAGAAATGATACCTATTGTAGTCATGAAAAAAAATTTATTTCAATCACAAATTCATGAAGTTTAATAACTTCATGAAGCTCTTCCTTTTCTGAAAAACAATCTTCAAAAAACCAAGTAATAAAAATACTCACTCCTTTACCATGTTTTAGAAGTGTCCCAAGAATAAAAATATTTCATACAAATTTATCCTTATCCCTAATTTTGAACAAAAAAAGTTTTCAAAAACTGGGAAAAAAACGTAACCATCAACACCATAACTACCTAGTATGATACAATCTATTTTCTATGAAAACAATATGATCAATAATATGTGAAAAGACAATAAACTTAAAATGTAATTTATTTCTAGATGTGACATTACCTAGTTCAAACAATATCTAAACCCTGTTTTTTTAGTAATATTTTAGAAAAATAAATTAATGAAACAACCTGGACAAAATTACGAATTGAAAGAAACAACTCATAAAAAAATCGTAGTGTATTTGAGAAAATATTGGTGTAGAAAACAAGGTGGAAAGAATGAATTTAGTTCACATGTTTTTTACATCCTAAATATATCTATAATAGGCTCTGAAAAACCTGAACTTCGTCATTATATCACCAAATTCTCAACATTTCATAGAAGAATTGGTTGTTTTTCAAAATCCAATAAAACATTGATTTTATTGGCTCTACACCTTTGGAAATAAATGAACTGTTATTTGTACAAGTAGTTCTAAAATGATTTCCCTTGGATGGTATCTCCCACATAAACTAACATCAGTACATAATAAAATTTAAAACACTTAATATAAATTAGGAGAGGGTACTATCTGTAACATGTTAATGCACATGGAGGGAGATGAACATTGAGGCTCAACCGATGCTTCTCAAATATATATGATCAAAATGACATAGTCAAAATGTTATCCACATTTAAATTAGTTCCTTCATTCTACATTTTTATAAAACCATGTTCATATTTTTCATTGATGAAGTTATATGGTCTAAATATGTTTTTTTCACAATTTTTTTTAATATATTATCATAGGATTGATTTAACTATTATTATCACAATAAAATACATTTTAGTTATTTCTCTAAATTAATTATTTTTTATTTAATTTCTCCATCCACAATAGATGATTGAAAAATATTTTAGTTCAGATATAATATTCTTCATCCCTGATAATAGAAGAACAATTATGTTCTTTGCTCAACCAACCCCCATATTTTTATCCTATGATGAATTATCGACCAATTTTGGAATATTTATCGACAAAATCTCCAACCATGTCAACATCAGAAAATGCTATTAATTCATTATCTCTTTATTCTACAACATTTATTCCAAAACTATGTATACCTTCAATATAAATCAATATCTCATAAATTTCATCCAAATCATCTTCCTTTAGATTAGTTGGAATGAGAAAGACACTAAGAATGTTGTAAAGTTGATAAATGGACATGATACACTTATTTATAAAAAGATTTTAATAATTATCTAATACATAGTGGGATCCAAAGATATTCCATCTTCATTCATTCCATGTTTTTTAAACAACAATCAAATTCAACATTTATTGGATTACTACATGTCTAATTTCATTAAAATATATCTAAAAAACATATTTTATGAAATGAAGGAATAATGATTCTTTTGAAACACATACAACTCAAAAAAGTATGTGAGTTCAAAAATAATGCACATTTAAAATATAAAATTCTTGTGATTAGAAAATTATTCCATAAATTCCTACATACTCCCACAAAATATAATAAAATACACACAAGCTACAAATATTTATCATCCTTTGAATTCATCACATAGAAAATATGACCTAAATCTCCCTATTAAAATTGAATATTCTTCAGATATTCATCCATTCTAGAATAATCATCAAGCTTACATTGGACCATGTACAACTTTATTTAATATAAAAACCATTGATTCATCATTTCTAATAGAATACCCCACATGTTGTTCAACGTAGAGTACTTCTTCAAGAATAACATATAATAATTCTATTTTTACATCCATCTAATAATCATTGTATCCTCATTGAATGATCATAGGCAAGGAAGAGCCTGATCGAATCCCGTATAACTAATATATAAAAACATTTCTTCATCATAAATTTATTAAATCTATTAAAAAACATTACAACAAACCATACCTTATTACTGCACACATTTCCATTCTCATAGAATTTATATTTTATAGTCCACATTTTTTTATCACATTAGTTTTTTCTATGATCTTAACATGTTATGATTTTATGTTCATATCAATTTGATCTAGGTCATCATTCATGGACATAACCCATGATTAATCATTCATATATTCCTTAAAAGAGGCCGGTTATACTATTGATAAGAAGGTATAATGTGATACATTTCTTATTCTCCAGGTTTGTGAGGTAGTATTTCAATCCCCAATGTTTCCGTATTTGTCAATTAATGTTCTCTTATTTCTCATATGAGGTCTAATAATGATTTTTTAGTCATGGTTTCATCTTATAATTAATTCTTAGAATCATCATTTTTTTGGATCCCTTAATTTTTTTCAACACTTACTCTATTTGTATATTTGAATATATCCATTTTCCAATTTCATTATAAAGGTATATCACATCTGTACATAATCTCCTCATGATATATATGGGTTTATGTTCAAATATATTGAAATAAATTCTTCCCAAATTTATACAATATGATTATTGTAACCTTTTAGTTGTTACATATCGTTGAATATCAATTTATTATTCACTCATATGTAGTGTCACCATTCTTTACATCACTAAATCCTTTGTCTTGTCTGAATAATTTGCTTCAAACAGCATAAAAATACATTAGATAGGTATTACTTCCCCACCCTAACACAAATAGTGTCTTGGTTTCTCTCATAAATTTCTATGTTCGATTTTGAGTGTACACTGCTACATGAACAAGATAATTCATGTAATCATGATAAATAAGACTCTAAATATCATAAATGTATTTATGGGTTTATTTGATCGATATGGACAACCATCCATATTTCATCACGATCAGGAATGTCATGTGTTTTCTCAATCACACTTCATTTTGAGAATTTTGAAAACTATCTAAAGCTTAGATATATATTACATGACATTTTTATTAATTTAATCCATCCTCTGGTGGAAGAAGTTTTTTTATTCATTAACTTTTAATTACAAATTTTCTCTTTACATTCAAACATGAATAAAATTATATTTTTATATCATACATTAATTAGGTAATTACATATCTTTAGTATGATAGTGAAACCATTTCAATTAAATTAGACTATCAGTCTTTAGTCAAAGAGTTGACAAAACCATAGGATATTGTGATGCAAACTACCCATATAGAGAACATAGGTTTTCCTTAACTCATTATTTTCTAAACATTTACTTAGACATCCTTTGATATTTAAAGAACTATAATTAAAGAATCTCATTTTTCAATAAATTTTTTTTGGATCATTTTAAAATTAATAATCACTTCCTTTTCTGTGTTATGAGAATACAGTTTAAAAAATACAACTTCTAATATTCTTTATAGCTTTGAGGGATATTTCTGCAAGGTTAGATTCCTTTATTTTAGTATTTTCCTTAACTCAGTCTCCCAATTGAGTGAATAAAAAATAAAGACATCAAATATTCCTTAAATATGCTTGGGTTCATCATATTCATATTCTTATTAAAGAGGATAAAAAATATTTTCAGGAACAATTCTCTTTGGTTGAGGGTTGTTGACTCTCCTCGGAGATCTGTAGTTATTATTCATAGTTTTCCTAATCCAGTAATCAATAGTTTTATGGTTATAATTAGAAAATTGATAATAATATACATAGAAAGTATTTATTCTACATGATTATGTTTTTTAAATCAGTCTCCTTTTTTATGTATATGCACTTCCACCATTTACATAGCTCCATTCCGGTTCATAGTAGGACTTGGTACAAGCCAATAATCCAGAAAATTTACAATTCATAATGGGGAATATATTCAAACATATATTCCTACACATGTAACCTTATTTTGTAATGTTATTTTATAAGTGAGGAAACCTCGATACTTGAGGATTACTTTCACCACAATTTTTCTGTTTGAGTATTTATTTTTTTTTGGATATTGAGAACATTTACAATGTTAAATGTTATGATACCCTTTATTTTGTCTCGTGATGTTTCCACCCTTTTATGTTTTTAAAACAATGACAATTCCACATCTTCCCATATATGTTATTATATAATCATCTAGGGGCATCAATACAAATTTATAACCATTTATATATATTCTAAACATATCAACATTTGAAAATCTTCTAATCTATAATTTATTCATTATTTCCTTTGATTTTTATTCATTTTCTAGTTTAATCCTTAAAGTAACAACTTCTTATTCATGTCCCTCAATATTAATTGCCTTATCCTCTAATATAGATGTTAGTCCAGTGATGAATTTTTTCTACTCTTTAATCTTGATATTTAATTACACAACTTATTATGAGATTTCAAGTATTATTGAATGTTGTTCTACCCCTGATTTCAGTCGATCAATTTTTGATTTATGCCTATAAAAATACTCTAATTATTATTTGAGTATAGATCTCACCATTCCATTTCACATTCATTGAATGTAAATCCTATCAAGAGAATTTTCAGGTTTCAAATTTATTACAAGAACATAAATAAACTAATTATAATAATATTTTATAGGTTCTACATTTTTAACTATATATTTCATGGATTCTTCGGTATTATTTTTAATCTATGGTTCTACATCATATAAAAATTCAACATCTTCTAGTTCATCAATACAGATGAAACTATTTATCTTAAATTTCTTTCCTGATTTTATGTCTATATATAGGGGATCCTTTTTCTAAACCTCCTGCATGATTATTAATTCAAGTACTTCATTATAATGAACCTATGAGATCTGATTAGAAATGTTCCCAACTCTAACATATTAAAAATATTACATAGGAATCCTTCATTAAATTATCCATTTTACTACCTTTAATTTCATAACAAAAATTAAAATAAATTATTCATCCTCATTATCATTATTAAAACAATCTCTAAAAAAATCATATTTTTCTATTGAATTTGAATTTCATTTCTTTTTATACTATTTTTTCAGTCTTATGGTTTGAATCTCATTTCTTATGTAAATAGACTCCATAGAACACTGTCAAGATAATTTATTAAAAAATACCATCCACAATGGGAAAACACTATCAGATTTTACATTTGTGGAATCTTACACATGATTTCCTTCACAACATTAATATCATTAATTTTATAACCAATCATTGAATTTCTACAAAAACATCAGAAATTTGGTTAAAAATCCTTATTTTCATCTACTTTAATTTTTATATCATAAACATATTGTGAAAACATGTATTTTTTCCCATTACTTTGTTATAACAATTCAATATAATTTCTAGAATCCTGCACATGGTATTGGTGGATATGGACATCATCGCCTTCAAATAGAATTTATGTTATAGAGATTCATTAAGGAAATTTTCTCCTTTAGCATTAGAATCATGTATTTTTCTATATATTTCAATCATAAATATAACTATCACATTAGTTACTTGAATCCCATGAGTAGTGGGAAAAATAACATATATCCTAAGGTATCATAGGTGGGATCTCATCCAATTATACAAAATCTATAATTTTTTATCATAAATTATTGTATGTACATTAACTTTCATTGTATTCTCAATGAAAACAATGATTAATATATTAAACAAAATGTATCCGGATATAATACAACTTATAAGACCCCAAGGCACACTGACAGGGGAGGGGTGAATTTGGGTGTCAAATGATTCATATAAAACAATGGATATTATTTCTAAATTTTAAAAAAATTGAAAAATATATGATGGAATTTTGTATTTATTTTAAAAATTACCAAGACAACACATCAGTTTTACTTGGTTCAGAACTATGTTATAGTACAAGGAGAATATTATGATTGTATATCTATCATACCTAAATCCACTAAGACTCAATAGTTATTGTATAGTATATATGATCGTAAATATTCACTTTGTTCTATGAAAACTAACATTATAAAACATTTAAGGATTGAAAACGTCCTCCCTAAAGTCATTTTTGTCAAATCCCCAAGCTAATTTCCATAGGTGAAGCCTTACTCAGTTTAAGGACATGAAGCCCACATCAGTAGATTAGAATTTTTTTCTTTTTCCCTGACTAGAAAGATACTCTTCTTGTACCAGTTTCTGGAGTAGATGTATTTGAATTCATTATATACATAAACCATATGTTCAATACTACTGTTATCAATTATTCTTATCATTCATAGAAAACCTATTTTGTTTCTATGAAATCCCAACTCTAGATAACCTACACACCTTCACGATTCTCTCTTCCATGGCTAAGGTCACATCATTTTCAAAAATAAAATGTATTAATACGATTACATCATCACAAAAAACTATAAATTTATGATAGTACATGTCTTCTTGAATGTCACATAACTCCAATCCATAGAAACCAGTTAATACATAACCCCATTTCTTGCAATGATCATGATGACCTGGAATTTTAGAATAGGAAAGCTCAATTCTATCCTAAAATCAGAGAATTTTTACCTTTTACCCAATTCTCTTTACCTCTAACAAGTGAGGGTTGCCTTTTATTTATTGGAATAACCCTTAATGAGGATCCCATGACTCCAGTGACCTTTTATTGAATCTCCAATGTAATATTCACAAAACTCTTCAATTCATAATGTTAAAACAAAATTTATCATGTTCATGAAGCTTCTCATTGTCGCAAAGATTCAACGTCAACCCATCACATAGTGAAAATGGTTTTCGTAGTCACAATGAACACCTTATTTCCATCACGTGTTTGTGAATCTCCATACATTTGATAAGATCATCCCTTTGGTAAACACAATCTCCACAAATCCCATTCTCCATGAAAATCTTGATTTTAAAAATATGTTCATCATTGTATGAGAGATGAGGAGTCTTAGTATACCATATTAATGTATGAGAACATGCTTCAGGGATGTGTCTGTAATATCACAGGTTCATTATTGAACCATCTATCACTTATCGAATTTATCAATAGAAACCATTATCATTATTTGATTGAAATGGAAAATATTTAATAATTATATTATTGAACATGTGGATTTCCTTTTTTCAATTTAGAGGTTAGTGTTGTTTTTTGATCAAGTATCTTGTTGGAAAAATTATAGCATACCAGGATGATAAATAATAAATTTTAAATATTTAGAGAAGTAAATTAATATGGGTTCATTAGTGATGATTCAATTTTAAATTCATGGTTTTTTATTACATATTCTTATGAATGTAAAAATAATTGATCATATTGAATATTTGGATGGTAGGGAATTATTATCATGTGTTCATGGGTACTTTAGTGGTTGTTGAGAGTATCCGTACTATGTAATATTGGTTAATGGTTTATCCGATATAATATTTTACACATGTTGTATCCAATATATCCTAACTATGGAGATATATCCTTGCCACTTCTCACAAGATAATAATATATAATATTAAAATAGAGGATGATATTTCATTCAGGGAATGAGTATATCATATTTATTATTAAGATGATATGATCATGTGTGATAAGATATTATCATTGATACATGTTTGTATGATCCATGTGCATATGGAAGGGATGTTAAAACATTCCACTTATAATGTGGAGTGAATTTTTTTTATTTTTGTAATGAACCGTAACTATTTTGACAATTTATTGAAATATAAGGGGTTAAAGGAAGATCAATATAATTTTTCTTGAGAATATTTTGGGATATAGATATAATAATAAGTGTATATTCTAATTAGAAATTTTGTATGGTTCCACTGAAAATTTAGAGTCCATATAATAACATACTTCATTTTCTACCAATGGTCTATTATGTATACCTTGGGACCTTATTATTAGAGAAAAATTTGGGTAAGGAAAACTAAATTTATTGCGGGGTTTAATTTTTCCTAAATTTTTTTTCGGTTAATTTTACAATATTTTTTAAAAAATTATAAAATAAAGAAATTTTCATCAAATGCTAGGAGAAAAACTATTTCCCCTACTATACATTTTTACCCTACAATTTGGTTATCCCATATATTCATAGATAAATGAGATTTATAACCTTGGTATTTGAAATGATTATGGATATGTCTCATTATACATAATTTAAATTTTTTCCTCACTCTTTCTTCATCTTTCCCATGTTATGAATATTTTTGGTCCATATTATATAATTTATAATATCTACTCTTTGAGGTTAAATTATCTAGTTATATTTGATGTGTTGGACCTTTCTATTACATGGTGGTTATCACTAGCTGTCTGATTAGTTATTCAAATAATTTTTCATTTAATATGAAATTTTATAGAATTTATGATTTTAAATATTGCAAAAAAAAATTAATATGTTTTTATTATAATTGTTATATTTTTGGGGGACCTAATAGTGTCTCGAGATTTGCCCATATGATGTGGGTTAATATTATGGTAACTAAAGGTATTTCCCACTACTCGTATTGTTTTGGAAATGTCATTGAATTCCCATTGTAGGAATTTAGATTTATGATATGGGACCATGTGAACCAAGTAATGTGACATTGACTACACCCCATAGCGAGAAGAAATTATGAAGACCTATAATAATAAGTGATTAAAAAATATATAGTATCACTATGTGACTAGTGATAAATCATTCATCTAAAATGGATATTTATGGATAAATCATTCAACTAGTTTATTTAATTGATAATTTATTATTAAATTTAAATTATAGGAAAATCGTGATAGAGTGTTCAAACATGATGATAGATTATCAATGTGTAGACCGTACTTATAGATTTTTCAGATGTTGTTGATGTTCTTCCTCTTTCATATAATTAATTATTTTTGTGCTTCATCATCCACATAAAAATATTTAATTTATTATGAATCACCTTCCATAGAGTCTAATTGAGGTGTTAAATCATTCGCCATGAGGTGGTACATTTGTGATATATCATTTTATTACATTTTGTTTAATGATAAAACTTTATTACCCATGGGGTACCTAATTTGAATCCAATATTTTGATGGTGACACATTATCTAGTGATGGTAGGTGAACGAGATTCATCATCCACCCAAAAAAAATTGGAGATATTTTTTTCACTAAGATGTTCTAATAGTGGTATATCAATCACTATTGTGTTATGAGTTAGGTGACTACTCATTCCCTATGAATAATGTTACACAGGGTGAATGATCATTAGTTATAAATGTGTATTTTGACCATGGTTGCCTCATTATATTCTGATAAAAATTTAATGTATATATGAAGACCAGTTTTTTTATGTCTATGCATTCCATGTTATTATTTGTTATTTTTTATATCTCATTTAATGTTGATTGCACAAATTAATTTAAAATATTCTAATAGATACATTATTATTGGTAGATAGTTGAGTTACACCCACACCCTATATTTCTATCCTTATACATGAATTAACATTTTGGTTTATGGTAAATGGAAGAGAAAATGGATGCGCTGGTGTAGCAGGTGAGAGTAAAAAAATTAAAAGTCTTGAAATTTGGAGGCAATTTTCAAATAGTCTCTTAATTATTCATATTTTATATAACCTTTTATATGGTATTACAATAAGTGAAAATATTTTTTATGTATACCTATGTAACATTAAATCATTTCTTATTTTGTTATATCATATTGGAATTGCATATTCATGTATATCTCATAACATTAATATCCAGGTTAAATACATATTGTGGTAACCTATTTTTCTTATTTATTATATTGTGATTTATGGTATTCAGTAATATAGGATATTGTCCTAAAACATGTTTTCATGGACCTTCACTAGTAGTCAGTTTCCTATGAAAAATTAGGAGGCATTCCTGATTTAAAATAGACCAACACAGATTGTGATCGTCCATCCATCTAGGTATGGGATGTCACACTATTTTACATAATCATCCGATGAAAACAATGGTTCAAAAAATGCATGTTTTGGGATTAAATTTATCATATATGGATTTCTATAGGTTACTAAGATGAATGAAATTCTCTTATAAATTATTATCTTACAATTTCCAATCAGTCGACATCCTAATGATGGTCACAATGTGTGTGGAATGAATGTGAATAATTGTTTATACTTATTATAATGATATTTATAATGGGTTTTTTATCCTTTCATGTTATTTATAAAAAATATTATTGTACAATTAACTTCCTCGGTGGAATAAAACTCCTTTTATTCCTAATTATCTTAAAAAATATATGCAAGAGAGACCACTTAAACACCCCTTGAATTTCCACCAATCGTGTGTTTACCTTCATATCATATTCATTAATGCAACATGACATATATGGATTCATCAATCCAAACATATTCAAAGGAAATATTAAACATATTTATGGTACTTATAGTATTTTAATTTTTCTAAAACACATATCATATGATATTTGTAGTCATACTATAACCAATAACACGACATTGCATTTTAGATCACTCTACTTGTAGAATATCCAAGTATGATCTAGTTATTTTACAATATTTGACCATAATAATATGATAATAAATAAATTACAAAAAATATAATCACGAAATATTATGTCATTTTTTTATATCAATATTTTTTGAAATCTATGAATGTGGTTAATAATAAATCACCACTATTGTTGCATAAATATTTATTAAATGATAAGAATGACCAATTATATTTGGAATCAGAAATAACGATTTAAAAACCATATTATACCATTTTTCATTAAAATAAATTTTATTATCATGGATACATCCATGATCGCATTTGAGATAAAAAACCAATGAAATTTAAATAGTTTATAATCATTCAAATAAATTTTCCAAAACAGTCATTGGATTAACATCTAACTCCATTACTGATATCATTCTACCAATTTTATTGTTTATATATAAAAACCAAGTCTATAATATACCTTTCACTTTTTTTAAATTAATATATTGTCCAATATTTAGAATCATTAAGCTATGCATTTTTAATTAACAACTTTCAAATCCTTTAGATCTTTCAATAATTTGAGAATCATATTCATCTCTAATTTCCTATTGTGGAAGTCTTTCACCCAGAATCCATAACATGCCCATATAGATCATAACACTATTCCTTCAACACAATTCCATGGTTTAATCAAATTATTTTATTATCATGGGATCCATAATAAATTCATTGAAACAAATATTGATGATTCATTACTATTCTTTGCCTCCTCAAACTATTACTCTACTAACCCAAAGTAGTAGTGATTGAAATTGGCAATTGGGATAGGATTATTAATAAATACCATAAACCAAGTATATTATAATCAAGTTTATTAAATAATTTTTAATTTTTAAAACATTAAAAATTTTCATTTTACTCACATACATCCGTAGATTTAATACTGATATAACATTTATATTTTACAAAGAATCTATCACATTTGATCACTTTTACATTGAAAAGAAAAAAAATTATTAATGAAAAAAATGTTTTTTATGAATATTATTTATTCATTTATAGAATTAAAAATTATAAAATAATATTAAATTCGATTATTCTTCTATGTTTATTCTACTCCATGGCTAATGAAGACAATTTGTTTTGGTCACTCTAGAAAACTGATGTATATTTTTTTAATTCTATCACTCCTTATAGAGTTGATACTTTTTATGAGAGTTATTTTACATTAGTATCTCCTGATATATAAAAAGTAATATGATACTAGTTGGTATATTTAAACAAATAAATAATGTGGTACCTATTTGGCTTGCGGCTTATTTATCAAGATGTAATTTTCCATCATCAAGGTCAAATATCAAATAATATTTATATAAAAATATATATGTTATATTTATTGATTATTATATCAAAACATAAAATAATATATATATATATATATAATTTTATATTAATCATGTATTTATTAATATAATCATCACATATCATATCTCTTCCTGGAACCTAGAACATTGTCATAATAATTGAAACATATAAATACATTAGTGGTGGGGATACAATAATTTCTTGATAGTATGGATGAATTTGATTCCATGTGTACCACCATTTTTCCATTATTATATATTTTAAATCCATATTTATCTATGAACTGGTTTTGTTAGGATCCAGTATATCCTTAATTTCTTAAGGATACATCATTTCTTCATATCTGAAATCAAAATGGGCTTTTTTTTATCATCATGGATTTTATGACAGTTTACAAATTTCTCGAATAGTTCCCTAACAATGTTAATTAATTTCTTATCCCATTATTATTAATTATATTTATTGATCCATAACATTTTATTAATACTTTTATATAATTATATTTTTATAAACATATTTATCTTTTGAAAACTATTTTAATATCCTACAGGAATCATTTTGTACAATGATATATCGTTACTTACACCACAATAAAATTTTTGTATTAAAACCATCTTATAACATCACATAAAATCAAATAAAATGTTTTGAATTATTAGGATATTATTATTAACCCCTTTTCTGTCGTATGTAATATCAACTTTTTTTTAAAAAAATATCACATTATAAAAAAAATTCAATGTTTTAAATTAAATATAGAAATATTTCCTTATATCCGATAATATCATCGCAAGTATATATACCATTTTATTATATAATTATGTCTTTTATCCTAGAATATGATTGAGAATTGGTTTTATTTATCACTATTACAAAAAATATTCCAACTTTACAAATATTATAATCTTATTTTTTATATTGGATCACCGATGAATTTCATGTCCTCCAACATTCGTAAGGCCCATTATTAAATATGTTAGTTTTTATCTGGGATTATTTGTTTTTAATGGAAAATTTTTTTTCTCTTTATCTGATGAATTCACATAATTTTCATAACTTAAATGGAATTACTATGTTAGACACCGTAGAAGATATGAATCACAAAGTATAAACAAACATGAAAATATTATTATTTTAATGTAATCATTATAACCTTTCCATTAAATTTTAGTTAATGAATTTTATGAAACACATTATATACTATATAATTGAACTGATATTCACTAAATTTTTTGTTATTTTTTTTCAAATAAGCATTTACTATTTAGTAATGACTTTTCATTCTTCAAAAAATAAAATTTATTCTAAAATAGGTATTCTTTCTTTTTATGAGTCATAATTATTACTCATTTATAGAAATTTTTAGAATTTTTCTTGGAAAATTGAATTTCATTTTTTGATTCAGCATGTAAAAATTATTTTCTAATTTATTTTAGTGAAATTTTATAATGTTAATTTTTTTAGAGAATTGTGAAAATACATATTTTTTATAAAACATTCATTTTCACTATAAAAAAATAAATTTTATTGTATAAGGTGGATATAAAAGTAAATTCATTAATATTAAGAAAAAAATAATTTAAATAATTTAATTTTAATCATCGTTATACATAATTTTTTTAAAAATATAATTTTGTGCTTCAAACACATTTTTTCAATATATTTTTTTCATTTCATTTGAATGATTAATTTTAAATTAAATTCTGCCACATTGATATTATTGATTTTAAAAATTTTATTCCATATTTAAAATCTGAAGTTCTATATTTAATAAATCTGTTTTTATTTATAAAAAATATGGATAGTAATCTTAGTAACTTTTGTTACTACTACAAAGAGATAATACTTTAACTAAGGATAGAAATAAAATGATACGGATTATAAAACGAGCCTAAAACATTTTTTTAATTTTATTTTATTTGTCAATTTAATTTATAAGAATCCATGATTTATTTATATGTAATTATTTTCCCATTTCTATAAGATTATCAAATTTTTAGTATTTTATATCACGAAAAGTCATACATTCCACAATCTTGATTTCAATAACTATTTTTTAATATAGGACTATCTAGAAAAATGGTTTTACTATAAAATCAATTTTTATATATAAATTATTTATATTCATCAATTTAATGTTTTTCTAATTTTAGTGTATAAACAATAGCTTCTCTACTAACACAATGTTGAGGTAGTGATTATTTAGAAAATGAAATAAAATTAAATAAATGATATTTGAAATATTTAGAGAAATAATAAATGAGATAAATAATGTAAAAAAATAATTAAATAGATTAAAATGAAAATTTATGGGTGTATTAAAATATTCTTGTTTCAATTAACATATGTTATATACCCATTTGTCATGTAGCTGTAGTGAATATTTCTTAAAATTGACAATAATGGTACATTAAAATAAATAATATTCTATAAAAAATTATAAAATAAAAAAAATTAATATAAGTAAAAGGTATTGGGATATAGATTATAATATCATACATTTCCTTTTAAGGGGACATTTTTAAATTTATGGTAATTATATAGACCATAATAATGTAAAATTCACTGTTGTCCAGTAGCTTTAAAAATTATTAATGAGAGGTTAAATGACATGATAAGGGAAACAATGTAACATAAACATACAAAAAACTAATTTATGATTGAATTTACACCCATGATTATAATATAATTTTAATAAATATCTTTTGGATATTTTTTAATTAAATATTTATATGTATTAATTTAATATTTTGATAAATTCCAAGACTGCCTCGCCTCTCTCTTATAAAAGGGAACTATTTTTTATCAATCTTGTAGACATAAAAACCAATTTTTCTCTTCAAATAACTATAAAAAATATTTTCCTATAACACCTAACCTCATTATAGTGGTATTTCCATAGGTATAACCCCATATTTATTTGTCATATGTAGTTATGAAGCAGATGCCTTCTAGAGAAGATGTATAGTTTTCAACAACATGATCGTCTTTCGATTCATCTTTCATTGCCAACAAATATTCTTATTCAATTATAAAATAAATAAAAAATTCTAAATACCAAAAGATGTTATTATGTTAATACACATTTCTATATCCATATCTTATTTAATCAAATGGCATATTAATCCATTATTTACGTGTAAAGTGGATTAACACTTCAGTAATATATGTAATTTGTTTTATATACCAACTACTAAAAATAAGTTATAATGATTTGATTGATGTTAGTATATGATATTAATGAAATTTTTATCTATATTAAAATGTGATATATCATTTTTCACCTAAAATTTACTTTCAATGGAAAATGATAATGACATTATTCCATATGTGTGGAGTACCACCTTCATAATGGGATGTGAATCATTTTTCATCCTCACATAACATGGATTATATATATATATATATATAATTAAATTAGTAATATTTTATTTATGATATAATTATTATTCAGTAAATATAAAATAATTCCTACCATTTTTTCATAAAGATCACTAAATAATGGAAACCTTACTCTTCCTTACGTATGACCTACTGTATCCATGATTTTATACTATTTAATTTCTCATAGCCATAATACATGGTTGAATATAAAATTATAATTTATGTATAAATTTTAAAATTATCAAATTATTGTTAATTTGGAGATAGTTTAATAATATATACTTTGGTTATAGTCAAATTACCTAATTTATTTGTGTCTTATGAACTGAATAAGATAAAAATATTTGAAGTAAACAAAGTAAATTGAGTAATTTTGTATAAAATTGAATTAAATAAATAAAGGGAAATTTAATTGAAAATTGTTTTTATAAAAGTATGAATTTACATTATTTTATTATTAAAAATAATAACAAATTTAAATGATGATTTTGACTCATGTTAGGAATCATTTTTTTAAAAAACATCATTAAATGAATCCTTTTAAACTCTTTTTTTCTTTAATATCAATATTTTATAAAAATATATTAAATAAGGTTTATAAAATTATAATAAGAATGTTTTAAGTCATATTTAAATATTTTTTACATAATAAATATTATTTAAGAACACTTTTTATTGTTTTTCAAACTTGTTACTTAATGAATTTTACGGAAAAAATATAGAATGAATGTTTTAAAACATATACGGAATTAGAGGATATTCTAGCCATCATGAAACCTTAATGATTGGAAGTATCATTTTTATTTTTCAACGTTATGTAAATATAAAATGACAACTTTATTATGTGAATAGTCATTAGAATATAATATTTTGGGACTTAATGAGAAAGGGATTTTTGATATTCAAAAGACATTCCAACATGTCTTCAAATGGTTTTTTGATGGATTAATTCATTAAACGTACCATAAAAATTGTTTATAATCTGTTGAGAGGAATTATAGCTCATTGGTGAGACCATGATAACTTATATTATTGGCGGTCAATGATAGTGCCACAATGTATTGGGTATTTTTTTGAAAAGTGAGGAATTATATTGGAAGCGGGTCATATGTTTTTTTTCATTTTTTTAGGATTAATTTAAGGGTTTTATGTAAGTTATATGATTCTAAATTCCCATGTAAACATCATGATTTTTTTTCATACTAATTTTTTTTTGATTTAAATCATATGAATTGAAAACGTATGATAATGATTTAATTATGGTATACATATTTTTTATTCATATTAAAATTTATGTTTTTATTTAAATGATTCTTTATCAGTTTTCACGTGTTTTACTAGACTAAATTTTATAGTTTTGTCTCAATTCATGACATTTTTATGGTCATTACAAATATTAATATTTTTCCAATGGATTCAATGATTATTAGGGACATATATGAGGTTAAGATAATTTTTTTGATGTAGCGTCATCTAAAAAACATATTTATTTTTAAAATATATCTTTTGTAGAAAAAATGGATACTAAGTAGAAGTGTAAATTTATTTAAAATATAACATAATAGTTTTTTATTTATACCCCCATTCACTAATAATAAATATCTGCAAATATCCAATAATTTAGGATAATGAGTTCTTAACATAATGCTCATTATTTTTTAATGTTAATGGATGGATCCTAATAGTTGGTATCAGAGGAATTTTTTGAATCCATTAGATATCGAGATGTTTTCATGTGACGTTTTATTTATAGTTATGGATATGATTATAGGTTTACATGCTTGTTTTTTATTATTATTTTTAAGTATAGACACTTATATTTTGGTTTAAGGTGAAAAATATTTAGTTGATTAATTATATATTTGTAGATTTGAATTGGATGGGTAGATAAATCACATACACAAAACTATTTGACCTATCTAACATCATTTAATTTCACTGAAACATTATGCATTATTTCATTCATTTAATTTAAAAATATAAAATATTCAAAATATTTTTAAAAGGGAAATCCCATAATACAAAAGTCCAAATAATGTTTGGATATTTGGAATAACGTCAGAATATAATATGGATACCAATGAAATCCTGATGTATGGATTTATGGTTTGAAATATTTTCTTACAATGTACTTATAAATATTTTTTCTAATGATATTTATTAATAATAAAGATATATTTCATATATATAATTTATATAGAGATCATATTGATGAATTATACAAAAATTAATTGTTAAAGGATTATTAAAGATGTTGTGTGAAGGATGTGTTTATCACATATATTATGATATATTCAAAATACTGTAACAATCAATAAATACCTAAAGGATATTATAGAGGAGTTTTTCACATAAAAATTTGAAAAATGATGTTTGATGGAATAGATAAAAAAAATTAGTAACGTGAAAAGTATATAAATATTTGGAGAGACATATTTACTTTTGATAAATGATTTTGGTACTTTTAATCATTATGTTTAATATGTGAAATCAGTTATTTAGAGAATAATGAAATTAATTTTAGTGTAAATGAGATTAATTTTAATGATATTATTTATGTTTTATATTGTTATTTATTTTGGAATAATAATGGTTTAATCCACATGTGGGGATGTTAATAATAATGAGAAAATGTTATAATTATTTTCATAATGTTGTTTTAGAAAAATAATAACAAATATACAGTCATCCACAGATCATGTATGTAAATGCCACATAGCTTGAACCCCCGAACAAAGGATGAAAAGTTTCCATCATTGACTACTAGCCGATGTGATGATCTAATTAGTTTGAATTTTATTTCTTTTATTTAAATTACATGGTAAGTGAATTAAAATTCATTTTGTTAATATATTTTCTATTTAACAGATAATCAGGGTTCTAGAATTTGATTTAGTGACTATGTGATAATTTCATTTCCAAATATGATCACTATAATTATGTGAAGAATTATAAGATTATTGTAAATGGAATACGTTGTGATTTTATTTTATAAATAATGGATAAAAAAAATATTGGAAAAATATATGATTTTAAAGTGTATTTATGGGGATTAAATATATGTATTGAAATGAATAGTATAACATCCAAGTATTTTTATTTTGGAAATTTATTTTTCATTATGAGACATTAATATTTAGTGACGTTATTTGGTTGAAATTAATAAATTAATTTGTAACTTTATGTGATAATATACTTCAGTTTTTGGTTTTTTAATCAATGTTTGGTATTTGTTTTTCGATTTTAATGGACTATTTTTTTAATGATGCATATTGAATATTGATTATTTCTCTTTAGTTTTGGAAATTAAAGTAATTTTTCAACATTTGATGATTTATTAATTTTGGGAATTAACATATCTTGTGGGTTAATTTATAAATAATAGTGTAATTTTTTTTTTGGATTTTGGTATCCATTATAAGTTTCTTTATGTATTAATATAATTAAAATTCTTCCAAAATACACATCATTTAGATAATACGATGAGATTGTAGTGGGAATTACTTAGTGGTTGAAATTGTACATATCATGTATGTATATTTGGTTATGTTTTTAGTATACACTATAAAATGAAACCACAAATTAAAGAAATGTTCTAGAAATGATAATATTATCCACTGAATATTCATACCGAGAAATTAATTTCCTTTTAACCCATCTCATATCAATGGTTTTTTTATTGTTACATTACAATGAAAATGTTATATACCACTCTTTATCGTTCCTAGGTAGTAAATATTATGTTCCATATTTATGTTCTAACCGCACACTTGTGTTCTCCACAATGGAAACCGTGTATGTGTCATTCCAGTTGACCTACAAAATTTTCATTCTCTCTTTTTATGTAGATGTTTTATCGAAAATTTTTATGATGTGGGAGTTCAGAAAAGGTGTTTTGAGAATTGAAATCCCATTTACTAAGGATGAGGTCACATAATGAAAATGAAATTTAATAATGGTGTGAGAATATAACATCTTGAGTTTTTAAAATGATATACTATATTTGATATCATAAAAAATACACAACACTGATCATAAACTAATAATAAAATATATTTATTTATATTATAATTTTATAACTTAGCTGTTATATTGTTGGGAATTAATTTTATTATCCATATATAAAACTATATATTGATCCAATACATTTATAATAAATAAATTAATAATTTCCAAATAATCACTTGAATTTTAGTAAAGTCACATTATTATTCAAAAAAATCTTCCTCACAAACGGATGTTCCTAATTTTTATGAGTTAATATTATAATCGAAAAAAATTAAATATTGAAAATGTTTGGGAAGAATTGATGTGAATTTTTGGAATTATCATGTATTAATTATATTATGATTAATTTTTTGGAATATTATAAAAAGATTAATTTTAAATTGAATAATGAGAATTACATATTTTTTTAAAACTATTATATTTTTAATATGAAAGAATACATTTATGATTTTAAATTATATCAAAGTAACTAAATTAATATTTAGTGAGATTTAATATATGTAAATATATGATTTAAAAAAATACCATAAAACTATTCTAATTTTAATTGGATGAATCCATTTCATCAATAATCGTCTATGATTTATTTCTTTTTCATTTCCTGGGCATTTGGATGAGATTATATTTAAAATGATATTTTATTTTCAAAAAAGTCCAACATGTTACACTCTCGTTTTAAATAAAAATAATATTTTTTAATATTATTACATCCAGAGGATATATTTTTGAATATAAATAGAGTTATAAAATATAAAATATTTATTTTCATAAATTATTTTATTTTTAATTTGTACTGAAGAAATAATTACCTACAATTCTTATAAGACATTGATTTTATTATTACACAATTAATGTAAAAAATAAAATAAATTATGTTCAAATTATTAAACGTAACATAAATTGAGATAAGTAATTTAATCCAAGATTTTTATATTTGACCATGACATTTTACTAATGTTCAAAAATTACTAGTTCAAATTATATGTGTTTTATTTATATTACTAAATTAAAAGTAATAATACTTCATAAAATTGTAATTAGGGATATTTAAAATGAATAATATTGTATGAAATTATATTAATTTTTTTAAATAACTTATATTTGTATGAATGATAAAAATATATTTTATAATAACAAAAATATCTTTTTAATGATACATTTTCAAAATTATATTAATTTAAATGACCCGTGAATCAAAAAAAGGCATTGTTGTAATGGTATGATTGGAAGTTATTAACAAGGGTTTAAAACCAAATGATATGGGTTAATATGTGACATTATATTGTACAAAAATTATTTGATTAAATTCGAACAATAATTATTCTATATTCTGAATAAATTATTCTCTCACAATTTGGAACTAAATATTAATTAATAATAAAACAAATATTTTTTGAAATTACGAGTGTTCCCCTACCCTCTCTTATAAAATGGAATCACTTATTATCAATCATTTAAACCTAAAACCCAATTTAATTCAAAAAATACATGACCAAATACCTCACTATATTTCATACTATCGTTCAATTCATCATTGTTTAGGTTTAAAACCCACAATAGTAGTCTTAATGAGTTATAAAAAGAATGTTATCAAAGTAGAGGTATGGTTTTTTACTACACGATTTAGTTTCAATTATTCTCCCACCTCATTAAAATATTCATAATCTAGGAAAAAATAATTACAATAGTATCATACATATAATTATATTTTATTATGTTAATATCATGACATATATATATCATATTGTCTCAAATGAGAAATAAATATTTCATTTGTCTGTATAACAATCTACTACTTCATGAACTGATAGAATTTCATTCCCATAACCAGCAATCATTACTTTTTTAGGTTGATGAAATTGTTAATACTATATTATATTCATTATATATTTTTCATTATTAAATGAATATATATCATTTAATTTCTTCAATTTCCATTCATTAGAAAATGATAATGTCCTTCGTGTGTACATGTGGACTACCACCTCCATGAAGCGATTAGATTCGTTTTTCATTACCACATCACATGAAATGTATATATAAGAATATATAAATTATTAATATGTTATTTTTGATAATATAATAACTATATAAATTTAAAATAATACACAACTTCTTTCCGAATTGATCATTAAAAAATGAAAACACTACTAATCTGTACGTACAATGTACCATTTCCATGATTGTGACATAGTTTATTTTTTATAACCCTATTTTATGGTTTGATTTAAATGTATATTTAACATATAAAATATATATGTACAGAATTATAATTATTATGTAAATGGGAAAATAATAACCCCATTGACCATAGAAAATTTATATATGTCATTTTCATCTTTTGAAAAGAATTTCATCAAAATACCAAAGTGAAATTACTTAATTTGCTAATTATATATGACATGTGATTACATAAAATATATGTATAATTAATGAGAAATATATCCTTATGAAACTATAGAATTATCTATTTATATATTTTAGTATGATTAATAACATAAATGATGATTCAAAATTATGGTATGGGAAATTCTTTTAAATACCATCTTCTCAAGTTTCCTATCAAAATTTAATTTTCATAGATATATAAATCTACAAAAAAAATTTGATAAATGGATTTAAATATTATACTATGAATGTTTTAGATAAATAAGGAGTGTTTCCTTTAAAATATGAAATGAATATATTTTATCATCTAGAGAAAGAGTGGAATATCCCACTATCGTTAAATTATAATATATAATGTTTTATTGAAATGTTTTAATTGTTTTTACAAAAAATAGATTTTTTATATTATGTGTATATTTTAGATTTTATAATGGGTTAATTAATGAAATATTATATTTAAATATCTGTAAGTGTTATCACATGGGTAAAAAAGGTTTTTTATGAATTTTATTCATGATATAGTCTATAGAAATTGTTTAGGATGGCGTTCTCCTCATTATAGATCATGATTGAGCCCATTATATATTATATTATTTGTGTTCCCAAATAGTTCCCTAATGTATTGGGTAATGATTTTTTCTCTATAGAATTATATTAAATATTAGGATTATGGTTATCATGATTTGTAAGGGATACATTTGGTATTATATAAGAGTTAAATTATTTTGATGTCCAAAGTAATATATTTTATTTTTTTACTAATGAGTTTTCTGGGAAATTTTTTGACTTCAAATTGTAAGTTGTTTTTACAATGTTTATGAAAAGGTAATCTGTATTTAAATGGAAATTTATCTTTTTATGAAAGGGTATCTATATATTTTTTTATGTTTATCACAAGACTAATGATTTTACTCTTTTACATACCTTACTGATATTTCATTTATCAGCAATCATTTAAAAATATTTTATTGATGCAATGATGACTATGGAAGATGGTGAGGTCATGATAATTTTTTTGATGATATTTCATGAAGAGAAAACATTATCTTTAGATGTTTTATTTTTTCAGTAAAAATGATTTTGAATATACATGTTCACATTTGATATATATGGTTTTATAATCAATGAGTCATTAAATATTTCTATAAAACTGTAAACTAGAAATGATCATCACAAATAAGAGATTGTGTTCTTAATAATGAACTCAATAATATGTAGTGATTATGGTAAATACCTTATATATATGATTTAGAAACATAAATTTTTTAATCGAATGAGCTATTTACTTTTAATTAAATGTGAGAGAAATATCATTACACAAATAAAATATATTAAATATTTGAAACTCCAAAATTTAGTTAATCTAAAATATCATATGATGTATTTCATATCCCTTAAATTATTCTATATACATAATCAGTAGAAAGATATATCACAGACCAATTAATTGGTTGTAGGATTAGAAAAGTCCTCTCCTCACACATCTTAAAACTAATAGGTCAAAACATTAGATTACTATCCACAAAATAAATTCAATAATAATAGAATATAAGATTAAAAATTAAAAATAAATTCCAATATATTTTAAAATAAAATCATCTAAATTATACATTTATTAACCATGCTAGAAAAAACATACAAATAATTACACCAAATCACTATGTAAGTGTATAGATATCTACAAATTGAGTTTAAATATATGATTTATATGTTATTCCTAAAATCATCATTCAGTTTTATAAGAATTTTCATAATAAACCCTCTAATGATAAAATATTTATAAATTGGGTATATTAGTAACCTTTATAAAATATTATAGTTCAATAGATGTTGTACATTAAATTATTCAACTGACCTCCTGATTTTTTATGGTAATAGTTCACAACTACCTCATCATAATCATTATTGTTGGATGTTAAGATAGTAAAAAACATAAATATCTAATATTATTGTATATAGAATTAAAACATATGGTTACATGTTGTTAAGAACATATATGGGTTTATATGAAGGAATATGTGGAAAATTACTCAATAGTAACCAAATAAATTTAAAAACATGAAAAATTATATGTTCAAGTAAATTAATAAGATCATATCCATATGTAACTAAATAATTACAATAAACCTAACTCCTTAGAAATATTGTGTAGAACCCTTTATCATTACACAACATTTTGACATCATTTATACCATCACAAACTTCTCCATCATTCTTTCTTAAAATCGTAACCATTAATCAATATCTCCCACATAAATTTAATATCATGTAACCCCCATTAGGATTACGGAAAATCAAACTAGGGGAGGTAATAATGGAAATAAAATAAATTATAATATAAAAGTAATTAAACCTCATAGTTACATTCAGATTATATGTAATAATTTACATAATATTATACAATTTTTAAGGATGAAAAAATAAACAATTTAATATATTCATAGGAATGAAAACATAGTTAGATAAAAATATATCCCAGAATTAAAGTATTTATGTAATGATAATATCTAATAATGAAATTTTATGTACTAATGAGCATTATAACACCAATATAGATAAGAATAAACCAAAACATTATGAGGGGATCTCCATGAATAACGTTACATGTTATTCATTTATAACTATGTGTAATATATATAATGTATAATACAATATAATGAAATATAATACTATCAAATATGATGATATGTATGATATACTGGAAATAATATTACAATATATAAATTATAACAAGTATTAATTACAATATTTGATAAGCTAATGTTTTTATATAGTCCTGATGGGTTTTAAAATTAAGGGCGAATGTTACAAAAGAAAAAGGAGATGATCATGTAATTATAATAATTTCAATTTTTTTTCATATTTTAAAATCATTAACAATGATAGTGTTTTGTAAACATAGTATAAAAAGTATATTCTATTCAGATAAGTTAGAAAATAAAATCTAAATTTTTGTATTTCCTTTATTTAAATGGTGTCAAAAATCTAAATGTTTAGACAGTGGTTAATATGAAAGATTCTCAAATAATGAAATTTCATTAGTGCTAATATAGTGAATAAATTTCATATTATATGTCAACAAAAAATCATTGGGTGTTTGTCTCATTCACAACAAATTAGTGTGAAATCATCCATTTGGTATATCAACATCATTAAATGTTTAAAGCGGAACATAATGTCATTATTTCATTTACCATATAACAAAAATATCAAAAAATGTAATTTTCTAAATATTCAATTTATAGCCATTATAAATCATTTTAAATATATATCTTCATAAATATATTGATTTTATTTATATGAATGAATCAATTTTTCCATTTTTAGACAATTTTCTCATCCTAAAAACATTGTTTGGACAATCCATAGATGGGACTCATTTATATTACCTTAATATATAAGAGAAAATACAATGAGTTCAAATTTTCTAGATTAATAATTGTTATGTAATTTAATATTATCAACATACATTGATAAAAAAATTTATCGACCAATTTTGAGAATTCTCATAGGGTAATATTATATAGGTTACCTACCATATTTATTATTGTAGAAACATTATAAAAATAAAAACATTAAAGTAATATCTAATATATGTTTGTAGAGTTAAGGTAGTACTGTCTTAAAAAAATGATATATATATATTCTTGGGATGTATATGAGTTCATAGATTATACTCTATTGAAATTTACAATACATATATCTAAATAAGTATTCACATGTGTTCATTATGTGTCCCCAAAATATTTTCATCGAATGATATCTTCAAAAAGATAGTGCTTATAAACATATTGTTGATATGAACAGTATTACATTCCATTCATTTATTTTTTTTTGGACGTAATATTATGTTTAAACATCATATCAACCAGTTAGGGATTATTTAATTAGATAATGAACTATAGTATATCTGAAAAACTAATTTTTAAAATTAATATCTTGTAAATTACTATGATTTCTAAAAATTTCCACCTCTTGAAATTATTCATTATGAAATGAAATATAAAATTATATTTTGAAAATATTAAATTTAAAATTATATATGAATAATAACAAAATAAGTATATATTAATATTTAAGAACATATGAAAAACTCTCTTAATAATGTAATGTCCCCGACCTGAAAGGCACTAAATAGGTGCCCTGAGAAAGGTCACCAAATGACATCAAGCACACATCCTCATAAACCAGACCATGCTAACTAACAATGAGGGAGTAAATGAACATATGGGTATAATTTAATAATTTAACTAGAGTAATCCACAATAGAAAACATATAAAATAAAATAATAATAAAAAATCTAGAAACGTTACATACTAACTATTTCCCAAATTTGAGTAAAAATCAAAACTGAACAATAAATATTAAATTTCAAGTTAATATATTAAAGGGTGGCTGAAAAAAATATAAATAGATAATTTCGCAGAATATTTCCATACATTAACTCTAGATACCCACCCAAGAACATTCCATGAAAAACATAACTCCATAAAATTTCTCCTCATCACTTGTCCAGACCTGAAACTGTGAAATATTTTTAGGTAACCAAAATAAGATCATGTAGGGTGTGAGTGAAAATTAGTAGGCTACCAAAAATGGTGTCAAAAAAATATAATGTCTAAACAAATAGTGAGTTTAGTACGAATAATATAATGAGATAAAAAAACACGACTTAGGTTCCATTATTTTAAAATATTCACTATATGGATTTACATATTTTGTTCCACTTTCACCACATAGTCCATTAACATTATTAAACATATGTGTTAGGCATTTACATCTTTTTCAAAATGGCATAATCCAGTCAATTATAATGCATAGGGAAATAAGTCAGGTATCCTATCTCATTAGGGATAGACATTTGAAAAATAATCATTACAAACATACCTTTACGATTTAGTAAATATTGTCTCATCCAACGATACCATTAGAGGGCATATATCCATAATCTTACTCCTTTACTCATGAATTCTTAGGGTAGGGTTTAGAGACTCATTCCAACCCAACCATCAGGAATAAAACATCAAGTCAATACACCCCACACCAAGACATGTGCATATGCATATTAATACATTTACCACATATTCCATATCATAAAATATTTATGAACAATAAAATCACAATAAAATCATATAATTACTTCAATACATAAATCCACAACATGCCTTATCACATTAGAACTTATACAAATTATATTGAATTTCCAATTTTCCCATTTCCAATTTCTCATGCCTTAACCAATTAAGTATATTTAAAAATTCCCATTCATTATCCCATTATCATAAACTACCATACATTAGACCATTTATAATTTTTATAAATTCATCACAATATACCCACCTATTCATTCCAAGTACAATTCATAACACACATATCACATTCACCTTATTATAACCGGCCCAATTCATATTAAGAAAAAACATCCATTATACCATTATCATCATATACAAACAATTAACAATATTCCATTTTCAACTAAAACAACCTATAAACATGTTTTTCATGTGATCTTTATAATTCACATGACATTCTTATGCGTAATGTATCTATTTTTCCATCTTATGGATAGTCGTCACACCACATGGGTGGCCAATTTTTTTTTATTAAAGCTGGATGAATCCCATGGGGATAGTGAGGGGTTAAAATAGTCAATATTATAAAAATTTTAAAAAATATTACTCAGGGAAACTAATTCACAGGAGGGGTGAATCAATATCACAACAACAAATGAAAAAATATACAACAAAACTCTGTGATATAACATGCAGACCACATACCTCGAATATAAATATGAACGCTTGATATACCTTATAATTTGATCCACACTTATGAAACCCATGAATCTAAAAACCCAAGATCCACTGAATAAATATGGATTTATGGATTTTAATGAAGAAGATGACAGAAACCACAATCCGTAATCTAGAAATGAGAAGCCAGAGTAGCATTATGCTTCCCTAGAGCTTTGATCTTCAACCAATGGAACTTTGAACAACCTATAATAGAAATTAATACACAATTGGAATGATTTTGGAGATTTAATTCATCACTGGGAATATATGATGAAGAAATGGGGAGAAAATTAGTGAGAGACATATAATATAGAGGTCTAAGTATAGTAAAATTACATGTTTTAATGGGGAGAATAGACAGGCCATCAGGTTTTCCAAACCAAGCGGAAACTATGTGATGTGCTCTAATAAAGTGGGTTGATTCACAATGTTTTTTGGGGAGGCCTACACAGTCAAAAAAAATAATTCACCAACTATGCAAAACAAATCTTCCTAATGTTTCACGATTTTGATCTCCACCTCTCATTATTTTCAATTTACATTGTACTTCTCATGGTTAGCACAGTTTGGGTGAACTAATATCCATAACCATGAAACAATCATGAAACATTAATTAGATTTCCAAAATCTCTTTTCATTCATTTCCTGAACATCTAAAACACACATAAAACTTCCCAAACATTCGGTACATATTTCATTAGAAATTAATAAATGTTAACCAAAATTTACAAAAGGGAACTCCTCTAAAACTTTATAGATCTCACAATCTCCAGAAATTATAATGGTTCATCCTTTATCCACATATATATGTCTCATTGAGATTTTGAGGAGAATATATTGGGTCACTATTCCAGAAAATCTGACTCCCTTTCCGATGTTTCCTCCTAAACATTACCATGCTTCCAAAATACTCGAACCAAAGGCTTTGTCTTCCCCTATATGATTTTTACACTATTTTAGACAAAATGAACTAGATGATCTTCAAAGGACCCATCATCATCCAGCTCAACATCTCTACTATAATTCCTAAGAGTTGGGGTAGGGTGATACTACAAAAGTTGTGACACATGAAAAAAAATTTCACACAACAATACCTTCAAGGAAGAGGAAATTGGTATTCCACATGTATGATCCACTACATATATTCAAATAGCCTCATGAACCTGGGTGCCAACATACCCTATTTTTGAATCTGAATGTGACCCATCCAAGGTGTCACCTGATGCATCACATGATCACTCACCGAAAATGAAAGAGGTATATGATGGTGATCCATATATGACTTCTTCCCAGTACAAGAAATATACATATGTTTCTGAATCCACTATATATATTTTTACATCTCATAGATGAAAATAAGTCCCAACATCCCTAATTCCCTTCCCACTTTTCCAAATAATAGTGATCTACATGGTTTACAATAATGGTTGAGAAGTGCTTCCATCTGAAATATAGCCGGGTAACTATTTTGTTAAAGAAAAGTCAACATTTTCTAATTGATTATCCCACGATCCACCAAAATCATGGACACATTTCCTTAACATTCCCTCTAACACCTATATGGTATTCTCTGACTACCCATCCATTTTTAGTAGAAACCCATACTAAAAAATGATTTCATATCATGTGAAATATATAATCCCTATTATAAGTGTGATGTGAAACTTGGATCAAGATCCAAATCCATAGAAATTCACACACTATAAAACTATACTATATCTCAAATATGTAACTCACCCAACTTGTCCACAGTGAATGTCTCTCAAATCAGAACGAAATATGCCACCATAGACAATTGTTTCCCAAAAACCCATATCACATCAATTGTCCAAGGAATCCATTGAAACACCATAATGAAATCTATCATCACGTCAACCAATATCTTTTCCAAAATAGGAAGTGAATGCAAAAAACCACCCATCCATTGATGTTCATCCTTCACCAACTGAAATATAAGGCATCATTCCATGAATTATGCGACAACATTATTCATTCCTAACTTCCAAAACTAACATTAAATATCATGAAGCATTTTGGCCAAACAAAGATACACCACACACATTGATGCATGAAACTCATGATCAAAACTTTTCGGAAACATATTGACACTACAACACTTCTGAAAACATAAATGACCCCATATTCCCCAATGTATGAAATAGAAGGTGACTCCCCACCATTATGACATTCCCTTGAATCAAAACATTATGGATTCTGATACTTCACTTTCTTAATCTGGATTAGAATAATATACTGATGTTCCAATTATCAAATGGCCATATGACTTTGTTTATTATATAAATAAAGGTGTATCTCATCAAAATAACCGTCATCTTCTTATCAAAACATGATTAATGAGCTGCCTAATTTGGATTATTCTGAATAAAGCCATCAGTAACATTGTCTCCCTTTCCCATTTTCTAAACCATCTTGATGTAAAAAGAGTGCATGTACTCAACCCACCTCTATTTATGATTATTAAAATCACACAGTAAGATGATATACTTATGGATTTTATGATCTAAATACACCATAAACCATTCTCTCAATAGGTAGTGTCAAAAATACTTCAAAACAGACACCACTATATCCAACTCAATGTTATGTATAGGGTAATTTATTTTATTAGACATAAATATTTGTGACCTATATCCAACATCCTGATCATCCTGAATTAACAATACCCATATCCCAACACCAGGTGCCTCAAAAAAAAAGGTATACCCCTTAATTGGATTAGGAAGTATAGCAATTTTCACCATCGAAAGCTGCATCAACAACTTATAAAAGGTATTCTATCATTCAGAATACCATTTAATCATGATTCCCTTATTCATAAAGACTGGGTGTTGTGATTCTGAATGGGAAAATTCTATAAATAACCTTCAATAATACCCATGAAAATGAATAAAACATTAAACACATGAAACATTATTGGGATTCTTCCATGATACAAATGCATGTGCATTATTCATGTCCATTAACAAACCTTCATCATAGATGATGAGACCCATTAAATGGACCCTATAGATATATAAATGACATTTGGATATCTTGAAGTATAATTTATGCCCTCTTATTGTACTCAGTATGATGTTAATATGTTTGGGATGATCTTCAAGAGTCTTTATGAACACCAATATGTCATAAAAATGGTAATTAGAAATTTGTATATGAAAGTGTGAATGATTCAGTTCACTATATCCATAAACACTAATGGAACATTATTCAATCTGAAAAGAAATACAAAAAACTCAAACAACCCATACAACCTCTTAAATGAAATTGCGAACACATCAGATGGGATCATCTTTAGTTGATTGTACCACGATCTCAAATCAATAATAAGGAACACAAAATCACCTCTCAACTAGTCTAAAAGATCATTGATTTGAGGAAGAGGGTATCTATTCTAAACAATCATCTAATTCAGCTTCTTATAATCAACTCCCAATAATAAATACCCATCACCATTCATTGAAATCATATATGGAGATCCGCAAGGTTACATACAAGGAAACATTAGCCATTTATTATCAAATTCTCCAACTGTGTTTTATGTTCCTAGTGTTCTATTTGTGCCATTAAATATTGTGGAATGTAAACTAGTTCTTCACCCAATAGAAACTATGTCATGAACTAAACATCTATCTCGAGATGTATCCCTGAAAAGTCCTTCTAAAATACCTAATGTACCTAATAAACCATTAGATAAAATGAAAAAAATACACGTCTCCCCCATAATAAAGCATAATGAAAGGCACATGGGCTTTGAGATCACCTAGCAACTAACAAACTGAATCTACAAGGAATACTCGGACCACCCATTCACCAAGATAGAAATAAGTGTCTCCCTCAAGAGAAAATAATGTTGCATTGTTACCATAATAGTAAATAGGGTATTAATACAACTCTAACAAGTCCATGCCCAGAATCAGATGAAAACATGGAATCTCTAGTGAAAACATCTCCTATAAGTATCGGTACCAACCAATTTTTTGAGAACTCCACTTAAAATACTTAATATTTTAGGCTTAAAACCCTATCGATGTATAAATCGACTAGACCCCACACACATGTTTTTACACTATATCTAACACAACCAAAACCTAAGTAGAAATAATATAATGTGAGTAACCTCTATCGAATAAAGAACTATCAAGCATGAAAGCTTTAAGGATTGTACATAAAACAGCTGATGACCCCACCTCACTACCTATGGGTATGGACTGAAATGCATTAGGTTGAAATGTTCCTCTACCCTGATCCACTACCCGAGTTCCATCTAAAACATTTCCCTAATGGTATAGATGCTACAACCCTAGGGTACTATGCCGACCATCTCGGCCCATACAACTCATAGAGCTCAAACAACCCACCTGATATAGGGTAACCAACCCTGGGCCTATAGTGTGTACATGCCTCATCTCTCTATCAGTACCTATATGTCATGTGATCCTATATAAACTAGTCACATTCCCCAAACACACACACACTTTTAACTCTACTAGTTGTACTGGGACACTAACTATGCACATATCCTGACCTTCCACACTAAAAGTAGAAAACCCTATCGCCACCCAGAGAATATGGTTCCCTTTTTTGATTTCCATATCAACCATCTCACAAGTGATAACTCTAAAATTAGAATAATATATTGTTGGCAGCTACACCACTGAATAACACAATTGATGCCCCCATCCACAACCAAGAGTGACCTTGAGATTTGATTCAAAAATAAGGGTATTATCTACCCCATCAACACACTAATTTAAATTACTGATATACACTTTGGACTTAATCTCATGTCTAATTCTATCTTCTAAAATCCTCACCATTACTTCGCCACCCCCACTAAATCTAGAACAAAACATTATCTGTGGGTGAAATGGCTTTCTTAATGCATTAATATCATAGTTCCTTGATTCAAACTCATAGATTCCATAGTCTTCCAATGCCTTAAAGTCTCTACATGTAATTGTTCAAAAATATTTCTTGTAATCCATTTCATATAATACCCTAATTTTTATCGAACACAACTAATATATTCCACCAACATTTTTCTTTCCTCACAACATTTAAACCACCAACATGAATCTCTTCTCTATCGGTGTCTCGAGATGATCAAGGAATGACTTGATAGACTCTATCTAGAAATTTATTCTTTTAGGTTTACCATATCTAGATAAATACTGATTGTACTACTGCTAAAACTCCCTTATCAGATAATGCATAAAAACATAACCCTCTCTATGTACATTCCATCATCTTCATAAAACGAATAATTTTCCAATGTATCTTTTCCCCTAATATGTTTTCATAGATCTCCACGGTTCCCTACATCACTTCTGTAGGAAATTTATTTTTGATATCCTATTGTATACTAACCATCACAAATATTTATGGAGACATTTCATTACATTTAAAAAAGGCACATATCAGAGAACATATCATGAAGCATCTATAATTTTTACAAATGAAGGATCTACACTATCCATAAATAAGTCATTTCTCATACAGTATCCCAACTGAAATCATTACCTAAAATAATAACTGTAACCATTCCTTACATGGGTCATGGATAAATTGGGGTAAACCAACACACATAATAATAATTATTTCATTAATAAGTATGTTAAAAGTCATACCACACTCACAAGGTAAATAATTTAAATTAGACAATATTCTCATTTAAAAACATATTACATTCAATAATTAAACTAATATAATCCATTTACTAAGTAAAATCATGTAACCAAAATTTATATCCTTTTTATTTTACCATTTACATCGACATTATTAGACACCATTTTCGTCATCTTTTCTTGAAGTAAAATGCATCATACACTTCATGTCCCAAACACACATCCTTTGAATGCCTATCATGATGAATTACACCCTTATATTTAAGAGGATATGATTTTTAATGAATTTAAAACCTCATTCCATTCAATCAGTGTGATAAATATTATAAAATTTCTATAACAAAGGACATTTGTATGAACTAGTGGTGAAATAGCTTTCAAATTTTACAACAAACACCAATAAGAACAATACCCCTGGTAAAATGGGTTTTCCTATATTCATGTGTTAGATAAATCCAAATATGAGATCATTACCATTACTTGACATACACTGAAATCATTTCCATCATCCCCGAATTACATTACTATAAAAATAACTCATTTTATACAACATTGTCACATCCCTGGCACATAATCCACTATGTCATTTTCTGTTATGGTTCATTACATGACATCAAGAGATCCTCCTTGTATGAATGAGGTTATTGACCAGTAGAAAGGGTATAAGTGATCATGTGTGGAGACATATAAAACATTATGAGAGAAATCCAAAATATAAAATATATGAATTAGTTTCATAATTAACAATAATCTTGAAACATTAATTACTAATAAATTTTCCAAATAGATTATAAATCACAACAATATATATATATATATACCATGTCATTTTAACAATTCCAATGGTACAGTAAAGCCAACAATAAATGAAAATAGATGAATTCGTGAAACAAAACTTGACTTCACATTCAGATCCTCATATATAATCATCTAATGCATAAATAAACCATCTACAATATGGTATTTTCCCTTATCCTTACCAAGAACCAGGATAGCTTCTCAAGTACCGAATGTTTCTTAAGAAAGGTGTGAGCGAAACATAGTAGGCCACCACTAGATGTTTCTATAATATATCTACTCAAAATAGATATTTCATACATCTCCAAAGTAAATGATGAGTTAAACATAACATGAATTGAATGCCCTAAATAAAAAATATTTCCATTGAGAATTTCCATTATTTTTTCCACTATAATTACTTAGTCCATTATAATAATTTAATTCATGATTCTGGAATTTATATCATGTTCACAACGGCCTATGCCAGTCAAAAAACATCTATAGGGGAAAATTCATGCCCTCTATCTCACTAGGGACAATTCATTCATAAAAAATTATAACACACTTACCTTGGAGCCTTAGTCTAGGTAGTCTCTCCCAATTTAACCATTTGGGTCATAGAACCTCCGTCTAACTACCTAACCCATCCTTTATAGGGGTGGGATTTAAAGCCTAGGTCCAATCCGACCCATGGGCATAGAACCTCAAGTCAGTACACCACATACCAAAAATCTACGTGCACATGATTATTTATCAATTTAGCATATATACCATATATTAAACTATACAAAATCAATAAAAATAACATTCACACCTTATAATTAATTAAATACCTTAATTCACATAATTATTTAACCCATTATGACAATTAACATTTATATTGTATATCCCATTTTACCCATTTCAATTTTCTCATGACTTATCCCATTTGGCATTTTTACTATTCTCGATCATTAGAAAATTATAATCAATTACTATACGTCATCTTATTTACCATGTTTATCATTACAAAATAATTTACCCATGTATGTGTTCCAAGTACAATTCATAACATACATATCACAATTAATGTTTTACACCAATCCCAATTTATATTAGAAAAACAATCCATAATTCCATTAAAAAGGTCTAGACACAAATAATAACATTCCTAATTTCAACTCTACCAACTTATCAACATGTTCATTATGGGTTCTACTTAAATCCCATGTAATATATATGTTTATATTAAAATTATTGCATGGTAGAGAAGGTCGACACTCCCCATTAGTGGAAATAAAATGGTTTATTTAACCTCGAATCATCCCACATGGATCATGAGGGATTAAAAATACCATTTAGACAACCATTTTATCAAATCTTACTCAAAGAAACAATGTGTATCAAAGGAGGAAACAATATCACATCCATAGTTTCATAAATTTACAACAAAAATCTATTATATTACTTTTAGACCCTAATAATCGAATCCTAAGATGAATTCATTCAAGGACATATCATTTGATCAAGATTCAAGCACCCCTTGTAACCAAAACCTATGATCTACAATAAAATTATATTATTTAGAATGTTTTAACATCACATTATGATGGATTTTTTCAACAATAATATATAATGTTTATTGAATGATATCATTATGTCTATTAAAAATCACTATAAGGAATAAATTTTATATAAAAAATGAAAACATAATTCATGATATTTTAGATAATATTTACAAACAATAATATTTCCCTTCAAGATGAATACTTTGTACTCAAAATCTCTAATCATAATATGTTTTGTCTTGCTTACATTAATATATTCTTAATATTCATTCCTTAAAAATAAGTGAAACATGATTTAAATTATAGTATTAAGTATTAATGAGTGATACCTAGAAAATATTAGTAATACAGTATTCAAATAAAATAGATCAGTAAATTTATTTTAGTATTTTTTTCAACATCCTACACCACTTTTATATTTTGGATACTTATTTCTAAAATAATTTTTTTAATTAATTATAAAATGAAAAAATGATCAAAATTATAATTAAAATGATCTCCCACAAGATATCTATAAATATTTATGATATAATGGTTTTAATTTTTAATATAGTGCATTAAAACTTTTAAAATCTAATTGATCTCTTGAATTATGAAAATGAGGAAAATATCATGTATAAAAGGTGTAGTCACTAATTAAGACATATAAATGTGTATACCATAAAATAATCTCAAATTTTTAGTTCTATAATGGTACATGAAATGAAACCGTAATTTTATAAATGTTTAAAATTCACCAATAGTTTTAAATCTAGACTTATATAGCTTACCATATTGGTAAAGAAAACATAATCTAGAGGAAATAAAATTCCTCTAAAAAAGATTCATAATAATTCTCAGCTTAAAATGTATTTCAATGGTACCAATATATATTTTATGTATTCCATTTTAAAACAAAGACATATCCTCAATCTCACTAATAAAATCAATGTTCTACCTACTAAGGTTGATTATGTTAATTGTATAATCATTATCATTCATATCTATTAGTAATATTTGAAATCCTCCAGATCAGGAGAGGTTAAATCTTGTATTCCCAATTTTTATGGAGTAGCCAACATACAATTTCAAACATATATGGATAATTTTTCTTCACATTTCCTAGAATGATAATATCATTTAAAATATTAATTCAACCAAAAATTAAATATCCCAATTTTTAATGTTATATCCAATCAAATTTTATGAAAAATGTATAATATTGAGCATTATTTTTATTATATTATAAAAGTGACATTTTTTCCCATAATGTGATAAAAAATGTAAATAAATATATAATATGTTATATTATATCATACTTATAAATTTTCTTTGAATTTTTTGAAAACAAAATTAATACCAAATCATGTCTAGGTATGGATATGTGAGTAAAAAAGTCCATTACAACAGATATTTTTCCAACCAAAAAATATTAAAGCGATACCAATTCATTAGAAATATAATACATAAATGTTTTACACCATTTAACTATATTAATGGGAAAATTATTCCTCTAATAAAAATTTATTAAAATTATGTAAATAATGGTTCACTAATTATAATGAAATAGTTTTAATGAAAACCCGAGAGTAAAAAAAATTTGTAACTAAAATAAAAAAATGGTCTAGATTATCCCAAATGTCATGTTATCTAACATAAACTATACCTTTTGGATGAAACATTATAAATAATGTTTTTTTGGAAATTTTACTTTATAAATTATTTATAACACAATGGTATAGTAACTAGTATTTGAATAGGAAAGATATTTTATATTAAATTAACATATAATTTAATAAATACTTTCAGTGGCCTTATAAATATATGTGTAATATGATCATATTTTGAATTCATATTTATATGAACAATATATAGAGTAGGTAATTATTCTACTAGACCTCAAATAATCTATATTCATTATCATTATTTGATGAATATGAGTGGTTACCATGTATAAGAAAATTGATAATATATTAATGACTTACTTTTACCATAAAAAATAATTCATTTCATGTATATATAACATATAAACATGTTATCTTCAATTTATAAAACTTTTTTTATCATTTTAATTGAATGTAAAAATATCACTTACACTTCTAGTGTATTTAGTTCCTATAAAAATGTTCTCCATTTATCAATTATTTTATAATTTTTATTTGTTATCATCATTATTTATCATTGGTCAATTAGATCCACAATTTTCAATTTATTCCTCTAAAAAAATAGATTAAATGAAACTGCTGTTATTTTGGGATTTTCATGTTAATTTATCCGATCATTCTATTTATCATTTTGGAAATTGTACTTCCAAATAATACAATTTATATTTCCCAAAAATACCAAAAATAAACTTTCATCTTCTCATTAAAAACATTAAGAAAATAGTAAGAAATATTCATCAAATTATAATGTTTATAATTATTTAGTCTAGATATAGTAGAATAAAAAATGCCATTATTAAGTTATTCATTCATAGAATCTCTCTATAGTATATTCTTATAATACATCAATGTATCGATATGATTCTAAATAGTCAAATAGTAATGATTTATTGTCTTTTAATTCATCATTTTTAGATCCAAAAACATTTATATAATATTATACAATTGTTATTACTTTATAATATCCTTCTAACCATGTTTTTTAATAAATTCACTAAAAAATAATTTTTTTTACCCATTTGTTCATCTTATTAAAAAAATTGTAAAAAAAACTATTAGCATTTTTCTCAACATTGGACATTGATTCTAAATAAATTAGAGGTTCTAAAATTATTTATTTATATATTTCATTGCATTTTATTATCATTTTCACTAATCAATATCTGTTTTATAGAGAATTAGTAATCAAATTGTACTTTGTATAGTAAAATCTATAATTCTACGGATATTAGTTTTCCCCATGAGTACGGATTGAGGTCTCTTTATTAGAAATATTATTTTCACAACTCATCAAATAATAGTTCTAAAATGAAATATTTTTCAATGTCTTCATCCTTTGATATATGTATTAATAATAATTATCTTGATCATTGATACAATAACTACTATGATTTATATTATCACATGTTATGATAGGTATTTATGATACCATAGAAAAATAGTCATTTATATTATAACGTTTTTTATAAGAAAAAAAATAATTTCCCAGTTACAAAATGTTTTCCTGGATATGGAATATCAATATGGGTGAAATACTGTTTCAAAAAAACTCCCAAGAGAGGAAATACATTTTTATAACGTTGTTTATTTTTCTATTATAATAAAATTTAAGTAAGAAAAATGTAAAAAAAATTAATATAAATGAAAATGTATAGATATATAAATAATGATAATATATCTAGAACAAGTAAATATTTACTAATATAAATATTCTCTAGATGAAATTTTGTAAACTCAATAAAAAGGATATGTTTAAATGAAATAAATAATTCAAATTTATGTAATTGGTAAATTTTAATCTAATTAGAATTTTGGATGAATTATGAAATATAAAGGAACCATGTTACTAATGTAAAAACAAAAAAAATTTATTTTGTTAGAACATACATATCCAATCCTTATAAATCGTTGGAATATAATGAGAAGATCATTCTCTATCATCAAGATCCTCATTTATCACAATAAATTAGATACATACAATTACAATTGAAAATTATTGAGAATTTATAATAATGGTCTAACAATGAAAATATCTATAAACACCCTTTAAATATACCAAATGATGAATTTAAGCACTAATATTAAGAATGGATATTGATTAATATTTTTTTGGCATAGGAAACCACTGAAATTACTCAAATAAGTATATTTTATTCATAGGAATTGGTATAATAAACTAACCAATGATAAAGTGTAATGACCACAAACCTAGTGGCACATAGTTGTTGGTTAATTTGACAAATATTCATAAGATACAAAGATTCACATAGTGAATGACTGAATAATGTATTATTTTCTGAAAACTATACACAAAAATTATTTTGAAATACATTTGAAAACATAAAATAGGGGTGATATCTAATTCTTATACATACACTTCATCCCTAAAACAATTATTTGAATCCTAGGGAAAAGAGTCTTAAGAAAGGGGTGATCTCTAATACTAAATGAAGGTAACTGTCTAGTGGGAGTTATTATTAATATATAAGAAATAATAATTGGGTGAAAGTAAATAACATGAAAATATACCATTTATCCAATAACTTTACAATTAAGAATAATATTGCAGGAATAAATGATGTATAAATAATTCCATATAATAAATAACATGAGATCGAATATTTACCATGAAAATTTAAACTGTTTGAATTATAAAATTGAACATTAATAAATATTACCTTAATGTGAAAATGTATAATGATATAAATCAAAGGTATATTATCAAGACATTTCATATGATTATTATAAACTATGTGTAAAATACCATTAACTTTTTCGAATTTTTTTGTCTCTTGAGAGCTACTGATGGATCAATGGGATTCTTAATTCCAAGCCTCCCAAAAAAAATATTAGGTTTTTTAGTTTATAATATGAATGGGGATATTTATAATCAAAAATAATATTTGTATTGTAAATCTAACAAATGAACTTTTACTACATACCCCAATTTATAACCATAATCACAAACCATCCAAATTTGTTTATAGAATAGTTATCAAATTGTAGATCCCTAGTCGAATTGACCACAAATCAATAGGATAAATAATGTAGTTGGTATTAATAAAAAATATCATAACTCTGTCATATTTAAAAAAATGGTTTGGCGTAATTGATGAGTAGAAATACAAAAAACAAATTTCATTAAAAACTATTATGGTGGAAAATATCATTTTAATTTTTAAAATGACCATAAAAAAGTTCATAGAAAATAATAAAAATTATTTTATCTAAAAATAAATTATTACTGATGTAATATAATCTTTAAAACATTGATTTCTCATCATTTTTGAAAATTTGGTTCATGTTGTACACATTAAAACAATTATTCCATTCATCTATTTGATGAAATTAAAATTTGAAATGATTAAAAATGACAGGGATATTACTTATAAAATTATTTTTTTAAAAGGTAAAAATTATTATTAATTTATTTGATAATTTATTTTGAGAATGTGATAAAATTAAATCATTTTAAAAAAAACATTGTTTTGGATGATAAAATATATTCAACCGAAGAGACAAAAAATGAGATATTTTATTTAAAATATTTTCTCAACCAATTTATGTAACATCAAGATGAAAAATGGTATTAATACTTAAATATTCAGTAATATCCCAAGGGGAATAGAATTAATTATTTTTTTGTGATATATCAAAAAATTGAACCATAAAAAATTTAATTTTAAACTCTCTTGATAACCGATGACAATGTAAAATTAACCATTAAAACTTTGGTAAATTCTGAATCACAACATACATGAAATAAAAAAAATCAACTAAATCATTAAATTATATTATGATAAAGTTATTAATTGAATAAAATATTAAATGTACCTTATATACACCACATAATAGAACTATGTGGTTAATTTGAAATATGTCCCATAGAAGTAAAAGAGAGACTAAGAACCATTACCATAGGTTCAATTTACATTGTAAGTATCAAAACCATTGATATAATAAATATAAATTAAATATATATCTATTAAAAAAATTCTCATCTATTAAATAATATTTAATATTTAGTTATAATCTTTTATTACCATTTAATTAACAACTCTTAGTTACAATTATGTTTTCAGGTTATAATTGTTATACTTATCATGTATCTTCTGTTAAAATAATTTCAGTCATTTTATACTGATCATGGTTACATGATCTCTAGAATTTTAACCATGATATAAATATAATATATTATAACTATATATTTATTTATAGTAATATATAATTTTTTGATATAGAATGTTTTGTATGCCGTTTCTGGATGGGGTTTGTCTTACATATACATGACCGATGATTCCATTTTTCTAAAGAGATAAAATTAAATAAAAATAAATAATATTTTACCATTAAATAATCATAAATATTATATATATATATCTCTAATTTATATTATAAAAATAAAGAATTAGTTAATTATATGTAAAAAGAAAAAGAAAAACATTTCACATCACTATGTGGAGGTGGTAGTCCACACACACAAATGAGGGATGTTATTGTTTCCCAATGGATTGTATGGTAAGATGTTATATGTGATATTCTCTTTAAATCCTTATTTTTATGTCCCAAATATCACATATAATCATTATCTTTATCATTATATATAAAATATTTCAAGCATATAAAAAATGAATCACCTCACTTTGTGAGGTGGTATTCCACCTTACAGACATGAAGCAATATCATCTCCCACATTGAATTAAATACATCACTTCCCGATGTTTCTGTTTTCTATAATAATGAGAAAGAATTCCTATCCCATTTGGTGGAAGTGGAGATGGATTTCAATTATCACATTAACATAATATAATATCACTATATATCAGATAATATTTTTATCATATTATGATTTATTAATAAGATTTCATAGTAGTGGAAGTAGAAATAATAAAATAACACACATTTAAGAATATTTTTCTTCTTTGTAGAGCTTCATTAGGATTATACATATAACCTTATTAGGATATTTTAATAATAAAAACATTACCATGAATATGAATGGAGAAATATAAATTATATTTAGGTGGGTAATGGATAAAATGTTTTTGGGAGTGTCAACATGAGAGTATCATAGTTGGCCCTATATATGTGTGGGAGATGAGAAAACTGGAATTTTATAAAAGACAAAATTATACCCTGAATTATATAATTCCAATGGCCTCAAAAATTGGTTATAATACAACATTATAGGTTATAAGTTCAAAATATGGTAATACAATGGGTTTTTTACCTGTTTTAGGTCTTTTTTTATTCTTTTTTTAGTTTAACCCCGAGTAAACCGATTTTAATTTAACCGTTGCAATTAATTCATACTTATTTTCACTATTAATTATGGCCAATAATTTTGTTGAACATGTTATATAATATAAATTATTATTTTTAATAATATTTAATCTATATTCAACAAATCTATTCCCCATAATTTTTATAATTCAATTTAAATTCAAACCCACATATAGGTCAAAAATCATTTTTCCGAAGAAAAACCCTCAATTTCTGAAAGCATATTGAAAATAAAATTCATTATGAAATTGATTCCATTACCAGAAATTATTAAATTGTATTATTATTTTACAAAATATTATTTTAAAAAAATATAAAATACAATATAACCTTTTAAATTATTCAAATGGAAATGTACTTTTAAAAAAAACTATATTATTCATTATTAATCAAATAAAATTATATTGTAAGAAAATTTTAAAAAATGCACAAAATAATAATTCGTTTAGATTGATATTAAAAAGGTTTTTTAATTTTTTAAATAATATTTTTAAAATATATATATATATATAATAAAACTAAAATTTATGTTCACAAGGGATGAACATGCCTTTATGAAAAACATTATTTCATCAAAAAATATACATTTTTAAAATGACTATTATATTATAAATAAATAATAAATAATGATTAAATTTATATTATACTTATTGAAAACATGTAATTTCAAAATTTATTTATTCCTATTCATAATTTCTAACCAATAGCATGGATTTAATGATATTTTTATATAATTATATTTTTATAGAGTATCAAATTTTGTTTCAACCTCGTGTTGCATGGATCGTAAAATAAATAATAAATTGAATTTTCTAAAAAATAAAAATATCTGTCTGTCTCATTGTATTACATTCTCTTCTAATCATGGTGTTAACTTTATTATACACTGTAAAAGAGTATATTAGTATTTTAAAATATTAGAGTTTTACATTCTCACCATCTTCAATAAATTACATCCTTAAAATCTTAACTTGGTCTATGCACTGATGGGTTTGACATTTGGAAATAGAATATTAAAAAAGAACACAACATACAAATGGTTAAAATAACAACATATTTATAATCTATAAACAAAAATAAGATGGTTTTCTAGAATAACATATAACAGTGATTCAAAATATGAGAACATTAGTGTGATGTGATGATTTGGACATAGAAGAAAAGCATAAATAATTATGAATAGTGATAGAGATAATTGATCACATAATACTAGGTGATCCATATATAGTTAATGAGAAAAAATCCTAAATATATTACGGTATAAAATAAATTTATTTTATCATAAATAATGGTATTATTATAATATTTTTTTCGTGAATCTTTTCCCAAAAATTGAGGGATTCATTTATTATATTTGGAATGTAAGAAAACATAATTACTTGATATCATTATATTTCATAATATTATATTATATTTTTTCTATTATTATATCAATATAAAATTTATCTCTTATTATGGGAAATGAATATCCAAAAATAAATTTATTATACCTGAAGAATTAAAATTAACTTTTAAGTGATTGTCTGATCTATAAAAGATTATCAATATATTCTTCTTATGTATACTAAAACCAAAATGGTAAAAAATATATATCTAATATAAGACATTAATATATATTATAATCATATTAAATATAAAAATTCAACATAATCCATTATATTAATGGTTAGCCTTTTAAATCATTCAAAATATTTATAACATAATTCAATGTCCAAATATTTTGATTCAAAGCCACCAAATCATCATTATATTCAATATGCAATATAATGGGGCTCTAAATTCCAAATTCATAATATGTGGATACCACTATCACTATAAATCCTTCATGAAAACATGAAATCTTCAAAACAAATCCTAGATTGAAAAATATATTCGATAAATCCAAACACTCAGATTGCTTCATCAAACAAAACAATAATCCTAAAATAAATGACCAATTTCAATGTCACAAATTCTACCATGTACTCATATCATTATCATTATTATCAGAACCTATTTAATATATTAAGGATTATCCTATCTTAATATTGTGTTTTCTAAAAGATCAAATTTCCAGCAATTCACATTTCATAATCATTAATACCATTATATATATGAATTCAAATATTTTATGAAATGGTTCTATAGTAAAATATATGTACATTTAATATTTAAAATACCAATTATATAATTGAAAAAATAATCTGACATCATTAGACGTTAATCCAATAAAAAGAACATTAATCATTCCACTTCATCTTTAATAACCGAATAAGATTTTCCTTGATCTGATAACCACTATTGAGGTATATTCCCTTGAATATTGGGACATTAAATTTCACAGTGCCCAATATCCTTATATTGTAATCACATCACATTGGAAGATTATTTTTTCCCATATAAAAAATTATTATTATTTCATTTCTCTCCATAATTATAGAAATCTTCCATTCCCTTTATTCTATTATCAAAGTGATTCTTTTCACAATTATTAACTATGTGAAAATACATCTTTACCTTCACCTTCTTATCCAATATTTCTTTTCCATAATTTTCTTCTCCTTCCTCTGTTTTAATCCACAATACATATAGAATTAAATGTTAAATGTAATATAACCTAATACTTTTTCATTTTTTTATGATAATGTTTATGATACTAGTTCCCAACGAAAGATTAAGACCACCAAATAAATTATTAATAATACTTATTGGAATACATGAAAAGATATTTATCCCATTAATTCCATTAGGATCTATTTATAAATAATAAAAAATATTATATTAGATAATTACATTATTAGACATAATATATAATCCCAAAAATAGTGGAACAATTTACATTAATTACAGAATTTATGCATGGAATATCTCTTTATCATAAACATGGTCTTTTTGGGGGAGATTCCAAATTATATATATATTTTCAAAATATTCATATTTTTTGGTAGTGAAAATGTGACTTATAAAAATAATTTTCCTCAGATGTTTCATACTAGGTTCATAATAAAACCATTTTTTTAGTAAATGTTAATATTTGAGTTATTTCTAGTGCACCCTTTTCATGGATATTACTCTTATGTACACATATCTTGGAACCACATCCAATTGTATTATCCAATGATAGATGTATTAATAGAAAAAACAATATAATATCTACCTTGAAAAAACTATATAATGTTCATATATACTTTATAATAATGACTATTATAGGGTTATTTTACTAAATAGATTTTTTCAAAAATATACTTCACAATGTTTTTAATTAACTTCTTATGATACCAAGTAAAATAAACCTAACACTAGTAGCTCAGAGTTAATGGATACATTATTTCATTGGCATAAAATAAAAGGATTAACTTATCCGGGTACCAACTAGTTTTTTAGATTTAGTAAAATAGAAACATATTTTTATTTCACAAAAATTTTAAAACATAAAATACCCCAATGTTTTTTCGTTGATATAATATTTATTCCCTCATGTACATCCCAATATATAAGTTATAAAACACTTTGAGGAATCATAGTGAAATTTAGCAACTAATTTAGGAAAGATCTAATTCTCAGAAATGGTATGTATAACATGGAAGCTAACATGAATACAAATGACATAATAAATATGTAAAGGTAAATTATCGAAGCACATGCCTCTTAATTTCTAAATATTACAAGAATAATAATATTGAATGAATAAAAAATTTCAAATAATTCCATATAAAAACCACATGAGCTAGAAACATAACCATGTATATTCTAAATAACCAAATAACCAAATAGAACATCAATAACTAAATTCATTATGGGATAATGAATAATTTTCGAAGTCATAAACAAACTCTCAAGACCTTTTAAAATATAGTTTAAAATTATGCATAAAAAACATTTATCTTTTCCAATTATGTTTTCCCATGAGATATGCTGATGTATCATGAAGATATTTAATTTGGAGCTTCACATATTAATTAATAATTAAAATGAATTACTCATATTGATGGGTTGAAATGTAATCAACATAAAAATTAACATTGAAGAACAAACATATTAAATGATGATACAAGCCCTAATTAATAAACATAATCATATACCCTACTATGTAATATGGTGACTGGTGATGAAATTGTAAAACCCCATTCAAACTAATCATAAACCATTATGAGAAGTAATAATAATGGAATGAATATGAAATATCTGTTGTTTAATATATTTAATATAAAGGTTTTATGTTTTTGATGATTCTAAATACTAAAAATCATTTAAGATAATTATTAAGGAAAATATCATTTTCATTTTGAATATCATTTTTTAAAACTAAATGTTAAAAAAATGAAAATACATTTATTTGAAAATAAAAATGGTAACATGTAAAAAACCTATATAAATTTTATTGGATATGAAAGAGTAAAATTCTTTTCATTCTATATATGTTGAAGTAAAGATTCAATTCATCTTTTTGTTAACATAAAAACCGAAATTGTCTAGAAAATTACATTATGATTCATTTAATATTTATTGTAAAATTAAAAACATTGGTAAAAATTACTTTAACAAATAATTATGTGAATATTATTCACATTTTTAGAAAACATGGTTTTGGATGAAGTTAGATTTTCATATAAAGAGAGAGATATAATTAGACATCAACTAAAATCATTTCTCAATATATTTATATAAAAGTTTCATATAAAATGGAAATAATACTTGAATGTTAGTCAATTAACATCCCAAAATAAAATTTATTAGTTTAATGAGTGATATATAAAAATATTTCATCACTATATATTTAATAAAAAACAATCCTAATAACCAATGAAATTATAAAACAAACCCTTACCACAGTGGTAAATTTTGAATTGTAATGCCCAATAAAAAAGAAAACAAAACTAAACATCAAATATCATTAATATAAATGGATTAATGAAATAAAATATCAATTTCATATAATATAATATAAATAAAAAATTAAGTGGTGAATAATAAATATATTTCACGGAAATAAAATTGAGATGAGAAACCATTATCTTAACTTCAATTCCATTATTATGTGTACAAAAATAATATATAATAAATATTTTTTATTATAATCTATTAATGAACCATACTCATATATTTAATACCATATATTATTTACATGTATTCTTTTATGACATTTATATTTCCATTTTTTTAAATCAATGTTTTCGGTGATAATTGATTTGTTTTTCTTTTATGATATAGTTTACAAAATGGGATCCTTTTATATTGATCATGGTTACATAATCTCTAATATTTTCACCAAGATATAAATATTATATATCTTTATTATACATTTATTTATATTAATATATAAATTTTATAGTTAGAAAATAGTCTACACATTTCATGGAGATAGTAGGTCATACGCACGACTGACTGTTGTTTCCATTTTTAAGTTAATGGAATGAAATGAAAATAAAAATTAATTAATATTTATAAAATAATTATTATTATATATAAAATTTATATAAATTAATTATTTTTATCAAAATCAATGTCAAATTAAATTGTATACTGGTTCACATTGCCATGTTGATGCAGTATTCAACACGTATGCACGAGAGACATTACTGTCTTGCAACAGATGTGATAGTAGAATGTTTGATGTGATATTATATGTTATTAATAATTGTTAAGTCATAAATATAAAATATATTCCTTAAAGTTTTCCTTAGTACCTTCCATGTAAATTATAGGCATAAAATAATCACATTGCGTTTTGTTGTGGTAGTCCACCATAGAGACAAGAAGTGTTATCATATCTATGACAGAATGGAAAGTAAGATGTTATATGTGATATTGAAGTTATATATGTTTAATAATTTCATAAAAAACACATATAAATTCTAAATCAATAATTATATCCATTCATAAAATGTGGCGAAGGAATAATTATTGCATCGGTTCGTGATGCTGTAGTTTTATGTACACACGATCAACAGTTATGTTACCAATTTAATTGATGTGGAAATTATTTTCATTATTTTTATGATCATATTGAAATTTATGTATATATATTATATTGGTGTGATTATTATATTATATTTTAATATAATTGTTTGAGAAATATGAATAAATAAAACCAATAAGCATGTATAATAATTTTACGTCTTCTTCAGAGAGCCTCTTTACGATTACAACAAAATCTATCATAGAATAGATTCTTATTAAAAAATGGATTCTATGATACCTGAAGGAAATTAAGGAATATATTTTCATAGGTATCCTAATAACCAAATGGTTTTGTGTGTGTAAATATTATAGTATAGGGGTGACCATTTTTTAGTAAGGGATAATGCATAAATGGAATTTTTTAATAGATAATGTGACCCCATATTTTTATCGTCTGAGAAGCCTAAATCAATTTGGTATTCCTCAAAGGTGATAAGGTAAATGATTGTCCAAATAATTGTTTTTGACATGTTTTAGATCATTTTGACACTTATCATCTTACATTTACCCCCGATAAACCTACAAAAACAATAACCATGGTAATTAGTTTTTAATATCATCACTATAAATTATATTAAAAATATTGGTTGAAATTACTAGATAGTAAAATTATACTAATTAACAAAATGTAATACATTTTTTCAAAATCAATTAGTTGAATCAGAAAATTTTAATTTAAATTCAATCCCACTAGACCAATCGAAAAATCGGTTACCCTAATGTAAATCATTCAAAATCATAATAAGTATTTATATAAGAATTCAATAGAAATTGAGTCCAATAAAATAAATTAGAAAAAATGAAATATAACGAATCTAATTATACTTAAAACCCATATATAAATAAATTTATCTTTTAAATATTTTCATTAAATAGTTAATTTTCAATAAAAATAATAATTTTAAACTATTCATCAAAGAAATTTGAATTTTCATAAAATTATAAAATATAATCCCAATTAATGTTTTGAAAATAAAATTTAAAAAATAAAATTTAATAATTCAGATACCATTTATTAAAGTGTTAAAAATTAATATTAAAATATTTTGGAAAGTGTGACATGGATTCATTTTTGGAAAATTTAATTTTTTTAAAAAACATATCTTATTATTTCAAATGATTCATATTTTATTTCTAATAAATAGTTATAAATTTATTTTATTTTATTAATATGTAAAACATATAAATTTTATAATTATTTTAGACTTATTAATAACCTAAAGCATAAAATAATTATTATAGTGGTCATGTGTAAATTTTTATATTTTTATATATTATCATGTTTAATTTAATCTCGTTGTTACATACACCACCATATATCAAAGAAATTTAATATAATTTACAAAATATATCACAAATACAAAATGTGTTATATTCTATTAAATGGTTTGTGATACATTTCATATACGCTGAAAAAATAATGTTCCTCTTTTAAAATATTAGGGAATTAAAAAAACTCTTCATGTCACATGTGGAGATATTAACATTAATGATATAAAAAGGTTTAACTAGATATTTTGATTCTATAGGTTATAGTTATATCAATATTCTTTGGATACTGATGTTTGAGAATTATCTTTGGAATCTGTGACTTAGAAGTTAGTACTGCCCAAACATAGAATTAATAAAATTTCATTTTCGTACATCTAAAAATGAGTGTGTTGTGAGTTATCAATACAATATATTCAGAAAAATGAATTGTTAGGAAAATGACCCAAAATATTCCACCAATTTATGGAGAATAAAATTGAAAATTTAAGGAATTATAGTATTATACATTGAATGTTTGTCTATTCCCACTTCATAACCAAAATAAAATACATCTCATTTTATCAAATCATTTTATTTAATTATCAAAGTTAAGAAGTCCTGTATTTTTTACTATCATTCCCCAGTAAATGTTATTCTATAAATCATTATTATTCTAGTATATCATTTTATTTTATCCCATCATCATTCAATTCATCTAAGATGTGCATTGTTTTGAACTAAATTTCTATGACTTCAATCTATAACTTTATTCCTCAAATTATATATATTTGAAAAAAATTGAACAGAAATTGAATTCATGTTTTTAACATATTTTTGGTAGATTCTATATGATAAGGATATGATATTGTATTTTTCATAATATGAATATATTTCCTATAATATAATTTATTTAATACCAATATTTTACCTAAGATAATTAAAATTTGCCACAAGTATTTTCGTTTGGTTTTTTAGTTTATCATTCGAAATATTCATCCAAACAATATGATGTAATTCTATCTTTTCCCCTTTACAAACATCGTTATTTATTTTTTAATAATTGATTCAAAATTTTAATATGTTTAAAAAATCAATTATTTTATTTATTGATATCTCATTATCATTAGTATACCAATGATAATAAAAAAATTAGACATTGATTTTAATTTTGTAATATCATTTTATGAATTCATATATTTAGAATCCAAATTGCTCATACCACATAATCAAGGACTAATAGAATAAATTGTTTTCTTATGAATTTATTAATAATCATTTGATATATAGGATATCTCTATATAGGTTTGCTTCCTTGTTTTGTTCATTAATATCACAGTCTTAACAATGATCTTATGTGAATAATATAAATAAATATAAATTACTCAAAAAAATTAAATAGATCAATTTATAGTTGTTAAAAACTAACATGAGAAATATTTGATCATATAACAATTGATATACTCAAGTGGGTTCATAATGAGTGATACATGGAGAAGGTGTGTGAATATGAATATGGAAAAATATTCTATATTAATTCCCTTTCTCATATAAATATATCCATCTTAAAAGATCATACCTCATTATTTGTTGGGTTATGTTTAATATAGTTTAGAAATAATAATCTAATATAAATTCCCTTTATATTTGGGGTTATAATTTTTTTTACTATTTTCATTAATAAATACATGATTTTAACATCTAATTGAAATATATATATTATAAACATAAAAAAAATATATTTTAATGGGTTCACCTACACCGGGAAACATCCATTGAGTTGGAAAATGAATTGTGTCCATGTATCAAAAATCCACAAAATAAATTTCTATGGTGGGTTTAAACACGATATCATGATGTCATGGGTGAATCCCATTATAATGTTTTAGTGAAATTTCACTACCTACTAATGGATACACTATAGTTTAACATTTCACACTCACATCTGATGAAATGGAAAGCAACATTATATATAATATATAAAAATGAAAGAATGATGTGACCATTAGTACCATATCCTAAACCCTATATGGGTATAGATTGACCTAGTTTCACAATTCTATATGTAAAATAAATGTGTGATAAATAGAATAATAAAATTAACCTTCACGAAAAAGGTATTCATTAAATCTCTATAGGTAAATTCCTTCTTCAATTGGAATGATCTAATACGAGTATAGATAAAATATTCCAACCATTATCTATTTTTTGTATGTGTGTATTATTTTATTGTTCCAACCAACCCAATTTATTGTGAGAGATAAAATATCTATATCTCAATAATATTCTTTTCATATAAATGTTTTCAATTATTCATTGGAAAGTATCCAAGATCCTCATTATTAATGTCTTCATTCCAAGTAAATTATCATTGGAATATTTTTTCATACATTCTATTAAAATACGATTTAATTCTATCTAACACATGTAATGACGTATTTTTATATTGATTCTAATTTTAATCAGAATAATTTCATAGTAACCTTGTCCCCCATGAAATACATGACTTATTTATTCGACTTTTAACATCAAGGTTATATTTGAACCTACAAAATGATATATCAAATGAATAACTATACCATAAACCATTATGATTGGGTATTTTTAAATCTTATATCTAAAAAACACAAAAAAATAAAGAACACATCTTAACATGTTAAAAAAATATATTAAAAAATCACTTTTTTAATAAAACATAATAAAACCAATATACTATCTTAAATTTAATACAAAAAATGATAAGGAAAATGGTTTTCTCTATATAATCAAGCGTATTACATCCCCATTTATCTCAATCATATATGTTACCACAATGGTTAACAGAAATTTATTTTGGGATTCTTTATTTATCTAATAGATTATTTCAAATCATTATTATGACTAAAACACTCTTTCTCAGTCGCAAAATGTTGTTTCCATTTATAATTGACATTTAAACAACTCTCCCCTAGAATCAATGTGGATTTACAATTCATTTATCCATATAGAAATTGATATAATATCTATGTAAATTTTTTACCTTTATTTATTTATGTGTATTTTTCCAGTCCAAGTTTACTTCCTCCACAATATAACACTATTATAATTACAATTATTTATAAAAAAATTATCTATGTATTATCATCAATACTCAAGGAATTTGTACAATTAATAGTATCATATTAACCATGTTCTAATTTAAGTAATTTCATATTAATGTATAATTTCTATTAAAATACAATGGTAACATAAGAATTATTTTATATTATCACAATACTATTGCAACACTAATACCCATATCTTATGATATTCATAGGAAACCACTCATCAATAACTAAAATTTCCCTGAAAAAAATCATTTGTAAATCGTAGATAGTAGTAATTTATTTCCAATTATTTGAAAATGATGATAATATATATAATTAATTATTTTACCATCACTATTTCCAAAAATAAAACCTCATGTAGTGGACAAAAAAACCAACACCATGTAGATTAATTTTCTAATTAGATACTAAAAAATAGGCATAGATAATATATAATTAGTACTAAATTTTAAATATTATGTTCTAAAATATTCAAAAATAGGAGTAATCTAAAACCATTTGAGTTGTGATTTTGAGTAGACTTGTATAATTATTTCACCTGATAAACTAGTTTTTTGAAAAAAAATTAATCAAGATACATTTTTCTAAGCGTGAAGGTGGTATAATTTATAACATGGAATATAAAATTGTGTTTCTCATGAATAGTTATCATCCTTGTAAATTTTACCATGGGATGTTAATGAACATAATTATTTCAATTGTAATTCTAATATATTATCATAAAATATTATTAATGTTAACTGAAGAAAAAAATATTGGAAATGGTGAATAAAATTTTGGGAATAGATATTTAACTAAAATTAGAGTTCAATTGATTTATAAAAAATATTTGATTAAAAAAACAAGGCAATTTGAATCTATTTGTTGAGGTAGGATCATCAAATATTCCCCAACCTCTAAAAATAGTGATTTCTACACATATTTTGAAATTTTATATAAAATGACTAGAATTGTTTACCTATATGAATTGAATGAATATTGATACAATGATTTTATATTAAATTATCTTTATGATTTTTTTTCTATAATTACATATATTTTTTTTAAATTTAATTATTTTTTTGGTATTCTGGTGTATTAGAGTGACAATAGTTTGCTTTTGAATAAATTAATGAATATTTTTAAAAAATCTAATATGTGGTTAAATAAATATTTATGTGGTCCCCACATACAAATAAATACAAATAATGTTTAAAAAAATATTTTTATAGAAACCTTGACTAAAAAGAAAAACAATGAAAATTTGAACTGTCATAAGGTTTTAATGATAAATCATCTTATCAAAGCGTTTGGTTTGATGTTGGATAAATTAATCATTCCAACCACATATCCATATATTTTTTCCAAGGACCCTAAAGGACTTAATATAACATATCCATAACATAATTGAAAATACCATAATGATTTCGTATGAAAAGTTGAAGGGTGAATTATTTACATTTTAAAATTGGCCGAGGTGAATATATATATATATATATATATATAATTTAGGAATATCAATATGTTTTGTAACATGGCATACTATTTTTTTTATTGTTTCAAAAATATATTTATGTGATAGAGTATAACGTATATATGGGTTTTTTGTAATCTTCATTATATTTTAATAGAAAAACATATAATTCATTATTTTTACATTAAATTATTGCAAGTCCACTATTATTTCAACTATTTTCATTTAGTTTGTTATGTTTTTAAATTTTAACTCAATGTTTCAATATTTAGTCTATGTTTTTGTGATTATCAAATCATTTTTGGTTAAATATCATTAGATAATGTGTTTATGGTCACTTAATATGAAATAAAATGAGAGTACATGTATGGATAATAACTTTTTCAATAAATCTTAAACCTAATAAAATTATTTTGAATATGGAATCATTAATAACATTATTATACATCAAATATCTTTTAATTAATTAATTATGTGAGTTTTTAGAGAGTATTTTCACAATTTTTATTGTATAATATTTTAAGAAATAGTGTGATGCGTATTTTTCATCTTATGTTAAAAACCATATTGGTATTTCGAATTATTTGAAATACCCAATGACATTGATAAATTAACAATTAAGTGGACGTTTTGATCATATAAAAATATATTATGATTGAATAATAGTGAAACTAATTCATGAGATATATGAATTATGGAAATCATATTATTTATTAATTATTTATTTTTAAATTGAATTTTTAATTCTTTCATCAATAAATGTTTTTTAATCATTGATTTTTTGTGTTGATAAATTAGTTAAGATATTATTTAATGTTTTGAATAAGTGATAGTAATTGGTAGGAACTCATTTTATAATTACTTCATTATCATAAGCTGAATGTTATTATATTGTATCCATACATTTTCAAAGTACTGTTAATTATGGTTCGAATGTAGTAAATTTTGAAATGTTATTCCCATATAAAGTAATAGTTCTAGTGGGATGTTCATTTGTTTTCTAATACTTCAATTTTATTTGGTAAACCTAAGTGTTTTCTATATTAATTTTATTAATAAAAAATATTTTTATATTGTTTTTATTATTTTTATGTCCAAATGTCTGTTAATTTGGGCACAATGTGTTTGTACATTGATTAATAAGACCAAATTCACTGAATTTAAGAATTTTAATTCAATAGAACACATATATATTATTGCCAAGAAGAAGTGGTACCTTCCCATTAATCTATTAGTAGATATGGGTCATTAAAAAACACATAGTGGGTATAATGATATTCATTGACATATCATCTATTTGGACCTTCTCGGGGAATAACCATAACCTTGATCTAGAACTATAATGAACTATTATATAATAATCATTGACGAGGTTCCCCTATATAATGTTACACATTATATTAAATACAATTACCTTGAATTCATATCGAGAGTACTCTTGATTTTCATGTCCCATAAATAGTGATGATAATATACAATAGTGGAGGGGGAGAATTTTTTATTTTTCATAAATTTGATAACAAATTAATAAATTCAAAAAAATTTGATATAAATAATAGTTTATCATAGGCTATTGGTGTAGTTGGTGTATTAATTTTATTTATTAATATAGAGAAAAAAGGTTATACAATTAAATTGGAAGATTATGGTTCAAAATGACCTGACATCTACTGATCACATTGTTGAACCCACTATGTATATTGCTATATTTTTAAGCAAAAAATATCAATTACTTTGAGAAAACGTTTCATAATGATATTATATATGTATGATGAATGGCTTGGATAAATGTAATAATTTACAAGATAGTTGACGACAAGGGAAAAGTTCATATGAAAAGGTGTTAGTGTGAATCTTATACAGAAGTCACCTATTTTTTCAATTTTTTAATGATTCCAAATGTATATGAATTTTAAACTACTATATTAGCCAAATCATGACCATAGTTTCAAAATTGGAACTAAAAGGATGGAATGCATCCAAATAATGTTTTCTAGTCCTGAGATGAGGATTTATTTGTATCTTGGAGGTTTTGAGATCATCCATGGGGTTATGTGACTACAAATGATGTTTTGGAATGATGCATTTAATGGAACATGGTCGGTCCATAGTTTTTGGTTACCATACAACCTAACCTTGTGGGAAATTTTTTATAGAATCTGGGATTGAGATAAAATTATGTAAACTAGAAGAAAACATGAAGGGGTCTAAATTTATTTACCGAAATGGGACATGGTTGGTGTACATTTTGAGTAACTAAGCGCGATAACTGTGAATGTTGAAGTGGAATGACAATGCTTACCATATCATTAGTTTAGGGCTTGAAAAATCATTTGTGAAAATTGTGATGCTCATAAAATAAAATATAATAAATATATTACCCTATTAACCTCAAACGGTTTTAGATGCTTTTCATACTCATTTCTCCCATATTGACTCCATACCACTTCCTCCATTCTCCATTGGAGTTCACCCTCATTCTGAGACCAAATCACATAATGTCATGTTTTTGAGAAATATTTATGCAACAAAACAACACCATTAGCATCAATTCTATTCCTATACTTATTTATATAATCAATCATTATACATTTACAAATTTTCATTCCAATTCACCTAGAGTATTATTTAATCAGATACAAGTGATGGGAAATTAACTCTACCAAGAGATAGAGTGTCTTAAGATGATGGATACACTTCATCGTATGTTTTTTTATCAAGATACATCACTATTTTTAATTAATAAATTTTAAATGAGATAATTAATTTATATAAATTTTTTATGACATTTTTTAGATATTATTTTATTGAGAGTTTAGGAATTTGTTGTGGGATATTAGTGAGTGTTAGTTGGTCATTCTAGTGTGATGGGATTAGTGGTATGATTTTTGTCTTTATGCCGGTTTTATGAAATGTGTTTACTTAAATTAAGTAGTTGGAATTTAGTTAATTAAAAATAATTATATAGTAATTTATTGTTTTTTCTGGGTTTTTCCATGAGACATGACCCAAAATGTATTGGATGACCTGGACAGACTATGAAAACTACATTCGGCTTTTAGAAATTAAATTCAAACATTCCAAAAGATATGTGGTCTATCATACATCTTTTAGAGCATAAATGTATGAATATTTAGAATTTTAATATTTGGATATATTTTGAGGGATATTCCCCTTATTTAGATTTATTATAATTAACATAATTATTAAAAAAAAATTACATCATAATTCGATGATTGTCATGAGTCACTAACAACTCCAGTGATCTAATTCGATACCTCAAATGATTGTTATGTTTATGAATGAGGACCTCCTATTGGATGCCTCCTATAATGGTTCAACAATGATGATACCATGTATGATGCCTCATTTTAGGTTACTATTGTGGTGAAACAAAAAGATTTTCCTTTAAATACATTATTGTTTAGAGGATCCCATGTAGAATATATGTTGAGTACATTTACAAGAGGGAAAATGTCAGTGAATCGATGTTGGATGAACTCTGAGTGGGTATATAGGGGTTTTGGGTAGATATAGAAGTCGGTGTCACATGTAATCCCTACCAAAATTTCATTACCGAGACTATAATAGTTGTGGTGAGCTTGGTAATTCATCCACACAAACTCTTATATATATATGACATCATTGTTTTTATATTGGTTCCACTTTGATAATCAGAGCTGATTCCTAGTGTATGGTTGATGTGTATGAAGTGATTCTGTATATTTCAAGGGTGACGAGAAGAAGTTTATGGGATATAGATTTTGATACATTATTATGTATTTGGATATCATTGTGTAATATCTATGAGGGTCATGTCGATATGGAACAAATACATCGTTATGATATGTAACCATTTATAGAGTATGTTATTGACGCGTTCCATTGACTCCAAGAGGATTATTTGGTAAATGTCACTAGGTCCAAGCCATTGTAAATCAATATAATACTAATTTTTATATTTAATTTTTCCATTAAATTTATGTCCATGCCTTGGTTAATGTTCTTATGTTTTGGATCTAGTAGGACTATATTATACATATTTTTCAATTGATACAGTCTGTGGACATGAAGAATATTCCTTGGTAGGTGGACATAGATCTTAGTCCTAACATATTTGAAACTTGATTCATCGAGAATAGGAAATACCTTATGCATTTTCTATAATTATAGTATTTTCCATAAATACATGAAAACTTTTATTATAGTGATTGTATTTCAATATTACTGACCTAGGGTTACGGCATATAGCCCCCCCTATGGTGATGTCGATTTTTTAGAGACATTTACAAATTTTGTTGAAGTATGTATCATTGATTATAATTTTATAAAAAATTATTTACTAAATTATAAATAGCTTTAGTATGATATCCTCAAGATCAATGTGATTTTCATATGATGTCTAGATGATCAAGATTATGGAACCAAATATTAGTTGTGGTTTTAATGATGATATTTTCACATTAATTAGATATAAATATTTGTGTATATATATTTATGGTGAAATATTTACACACACATATATATATTTAATGAATTCTTCTAAATATACATCTCGATATAGGTCAAAGACGTTATGGCCGATCGAGATCACAAACCGAATGATTGACTACAATTTTTTATTTACGTCATTATTTGTCTTTATTATTTATATTAATTTATTATTTTTATCTTGATGATTATCTCATATATAAAAACAATGCATATCACATGTTATGTATGAGATCATGTTGTTGGTGCTCTACTAAGTTTATAATCAAACCATACTCAGGCTACCATTGCTTTGGGTAACGAATTGGAATGACACATGGTTGCATACATATCAAGAGATGAGGCCATAGATAGATTGATTAGGATGGATCTTATATGTATGTGGATATCGATTATGAGGAATTGGATGGTTTATGTATATTTATGTGGTGCTTTTATTTCATTTTCTTTTTTGGCTTAGGTATATGTACTTTAGGCAAAGTGGGTGATTTCATTTTATTTTATAGAATGGTCCTTAGGGCCTTTACGAAATATCATCTATCACTAAAACATGATCTAATTTCAGTTTATTAATTGTTTCCTCACTCCATTAATTATTGATATGTATTTTATTTGATTATTTCCACAGGTTACATATTCTGATTTGAGGAATTATTCTCAACACTATGACACCCAATGCCCATCCTACTAGTCAGCAACCTCTAGATTATAGGACAATATGATTGAGTTCTCTATGAAAACTAGCACCGATCACCAAATTAGTGACATTTTTTGCTGGGATACATTATTTTTGAGCATGATATGGGGTTATATAGTTTTCATATGATTATAAAATTTAGTGAAATACAAATTCTGTAGAGATTTTGATTTTTTATAAATTTTTGAATCTTGTCCCATTAGCATGAGGATTATGATAGATTTGGACACTATTCTAGAAATGGGGTGAGGTATCTCATGCATCATATTTTGTATATAGGTTTAAAATTTTATTAGGCTTCAACTGTAGAATTATTATTGATGAAATAGTAAATTTTCATAAAGTTTCATGTAAAACTGAAATGGTGTTTTCTAATTTAGATTTTTGGTGGAATTATTCTTAATTGATCTAATCTATATATATTTATAATAAGGGAAGACTATGTGGCTCTACGATGATACATTTGATGATGAGGTTGATAAGTCAGTTTTTATTCATGGTTGATATAAGGACCCTATTAGTTTGAGATGGTACATAATTTCTGTGTGTGGGAACTTATTAATGGTATTCTATCTCTGGTTCGGTTATTTAAAATGTTATTAATGACCTATAAAGTGTTCTCCCACATATCATGAAATGAAATTATACTTAACTAAACAATATGTCTGGTAGCAAATATATCATTGAAAAAATGATATGTGTGTATTATTTATCCTTATAGTTAAAATTAGGATAATTATTCTTTTCTAGTATACCATTTATGGGTGTATCTTTTTGTTTAAGGAGAACAAGATGGAAGTCTATGTATGATGTGTACAGACACCAATATTCTTTTCATAAAATGGACCATAAAGGGGTATTACTATATAAGGGTTATCGATGAGTGTTTTATTATTATTATTTATATAATATATCTTGATAGACTCTAGGGATGTCCCTTATGAGGATGCTCAGTGAGGAGTAATTCCCTATAAGGAATATTCATAACTCTTTTGAACCCTTTTAGGTCAATGTTATTTGAACATCCCTTTAAGATGTTTTAATATTGGGTTAGGTGGTAAGGCCATGTTACACTCATAAGTGGCCTGATCAATTGTTATAGGAGGGACACAATGAGGCCCTTAGTGCTGACATAGAATATTGTATGTCAATTATATGTTTGATTAAAGAAAATCATCTAAACTGGTTAGCTTGGGTATATAGATGTGTTTTCATGTAGTGAGGTTGGTTAAACACTTATTAGAACTAATTCACATATGGTGATTTGGTTTTTAAATATAAGAATTTTGTTTCATTTTTTCTATGAAATCAATATTTTTTGGGTTTTGAGACTGGAGATATCGAGAATGATGTTTTGGGACCCTTTCCCATATATTTAACAATTGCACATTTGATTCTTATAATTTAAAAAATTATTTTCTGTGACGAGAGTTGGTCGAATAACATTTTTTCATAAAATATGTTCAATATTTTCAAGAGGAGTTTCAAGCGATAAATAGGAATGATGGTAATGACGTGATATATAGAACATATATATTGGCCTTATTAATGACCAACTCATAGAAGAATGAGTCAGGTGTTATTGGGTTTCTTTGGTTATATGTGGTACCATTTAGATTCATATAAACTGAGAGGTTTCATCAAATATATGTAAATAATGATTAAATTAAATGTTTGGGAAATGGATTCCTGACTTTTTTACTCAAATGAGCATAATCTATTTTAAGAAGTTCTGGATATGAGGATGAACTGATTTTTGAGAGGTAGTTGACCGATTTTTTAACATGCAAACACATTGTAGGGAGATGTAGTGCCAGGAGTGGAATAAGACATGTGTATACTATTATGATGTGATCATGTGTTATTTGAGAAATTCATTCCTCTTGATGTAACACCAATGTACACAAAGATATAGGTGATCATGCCCAATATATTGAAATCATATTGATTTTAATGATTAAGCATTTGCTACACACTAGGATACATCTATAACTTCTGTGTTTGGATGATGGAATCCATGTATGTCCACTAAAGAAGCATTTTGGATGTAATCCATATATTTAATAGTACCCCATTAGATGTTTTACGATAGTGGCCCACATTTTATTAATTTCATCGTGTTCCATAGATACTGTTATAGGGAATCAGGAATGAGTAATTATGACATTTACGTGAAACCTTAGGATAAGTGGGTGAAAATCCATAATAGTTGTTATGTCTTAGTGGGATAGGGAATAACATCTTGTGGATGGGTTCTCTTTTCAACAGAGTGATGATAAGACTTCTCCTACAGTAGGGAGTGACTTTTTAGTCACTATATTATTACCTAATTTCGATAAGGATCATGGGATGGTGAGACCGTTTGTGGGAATATCCTTTTGGTTTTTTCATGAAATTGGATAAATGTACATGTCTGTTATAAGCTACCATAGGGATTTAAAGGTAATAATTTATATATGGACTTGGGTGATGTCTTAGTTTGTTCATTAATCCCAATGTAGATTATAACAATCTATAGATGTCGGATCAAGTATGTATTGATGCTTATGATATTTAATAGTGATTAATGTAACACAAGAGGTATTGGCATAAAAATAATACCATAAGATGGTCCCAGAATTTAGTGATCATGTATGGAATGATCTCAGTGTTCTTAGGGATAACAGTATAAAGAACATTTTTATATGGTATGCCGGCTATAGGAGTTGATAATTAGTAGTGAATAGTTCACAAAATGTGTAAATAAATATATATATATATATATATATATATCTGTTTCTATATAAATCAATTGAAAATGTTTATAATATATGTTGTGCAGTTTTATTTTAATAAGAATATTGATGAAATTTTATGAAATAATTTTAAATAACTATATATATGTGTATAAATATATGTTACTATATAAATCATTTGATAATTACGATGACAAGAAAATTATTATTGTACGAAATTATTTTCATTTATATAATTTTAATATGGCAAACCCCTAACATGGTGATGAAGTATATATATATTCTCTATATCAATGTTTCTTCTTTCATGACTGACCATGAACATAAACAACAAGTTGTTGTTATTAAAAAATTCAAGATCACTATTAATCTGGATGTCTTTTCATTTTCCATATAAAACAATGTTTTCTTTCCCAATATCATAGAATATATTAATATATATATATATGAACATTTATATAACATGTAAAAGAATCTTATGTTAATATTATCTAAATAACTAAATAATATAAGGATGGGAAATATAAGGGAGTCATTCATTCTAATGGATTACCTTCCTATCTACTCCATGTTGTTCTTCAAGAGTAAAATAGAGGATGAGAGAAATAGACTCTCATTAATTTTCCTACAATAATGGAAATTTTTTATTTTTAAGATTTTAATGTAATGGTATTATTCCAAATTTATACAAGACTCTATTTTTTTATAGTTTCATAACCAAATCCATGATTTATTTTAATAATATTATTTATGCTCTATAGTTTTTCTCTAAATCTGATTCAGTGAAATGAAATTATAGTTTTAAATTCATTTATGTAATTTATTTTCAATATTTATTTGAATGGGAAATTAGAACTTCAAAATAATTATTCCATGTTTATTTTCAAATACATTTTGTAAAAGTAATTATATTTTTCTTAAACAACTAATTTTATAGAAGATTATTTTTAAAACACAATTATTTATGGATAAATATATTTGATAACGATAATTAATTTTTTATAGACCCTAGTTGTAGGAGATCATGATGTATTTTTTTTCTTTCTTTGGTAATTTTTTTGTTTTAAAAATTTTATTTAACAACTCCAATAAGGATTTAAATTAATGTTTTTTGAATAATATTTCCTAAAATATTCTTATGGATAATTAACATATAAATAGGTATGTCCATTCACTATATATATCAGGATAATTTGATTCATGTTTAGATATTTTTATAGTATAAATAATTATAATGTGTTATAATGTTTCAAAATCTATTGAAATGTTGAAATTTTCTTTTAAACAAGAAAAAATTTAGTAGCTATGTGTTTATACACTATTTTAAATGAAATATCATTTATATAAAGATCATGAATTGTTATTTTAATGGAATTAAAAGGAGAACAGAAGGAATTTCAAATTTTATTATTTCAAAATTCGATACATGGGTATTGAATACGATTGTAATAAAAGGGAAGTGAACCCATAACCTCAGCAAGACTATGTTCTAATGTTGATATTGATAACGGTCTTATGGAATTCATAATTATAGAAAAGTATTGTTATATTCCAAAATAATGATATTGTTTCCAAAAGAACATTTAATATTTCCTATATAATTTCATTGGTTTTAAAAGTGAGATGAGATTTTAAATTATTTTTTCTGTAGTTCATAACATGTATTTTCAATGCCAAAAATCATTATGTTTAGAAATTATTTATATAAAAAGTTTTATATTTTATATAAAATATATTATTTCAAATGGTCATTATCATATTTAAAAATGAATTCTTAACATGATTTAATGACACATTCATATAAAATTTTATGCACACCCTATATTTAAAAATGTTTTTATCTATAATATTACAGGTTCTAAAGGTGCATAGTATCATTTAAGGAGCTTGCCTATGTAATTTATAAAAAATGTCTGTACATATTTTGTAGTAAACTATAATATCAATTAATGTCTTCCATTATACACTAAAACCTAAACATAAAATATCCATGTATTTTTTAATGGGATGTATATTTTTTAGTTGCTTTTTAGGTAACAATATACATAATGTTTTAGCACTGGATACATGTTTGATGGTATCAGGGTGTCTCATTCTGTATTAGTGTGAAGATTTATAAAAAATTGAAAATAATGATTTTCTTATTTGATGATAATTATAGAGTTATATTGTTTATTCAAAGGGTCATGGAAACTAAAATATATGTTACTGCTAATAATATATAATTTTTATGATCCCAATTTTATTAAATTATTAGATATAAAAATTATAATTTCCCAAATTATGATTTTTGATTTACAAGGGAGAAATTAATTTATGGTGGGAGTATTATCCCATCTATTTGTATATAAATAAAACATCATTTAATTTCATAGAATATTAATGAAAATTCAGATGAGGATAGGGAAAATTTTATTTCAAACAATACACTGACTCATACTATGATACAATGAAACCTCTTTATAGAAGTTTGTAACATATTAAGATGAAATTATATGTATAAATATCATTAGTATGAAAATATGATAGTCTCTGATTAACATAAGAACACTAAGATCATATCTATAATCATTTGTCTTATGCCTAAGTAATATTCCTCTAAGTGTAATGAGATTGGAAATACATAGTAATGGAAAATAATACAATATTTGAAATATAGAATATCTAGAATTCGTGGACATAGGTTTATCAAAATTTCACTTTTTGGGTTATTTATACAACATGAACATGACCATTTATATAAAATATATATTAAATAAATTTTATTAAGTGTCATATGATAAAACTTAAAATATTTTTATGCTTTTGTTAATTGTAATTTATATTAGACCATTGAAAAATATAATATTATTTAGTTATTAAAAATATTTAATATTAATAATCAGTATTTATACTTTTTGATAAAGTGTAAACAAATAATATTTATGAATCATACTTATGACGACTAAGATAAAATCTTATATATGTTAATTAAATATGAACATATACTGAAAATCATATAGTAATATATATTAGAAGAAAAATAATATTAAAATTAAAAAAATTAAAACCTTTCACCCATCCATGCACACATATTCCACATGTGGCACCCATAGTGTCAAGTGGTTGGGAGAGAGTCTTCTCAGAAAAATGATTATTGTTATGGTATTATAAAATATCTTGTATGGAAATGATAATTGGTAATAAAACCAACAATTTGTGCACTCAGGAGTGCTTCTTCATGGGAAATATGTGTTTGTGCGGCCCGTACGCCCAATTGTGTGTCTATGTGTGCCAAGGTATTGATCCCATGATTCCTTAGTATAAAATATTTTTAAAAGTCGTTTTAATATAAGATACGATGAGATCCAAAAAAATATTGATGTGGCATAACATAATTGATAAAATCTTCACAAATTAAAATTAAACTGTTAATATCATTGTCATTTTTTGAAATCAATGATAGACCATAAATCTTTTCATGGATCCATCCACAAACTATTTACTAACAGAACTGATCCTTCATGTCGACTTCTTGTTTTCTTCCAACATAGGTGTTTTCCACAATCCTACATGATTTTCCATTCTCTATATCACATATCTTCACTTTCATTATTCATTGTTGAAAACCCCACACACATGAAATTTTTAAACGAGGAAAATATCAATGCCTTAATGATTTCACAATAATAGGGTTTCATCAACTTACATCCCCACACATTGCCAAAAAAATCATAGTACTTTTAATTGATAAAATTAATGAAAATGTTTAAAATATATACTGTGTGTTCTTTTTATGTGAATCTTCATGAAGAATCACAATGAACCAATTTAAACAACTATATATATATATATATATATTAAATACAATGTTAAAAACCATAAAACAATAATTTCATGAACATGAAATTGTTTCCAAGCATAGATACACTTATGGTATTCTCTATGGGTATAGACTAGTAATAGCAATAAAGTGTCTAATTAAATACTGTCTCAAGCAATATTTCAGATATGTTAGAAAGAATTGAAAATGAATAACATGATTTAGTTATTAAAATTAAATAATAACATACCTTGATATGGATTTATTTTTCCTTGTATATATATGGATATATTTTCCTACCATGTATCTTAGAATACATTAAATAATATTCAAATATTTTTATAAACAATGATATATGATATAATAGAATATTCACCTATATATATATATGAATAGTTTAAGTATTTCCAATATAATGGATCCTTTTATTCAAAAGGATTACCATCCAATGTGGTGCTAGTTGTTCATTCAATGCTAATGTGAGGAAGAGAGAGAGATATAGAGTTTGGGTCTGTAGAATTTTACTTTTATCAAAGAGAAATATTTCTACAATATTTTAGGGAATGTATATTATTCAAAATTTTATAAGAACCTCAATATTTTTATAATCATAGATGCTAAGACATATTTTTTATTTTAATGTGAAATTAAATTCATTAATTATTTTTTAAATTCCATACATTATTGAAAATATAGAATTTTATACTCTAATGGTATCTTGTTAAAAATACTTATAAGTAAAGGAAGATAAAATTTCAAATACTTTATTGTAATTTTCATTTCAAAGACCCTCTATAAAATGGAGTTTTTTTTAAAAATTATAATTTTATAAATTTTATTTTGAAAGAGACACTTATATAATAAATATTATAATTGATAAATCCTATTGTTGTTTCATAAAACATGATTATGGGAGAAAATTATTTATTCTATTTTTAAGATATTTTTGAAAAATATATTATTATCAGAATATTATTTATAAATTCCAAGTGGGTTTTGAAGTTATCATTTTATACCGAAATTAATTTTTAGTGTTTAATGACAGTGGAAAAATAAATTGGTACTACCATGCACTATACTTGTCATTATAATTCCATCAAATTTTATGAAAGTTTATATTTCAATTAATTATAATGTGTTTTAATGTTTCAATATTGATAAAAATGTGGATATTTTCAATAAATTCAAGAATTTTTAATATATATGATTTTTTTTAAAAAAAAATTAATTACTTTTATTTTATTTTAAGAATGGTTGTTTAAATGGAATGATTATTAGTATGGAAGGCTTTGAAAAATGTTTCATTTAATAATTTGGTACCATGGTATTGAATTTAAAGATAAATCATTAGAGTGAAATTAAAAACACTTCGTGATGATCTCCTAATAGTGATACTTCTAGTTTCCACATAGAAAATATTAAGTGTAACTTGTATTGTTATATTCAAAAATAATGTTATTATTTTGAACATTAATGTTATAATGTTTGGTAGAATGTTATGGTTTTTAAATGGAAAATTTATTTTTAAATGATTTTAATTATATTTCATATGATATAATTTAAAACACCAATGTCATTTATAAAATCCCTCCTTTTTCTAGCTATTTGTATCTTTTTTGTCTGTGTTAAACATATTTTGAGGGTCTATTCTTTGACTTTAATCCTTAGTTGGAGAGTCTAGTTCAGAGATGGAGATCATTTCTTAGGTAAAATAACCAAAATATATAGGAGTTATGTTGATTAGAATTACCTGTGTATAGGTATAGATGTTTAAAATGGGATTACAAGAATTTTCCATGATCTAGAAGGATTTAGAGATTCCTCAGGTGCCTATATGGAATTTGGGATGTAAATATTTCATAGGACAATTACACATGATGTACCTATTAACCGATATATAAATTCCACAAAAACTTGCCATAAACTAGCTCATTAATTGTATTGCATACATGATGTCCAATGAATTTACAACATGTAAATATCCATCATGGTTAAATATTAATCGAAGGAAACTTGTGATTTAGTGTATCTCATTAATTTAGAAATACATGATGATAATTCATTACACGATGTGTATTCCTCATACCTAACACACATGATATTATATCATTCCAATGAATGAAATCATCCCATCTCTATCTTATTGTAAACTATACGAAATTGGGGATCTTAGTCATTCATTCCAAACATACACATTAGTCGTCTGATCGTTGGGAAGTGTTTCATCAAGGGTTACCCTTATCAACTATCATCCATTATTTTTTATTGTGTAATATATTGAACACAAATATTATTTTTGTGTATTGATCATGACCTGTATTGATCTAGGTTCTTATTTTGATCACCTATAAATTCATTCTTTTTTGGTGTTTACTATTATAAGCACCACATTGATCATTGGTTATGTTTATCTGGTCCTAAACTAAACACTGTGATTCCAAAATAATCATGTATGTCAAATATAAAAATTATGAATATATAACAATTAAATTAATTGATTGAATAATTGTTGTTATTTTTAAATGAATAATATTTAGATAAATATATTGGGACCAAGATTTTCGTAACTAGTTGGGGGGAAACCCCATAACGAAAATTGGATTGGAAAATTTCTTAATGCATGTTTAAGATGACATGAGCCATTATATGAATTATTGATATCAAATCCCTATGTAACAACTTATTTTTTATTGATCAGATTTTCGATAATTTTATATAAAAATGAAATCTTAATTGAAATAAAATTGTAACTTCACATAATTAAGCATTTTGGGTTATTATGTGATATTTTGGTATCCTTACAATGATGATTTTTGTTTTTATTGGGATTTAATGCTTATATTGAGTGGGGTTTTCCCACTCCCATACAATAAATCTTATATTGAGTGGGATCTTTACATTCCCATGTTGTAATTATTATACTAATCAAGCTCTACCTAGTCCCATGTTGTAGTGATTATATTGAGTAGAATCTACCCTATGTCATGTTGTAATTATAATAATGAATGATATGTACCCAATATAATTCTATAATGCTTAGATCAAGAGGGATCCACCTAGTCCCAGCCTTAAATTATTATGTAGTGGGAGGAGACTAGATTTATTGGTCTTGTTCCATGGATATATGGTTATTTGTTGGCATTGTTGTGATACATGCTCATAAATATTCTAGAATGGTGCCGATGGTAGTTAATTATTATATTATATTAATTGATTAATTAAAAAAAATTATATCAACTGATTAAATAAAATAATTATCTAACTTGTTTTATTCGATATGGTGGTGTCAACATACGATTTTTTTCTCACACCCTATCTGAGTCGTCTCTTAATTCCCAAGAATATTAGATGGATGTAGGTTTATAGAAGGGAAACTGACCTTGTTGCAGATTTTGTTTCTCTCTTTATTGGATGGAATTTGGACATGGTTATGTCATGGGGATTAGGACCATGTTATTTTCATTTTTTCTCGTTTCATTTTATCCTTTATATGCATTGTCTTCAGTTTGATAATTATATATACTGCTGATGTTCATTACATGTTTCATTATTATTGGTTATTGGTTTGTCCTTTACATTAATTTTTAATAATATATTATTTATGAAATTACTTTTATACTGATATTTTTTATATCGAAATATTTATTCTACATTTTACACCATATAAGTGGGTATAGTCTTCCCACTGTACATATCACACACTTACTATTAGTTAGATGCCTTTGGTGTATGGGGCATTATTGAATCCTCATAACCAACACCCTTTATAAATGTCATAGAGTTAAAAAAATGGGTGAAGATTCAAAGTGGTGTCAATGGGAAATGGTTATTTATTTTCTATTACATTACTGTTTGGGAAAGGAATATTATAGACTAGGATATCTAAGTACATGGTAAATATGTTGTGCATCAGAGTAGGTAACCCATGTATGGGAAAAACATGAGGTCCTAGGTACTTGAATGTTGTTTATGTCATTCCATTCTTAATTTTGAAGTCATTTTCCTTGTATACTTTCCATGATTTGGGATGTTAGGGTTTCTTGATGTTATTTTTTCCAAATATTTTTACTCATATATTATCGGGGCATGAGATGATTGTGCATGAATCAGGATTTGCACAATGGGATATACTGACATGTGTTTTTTGTGATTAGAAAATATTCCTTACATGTGATATATATTCCAATATGAACTATGGTATGAGATACATGATATATCTTATAAATGGAATAAAATGAACTATTATGTGATGCTAAAAACACATGATACCCATGTACATAGATTCCATGGATAATGGTTCTTGGTGGTTTTGAAATATTGAGATTGGACTTATTATTCTATCCAATTTTATGTGGATTTTGGTTTTCTGGTAGAGAAAATTAATACTTATCGTTTTGGGTTGAGCGTCCAGAGAGTGGAAATTAGCACACTCCTAACACTATTGAGAAAAATCTTCATGTAGCTCTAGAATATCATATGGATGTTAAGATTAATGAAAACATACATAGTTTCATGTGATCCATCGAATGGGATAGTGTGTATATTGTTCCCTAAATTAATGATCTTAAAAGAGTTTCATGTTATAGCATCTACCTATGGTCATTGGGGAGTGAGGAACCATGATGTAGAGTTATGGATTGAGTTAGTCTAGATGATCTTGAAGAATATGGGAACACCTATAGATATGAAGTTTAATCCTTATTGTGTATATGACTTTTGGACCATCCATGATATTAAGAACATTTTGACGAAATTTTTGAAGCATGATATGTAATATTGGAAGGAATTTGAGGTGGATAATCTTCTATCAGAAAATTTTGAGGAATGCTAAGGCTCATGAGTTCATCAATTTGGCATAGCATGGAATGAAAATGATATATAGAATGATATTTTATGAAACCATAAATTTTTTTCGACATTTGTACACTGGTGATATCTATAAAGAAATATGTTTCTGGAAGGACATAACATTGAGACCCGGTCATTGGTGAAAATCTTTTATCTATGTATGGTTTTAGATGTGGGGGATTAAAAACTCATCAAGGAAGGTAATCTGAGAGAATACCTATGAAGTGGCCATACTGTTTCATCATGGTGAAAATGTATCACTTATTATATGGTAAATAAGTGGTACTATGAGAACTATCTCTAAGGAAATAGTTAATGATGAATTAATAGTAGTGGGAATCCATCTCAGGACTGAGTTCCATTGAAATGTTTTCAGTGTTGACTGTTGGTCCAAAAAAACCCTCAGTGTCTATATTCCCAATCAGATTGTTTTTCCTGATTTATGATGGGCTTCTTATAGTGATTTTTTTGGTCAATACAATATTATATTAGTGGAAATGGGACAAGATAGGCACCAGAGTCTGGAAAGAACTCAGATACTCTTTAAAAAATAATTATATGGAGTTCCACTATAAATTTTTGGTGAGTATGGATATATGGTACCCATTTCCAATAACGGATGTACGAGGAAGTGGGAAAAATTTATTAGCATGAAATTGTCGCTTAGGGATGATTGGATGCAAAGCTGAACACTATGTACACTACCCCAACTATTCTGGATGTATGACCTTCTTCCATTTGAGGTTTGAATCTTCACCCATTCACCCTTTCTCATATGTTTTGTATAATATCATTTATTTAATTTTTATATAATATATTTTAAAAAGGTTTGGACTTGGTTTTCTAAATCGTGGATAGTGAGTTTACCAACGATACACTATAAGGAGTGCAATAAAAGAAAATCATACACTTCAAGGCATGTTCTATAGATATTTTCAATTATCGTTTATTGTGGGAACCATTTTTTAGTGAAATGACAGATTCCTATTTTACTCATTATATAAATTATTTAGTACTATAACATATTCATATTTACTATTACCGAAGTGGATTTACCTTTATATCTTAAAAAATATGCAGTTGTTCTCACCAGGGTCAGTGGGATCTTGAGGTGAACTGTAAGTGACCAATTTAGTGAAGAATAGATTACCTATTTTATTAGTTTTGTTTTATTTATCTAGATTATGGTGATACATATTAAGATAATTTAAACCTATGTTAAAAAAAATTTAGGTTGAATTTATTGAATAGTTACATGCGTTACAACCTGAGTGGGAGATCGAGTTCATGATGTAGTTTGTGGCGAGAGTAAATCTAGTTTCTTTACCACCCTATTGAATGTGACAAGTAGGTTTAGAAGTCGTGAAATTTTAGTTAAATAATCTAGAATATAATGGTCTAACAAGGTCTAGTACATCTCCATGTGGTTCTCCAGTTATTATTTCCATGATGACCGCTGGAACCCTATGTGTATGTCTGAATTATCGGAGATCAAACCGGATGTCGATCATGAATATGTATCCTCCTATTTACATTAATGATCTCTTCAATTAGATGAGAGGTTCTAATATCTTCTATATGTTCAATATGAGGTATTGATACCACTAGATGATGGTGATTCCTTCAAAAATACCTGAGACTTCCTTTAATAGAAGGTATGTATGATATGATTTTGTATTGATGACGATTGGTTTTACTAAGTAATCCCATGGATTCATGGTTTTGATTATTCATATCAATCATACATTAATAAATATGATTTCAGTGGTTTTTATCGTTGAAATCCTAGTGTACTCTTGGTTTTAAGATGATCATTCCAAACATGTTGACAACATAATTGGTACATTATTATTTAATCAGATTTATAGAAAGATAAAAAAACATTATGTGGATTACTTAATTGATATTCCTATTCCATTTCATATCAGATGTAGGAGTGTCACTGCACATATAGAAAGTTGAATATTTTGTATCTTAGGAGATACCATCAAAAATATTTGATATTACGAGTTTTTTGGGGTTATTTTGTTATTGTTGACACTTTACCCTAGATATTTTCTGCCTTGCAGCATTGATATAGTTACTAGAAATGAAAGGAGTGATGTTTTTTGGTCAAATGTATTTGAGATATCTCTTCAGGAGCTAACGATTGGATGTCCTAAATAGCTATCTTCATTTTACCTATTCAGGTAAATCAAATACCATATACTATGATGCTTATCTGGTTGTATTTAGAGTATCTGAGTGGCTGCCTATGGATATATTAACACGAGACTGCATGAAAGGAATGACCCTACTAATGATTTAGAGTTATCAGTGGCGGTACATGACATAAGATGTTGGGGACACTATATTATAGTTTTAAGTTTTATAGTATACACAAACAATAATATATGTAGGCACATATTTAATTAATGGGACCCGAACAGTCAGCAAAAGATGTGGGTTGATTATCTATTTTCATTAGATATTTAATTGGATAATAAAATATGGAATGAAAATATTGCTACTGATTCTTTATGCTAGAAGACATATAAAGGGGAAGAGTGGGTGGGTTGTGATGTTTGGAAGATGATAGAACTATTTTCTTACATGCATTAGGATATATTGGATTATAAATGATAATGAGACTTGAATTCCTCATATGTTTAAACACTTATTATGAAATGGTAAATTATTGAACATATACCTACCCTAGAGGGCTTTTTTTGAAGGAAAACTTCTCTAGTATATAGATTACATCAGGATTGTATCTTGTAAGAACCAGATCTCCTCAATTTTTTTTTGATGAGTATGGGTTACCACATGCATGAAAAAGGATATAATGACTTATTTTTGTGCTTCTATATGTGAGGAAACTCTAGGTTTTAATAATATGTATTAGGAAATCCATAGATATTATTGGTTTCCATGAATAAATAAAATGTAGTATGATTGTTTTGATATGTTTCACCTCCTAGTAGGTGAATGAAGAGAATCGGAGGCCACCTAGGATTTTGAAGCCTCTTCCCCTTCCTGAGTAGAAAAGAGAGGAACTAAAAATAGACATTATGACATGATTAATTGGGACTACACATAAAAATGTTGAATTATGGTAGATCATGGATCGAATGATAAATTTCACCACTTCTTACATAATAGTTTCACATTCACTATTGATGATATTAGAATTAGGTAAAATCATGATATATTTTAGTTTCATGATGCTTCAGTGATTTCTATTTCTTATAGAGATCATTATTTAACAAGGAAATTCTAGTACGCTTAGTAGAAGAAAATGGGATTATAGTGTCTTTGGAGCACATCTTATTATCCCACACATATGGTCAATCATAGATGACTATTTAGGTTCTAAATGATATTTTTCAGGAATTTATTTCTTATTTTTGTGGTTCATAGGAGAAGCATATGGAATTCAATTCCATTCGACTCTTTTTTTCATATATGAATGTGTGTTATTTCAAGTTGGGTCAAGTCTTATGTACGAGAAATCTGAGTTGTTTTAGAAGACAAGGAGGCATATTTTGACTATTTAGTGTCTGAAGAAATCATAATATAACAATCGTATAAGAACCCTAGAGTTCAGGGTGGGTTCATCGTGTTTTCCTATGGGGTTATCATAGGATATAGAAAAGTTATATTAGAAAACAATGATAGATAACCCCCAAGATTTTCATTTAATTTAAAATAAATGACAGGGTCAGTCTTTTGGAAAACGAGTTATGCCTTTCATCCTCATGGAGAGCTAGAAAAAATGTGTTTCCCATGTCACATCATCATAAGTATTATCATGGTCCATCTCATATTATAGATGTTAAACAAATTGAGCATTGTACTAAATCATTTTTTGATGATAATCTGATACAAATTTTGGTTTGTAGTCAGTTTTATCGATAGTGTAGGAATATACAACTATATATAATAATGTGGAATAATCGAAGTGCTTAGAATGATACCTGGGATGGGGATTCAAATTTACAATAATGGAATCATGAATTATTCTGCATGATACTATCATTATTCTAGGAGAATCTTAGCGATGAGATTTTATATATTGGGGATGTTGTAATATCATATCTATTATAAGGTAAATCCACTTGGGGTTATTAATTAACCATATTTTGTTGTTTTTTACTTTTAATTTAATCCTTGGAGGATGAGTCTTGTTGAGAGACTAGGATTCTTTATTAGGGGAAATGACAGAAAGATCAGGATGTATGTTTATTTGAATTTATGTGGTCCAAGTATAATTTAGTAAAATATTATTTTGATATTTTAATATGCCCAAGATTGATTTGGAGTTATTGTTGGTCCTTATATAGTATTTGGATGGAAAGTATTTACTAGATAATTACAGGTCAGGTACTGGTTACATATCATGAATATACATCTAGAAACAAGTCGTGAATGAGATAAATATGTTAATTAGATAAACATTAGGAAAATAACTCACATTTTTTAAATGTTAAATTTGTAAAATATTAATGCGAGGTGATGGTTTTTTCAGTTTACCTCATTAATTGAGCAATATATAACATAGAAGTATTACCCATTATGTATTCCATGAACTAATCAGTTTTTAGTATAATGCCTATATGATTTTATTTGATTCTAATCTATGAAACCCTATCATCTTGAAATTAGGTTGTACACCATAATATTTTAGAGTATCATATTCCGTTCTGAACATCCCAATTACACATCCAATCTCTAGTAATTATTTCATCTTAGGATTCCATTCTCTTTTATCAAACCCTATTTTTTGGGTTTTTATCATTCGAACCTATGTTTTATGAGTATTTTGATCAGGAAATATGTTGATCTAGGTTCTTCTTAAATGAATTTGTGAATTTATCCCTATTGGTGTTTCCATTTAGAAGTGATGCGTCAGTCACCAGTTAAATGTAGAAATCTCAATGTTAAACCTACTATTTTATAATTTCATTATATGTTCAATATTATGATTACAACAACATAACATGCATATTAATGGATTAAATAATGGATTGTATTATTCATTTAACCATTTTTGGATTAAATTGAATATGACCTGACATTTGGCTACCCATTGGGAGATAAACACCATGATTAATGTTGAATTGTCTAATGGATTAATGTGTGTTTATCATGGCATGATTCCTTAGTCGATTACTTGATATAAGATCCCATGGTAATGATGTATTGTGTATTTATATGATTGTTTATCATTTGACATATAAATTAATGGCAAATTGAAAGAAAAATGATAATTTAAATAATTAACACTTTCAGTTTATGATTTGATATTTTGGAATCCTTTCTATGATGAATGGTTAGGTTATAATGCTATAATGCTTATATTGAGTGCGATTTTCTTAATTTAATGATGTAATTATTATATTGAATAGTATCTACCTAATCCCATGTTGTAATGATTATATTGAGGGATCATTTCCTAGTCCCATTATGAAATACTTATATTGAATGGGCTCTTCCCAATCCCATGTTGTACTACTTATATTTAGTGGGCTCTTTCGAGTCTCATCCTATAATTATTATATTTCTTATCCCTTACCTAGCCTGATTTTTATATGCTTATATAGAAGGTAAATCCAATAATTTTTTCTTCTTACATGGTTATATATTATTTCATTGACATTTTTATGATACATTCACATAGATATTTTGACATTGTGTTGAAGAAGGTTAATTAATATATTGTATCAGTTAATTAATTAATACTTGTTCTCATCAAAGTTGTTTCATAGATTAATTGTCAGATCAATTTGTTTAGATTTAGTTGTGTTGACCTACTGAGATTTAACCACACTCTATTTGGGCTACCATTTAGGACCTGATAAGATTATATATATATATGTTTGGAAAAAATAATCTGCCCTTATTTCTAATTTTGTTGTTTGTTGAATTGCATAGTGCTTAAAGACAGGTCTGACATGGAATTCAAGACCATGGACTTTAGGGCTTATCTTGGATATGTCATTTTTTATGTGTATTGTCTTAAGTTTTACATCTAGATAAATCATAGCTTGTTGATACATGGTTCATTATTATTATTTGTTCGTTTTCCTTTAGATTCAAGTTGAATTATTTTCTATTTCAACTTTTCTTCATCACTGTAATATTTATTATTATCTTTTTTTTTATTTTTGTATTTTACTATAAAATAGGAGGTATAGTCTACCCACTGTACATATCACACCCTGGATAAAATTTGAGAGCGTTTGGGGTACAGGGAGGCACTCTTGAGGCTACATAATCAACCCATTTGTGAAAATTAAGAGTGTTCTAGAATGGGGGACGTTTGATATCTATTTTGGAAAAGAATTAATATTAATGTTTTAAACATGATATGAAATAATACGTATTCATAATGTTTTTTTGTTTTTCTAGAAGGATTTGAACCCATGTTATAATACATCATACTGTTAAACTTTATTCTCTACCTATGTTTTAAAATGTTTTTGACTAGTTTATTTTAGGTTAAGAAGGTGTTTGTTTTCATTTATGGAGCTATAATGAATGATGTAAAATTAATATTTATCAATAATATTTAATAAACACTAATATGATGTATGTTTTCACTAAATAAATCCAAACACATACTGAAAAGAACCTTGGATGTTTAATAGGATGAATATTTTGATGATAATTTTTAAAAAAAATATACAACATGTTTTTAACATAATATCAACGAGTGAGAGACATGTGACTCCACATTGAATGAGTATCTATATAATTATATATATATATATAAACATAATTTTATATCTGTAATTTTTATTTTAAAAATTCGAAAAATTATAAAATTTTTTGATATAAATATAATGTTACGTTTAAAATTTTTGAATTTATAATACCATTAAAATTAACACTAATCTGTTTAATAATATATATATTCACAAAAATTAAAGTAAACTAGTTAAATTATTTTTTATTTTAAAATTAAAATTTGATAAATAATATTTATTTTTCTCCTAAAATTGAAAAAGTGTATTTTTTTTAAGATCCTAAAAATATTTTTTAATTTTAAATGTATCTTCAATTTCAAAAAATACAAAAAATGAGTTTTATAAATTCAACATGGAATTTTATTAAAATAAATTTATATAATTATATTATACATATTTTATATATACAATGTGTTTCTTACATAGTTATGTTATTCATGTATTATATATTTTACATTTTTTGGAAAAAATAATTATTTGTAATATTCAGATAAAAATTTATTATATAAAAAAAGACCTTAAACTAATATTTTAATTCTTAATCCAAAATTCATGTTATTTAATTAAGATTAATTGTGAAAATATATTAGAAATATAATAATTCAAAAATTAGTAACTACAATCTATAAACTCTAGTTTGACGATCATAACTATTTCATTGAATAACTTAATTTTATTAATCATTTCATGGTTTTTGTTTGATCAAGTTATTGCATGTAACATAAGAACTATTAAGGGGAAATATTTACTAGAATATTCTGTTGTTATGTTATTCCCCTAATAATAAATTTTCTCTTGAAATTGACATACATATATTAATATAGAAAAATGAGGGTACTTATATTTAATGGTCTCTTTAGGTTACTACATTGACTCTTGACACATATGGTTTCTCCAATGAACATTGATGTGGTGTGCTATCTTATTCTGTAGAACATTTTATCTATGGTCTATGATCTTCATTGACATTTCATAATATTATAGATCACCATCTAACTATACCACCTCTCAATTCATTAAATTTTAGGGATATGGTATGTACTTCGTCAAGGGAGATATGTGGAACACGTACTGTACATTAGATAGGTTTGGGGATAGAACTAGTAATTGGAACACTTCTTTAATGTGATCAAAAATCATAAATAGATCATTATTTTCTTTACATAACACCCCTTTCATCTCAAAATCTCTTTAATTTCTTCCATAGAGATATATTGAAGAAAATATTATCACCAACATGAAACTCCTAGTCGCATCGACCGTATAAAAAAATGTATTATTTCATCTATAAATGTTTTTTATTCGTTTCTTAATATTCATGACCTTTTATACAAATTTTTAAACCATATTGGTTTATAAAAAAAATTTCACTATAAATCATCAAAAACACATGAGTTTTTCCTCTCTTTATAGAGATGGATTCCCATAGCACCATTTGGTTTCTCGAGTAGAATTTGAGGTTGTAAGTTAACTATAAAAACGGTCACTTGTACCTTCCTCCCCTATTTCTTATAGATAATTATCTCAATAAATCATCAACAATATTCGTAGCTAATTAATATTGACCATAATTCTAGTTTTGATTGGACATACAAAATTACAACTATTTATTTAGAGAATAAAACAAAATATTTTATAATTATAAGGTTAAAATCATATCTCCATTCAATAAAATATATATTGGCTTTCCATAATGGAACTCCAAATATATAATGTATATCATTTTATAGTTATTGAGTGAGATGTTATCTCAAATTAAAATAATGTGGGAAGACTTTACAATATGGTAGTCCAAAACCCATATATAATTGTTTGCATTTGATGTCTTTATTAGAACAACTAAAAAATATATAGAGATGTATTCCAATTTATATATATGTGTGGTGAATGGTTGCATAATCCTTTTAGACCTTTGCATTTATCCTTCACCTAGTAACATGGTAGAATCGTTTATGTATATTTTGAAATATTCTGCATATGATTGTACCACCATTAGTGTTCTGATGGATCTCTATACATTCTCATGTTTCCTGGGTGGATTAATAAATACATGCTATTATCATCATTAAATAACTCATTTATGATTAGTTATGGTGGAATATAAATTCATTACCCAAATATCATGAATCCTTTTTATAATAAAATGATTCTAATGGTTTATCAATCCCTCAAGATATCCACTATATTTTGTTTCCCCACATCATCCAATTATTATTTCTCAATATTATAATGTTGTGGTGGTTTATTAGTCATTTTAGAAATGTATGATGATATTTATGTATTAATAATTCCCATTTACATCCTTTCCGTGACTAAGAAGACAAGATCCTTCCCAATCCAAATCAAAGACAAGGTTAAAAAATCATTTCTGTTATGAAAATCCACTAAATTAGTTTTCTTCCCAAGATGTCAATGTATTGGGAAATAATAATTATTCATTACCAATGACCACATACATTGTCACATTATGAGATCCTACTTTGTGAATTTATATTTCTAGATCTTGTGGTATATATATATCATGATTCTCTTGGTCGATATAATGTGTCAAAAATTATCAATTATAAGATTTTAGCAACCAAATCAAGATACTGAAACATATTGTTATATTCAAAAACCATCAAATTTCACGAGGAATGGGAAATAATATTATCATTCTACATGTGTATATAGTTGAACCCCATTTTTTATGAATCATTGTAGATCAAAAATAATTCTTCACTTGCTAGTATGTTGTATAAATTTTCTATGGTTTGACTCTTATCCATATCAATGAGTAATGTCGATTTTCTATACTTATATAACTCTATTATGAGAAATCATGGTTAATGGGGTAAAAATTAATATTATGTTTCACAAAAATAACAGATAATACCCAACATATCTGAGGAATCAATTGATATCCATAACATATTATAGTATTTTCCAATCCTCAATCACCTTAGTCATTAAAGGTTCTATATATATCCTCTTTTATGTTATTACATGCCCCAGTATTTCTACTTTATCAATCCAAAATACACATGTATAGCCCATGTAATATAGATTATCATTCATCAATGTCTTTAACACTTCATTTAAATTATCATCATGTTCCTCCTTCCTTGTGGACTATGTATGAATATTATCTATAAATACTAACGAAAACATGTTGAGTTTTTATCTATAGAATATTCTCATTGGGTCCATGAATATTGATGTTTTATTCATGAGTACAAATTTCTAGAATATGAATTCATAGTTCCAGTACCATGTAAAAAATGGACGTTAGGGGAATATCCTCCTTTATCTCCTTTAACAAATTATATCACTTCCAAAGGACAATATTATTAATATATTGATCTCCATGTAATAGATCAAATTTTTCATTGATCTATGTATGTCGATACATTCTATTTTTCATGATCTTTTTGAGTAAATGATATTCTATATTGAGGGACACACATCAATCCTTTTTCTAGACAATGTGGATTAGTTCACCAGTTTGTGAAGCATTTAGTTGTATCAATCATTTCTCTAGTTGTTATCATACTCTATTTACCATTTCATCCAGTACAATAGGACCTATTATATATGGAGTCGTTTATGTCGGTGAGACCTATGTATATGTTCAATAGATTACTCAACCTCTTAGTCAGATGGAAGACTAAGTAATTACACAATGAATACACCAACATAAACCCTTACAAAAGGAATGTCTTTAAGTGTTTGTCTGTCCATTGATTCAATCTGGTCTTCTTGATAATACTTACCATTCTGAAATATTCTCTATGATTATAATGAATATTCAAAAGGATATTCAACATCCTCCTTGAATAAAAAAATGAGAAAATTGATAAAATTAAATATAATAGGAGTTCCCTCCTCCAAATAGCTGATGTGGTCTCTATATATATCTAACCATTCCACTCAAAATAATTCATAAAACTAAAATATAGGGATTACAATATTGTTTTATGGGATATTCAAACCATTAATATAAACTTGTAAGAAGTCATGTACTTCTAATTCATAAATTTTAATATTAATATTTTTCACTGATAACATAATATCCACAATTTAATGATTGTGTTTGAATAGTTCAAATAACCTTTCATGATATAAAATAGTCTATTAAATATTAATTGATATGTATATTTTGTATATTGAATGAAAAATATTCAGTATTATCACCACCAATTTTCATTTGACATATTCTATAGTATTAATAACATAATAATACCATATAAATCCTAGAAATGGGGGGTTATTCTTATTGGTAATGATTGAAAACACTTGTCCCAAAGCATTGTTTCTCTTAGTGTCTATGTTCCATGAAGCTAAAATCTTGTAAAATATGATAACGATTGACCTGTATATTTTTTCTATGATCATGTTCTTCTGATTTTAATCTGACATGCACATATTTTGACATGATATACCTATTTTAAACACATGTAACATATACTAGTTTCCTTGATTACATTCATAATATTATTCTATCCACTATATTTTGATAGTGTTGATTTTAGATGATCATACAACTTAGATTTTGATTCAATGATCCAATAGAGTTAAACTATATCATCTACACTGTATATCTAATCATATGATAAAACCAAGAATCAACCATTTTAATCTATTATTTGAGGTCACAATGGAAAACATATTCATTTCCTTTAAATAACTATATTTCAATATATATTCATTAACCTAATTTTATCCACTAATGATATTTTATATTTCAATTTTAATGTTCGTGAAAAATTAGAGTAATATACTAGGATCTTTAGGTTGTTCACCATATAATATATAAAAATTGAAAGGAACACCCACTCTATTTTATGACGAAGAGGGCGGGGGACATATTTACTATTCAATAACAAATTCATTACATCCCACTCAAAATAATTGTTTTATACTATGGTATTTTTATTCATTATTAGTGTCCAAAACTGATCATCATCTCCAAAAATGCAATAAACATCTAGTATGAATATCTCTTTGTCAAATAATTAAAGGATATATTATATCTTATAAATAGGGATAATCATTATTAAGTGATTACAGGTTATGAATATCCACTAAATGTGGATGGAATTTGATACATTAAAGACTCAACAGAAAATTATTTTCTTGGATAGCTTTCCACATGATTCAAATTATTATTAATAACTTTAGTTAGTGGTGTCATTAATTAAATGAGGTTAACAACTCCAGTTCCAATAATTTTATTCATTTCTTTAGTAAAATCATTATATCTACCACAAATAAATTTTTAAACATGATTCATCCTACATCCAAATATTTTAAAAATTAAACGATATTTATGAATTTGGATTATATAATTACTACATGTATAAAATTTATTCCATTATCATACGTGATATAACTCATAACTAATTTTCATATCATAACTTATAAATTTATTTTATTCATTATATATTAATTTTTTTTTGTTTCATGTTGGTTTTTCTATCCTAATTACATACTATAAAATAGTGTAAAATTTATTCTTAATGGGTTGTAAAGAGGATGGTAATTAAATAATGTATATCCCATAAGAGTTTCTCATCCTGCATGTTGTTAGGCCTCTTTATCATAAACTATTTCATGATTGAGTTAATCTGCAACACATATAGTCTAGGTTTATTACTCTTTGGTACAACAATGATAGATACTATATCAGCTTTCCAGTATTCTGATAGATATATACTTAATATGAAAACCGAATAATGAAATAGTTATATAATATATCATGATTTTATCAAAGACATATCATCATCATTCTGAATAGTTTTTTTCCAAAATAATATCCAAATATAAATTGAGCATACTTTGATAACAACTATTTTATCCATTCTTTTAACACAATTTATTTCATAATTATTCACATACATTTCCAGAAAATAAAAATTGAGGATACAATGATCATGTACATTTAGAATATTCGAAATAAAAATACATCATCATAAATATAAAAATGGCATCCTTTTTTAAAACCCAATATAGATATCCAAACTACCAATCATATTCAAAAAGTACATATTATATCTTGGAGGGAAATGTATTAGGAAAATGGTGGTCTAGAAATCCTTGTAAGGGAATTAACATGGAAATAATGTATAACATTTGAGATATATAGGATAACATATTATCATAAATGGGATCATAATAATAATAGATATATAGGATATGGAAATGATATAATAAGATTATAATGACTTTTAAACAGCATAAAAAATGATATGAAAAACATAATTCACGTTCCCCCATGACCATCATCATAAAGTTGATAAAGTAATGTGGTAGATCATGTTTACTACATTACCCACTACATAACATCTCATGATATATTAATACTTACCTAATAAATTAAGGGGACATATATTTATGGCATCACCCATCTAATAAATTATAATAATAAAAATTCATTACAGGAGAGAAAAATAAACTATATATAAGTCATAATTATTATAAAAACCAATGAGATGGAAATGGTTATGTTACTCTGATGCAAGAAACATCCCAAGGTTAAATCCTATGGATTCCCATGATATAAATTTGTTATATAATTTTGATCATCCTTGATTAAAAAAATTAGGCATAGGTTTTTAATGTGGTGTTCTGGTTTAGATTCATCATGTGACGGATCTTATAGAATACAAAATAAAATTAAACCACATTGTGTGTGGAATTGTGTAATAAGTAAATGACATTTTTATATAAGTGAAAAAACAGTAATTGTTTCTCAAAAAAAATTTACCCAAGGGTGTCATCCTTAATTAAAATTTCATTATATAATATATTAATGGAATGAAAAATATTTTTGGTGATTTTCATCATGATACATGATATTGGAATGTTCCCATTAATATGGTTTACATAAAAATTAGAAATTTTAAGGGAAAAATAATCAAGTATAACACTATATATAGAAAGGATATAAAATATATAATGGGGAAATATTCAAATATAGATTAATTTTATGAAAATAATATTGCTTTAAAATAAGAAAAATAAATATATTGATTCATTGGAATGCCATGAATGAGATATGTAATATTCTTAATTGCATAAGAAACACTCTAATAAGAACATCATAAAACAGAGAGGGAGAAGATGAAATTGAAGTTCATATACCATAGATAAATATAATACATTATATTTTATAGAAAATTTCTCCTATAAATACTATTTGAAGGAAAATTGTGGTAAAAAATAGATTGTGTCATAAGGTTGTTATTTTTGAGATGAAACCATTTCTTCACAATATTTATTATTTATGCTCAAAAAAATAAATTATGATAAAAAATTAAGTTCTAATAAACAACTACTTAATAAAATTATTTAAATATATTTAATATTCCATTTTCCTTGAACTATATTATTTTATTTATTTTTAATATATTAATCATTCTTATATCGATTACTTGAGGTTGTTCGGGCAGTTTTTCTATATTTCTTCATGTATATTGACTCAGAAAGAAATAGTTATTAAATATTATAATAATATAATGAATTATAATATTTTCATGGAAATAATTATTAAAAATATATATATATATATAAATATATATAATTAAATATTTCAATGATATGTAGCTACGAAAAATGAAAAACATTTCTCATGGAGGAGGTTGTCTGCACGCACAGATGATTAAATTTGAAGTTCGCATGACACACTAAAGATAGTTTGGTTTTTATTATTAGATGGAGATGAATAAATATTGTCCATTCCTTTAATATCAAAAAATATATGTATAATTATGATATATATTTAATTATATTTTTATGGATATAATATTTTTCGATCAGCAAGATTATAGGGAGAATACTACATAGAGTTTATTACTAATGATGGAGGCTTAATCATCTCTCGTAAATATTTTTAGGATTAAAGTCCTTAAGATAATTTATTGAGACCATGTGATAATGGTTGATAATAAATTCTATAAAAGTTAGTTTAGGAAGTGGTTCCTGTTAAATTTGAATGGTAATTTTAACCATGGGGTGGATGTGAGCCCCTTATCTAAGTGATGTTAATGGAACATCGATAAATTAACATTACTGTTCGATAATATCATTACAATATTCCTTGGTCAATGACTCAAAAACATCTTAATAATGGATTTTTTGGTGACCTTGGATCGATAAAACCTCATCAGATACATTAAAAAAATTGAAACTAGTTTTTATTCTTTTAACCTAGTATTTTTTTACAATTTTTACATTTTGATTTTTTAATTGGTAACTAGTTTTCAAGTAAAATATTTATATTATATTTAGAAATATACGTTAATAACATGTAATTAATTTTTCTATTTTTAACCTAAATATATTTTCCATTTAATCTAATTCAATTTATTAATATGTGAAAATAATCTTTTAATAGAATATTTGATATATATATGGTTTATATGAAAAATATATATAATCATTTTTTGTTTTTTAGTCATATTATAATTTATTTTTGAAAGAATTATTTTTAATAAAATTATATTTAGTTTTAAAAATAATATTAAAATTTAAATTTTATTTATATCAATTTTATTAAATAAGGAAAAATAAAGCAATATTATTAATGTATTTTTTTCAAAAATTGTCTTAAAATTATCATGTTAATTAAAAATAATGTCACTATATTTATCAATATTCATTGAAATGAAATTGAACGTGTTATCCAATATTTAATTATATAAATAAAATATGAAAAACTATTTTTTTATTTTTATTTTTTCAAATTTATAAAGTCTAATTTTTACTATAAGCAGATAGAATAATTTTTTGTGATACATATTTGATGGATTTCAAAAATGTTGAACATCTGTTTTCTAAATTCAATATATTATTTTTGTATTATTTATATTATTTGTATAATATAATTTTTTATATAAAATAGTTTTGTTATCCTTTCATGTAATTCCACATTTATACATGTGATAGTTTATGTATAATATAAAATTATTACTACTCTCTTAAAATAGATTATTTCATAAATATAAATAAATTTCACTGAATTATTAGTTATATACTAAATAAAAAATATAGTAAATTTTTTCAAATTATTATTATATATTTATTAAATATATTAGAACTCAAAATTTAATTACTACAATCTATTCTATCTTGTTTAATGACACAATTTACCCTTAGAGAATGATATTTTTTAATGTTTCTTGCTTTATCAAATTTTCCATTATTTCATTTATCACAAGTTACTAAAAAAATATTTATTAATTTTAAATAATCCATTGTATCTTGGATATTTATTATTATTATTTTGATAGATATTTTTTGGTACTAAAGTAAATAGATGGAAATAGAAATTGGTAGTGTTAAAAAAATATAATTAGGTGGATATAAAAATATCTGGACATGGAGTTCGATATATAATAATTTTCTAGTGAATAAATATTATTTTTTAGATAAATATTAGTTTTTTATAAATGAAGACATATTTTGTGTTGGGAAAAAAATCCATCAAGGTAATAATTTAATTTTTTGGCATTTTATTTGGATGACAGTTTAATCTACTTAGGTCATTCGTGGAGTTCTAGAATGATATATGACATGATATATTGAAAATGATCAACAATATGGGAATGGGTTCTGTAGAGGTGGTACAAAATGTTTCATAAATAGGGTAACACTGTTTTCAAGTGTTTTCAAAATTTTGTTGGGTATAAAATTTGGGGGATGGATCAATAATCATGAATGTTTTATATCCATAAATACTCATTAAAATGTTGAAAAGGCTTGAGTTTGTAGAATATTGGTGTTTTTCTAAGATATTCATCTTGATGAAGGTGGACGGTTTTGGGAAGTATAGAAAGTTCATGAATTCCTTGTGAAAGTATTAAATTTCCATGACAATGAGAATATTTATGAAAGAGAAATTTTTCATGTGCTCTGAGAAAATATGGAGCTCATAGAACAAATTTTGAGAGCTTTATGAAATGGATATGGAGATTGTGGAATCATCTGTAAGAGTAGGTGAAGCCTGTAAATAGGCTTCCACCACCTCATCTTATGTATAGAAATTGTTAATGGAAATAAAAAGGCCCTGAATTAAGAAGGAGATTTGTGATTTTTTTCATGGGAACAAGTTTAAGAATGATATTATATCTTACAGGATTTTTTGAGCATCATGAATGTATTTATGCTCACAAATGGAATAAAGTTTTTACTGAAATTTGCATGTATTGTGAAGGCTATGATGTCTTTGTGAATGTGTTTTAACGTCAACAATGGATCTTCCTTCATGTGAGATCTTTGAACCTAGTGGAAGAGTTCAGATTCAAGAAATTTATGGGGTTTATGAATTTAGTATATATATTGAAATTATTTGGTACTTCTTCATAGTCTATGTAATATTTATGAAGGAAGTGAGCCTCATGAATGTTTTCAAATGGAATCTCCTATTAAATCTATGATAAAGTGAAATTCACTAAGTTAATTAAACTTTATCATAAAGATTATCTAAATGAGGTGTAAAACTATTGATTCAATTGATACAAAAAAATATTCTTCTAATGTATCATTGAGTACACTTCAGTTGAGAGAGTTATTATTTTTCAATTTTGAATGTTTATAAATTAGAAGGGATAGTGAAACTGATACGAACATTGAAAATTTTCTAAGCCTAGTAAAATTATTGATCTATCCTAACCCTTTTTTAATAGTGAGCCTTAGTGTATTTGGTACATTGGAACATTAATGTAATAATATCATTGGATGATTCCTAGTGAGGGTGAACCAAGTAAAATTTTGGTGTCTTGTACATGATTTCACTTTGGTTAATACATATCTATAGTAAAGGGGGAGAATATTGTTTTATTTAAATATGAAACAATATTCGAAGGGGTAGTTGTTTATTATTTTAATACCCTGAATTACCCAACCTCTCCTGGTATTTATCCTTTTTCAGTTAATATTTCATATCAGTAGAAAAGGGTAATATTACTGTTTCTCTCTCAAGGGTTGAAACACATAAAACAAATCATAAAGGAAATCTAATATTCAATGGAAACAGTTTTCAATTATTGAATATTATGAAGAATCACTCATTTTAATTTTTAGAAATTAATTTATTTACAGCATTAATTCATGGTATTTCATCCACAGTGTATAATGGTGAATTCTCAATACATGACTGATGGAAATTGGATTCTGATTCCTATGGAATCAATGCATTAGAAAGATCCTTATCCAATTAAATCTATATAAAGGTTATGTCAAATATATAATCATAGGTTATATTAGAAAGGATTCCAAATCATTATTAGGGAGACTAAAAATAGTAGGTTGAAAAGGTAGAATAAAATGAAAAAGTAGATTTCAAAGTTATTATGAAACTGAGAAGGAAATGTAAGGAGAATACAAGGCTATATCAAAATGATACAATTAGTATGGGGCTCGACTGAAACTAGAAAGAAGTAATGGTTGATGTCAGACCAGAAGAACCCACCCTATAATTGAATATTTATTTGTGTATGAATCCTACCCATAAGTTTTAGTGAAACCAAGGGAAAAATAGTAGTTATATAGTGACTCAAATAAATTCCCCACTAATTCGATTCCTTACTGCGGAAATGTTAGACACTCAAAAAAATTATCTTCCACAGTCAATAGTTATAGAATAGAATAAAGGAAAATAGAGGAAACTACTTTGAGATCAATGGTACATAATATCATTTGATGTTCATTGTTTCTAATGTAAATTATTCGACACATGGTAAGATATTTATCATAAATAATAAAGAGGAATTTTCTCATGCATACTAAATGTGGTCATAAGCACCTGCGAAATGTATAATCAAATGAGTAGAAAATGAAAATTCAATTTAAAATTTTATAATATAATGTTGTTCCATCATACTATTAATAACATCATGATTATTAATCCATATATGTTATGTAGTAAAAAACATAGATAAAAAATAAGAGAGCTGAGTAGGAAGAGCCTGGGGTGACTTCCCTTAATGAATCAGGTCATAATGGTGTATAGATCATTGATAGTGGATGCACATCCCATATTAGTGGTAATTAGGATACTGTTAAAATCATAAATACAACATGGATGGTGTTTTAGAATTTGAAATTATAAAGGCCTAAAATTTATTTTCATTGATAGAGAGAAATTTGAGGGCTATGAAATGAGATGCGATGAAGTAACAGTTGTTGACGGTATCTATGAATTTTTTTTTTATTTTATGTCAATTATAGTATTAAAAATTATTATATGGTTTATGTTTGATTTTAATATAATATATGTTTATTTGAATTCACTTTCAATGTTAAGGTAATGAATCCTATAT